>CM053598.1:20904760-20971354 GCA_028646575.1 Pseudocheirus occidentalis
ATAGGGAGACCCTCCCTGCCCTACCAGAAAGTAAGAGAGCAGAGCAGGGGAGGGGTTTTTCAGGGGGATTGCTGTTTTAGGGTTGGGGCAGGGGAAAGATGGGGAGAAAATTTGTAATTCAAAAATGTCATGAAAATGAATGATGTAAACAAGAAAACAAATTTAAAAATTAAAAAAAAAGATTTAACTCTTGATAGATGTTGCCCAGGGTCATAGTTCTTCTAAAGGCAGGGGCCGGGATTGGAACTCAGGACTTCCCAATACTCAGGCTAGTGCTCTACTATGCAATGAATATGTGCCACTTATTTAGCTGCAATATCAATTTGAAATAAGAAGCTAACAGAGCTATGGTGAGGAGAAATGTGAGAAGAGTCTGGAATTCATAGGATCAGAGATTTAGAAGTAAAAGGTGACTTTGAAGCTAGCTAAATTAACCCTCTTTAACTTGAAGAGAAAACTGAGTTCCCAGAGGGTGACAGAGTCCAAGGTGACAGAAAAAAGCAACACCCTAGTCAGGATTTGAGGTGACCCATTTATGAGGACAATTAAAACAATAACGAACATTTATATTGAGTTTTAATGTTGCAAAATGCTTTATAAAAATAAAGCCATCTGATCTTTACAACCCTGGCAGGCAGGTGCTATTATTACCCTCATTTGACAGATGAGGAAACTGAGGTGGAATGTGCTTAAGTGACAATGCAGTCACGCAGCTAGTAAGTATCTGAGGCTCGATTTGAACTCAGGCTTTCCTTACATGAACTCCAGCACTCTGCATTGTGCCTCCTAGCTGCCCACTTAAGGGATGTCCCAAGATGCACTTAGAGGGGGGTGTCATTCTCCTCAGAGAAACTAAGCAGGGCCAAGTGACTGGGAGAGGAATCCATCTGCATGCAAACAACCACACCTATATGTCTCTGGTAGATCCGACAGGTTTTAAGACTACAGGAGTTTGATCTGCAAGGAATCTTTAATGTCAATGAGTCCAAACCCCCCTCATTTTATAGATGAGGCCATTGCACACCAGAAAGGAAAAGAAAATTTTCCAAGATCATCAAGGTAGCCAGAGTCCAAACCTTAGTCCTCCTACCCCAGATCCAGTACTCTTTCCATGGACCTACTCATTCTCCCTCTCTCAGTTCTGTTCTCCACACCTTTCCCTTCCTGTACTGTGCAGCCAACTAAAATGGTTCCCACAGCTATGTTGTTATCTGCAGGAAATGCCTGGATTTCCTCTCTCAGCCTTGAGAGCACCAAGATCTTCAACTTCAAATATGTTTCCCTTTGGGTGGCACAACTCTTTAGCTTATTCCTCTGCCCCTCCCCCTGTTACACATAAGTGTTTCCTGAAGATCTTCCTGGCAGCCTTATCTCCAAGTTTCTTTTTACTCAAATGTTCCCCAGGTGATGGTCAAACTATATTCCCTCTTCATCCAGGTCCTAGAATTTGAAATACTATGAGGCAAAAATAGCCCTTTTGGATGGTACATTCTTCTGAGAGTGCCTAGAACTCCAGGAAGTAAAGGAAATATCTTTTCTTTTATGGGGGGCAGTTGGACAAACTATACAAGTTTGTCCAGCAAGTACACAATGGTACATTGTTCGCTCTAGCACACAATCATACATGGTTACCTCTCTCTACCACCATCCCCCATTTTACAGAGGAGGACTCCAAAACCCTGAAAGATTGAATGGTTTACAAGAGGTCCCACAGCTAGTGTCTAAGGTGGGACTCAAACCCAGGTCTTCTGTCTGGTCCCATATCCAGTTCTCCTCTGTGCTATACTTCCACCAATGGTCATGCAAGGTCTATACAGAGGAAGTTAGACCTCTCCTCTCTACTTCCCTCCTTTCGCATACACTTTCTGTGTTATTGTTTTAAGCATTTACATAAAATCCATTTTTATTCCAATTTATCTGACAATAACATATTTAGCTCTAAAAACCAGGATGGCTTGGCTGATAGCACACTGGGCTTGGAGGATCATCAGATCATAAGACCATAGCTCTAGAGCTGGAAGGAATCCTAGAGGTGATCTAGTCTAGTTCCCTTCATTTTACAGATGAGGAAACAGAGACCAAGAAAGGTTAAGTAATAAATGCAAAGTCATACAGTAAATATAAGAGATGGGATTTGAGCCCAGATTCTCTGACTTAAGAGTCACTGCCAAAAGATGGGAATGATTGTGTTTGGATTCCACCTCAGGTACTGACTAGCTGTGTGACCCTAGCTTTGTCACTTATTCAGGATGGAACCTCTGAGAAGTTACTTACTCTCTTCTCTCTGCCTGCCCCCCCCCACCTTGAATTACAGTTCACTAACAACATGGTATAAGGGAATGACTTCTGGATTTGGAGTCAGAGGACTTGAGTTTGGTTCAAATCTAGCACATACCCTTGTGATCACGGACGAATCATTCTCTTTATAAAGTGATGGCATTGGACCACATGACTGCTAATGCCCCTGAAAACTCTAAATCTATGATTCTCCAAATGTTAAATGAAGGGCTAGATTAGATAACCTTTAAATCCAGAGCTAAATCTATGATCCTATGACTTTGGGCATGATACAAGCTCTCTGAGCCTCCATATCCTCATCTGACAAAAAGGGGATAAGAGTTTTTGACTATCTCATAGGACTGGAGTGGAAACCAAATACAATGATACATGTAAGATGTTTTTCAAAACTTAGAGGTCTATAAAATACCAGTTATTATCACTGGCAGTCCTACTGGGCACCTGAATTTCATTATGTGCATGACCTTGCTATTTTGACTAAGCATATTCTGGGAATTCAGGAAGTAAATGGTTTCTTTTTCCCTAGATTTAATTACTCCATCTTTAATACATATGCTAATATTGCTTCTTTGATTTGAAAATGCTAAAACTGAGATCTGAGTTTTATGATGCCCGCAGTTCCACATGAACTGTAATAATTCCATCCTACACAATAGGTGCAGAGTTGAAATGGTCTTTTCTACTCAGAAATCTATTTTGTAACATCTCTTTTATATGTCTGATACTGTTAGAAATGGGTCATCAAAATCACCCACGTTCTAAAATGGACATAACTCTCCTATTTAAGAAAGTCCCTGGCAATTTGACTAATCACTATGGGTGGTGGCTGAGTAATCCGCATTACATAAATGGACTCTTTTCACTAGCACTGGCAGGCTTGGGGAAAAGCCTATCTCTTACTCTGCCAAATTCATTGGAAAGAAAATCAACACTCAGTTTAAGAACCAGCCAAGTCAAAATCAGGACAAGTATGAAATAGGCTCTCTTTGTTTTGGGGGGATGTGTTTGGAGAACATCTTATCCCCAAAGTCTATGCCTCCCTGTCCTCCATTCAGTCGTGAAAAGGAAGGAACAAAAAGAAAGGCTCAGCCTGAGACCCACTCTCATTTCTCTGGCAAAATTCAAAAGTCTTTTTCTGAGAATTTAATAATGTCTAAAACCACCTGAGATGTATTTAATTCATTCAGGGTTATGTAAGAAGATAATACCTCTCACAGCAAGAAGTACACGTTGTCTGGTATAGTTTATGTACAAAGTTGGTTAGAAAAAGAGAGAGAATACAAAAAGGGGAGCACTGTCCTCTTCTCAATGACTCAACTCTGGAAAAGGGTCATTACTCTTCCATTCCACTGCATATCCATGCCCTAAAATCCAGTTTGATCCCCCCCTGCTCCATGGAAGCTGATAAACACGCTACAAGTCATTTGTTCCCTTACATTCATAATAATCTTCATGTATACTAGGGACCCCAAACCCAAGATTTTGTCAGCTGAGTTTTTTTTCAGTAAGTACATTGGTCTCATTACTCTAGAGACTAACTGATAGTATCTCCCCAACTTGTGATTTTTGGAGAATCCTGAGCACTGGAAAAGGTATATTACTGTAGTCAATAACCCATTCTGGTGAGTTGCTCACTCCTACCACTATTAGTCATCAATGATTAACACCCCAATTCTATTTAGCCAATATAAATCAGTTAGCTTTTTCAAAGGGATGTTTATTTGGAAGATATAGCAAGAATAAAATAATATTCTTCCCCTCAACACTAAAGGGTCATATTCTCTCCTGTTCCATTGTAGTCTCTGAGGAAAGTGGGTTCAGACAGCACAGTCTCTGCATAACATTGGTGCCACCAAGTTCACATCCAAATGTGTATGCTGCATAAGTCCCACTCTCAGCTACTCCATGACACCTGTTCTTTGCTCCTATTGGAACTGATGCTGACCTGGCTTTCAACCTCATATTCTCCGAACTCCTTCAACTAAGAAGAAAGAACAAATGATGAGACATAAAACCAACAACATATATTCAAAGACCACATTTCAGTTCATATGGGTTATATCCAAGGCATATCTTACATCACTGTCCCTTTTCTGTCACTGGAATATTGCTAGGCAGGAAAGATTATGTCAAAATAAGGAAACTATTCTGACAAATGAGTACTTTTATCTAAACAGTCACAATTTTCACCATATTGTTATCATACTGGACCAAGTTACAAGTTACAAGATGTTCACCCATGTTGCAAAGTCCATAGAAATTACATGATTTAAGCCCTTGTATAGCCCTCATGTAGACTCATAAAGACTAAGATGAATTGTTCCCATTACATTGGGAAGCCCATAAAATATAATATAATTAATAAATTGTGCCTGTTATACAGTTGGGAAAGGCCTTTGAGATCATCTTAGTTGACTCTCTCATTTTACAAATGAGAAAGTTGAAAACTATGGAAATAAAATGATTTGTTTAGTCACAGAGCTTGAATATGATGAATATGATCAAATTGGGATTCAACGCAGGTCCTTTGAGTCCAAACCCACTGGTGTTTCCAGTTGACCATTGATGACTACTTCGAATACAAAAGATATCTCTATGGCAAAGGAAAGACGGCTTTAGAGAGTAGTGATGCAAATACAAGAGAGCCACAACCTTAAAACAAGTGAACAATTTGGGTGTGAAACTGGTGTTCAAGACAACTCATTTTGCAAAAAAAATCTTGTCCTAGTGGACTAGGAAAAATCCAATCCATGATGAAGACTCTTTCTAATGAAATTATTTATGTGTTTGAAACACTAAAATATTGAAATAGAGGAAAATCTGTTAGAAGAAAACAAGACAACGGCAGTAAGGGAATACATGAATTCTTTCATTTTGGTATATGGTTCCACTTTTTCTGTTTCTGTGCTTTATCTCCCAACTAGACCATGAACTATATGGGGCTTATTTCAACAATGACTGCACACAATAGAGTTTAAAGACAGAAGAGACTGTACAGATCATCTAGTCTACCATGATACTATTGGTGAGGAAACCAAGACCCAAGTGATGAAATCACATGCCCAAGGTAAGAGAAGTACTAAGCAGAAGGACAAGAAATCTATCCCAAGTGGTTTTACTCTATGTTCAGCATTCTATCTATTACCCCATGCTGCTTCTCATACGTGCTCAATAATCATTCAGTTGCTTAGTTACGTAAGTCAATAGTCAAAAGCTTGTTATGTACTTACCATGTGTAATTAACTATATTAGGACTTAGGAATAAAAAGAAAAAAATAAAATAATCCTTTCCTCAAAAACTCACAGTTTATTAAAAGGAACAATGTATATATAGACACATATGTCTAGTGCATATGTATAAATAAAACATGCATATATATCTAGGTACATTATATACATATTCACATATGTGCATATGTTATACATACATATCTGTATACATATGAGTATGCAAAGTAAATGCAAAATGTTGAAAGGGCACTGGCAGATGGGGGATCAAGATAATCTTTCTATAAAAGAGAGTATAGCTTGAGATGAGTCTTAAAGGAAATTGAGGATTCAGAGAAGTGAAGATGAAGAAGAGATTCATTCTAAGCATGAGGAATAATCAGTACAAAGGCCCAGAGGTGGGCAATGGAGTTTCGTTTACATGGAAGAATAAGAAGCCAGTTGGACTGGACTGAAGAGGAAGCATGTGTAATAGGAAATAATTGCAGAATGAAAACATTCATCATCTGTTGCAACATGGAGCTAAAATGAATTTTGTTTTGTTTTCTACAAAAAATGGGCAATGGCAGACAGAAACTGTCCATCATAACTGCTAAAAGTCCAGGATTTCTGAAGTAATGTTTGTTCTGGCACTACATGCAATAAAGTTTTATCAATAAATAATAATGATAAAAGGCTGCAGCTTATTACTCTAATCAAAAAGATTTATGGCTAATAAAGTTGAGGAGCCTGTCATTCAGTAAGAGGGATAACAGATGGAAAGTCCATGTGCTGCACTGGTATACATGAAATTAAGAGTCCAGAAGAAAGACATTAGCACATTGACTGTACTTCCTTGGAGGAAGATTTAAGAGAAGACTTGTGACAAGAGGCACGTCATTCAGGAAGACAAGGGTCATCCAGCAGATAAAATACTAGATCTGGAGAAAAGAAGGCCCAAATAGATTGGCTAGGCAGCACAGTGAGTAGAGCACCAGCCCTGGAGTCAAGAGGACCTGAGTTCAAATCTGACCTCAGACACTTGACACACTTACTAGCTGTGTGACTTTGGGCAAGTCACTTAACCACAGTTGCCCTCCAAAAAGAAAAAAAAAGACCCAAATTCAGAACTGGACTCAAACTTTACCAGCACTATGACTTTGGGAAAAACATTTAGCTCAACTCTATCTGCCTCAGTTTCTTCATCTGTCAGATGGGAATAATTATAATAACTGCCTCACAGAGTTGTTATAATAATAAAATATAAAGTGTTATATAAATTTTAAAGTACTGGGTAAGTGTTAATTATTAATATTATCTGCACATTTGAAGGAGTGATCACATTGATGACATTTCCGATCTCTGTGACTTCAATGAAATAACAACTCACATTTATATAACCCCTGAAGATTTGCATGAGTGTTTTTACAAACATTATCTCATTGCTTCTCACAACAGTACTTAGAAGAAACAAGTTTAAATTTTATAAAAATTAAAATTTACAGATGGGGTAATTAAGACTTAAAGAGTTGATGTGACTGTCCTAGGATTGCCCAGCTAACAAAAGTCAGGTGAAGGTGGTACATCAAGGTCTCCTCTGATCCTAAGACCAGTGTCCTTTCCACTATATTCTTTTATTTCTTAGAAAGTGTAAAGAAAATGAAGTTATGAACTGAAAGCTGGTGGGCATTTGAAGAGATCTACCTAAAAAAGGGAGGTGGGGACAGGCTGCCCCATGACTCTCTGTAGGTGGCTATCTGCATATTTATAGCAAATAATCACACCTATTTTTGTCCTCCATGAAGATTATTCCACAGTGACACTGAGATCATTGGCATTTAGTTTAAATTCCTCCTCTTAATATCACCCCACTTCTCATTTTCCTGCTTTATGCCTCACTAATTAGTGGTATTTAGAGGCTATAAATATGTGTGTGCTTAGAAAATCTCAACTTCAGTCATTCAGTTTCTTTATTTCCATTAGTTATTAAGAAATTAATATCACTCTTTTTACTGTCTTTACAAAGAGGCCTGAAATTTGAAGGAAAAAATGCAATGGAAATTTACAAAGAAGGAATTTAACTAAGTAATTATGTCAAAACAGATACAAATACTGGTAATTAATGTAAAATGTAATGTACTCTTTTTTTCTTATTGTTCAGTCATTTCAGTTGTATCCCAGCTCTTTGTGATCCCATTTGGGGTTTTCGTGGCAAAGATACTGTGTGCGGTGTTTGGCCATTTCCTTCTCCAGCATCTTTAACAGATGAGGGAACTGAGGCAAACAGAATTTAGTGAATTGCACAGGGTTATACAGCTAAGTGTCTAATGCTGCATTTAAACTCATGTCTTCCTGATTCCAGATCTGGCATTCTATCCACTGTGTCACCTAGCTGCCCTAGCTGTATTCCAGAGTTATAATTATTCATTGCTACAACATCAAGATGATGATCTGGCAATGTCTCCTATTTGTCTTCCATACTTTTATTGGTAAATAAAAGCATGTTTTTGTTGATTCTTGTCATTTTTCACTGAGATTGCTTGTGAAGTATAAAAAAAAGTAGCTGATTCAGAGTTTGTTGGTTTTTTGAGGCAGTCAAGCCTGAAAAGAAAAAGTCTTACATGTTTTGCCTAGGGTCATACAACTAGTAAGTTTCAAGTATCTAAGGCTGGATTTGAACTCAGTTCCTGCTGATTCCAGGGTCAGTACTATATCCACTGTACCACCTAGCTGCCCCAGAGAATACACGTCTAAACCTTTACCTTCCTCCTGGCTATGTCAGGGAACTGGGGCAAATCACTTAATTTCTGTGGGCCTTAGAAATAAAATTTTCACTTGGTAAATTTTCTTAAGAAAGGACAATAATTTGAGTCCATGTCAGTTCTTTCATCCATTTCCCATTTTTCAGCCTCAAAATCCTATTTTTAGGTTACAAGCCAGGTTACAATTCCTTCAGTCACACAATATATATGCATCTTATTTTTATTCTTCTATGTAAACAAGGATTTTGATATGTATGCAAATAAACCAGTAACTTAACTGAATATTAATTGCTGACTTTGGAATGACTTCAATATCAGTAATTAGTCATTTTCTCTCTGTTGAAATATCAATTTTATTTTATAATATTATTGGTTCTTCCAATATCTATTGCCTCGTAAGTCTTTTCTTGAAGAAAGTATATTCATGACATATGGGCATAAGGCTTCTGTATTAGCTACAATAATTTAGTCTTTGTCATACTAGCAAATAGCTATCCAATACATTTTTACCCTTCTTCATGATTACCATGTTCACATCAAAATTACATAAACACACATATTGATACAGTTTTGAAAGTCTCATTTAGTTCTTTATATAATTTCTTTCCTTATTCATTCTCTGAAATGGATATTGAAACATAAATAGTACTTTCATAGCAGTCTTTTTGAAAGCACATATGAGCAGTACTGTAGAATATGACTAAATGTCCCATGAAATATTTGTATTGTTTTCTGATGTGCAGAAACACCAAATATACCAACTGTTATTTATTTTCTTTCCTCTCTATTTATCTATAAGGACCTTCCTCTCCAAAGTTTCTTTTTAATTGTTTCATGTGTATTTTTGTATAGATGAATGTGACCCCAGAGGGTAAGAATGACCTAGGTCTGCATAGACTTTGAGTTGTTTGGATTTTTTTACTTATTTCCTGAAATACACACACACATGTGTGTATGTATGTATGTGTATATACACACAAATATACACATGTATGTATATATGTGTATTGTTTATATATTTATATAATTATTATTATATTTCTATACACATATGCATGTATATATCTGTGTTTGTGTGTATATCATGGCTTAGTACTGGGTCAGGACTAAGAGAAATCATGGAAAGAGGAGAAAATATATGGGTGGGGTTTCCCTAAAACAACAGGTAGCCACAGCTGTGGTTCCCCTCCTCAAGCTCATGCATCTCAGGTACCTAGAGAAGCATAAGCTAAAGAGGAAAGTTTAAGGAAAGTCCAATACTTTGTTAGCCATGTTTTTGCCATCTCCCCTCTCCTCCTAGGATATTCACTAAGATGGCTGAAGTACCAAAAAGTAAATAAAAAGAAAACCTTTCAGTCCTCACTCCCATACACACATTTCCTTACTCCATATGGGTTTGACTGAATTCTATTTCTAAATATGCAATTTTATTGTGTTAAAGACGTCTTCTGAAAAACAAATTGTCATAAACACCTGTGCTTGACACTGTCCCTCCATTTCTTGACATCCTGATGTTGGTAGCATGCAGGTATAGGACCTATCTGGGAGGAACCTTTAATCTCACAGATCCTAGCATCCCAACCCACCAATCTAATGTTAGAGTTTGTTGTCAGGGAAGTACACTATCAAATTGAAAGAAAAATCGCCAACATAAAATGAAGTGTTTCATTGATAAACAAGCTTCTGTGGATACCAATGTCAATGCAATATACAGAAAATTGAATAAGCTCACTGTGTTAAGAATGACTGTACAACATATGAAACCATGATGAGATGTCACCAACTCACTGCAAAACCTTATTTTTCTGTGAGATAATGAGCTAAAACTTCTCATTCTCAAGGCAACAGATAGATTTCTCTGTTTCATCATATGTGGCAGAGGAAAATTAAACTATTTGTTTCATGGCATGTTTTTAAATCCCCAACTATATCCAGAATGATTAGTCAGAATTTATCTGATTACCTACATCCTTAAGATATTGTTCCAAGAGTAAGACTAATGGATATTAAAAAAAAAACTGGACTTTCAGCTAAAAGAGATAAAATCCTTGGACCCTCAAGACTATGTTCTGAAGCCAGAGTTCATTCTTATGTAGAATAAAATGTAAACGTCTTTAAGTCAAACTTGAAGATAAAGACTTTGCCTCAATTTGCTCCAAAAATAAAAAGCAGACTAAAACAGCTTCTGCACCATCAATGGCATAGTTATTTTTTAAAACTGACCAGTAGCCAAAATTGACGTGAATAAGGATAATGAACAGATAATAAAAGGTGTAACCTCAGCTTCCTTGGAACAATTGGCTGGCTACATCTTTGTGCGATTTCATAGTCAATGAATGGGGGAAATCTACAAAATATGATTTTCACCATGTCATTGATTGAAAGTCTGGTTTTGTGAACCAGAGAGTAACAACTATCCTGATACATTTAACACAAGAACTTCCAGATACATTGTGTTATGGATATTTTCATCAAGATAATGTAGAACCTAACATAAATAAGTTTTACAGAAAAGATAAAAAAATTACAGCTAATTTCTATAGATTTGAATTCAAAGTTAGTTCTTTCATGACATTGAAGAGATACTACCCAATCAGTTTCATGAACCCTTGAGAAAAGGATTGTCAACCAACACTGAGAAGTTCAGTGAATGTGTTAGAAAGTAGGAGGTCAGCTTTTAATTTTTTTTTTGCTTTTTTGGAGGACAATTGGGGTTACGTGACTTGCCCAAGGTCACATGGCTAGCTTTTGTGTTAAGTGTCTGGGGTTGGATTTGAATTCAGGTCCTCCTGACTCCAGGGCCAGCACTCTATTCACTGTGCCACCTAGCCTCTCTCCTGTGCCACCTAGCCATCCCCTGAGCTCAGCTTTTCTATCGCTCACAGCTTCTTCCACAGAATGGAGAGCATACTGCCCTTTGGAGAAGGTGAGAAAAAGAGCCCATCTTACTGTGCCTAGAATCCCAGCTATCACAAGAACTGGAACATGTAAAATTGGACAAACTATCCCAGAAAAGATCATAGAGATAAATAGGACAAGATGATCCTCACCTTCCAGCTGTCTCCAACTCATTGTACATCACAGGCATGCCTTGGATCTGACCTGGTAAGAAGCCAACAGTAGGAATATCTGGAATACCTTCATTTAATATCTGGTTACTTTAAACATAATTGCATACTTGCTTTAGCAATATCTTTAGCATCAAAGATCATAACTTTTATCCACAAACTTGATAGAAGTCATCTCAAAGTCATGGATGCTAGTCCTACTTTGCATAACTTAATATGAAGTGGAACTAAAATGGCTAGTATTGTGCATCATTGACTAGCTTGCATAAGTAAATAGCTTGCATAAATTGCATATTTGGATTCAGTTCATGTTGAACTTTTAAATCATTAAGCATAGAAGCATCACTGGTTACTTTTGTGAGCAAAATCATTTTAGATATATAGTGTTTTGTGCTGCAAAAACATCCCTCATGTGGACATTTCTTATACTAATTGTATCATAAGCCTATTTATCCTTTCTTATAAAAATCTTTACTACAAATGTGGGTTAAAATATAGTATATTAAACAGTTAAATATTTTAAATAAATGTTTCCCCATCACATTAAAAATATGTAAGACCTTGATAATCATAAAAAAAATTATACAAATCACAAATAATAAGAAAAATGAAAAGTGAAACCTTCTGAGTTATCATTTAATAGAAAATAATCAAAAAAAGAAAAATAGTAACTATTGAAGGAGCTACAGAAATACAGGCACATGATATACTGTTGGGGAAGTTCTGAATTGGTATAAAAAATTCAGAGAGCAATTTGGAACCATGAGGGTGAAGCCCCTTAACTACTCATATAATTTGACTGATCAATACCATTACTAGTCATATACCCTCCAAAACAAAAGCAAAACAGGGACAGAAAGGAAAGTGGCCTTTATCCTAAAATTCTTATGGCATCACTTCTACAATGGTAAAAAATGAACTCCAAATAGTGCTCATTTGTTGAGGGCAGTTTAAAAATTGTATATATGTATGTAATGTAATGCTGTTACATCCTAAAAAATAGACATAAGAAATTCAGAGACCCATAGGAAAATATATATAAACTGATGCATAATAATAAAGTAGAACCAGGAGAACAATATGTACAATGATTGTAACATTGTCAAACAAAACTATATAAAAATACAAAGGGTCAAATCAGCAAAGATCCCAGAACAATGATGTTGGAATATTTTGCCTTTCTTTGAGTGAAGGAGTAGTGGATTATGTATGTGAAACAATGTATATTCCAAGGGATGTGGTCACTGCACTGAGTAGTGTTGCTTAACAGTTTTCTGTTATAAAGGTGGGTACATATGTGTATACATACATATGTGTGTGTACATATACACACATATGGGCATGTATATACATATATATGTGTATGTATGCATAGATATGTGTAAAGATTGGAGTTGAGAAACGAGGGCCTGGGGATAGAAAATGAGTATGTTAATCCATTCATAAAACATTTTACAACTTATAGTGATAATAAAATGTTCTAAAATTTGACCAGACGTCAAAGACAAGCTCCCAAAGCCTATATTTTGCAGACACCTCTCCCTTTTGTTTTGTTTTGGGTTTTAATTGGCATAATATTTTCCCTTCATAAAGCCCATAGTATCATTCCCATTCTCTTTACTCTTTGTTTCAAGATCATCACTGACTCAGTACCTGTCAGTTGTTTCAACATCATAGAGTGCAGTCCATCTAGTACTGGTAACTTCTGCTCCTCATATGTTCCCTCTCACTAAAATCTAATATAGCTTTCACTTTCTGTTAGTTATTTTTGTTCTGTGTCTCCAGCCAAGGGCCATTCCCCCTTGGCAAAGAAAGCAATAGCCAAATGAGAGTTGGACAGCTCTCTGACAATGATCATGGCATGACTATTGTTATGGTTCTGCTGACACTGAGAAAGGGTCCTATCCCTTCTATCCCTGTCTTTCCTTTAATCACTACAGAAATGGCAGGTGTGATTGCTGAGGTTAAGCTTGCTTTTTAAGGACTGTTATTTAGTAACATGCCTGCTGCTGCTACTGCTGCAAATAAGTTGCAGCATAAGACACTCCAACTATTTACCAATGAGTATTTGTTGCCCTTATTCTGGGAACAAGGGGTTTAGCTAGCCATGAGTTAGATGGTTCATAATCAATTAATCCATCAAATGTGTAAATGTTCATGATAACTCCATGAAGCATAACATGTAAAAGACATGACCTAGAGTCAGGAAGACGTAGTTTTGAATCCTGTTTCTTACTTAGTAGATACATGACCCTGGGAAAATCAATTAAGCCCATTGTACCTCAGCAGCTTTCTGAGACTTACACAGTAAACCACAGTTGGGACATTACAGGGAAGGAAATTTCCACATGGAAGAAAGCTCAGCTCCTTTATGTATCTGTGTATAATGTTTTTAGTTCTGAGTTGTATGCAATGGAAAAAGGCAAAGTAGTATAAGATGTGGTCAGTGTTGTGAAGGAGTTTACAATCCTTTTGAGAAGAGTAACACATGAAATGCAAAATTCAGAACTTAATATATTTCACTTAAAAAGCATCTATTCATACTGACAAATGCTATCCATATTCTCTCTTCGCCTGTCCTTAAAGATGGTCTTTTCAATGATCAGTGCTAAAAAAAATAAGGATGCATTATGTGTAGCTTTGGATATTAAAAATACAGAGCAATCTAAACTTTTCATTCTCTTTACCATCATGGTTAAGCTATGGAACTGGGTTCCCTTTGCAGTATAATCATATCATCCAGTCTATCTCACCTCCTAATGAGAGCTTTTTTAATTAATTCAATATATTTAGTATATTTATTGATTAGCAGTTCATATTTTTCTTGTTCACTTTTTTATTCTAACCATTGATTTTTTCCCTAGTTAGAACTCTTTCTCCTTCAGACATAAACCTCATTGCCTCTTCACATTTTATCTCTTCCATTAGTCATGTGTATACTAGTATATTCTTTTTTCTTAATTTTTTTCCTCTTTGACCACTTATTTCAACTTATATATATATATATATACATACATATATGATATATAATTATATGTATATATATATATATATTACAGGAAGAGACATAATGGACTGTCAATACTTATTCATCTAAGAAACACTCTAAAGAGTTCTCTTTAAAATATAAAACGGTTTTTATTTTCTTCATTTTCCTTCTTTCTTCCCTTTTTCAACTAGGTCTATGATTGAAACAGTGTGAAGGGCTCCTAGAGTGAAAACTCCTTTCACTGATGTAGCTTGTTAAACTCCAGAATAAAATTGTCTCTCTGCTTTTTCAAGTTATGTCATTATGTGACACTTTCCTACTTTGCTAACCTTCTTATTCCATCCTCCACTCCTGTGCTCTGAAATGTTCACTGTTATTATTCCTCACACAAACACTTCCTCTCCAGGTTTCATTTGTTTTCTCTTGTCCATCGCCCACCTTTGGCATTCTCTAACTCCTCATCTGGCTTTCCTGGCTTCTTTCCAGTTTCCATCTAATACCTTATGTTCTGCAAGAAGTCTTTCCTAATGCCCCTTAATGTTAGTGGCTTTGCCTCTGAGATTATCTCCAAATTATCCTAAATATTTCTTGTTCATGCATGACTAATGTATGTTATTTCCCCCATTAGAATATAAGCCCCTTTAGAGCAGGGCCAATCATTCAAATTTCTTGGTATCCCCACCACTTATGCCAGATCCTGAGATATAGTAGGTGCTTAATAAATACTTCTTGCCTTGTTGACTTGCAGGATTTCCCAGGGTACTGATGAGGGATAAGAATGAGTCAACTATTGAACTCAGTCTTGTTGGTCTTGTTGACCCTCTCTCCAATCAATCTCTCTGACTCCCCAAGTAATTCACAATATTATAATTTAAAAGATGCTACACTTATATTACTGCCTTGGAATTCTATTGATTCATTTTACCTGAACATGGCTTAGAAGAATGATGATGTACAGTTCTTTTGGGGGCTTCTGTTTTCCCTGATTATTCTCATTGGCCCCATTCCACTAGACTCTTCCTTTTCTGTTCAGATCCAGTATTATTAACAAATCACTTAAACTTCATGAGAATAGTAAAGAAAAAGAACAGGAACAATCTACTTTAAATGGCAAGGACTTTAACTTTGATGAAAATCATGAGGAAACCTACAAATATCCCCAGCTCCATGCCCTCCTTTCTAAATCATTTTGAATCTATTTTCTATTGTGTTCTTTTCTATAAATGTTCTCCTCCAGTAAAATATATACTCTTTCATGACAGGGGCTGTTTCTATGCCCTAGCACAGTGCCCAGTACATAATAGGTCCTTTATACATACTTACTGATCCATCAATTAATTGAAAATAATGCATCAGAATCAATACTCTGAAACAGGGTAGCCCAAATGAAGCAGCCATCTCATCTTCACTCACATCCTCAGGCAATGGAAGCTTGTGAGAACAATCTTTGCCTATATCCTGGGTTCAACACAACCTGTAAAAGGGAAAGTGAGCAATCACTTCTATCTCCCATCTCAAAGGGAAAGGGAGATTTTTGCACACTTCTGGCAGTTAACTCACTAAAAGGAATTGGAGCTTGTAATCTTCCCTTCTATTTGTACAGGAAAGTATACAGTAGGTGTCCCAAGCCAAGTGCCCAATGCTGCTAGTTGTCTGAATGGGTATGATAGCCATGTCTCTCTCTGGCTATACTTCCCTTCTTTACTATGGCACCATGACCTGCCCCCCACTACAATATTATCTGGCCAAACAACCTAGTCTGTACTGGCACAGAAGGCAACCCAAAATGTGCTTGTACTGAAAATCTTTGGGGAAACATCACCCCCAAGACTCCAGTGGCCATATCCCAACATACCTAACCTGTATTTCTTTTTTTCCAGAATTTATTTCTTTTAGTTTTCAACATTCATTTCCACAATATTTTGAGTTCCAAACCTGTATATTTCTAAAACTGAACTCAGCACACACCCTTTGTCTTCCCCCCATCCCTGTTTCTGTTAATGATATTCTCCCAGTGACCCAGGATGAAATTCTACCTCATATCTCTCCCTTCTCCCATCCATCCTCAGAATTGTCAAACTAATCATATAAAGGTGTGCTTCTCAAATTGATTGGTTTCAAGACCCCTTCACATTCATAAAAAAAGATGAGCCCCAAAGCTTTTAATTATGTGATTAATATCTATCAATATTTTCTGTATGTGAAATTAAAAACAGATAAATTTTAAATGCATATTAATTCAAAAGTAAAAGAAAATACATCACATAATAACATTTTTTGTGAAAATAACTTTTTCAGAAGAAAAATAGTAAGAGGAGTGGCATTATTTTACATAGTATTATGAATCTCTTTAACATTTGACTTAATATTAAGCATCTACTACATCCTGGATATTGTGCTAAGTTTTATGCTAAATGAATTCTCCCCTACCTTTAAGAAGCACACATTCTACTGGGGAGACAACATGTACACTTATAGGCATGAACGCAATAGAGAAGAGATACAAAATGATTTCAGGAGGAGGGCAAATGATGAAAGGCTTCATATAGAAGGTCTCCTTATGTCACAGCCAGGTTCTCATATCTGCTTGCACAGATATTTGATGCAGGATATTGTTTTTGTTAAGGAATATGAAGATAATCTAGTTTCACAGAGACATATAATTAGAAATGGGCAGAGTATCTTTATAGATAGATATCATTTTAATGTTATAAAAATAATTTTGACTGCGAGGGTCCAGGGATTGCTCTTTGAGAACCACTTTTCTAGAGGAACAGATCTAATCATACCAGTTTCCCATTCCCAAACCTCCAATGGCTCTCAAGAAGTTCAGAGAAAAAATAGAAACTTCTATGCCTGCCATTCAAGACACTCTATGTTGTTCAGTCATTTCAGTTGTGTTCAACTTTTTGTGACCCCATTTGGGGGATTCTTGGCTAAGATCCTGGAGTGATTTGTTATTTCCTTTGCTAACACATTTTACAGATGAGGAAGTGAGACGAACACGGTTAAGTGACTTGTCCGGGGTCACACGGCTAATAAGTGTCTGAGGCTGGATTTCAATTCATGGAGAGAAGTCTTCTTGACACCAAGCCCAGTGCTCTATCCTCTGTGCAGCCTAGCAGCCTTTAATTATTTTCCATCCAGATTCCATGCTACCTGCCTTCACATGCCCTATATTCTAGCTATACTAGTCATTAACCTTTCTCTTCTTGTCTTGCTTCTCCTACCCCAGTGTACTTCCTTATGTGGTTCCTCATCCATGAAACAAACTTTTAACAACTTCACATGCCTTCCTTCAAGGGCCAGCTCAGCTGTGCTCTCTAACAATAATCATTCCTTGATCCCCCTCACTACACTAAGCTCTGTCCACTATACCTTGATCCCCCTCACTACACTAAGCTCCTAGGCCCTGCAAGGATTCTATTTTTTAACATGTTCTCATATCATGGCATGGCATGCTGTATGTTGTATTATGTTACATTATATTACATGAATACATACTATGTTAAATAAGATTTAATTACTATATTATAATATAAGGCTCAAATATTTAAATGGATCTATGATTTCAATTATTTGGGAGTCCTCTCCACCAAAGAAGACTGAAAGACAGTTGCATTCTAAAAAATTATAGCATATCATATATCATAATACTATATTTAGAGACATCTTAATTCCAATTGCCCATAAGGACTATTTGTACCCGACCACGGGTAGAACCTTCTGAGCTCATTTTGGTCTGATCAGTCACAGTTGGACACACTATACTTTGACCCCCACACAGCAATATCATTTTGGTCCTCTTTGAGAATGAAGGACAAGATCCAACCAATAGTGTGTTTTATTACATCACATTATATTATGTCATATTATTTCACATAGCAAGCATATTAACGAACGAACGAATGAATGAATGAATGAATGTATTAAATTCTCCATTAACAAATCAGGCCACATCCTTTTGGGTGGGCAGTAGGCCCTCTAGAGGAAGGAATTGGGTTAATTCCTATACTGTCGGTAGTAGAGGTGAGTGGAAAGACATCCAGCCTCCATTATTAAGGCCTCCATTCAGATTCTGTCTCCAACACAGAACTGATAAGTAATATTAGCCAAGTCATTTTATTTCTCAGTACAAACAGACACACACACTCACACATACACACACACAGATATATGTATTAACTCTTCCTGATCCCATTGAGCAAAGATTCTGGAGGGATTTGCTATTTCCTTCCCCATCTCATTTTTTAAAGATGAAGAAACCGAGGCAAATAGGGTTAAACCAGAGTCAAATACCTAGTAAGAGTCTGAGACCAGATTTGAACTCAGGAAGATGAATCTTCCTGACTTCAGACCTGGCACTCTGTCCACTCTGCCACCTGGCTGCCCCACAAAACAACTACACTATTATCAGGTATTTTTACTGGATCATGTATATCATAGGAGGCACTCTGTTAATGTAATGCCTTTGAATGTTTTATATCTCTAAGTGTTCCTTGTTTCATTCGAAGCCCAGCACATGTTCCTACATGTAGAAACTTCACTCTATTGGGAGCTACTGGCCATCTGACTTGCTTGCTCCCTTACCCATCTCATCAAGTTTCTATGCCCTGGAGTCTCTTTGCTGTGAAAGAGCTAAGCTTCTCACTTAGGAAGACCTCTTCCCCCTCATACACTGCCAGCCTCTGAATGCCACACAGAACTGTGGCTATCAGCACAGAGATCGAATTGTAATGGACTTCCATGCACTCTGGCATCCCAGTGTAATGGAGGCAAAGAGGAATCCCCCAAGAGTTAGGGGAAAGAAGGCAGCCTGATTATAAGTGGTTAAAGCAATATGTACTTTTACCAGCTGCCCTACCTCTTTCTGCTTTGTCCCAACTGATAGCAAATTCATTCCTATGCCTCTCCAGTCCCTTTGTTCCTATATTCTCTGTCCCACTAGACCTTCTGAAATCATCATCTATTGTTATGAAACTCCATTTCGTCCCAGATCTTTCTTTCCTACATTCCTCCCACCTTCTGTTGTCATTGAAAACTGGGTTCCTTCTGAGAACCTTATCTCTTGACATCACCTCCAGCCCTGGCAGCTGCATCACTCATACACTAAGAAACTCAGAGTCAGGAAAATTTATTTGGCTTCCTGCTTCCTTCACTGCTACCAGAGCATTCTTCCTCCTCCTGAATTTAATTCAGTCCCATTGAGTCAATTCAATTTTTTTCAGGTTCATCCAAGTCAATGCAACATACATCAAGTACTTACTAACTAGAAAGGCTCCTTGCTAGGTGCTGGGGATAAAACAATAAAACACAACAGGACAAAAACAGTTCCTGCCCTCAAGGAGCTGACACTCTATGGAGAGTGATAATATGGACCCAAGTAAGTGCAAACCAATTTCAAGAGGAGTAAAGTGCTAATAACCAGAACAAAAAGCCTTACATTAGGAGGCAGCACTTAAGCTGTGCCTTGAAAGAGAAAGATTCTATAAGATGGACGTGAGAGGGAAGGACATATCTGCAATGAGGTACCACTGTTGCAAAGGGAAGAAGGTGGGAGACAAAATGTCCTGGACAGACAACAAATAGCCGGTTAATTGGGCTGAACTGGGGAAGACATAAAGGAGATGAACCTGGAAAGGCAAGTGGAAGCCAGACTATGTGCATTTATATGTCAGGCTGAGGAGTTTGTATGTTATCCTTGAATCAGTAGGGATATAGAAGAGGCTACTTTTTCTCCTTCCAGGCCATTCCATCTTGCTCATATCTTAATTTCTGTCATTGGTAGACATTCAGGTCTCTACTCTCCCTCAAAGTTTTCTTGCCCAACCTACTACTGTTTGCAGCCTTTGAACACCCTAGCCTTCCAGGGCCTCAAGATTCTTGACTCCAAGGAGCACCTCTATTTCCTGTCTACTTTGGCCACTCACAGGAGGGGGTCTGTCATAGCTCAAACCAAGTCCTCAAGCTTCTACCCCAATGAATTATACTAGTCACGACTTTGCCTCATGCTACAGTGGTTTTCTATGCAGCAATAAAGCATTGTCATGCTGAAGACCTGTCCCCCCCCCTTGCCTACAACTCACACTCAACACAACCTTCACATAGTAAATTTATGTTTGAGAACATTAAATGAGATTTGTGAAGAATGAAGAATTTCTAGAAGTATCAGAGTCTTTGAGAATGATAGAATCCTTCATCCCAGACATTATAAAGCTTCCTGTCTTCCCCCAGGTTTTCTCCAAAACAAACACTGAAAGTTCTCAGGTTACCCAAGAGATATCAGATGAGATGCCCAACCCTCCAAGATTATATTTAAGCCAGAGACTCTGCATCAGGGAAAATTATAAAGTAGATGAAGATTAGGAATCATTGGTCTCCTATCTGAATTCCTACCCCTACTTCTTCCCCAACTGCTAGCTTCACAAAGATCCATGGGACTTGTCAACCTCCCAATTGCTTCACCCTAGAGACCATCAGGTCTTTCCATCCACCATGCAACTCAATCTTCATCACATTGTCTCCATCATTACAACTTGAGCTCATTGAGTGCAAGAACTACCTCTCTTTCTATTGGTAACACTAGCCTTTATGACCATGGGCTCCCAGTTTCAATACTTGCTGTGTTACCATGGATAAGTCCCTTTACCTTTAGGAAACTCTGTTTCCTCATCTGAAAGATGGAGATTATGACACACCTAATTCCTACCTCATAAAGGATTAGTGAGACAGATAATGCTTGTAACTCTTATAGCATCAAAGAAATATGTCATTATTTGTTTTTATATCTTATTTGCATCCTTTTCAATGGAGTTCACATGCCAACAGATCAGGGACAAGAATCCCTCTCGTGCTCTGGTAATTTCATATTTGATTTCTTATTGACTGTTGCGCAGGTGGATAAAATAACTATTGGATATTTGAATAAAAGAATTCAGATGTAAGCATGTACTCTCTAGTGTCATTATTATGCTTGCCATTCCTGCTTTGGGTTCTGAATTTTTCCAGTCCACTCCACCCCCCCACCAAGCCTATGCTCTATCATTTATTCCTACCAAAGGGCAAATGACGTGTAGTCCCTTAAAACGGTACCTTCCAATCCACCAATCAGCAAATATATACTACATGATTACTACATGCCAGGTGATGAACTAGGTGTTAGAAGACAGAAAGGAAATAAGGCTCTGCCCCCAAGAAGCTTCCATTCATTCTATCCAACCATTATTTTCCAGATATGTTTCAGAGTTCACTGAACCACTATTGGATAATTCCTTAAATACTTTGATTTGAAAGTTCCTTTTTAGATTTAATTTTTAAATACTTTCAGGTTATCACCCTGGTCAGATCTACATCTGGCAATGGTCCCAGAAGACTTCTCCTGAAGAAGCATGCTGTCCATCTCCTGCCACAAAGGTAATGGACTCAGAAGGGCATATAATTTTGGTATGCCCATTACTGGAATTTATTTTGCCTGACCATGCACATTTGTCACAAGGGTGTTGTCTTTTTCAGTTGGGGGCAGAGAGGAGAGAAAATATATTTTTGCTGATTGAAAAATCAAATTAAATTTAGAATAAACAAACAAAATCTCTCCTAGCCTTTTCAAAATGAATCCCCAAGATTCTCTGAATTTGAACCACATACTCTAAGATGTAAATGTACCAGGACAGTTCATTTTCAAGAAATAATCCACCTGGCAATTGGATCTTTCTGCTTGTATGAATACAGGATTATCAAAGGCTGATACATTTCATTGTAAACCATACCAATGGCATAATAAGAAACTACTCTGATCTCTGTTCCTTCTAGAAACTATTGTCTTTAACTCCTTAAAACTGGCTGCAAAGTCATTTTTGCACCAAAGAAATTTAGATGATGGACCATCATAATAGAACTGTCTTTTTTCCAATTTAGTAAAATACCATAAAGCACTAATTTATGAAGTGGCAGGAGGCCAGAGTCTAAGTGGTAGGCAAGCAAGTCATATCCTGGAGACACTTTCTAGCAAATTCCAAGGATTTATTGAAGGTAGAGTCAGCTTACTCCTGCCTTGTGTTGCCATCTCACATACAAGTAAAAAAATCAATGTATTTTCTTATTGTAACAGAGTAGTAAAAAAGTAGAAACTCTTAAGTAGGTCTGGACTCTCTCACACTTAGTCAAAGTTTGACTACAGCAAAACTTCAGTAGTCTTTAGAATATGGAGAGACATGGGCCTCAGTATGAGACTAAGCAATTATTGATGAATCTTTTGGCCATGGCAATTCATGAAAGAAAAAATGGAAAATGGGTCTTGTGTCTATGATGTGCTGATTCACTTTTCCAATGATAGTGCAAAGTAGGAGAAAAGTAGATTGAAAGAAGCTAAAGATCACATGATTTCTAGACTGTCTAGAAACATTCATTTACCTCTTAGGCTCCTAAGTTGCTTCATAACCAGTTAGGGGGCACAATATTGCAAGAATTGAACCATAACAATGTAGATACTCTCATTTCCAATTAAAGTAGAAGATAAAAAGTCCCAGCTAAATGGAAAGACTGCTTTTGAGCTCTACCCAAAGAAACAAAGGAAGGAGTTGGGAAAGAATTTTATCACAGGGCTGAGGGCAACTAAAGCACCATTTCATAGGGCTGGGTCATTTTGTATTACACCACTCATGACGAGTATTTTCAAAAGGACCACCGTGGAAATCTAAGGAAAAAGAATAGTGAGTCCATTTTCCAAACCAGGTATGCAAAGGGAGACATATTTAGCCCTTAAAGACAGACAAGGTCTAGGCAAAAGGATGCCAGAGGCAGCCTTCCATCCAGATGCCTGAACTAGGCCCTGCGGTCAAGCATTAGGGCAAAAGGAGGTCCTACATTCATCACACAGAAGACATGTTCAGGGAGCAAGAATACAAGACAATTAACATCTATAATGATAATACCCCAGAACTGGGTCATATATCCAGTGTGGATTAAGGAAGGAACCTGCACCTTTGAGTGGTAGACTAGAGCAAGGAGAAGTTATAGGCCTGAGACTGTGTGCTAAGGAAAAAGCAATAACAGAACTAGAGAGCAGCTCTGGAGCTCTGACTCTAGAGCATTCTTGAATCTATTCCCTGCCCTGGTCTGAAGCCTTCATCTCAATAACCAGGGCATGGAATTCCAACAAAGGTTGGAGGAAACGTTGGCCTCAGTTCTGTCATTCTGAACCCACAAAATCTTCCAGTTAGCTGATGAAAGGTGAGGCCATCAATAGTATACTGGAGTTCTATCCAGGGATAAGTACAGCTGTGTTACCCAAGCCCAAACACAGATCAGGAGTTTGCAGTGCTCAAACCAGGAAGAGAGCAATGGCAAATTGCCCTAGTTCAGAGAGCTTTGGGACCACCGAAAGTTGGCACATACTCACCTGAGGCACCTCAAATGTGGTTGTCACCAAATATCATGTATAAGCATGAGGTAAAGCTCCATATGACTTTACAATGTGCAGCATTTTATGTATACACTTAGAGGAAATTCCTGCCACAGCCAACACCTCAAATAACCTGAATGAGAAGTAACTACCTTGACCAGAATGGAAAATTGGACAAATATTTACACATACACATGTATTTACATGTGTGTATATGCATATATATGTATATACACATATATAAGTCTATATATGTGTTTGTTTATATGTTAGGCATATATATTATATAGTATGTGTTTATATATATATATATATATACATTTATATATAAATGTAATTTTTTTTTCATAAAGTGCTAACTGGAAAGTAGGACGGTACCCATCAATTAGGGATTGGTTAAACAATCTATGCTATATTAATGTATTGGAATATTTTTGTACTATGAGAGGGACAGCTATATAATATAGTGGATATTACTCCAGACCTTGAGTCTGCAAGGTCTGAGTTCAAATCTAGTCTTAATAACTTACTGGTTGTGTGACCTTGGACAAGTCACTTAACTCATACTTGTCTTAGTTCCTCTAATAAAAATGTGGACATACTGGAAAAGGAAGCTGCAAACCACTGCAGTAGCTTTGTAAAGAAAACCCCATGGAATTGGGGTCATGAAGAATCAGACATGACTGAATAAGTGAACAGCAATTACAATGCACTATGAGAAATGATTTTTTAAAAAGGGACTATTTCAGAGAAATATGCAAAGATGTGAATGGATCAATATCAAGTGAAGGTAGAACCAGAACAGTTTATACAATAACAACATTCTAAAGACAAATGAGTTTAAAGACTTAAGAGTTTGCATCCATTCAATGACCAAGGGGGATTCCAGAAGCCCAATGATGAGGTGTATTACTCACTTCCTGAGAAAAAGGGGATGCAACCAAAATGCAGAATGAGACCGGCACTTTGTGGATGTGGTCAGTGTGAAAATATGCTTCCCTGGATTACCAAAAGGAGATATTTGTTAGAAGAATTTTGCTTTCCTTGTTATTTTTTCCCATGAAGGATGGAAATTTTATTTTAAGTAAGTAAAAGTTACATAAAAAGGACCACCATGAAAATAATTGCAGATCTATATCAATACTGATACTTGGTTTGGAAATAATTTTAGATACATAGATAGATAGATATAATAGATATATAATATATAGATATGTATGACATATATGCATATATATATATATAATTCAATAAGATCCTCTGAATTAAATCATATCTACTTTAGGGATCTAAATGCAAAGAATGTCATTGGGATTACAGCAAGAATTATGTTAGAAAACATGGTTCAGAATTGGAAAACCAAATAGACCAAATGTTTATACTCTAAACAGAAATATCCCCTATACATAACAAATTCTTCAAGAATAAGAAAACACCACTATTGAGAGTATCAAATAATATTAAAAAGACATGCTTTCTTTTTTATCTTAATTTAATTTAATTTTTTAAGGTTAGGTGCCCCAGTCTCTCCCAGGTAAGAAGTCCACTATCTACTCATAGCCTAATCCCACTCTGATCAGCATAGGAGCTTTGATCTGCTCTGTTTCCAGCCTGGGCTGGTTTTCCTCTCCTTAGGCAATCTCCCCACTGTCAATTTTTTGTATCAAATGGTTGATAAAAGGTAGGTGGGGTAAGTGGATGAGGATGGGATGAAAAGCCAGGAAATGCACCTTGTTTTTGAAAGAGACAGAGATAGAGACAGAGACTAAATAGGGAGCAATAGGTAGAAACAGACTTCGAGGTGGCCAGGTGGCACAGTGAACAGAGTACCAGCCCCGGAGTCAGAAAGACCTAAGTTCAAATCCAGCCTCAGACACTCAACACTTAGTAGCCATGTGACCTTGGGCAAGTCAATTAACCCCAAATGGCCTGCCCTCCCCCCTCCAAAAAAGGCAAAAAAAGAGAGAAAGAAACAGATGCAGATATAGATATGGATGAAACAATACAAGAGAAATGCACTTGTAAATGATTGTAGAATTAAGAGATTTGGTTTTGAATCCTAATTGATATGTTTTGTGACCATGGGGAAGGCATCATAGCCCACCAGTCTGCAGTTAACTCATCTGTATAATGTAGATGAAAATAATGTTACCATCTCATGGACAAATCACCAAGTACAACTTAAAACCATTTTAGAAATGTGAGTCATTTATTCAGTTCTGACATTTGCCTGTGTGCCTTGAGGCATGTTGCTTAACTTCTTTGTGTACCAGGATCCTCATCTGTAAAACAGGAGGTTCAGCCTCCATGGCATCTGAGGGCTTTCCTAGTTCTAGATCTCTGACACTCTCATCTCCAGTAGTTGCAGAGATGTGAGTCAATCCAAGTTGCTTCCTGCCCGATAGAGTAGCTTTTCTTTTTCCTTGTGGTTCTGCTGGGCAGGAGGAATGGGTCTGATAGCAATAAACTTGTGGGCTAATTAGGGGACCTGACAATGACACTTACTCTATTAGTACGATTAGGATTGTGAGATTGTGAGTTTAGGGGTAGGAGGGGCCATCTAGTTGGAGGGCATCATTTTACAAATGAAGAAACTGAGGCCTAGAGAAGTTAAGGTTTGCTAAAGGTCACAAGTGGTGAGTAATGGAGAGAGGATTTGAATCATGTCCTCTGACTCCAAATGTAAAGGTCTTTCTTCTGTACTGTGCTGTCTCTTGTGACCTCCCGGGAAAGTAACGTTGGCTCCAAGCTAGAAAAATGCCTTACACTGACCCTATTAGGTTTTCATATTTCAATATCGTGCTTAATGAGCTTTTGAACTACTACTTACAAAGGTAAAGTTAAATTTGCGTTCTTAAACTAGTTAAAAAGAATAGTCCCCAACTCCTGCATACTAAAGCCTTTTATTCTTCATATTTCGTATTTATTGACTTTTCCTCCAGTCACAATTCCCTTGCCTGTACTTCACCTTTAAAAAACAGGACACGGCAGAAGCAATGGCTGCATTGGTGAGAGAAAGAGGGAGGGAGAAATGTCTCTGCTTATTTGTTACAACCCTGTGGCTCTCTCCTTGCAGCAACTTCTTCAGAGTTACCATCTGTGCTAGGCAGAGATAGCTGAGGGAGAGTAATGAGCTTCTATCCAGAGGACTGGCAAAGATTCCAGTGGGAAGGCTCAATCACCCAGCTGTCATGATTTTAGCTTCTGAAAATATCATTTTGGTAAATAATCCATCCCCTTCTCTTTATTTGCAAAGATGTTCCTTTGATTGGTGGCTTTGTCTGTGCCCACTAGAAATGGTGGCGGAGTGTTTGTCATTGATGTCAGACCTTGGCAAAGCTGAGCTGTCATTCTTTCACTCTACAAATGGCTCTGACCAGTCAGAGTGCTCCTTCTTCTGGTTGCCCTCCCTACAGAAGGCTGTAGACATTCCACAACCTTTTCCTCTGGAGACAAAGAATGGCATAGCCATTTAATAATGTAAACATCTGGTGTAATCCACCAAGGGAATGACTCAGCTCTGACTCCAAACCTCATACTCAACTTTGTTCATCCTTGAAGTGACCCACAAAACCCTGAATGCCACCCTCACCAAGCACACACAGATCCCCCCTTCTCATTTCCTCTCCTCCCAATCTTCCTTTGATCACAGCCAGCTCTCTACACCAGAGTCACACAGCTAATTTTCTCAGAAGAGATTGAGTTTTCTAGTGAATAAGAGTGCTCTGATCACACATAACATGCTCCAGTTTTCTTTTTTTCCTTTGATGGCCTTTGGTCAATCAATAAAGAAGCAAATAAACAAACGTTTCGAGAAGGCTTCCTACAAACATGGGAGACCTAGCTATAAGTGCATAATGTTGATTTATTCCTTTGGTTTGAGCATGTTTTCTGTTTAAAATCCCTGTCCCATACTGTGACCACACACCCTTTACAGGATTAAGTGGCTCTTATTCTATCCTAACACTGAGCAGATGGGTTGCTGTTCTGCTGCAGTTAGTGTGCTACTGAAGCTCTCTGCTGCTATCTGCTTGGCTTAAACTACTCCACAGCCTTAAGTGGAGGGGATCTGCCAGCCCTTGGGCTTAGTGGCCCCTTTAGTTCTTTTCTGACACAATGCAGTTCAGTTCACTGGTGTCCCACTCTCCTTGGACCACAGTACACCAATACTATCCGTGGGGATCTCTTGCTAAAGATACTGGACTGGGTTGCCATTTCCTTTTCCAGTGGATTAAGACAAAAAGAGGTTAAAGTGACTTGCCTAGGGTCATACAGATAGTAAGTATCTGAGGCTAGATCTGAAGTCAGGTCTTGACCCCAGGGTGAGTCCTCTAGCCACTGAGCTACCTAGCTGCTTCAAGTCAAGCATTTAAATACCACTTATATTTAGAATCATTCAGCCTTTATTAAAACCATCTTTTGATCAACCAAATATGCCCAAAGCTCCTATTATGCATGAGGCACTGTTCTAAGAGCTGGGGAGACCAAAGAAAAAATAAGTCAGTCCCACTTCTCAAGGAGTTTTCCTTTTCATGGAAACTGTGCTTTGGCTTGTGTTTACAAGTTACAATTTCTTACCCACAACTCGGTTTAGTATAAACTCTGTGAGGACAGTGACTAACTTATTTCTTTGTATAAGACTTATATATGGCAGGTACTTAACAAATGCTTGCTGAGTTGAGTTGGATTGTTTGATTTAGACTGGATTACACGAGACTGGACTGAAAAGAGAAAACAGCGCTGACTTTCATGTCAGAAGCGAGTTCAAGTCCCTCCCCTGCCTCTTACTACTTGTGTGACCTTGAACAAATGAATGAACTTTCCTAGGCTCCCTACAGTGAGGAAGCCTCTGAGACACCTTCCAGGCTCAACCTTTGAAGCCATAGTCCTAGGATCTGGTGTCTGAGGATTATCAGTTTAAATGATTCAAGCCCAGATTAGATTAGCCTTACTCCCCAAGGCCTTTTTCAACTATTTTCCTGGCCATCCATCAGTATGTGGCTCCAAATGTAAATTCAGACTGGAATCAATTTTACCATTATCAATTTGGTAACCTGGGGGAAAGGTATCATAAACTGAAATACAGTGGGGGATTTGAATCATAGAATCAGATGATTACAGAAGATATGGAACCAAAGGGATAACCCAGTCTAATCATTTTTCTCTGATTTTTGCATAAGTAAAACAAGGCCGCAGGGACTATATTTGAATAAAAATGTCATTTCTGTCTACTGAAGTCCAAAGATCATAAACACGATGAGCCAACATGGCATCACAATAAGAGAACTAAACTGAAATTTAGGAGACTTTGGCTTTATCCCTAGTGGAAAGGTGGGCTTTGATTGAGTCAATCAATTACCCTCATCTCACTTAAAGTGAGAAATAAGACAGTATTGCCTGATTCTTTGTCAGGTGAGTACATCAATCAGTCAGGAATATGAACTGAGTGTGAACAAGGCCTAGAAGTCTCAGTTGAAGTAATCCATCAATCACAGACCAAACATCACTACAAGCAAAAAAAATCCTCAATCAATTTGGAAGTCCTTACAAACATTTGGATGAATGGGGACAGAATTTCACAGGAAAAATGTTGTATGAGATGAGGAAATATGCTCATGTCATATGAGTAATTCAGAAAATAACAAGCCAATTAGGAACTTTGATATTCAAGCATCTGGCAGCTCAGTGGAAGAATCCTCCAGGAAGACGTCTGTGAAGGAATTGTTTGGGGAAGAGTATGAGTCCCTGCCATGACCTCTCCTTTTTTCCAACTCTGCTTTTTACTAGAGGAGGATCTTGTGAATTTTAGAGGTCTAGAGGATTTGGATTTTTCCAATAACATCCCAGTAGAGTTTCTATAGGACAGCAGTGGCAGGTAGACGGCTCTACCTTAGGATTTTGAGAATAGACTGGACACAGTGAAGAAAGGCAAATTCAAGGTTCTAGGAGGCAACCAGAAGAAAAGCCACATCATACCTCAAGGGAACATATTGAAGACTCCCATCCAATGGACTTCTAGGAGCTATGTTATTCTTTACTATGTGGGCCATCTAAGCTTGAACACACATTCAGCTGAACTCTGGATATACTGGCAAAGTTGCTACAGAATTGGGGAGCCATGGGATGTCTTTAACCAACTATTCATACTATACCATCTCTGTGAATACCCCTGCATTTGTAAATTAAGTCAGGATGATTAATCGATATTAACTCATAATAATGGGCTAGACACTGACAGGTGCTTGTGAGTTGTAGCATTAAAGAAAAAAAAGGAAATCTCCAACTTCTCCAGGCTAATCCTAGAGGTCTAAGGGAAGGTGGCAGCTGAACTCTGAGGACTCAGCAGTCTGCTAGAATAAGTGGGGTTTAAGAAAAGAACCACAGCTCACAGGCTAAACAAGAATTCACAGATGGAAAGTATTTCAGAGAGCATTTAGCCCAATTTTCTCATGCTACTGAGGACCAAACTGAGGCCATAGAAGGGGAGTATTGTGACCATGGTCATGTAAGTAGTAAGTAACAGAACCAAGATTTGAATGTGCATTTTTTAACTCCAAATCTACTATGCCAAATTCTCTTTGTTCTCTCACTAATGAATGATGCGATCCATCACAAATAATTCACATCCCTGGACTTGAATTTCACCACCGTAAAATGAAAAGGTTTATAAATAATTTTGAGGGCAGTTAGGTGGTACGAGGGATAAAGTCACTCCAGTATCTTTGCCCAGAAAAGCCCAAATGGGGTCACAAATTGTCAGATGCAACTAAAACATCTGAACACCAACAATAAATGATCTCTACAACTGCTTCTAGCTCCAAATTTCCTAATTACTTTAGATAAACAATATGTTTCTTCTCCAATAGCCTGAGTTACTCTTCATGTTGCATTTATAGGAATCTGCAACCACAGAGTTTGATTTGGAAAGGATGTTTAAAGGTCGCCTTGAGCAACTAAGGCCCTCATTTTCTGCTTTCCCTGGTGGCTTGGTTTCTAAGTGTCATTGCTGATTTCACCCCCTTCCTGATTTGTTTCTAGGAACTAAACCCCATCCCGAAAGGAAATGTGTAATTATTTCAGGGGGTCGGTTCATTAGGATTAATAACACTGTCAATTATTTTTATATCTATCTGCAAAACACTTTACATGTGTCATCTCCTATGATCCTCTCAACAATCCTGGGAGGCAGGGGCTATTACATCATCTTACAGATGATGATACAAGAATCTTTGCCCAGGTAAAATATCTGAGACAGAATTTGAACTCAGGTCTTCCTGACTCCAGGCCCAGGGCTTTATCACCTTCTCCACTTATGGTTTTGTAGGCCAAAGACCAAGCTTGAGGAGCTAATCTTTTGAAGGATCTGAACCTTTGCTCCTGGACAAGCAACTTTGCTTATGTCTCTGAAAATATCAGGATTTATACAAGATGACTTCTTCAAGGTTAGTAGACCTTCCTCATGAAGATTGTGACCTATCTATAATTTAGGAGATCATCATTGTAAAATAAGGTATTTCAACAAATTCATCAATTTATGGCCAGCCTTCTGGTGCTAAGCTTCCTAAAACTTAGCTCTGCTGATCCTTAGATATCAGGCATGCATTATATTGCCAGAAATTGAATGAATGAATCAATGAATGAATCAATGAATATAAGCATGTATAAATGAAATAAAATGTATTCAGCACTTATTATGTGTCAAGTTTTTTGCTAAGTACTGGATATACAAAGAGTAAAAACAAGACAATCATTACCTTCAAAGAGTTTACATTCTAATGGGAGAAAGACAACATAAATAAAAGAATGGAGGCTAGGATGGGGTGATTTTATCTGGGAAGAAATTGACTCATCCTTTTCAACAATTGTGATGTTGATTTTTGCCACATAACTAGAGATAGAAAGGGGAAGGAATTATGAGGATGGCTGCAGAATAGTAACTTGGGTTTCTGAGTCAGGGAAAAATGGTGATGGCACACCAATCAAAAGCCTAGTGTGATTGGAAGGCAGGATGGCAATGCTTGATGGGAAATGGAGTTTAGATAAAGATGCCTTCGAAACAGATCTTTGACTTAGTAGGACCTGCCAGGCACTAAATTCCTCTGACATGTGGCTAGATGGCACAGTGAACAGAGCACCCACCCTGGAGTCAGGAGGACCTGAGTTCAAATTCGACCTCAGACACTTAACATTTACCAGCCCTGCGACTTCTGGCGAGTCACTTAAACCCAATTGCCCTGCTTTCCCCCTTTCAAAAAGCAAAATAAAATAAAATAAAATAAAACTGAAGGGTACCACCATGCCACAGTGAGCCACCAGAGGATGACATGAGTAGAAGAAAACTCTGTATCATCTTCTCCATTTATTGTTTAATCATTTTCAATCATGTGTGACTTCTTTTGACTCCTTTAAGGGTTTCCTTGGAAAAGAGATTGGAATGGTTCACCTTTTCCTTCTACAGGTCAGTTTCATTAGGGGTAGATATTAATTTGTACCTAGAAAAGACCTTAAGATCCAACTAGTGCATCCCTTCATTTTTACAAATTATGAAACTGAGTTCCAGGTAGGGTAAGTGAATTACCCAAGGCCATATAGGTAGGAAGAACCAGAGTCAGGATTCAAGCCCAGGTCCTCTGATTTCGAATCCAGTATTCTTTCCATATGCTTTCAACAAAACCATAATGTGTTTGGTACTGATTTGTGCCAAACTAGAAGGTTTAAATCTAAACCAAGAAGCTTAAAAATGTTTTACCAAATGTTTATTTGGCTTTGTTTATTTTATTACCTCTTTAGCTACTTTTACTTTACTCTTTATTCCATTCTGCCAAGTCTCCTGCAGAAAGGGAGGGAGAAAGAGAGGAACATCATTGCATCATGCCAGGTCTCCTGCCTGGCTGCCTTTCTTCCAGAGGAAGGGGAGAAATGCCATTTGATTGGGCACTAGTCTCCTGTCTTTGTGGCAAAGAAGAAAAATACTATTCCATCCCACTAGGTCGGCTGCCTCATTTCCTGCCTTTAGGGGAAGGAAAGAAATATGATTTAATCACAAATCAGTCTCTAGGAAAGGAGACACATGGTTACTTCCACTCCCCCTACAGATCTTTTGTTGTTTAAGGCTCTGAGAGAAGCCTACCCTGAGGTCCAATCTCTAGGGATGTCAATATCAAACAGAACCACATTCCTTACCTGTTAATAAATCATTGTTAATCCACCATTCATACCTTCTTTGTCCCAGTGATTCAGAAACAGAATGTCATTCAAACTCTGTTTTCTGTCATCTGCTTTCACTCATCCCTTCACAGCTGGTTGAAGTGGAGGAATTGAAATACACCTTGCTGCCCATTGTTACTTTCTCTTCCTGCCATTTTCATTTAGACACCTTTTCTCATCTGCAGTCCTCTCCATCCCTATCTATCATCCAATCAAAATTCTGGTAGCCATTGTCTACAAACCTGTAGGACACTCCTTTTCATTCATCATAGAATTCAGTGCTTGATTCAGTTTTCTCGCCTCCCCAATTTAACTTCAGCCTACATATTGATTGAATACCTTACCTCCCAGCTCCTCAAATTCTTCATTTCCCATGACCTACTCCTTCATTCCACCTCAGCTATACACAAAGATGATCATGCCATTGATTTCACCAAATGCACAAATGCACCGCTTCCATGTTCATGAACTGAAATTGCCTTATCTGATCACAAGTCATTATCATTTCACCTCTCCTGCTGCCTTATAGTGCCAAACCCTGTTCTTCATCTCTATAACCTCCAGTCCCTTGTCCCCTCTGTTCTATCATGGACCATCAGCCTTGTGCTAGCAATACTTTCCTCCCTTTCTCATCCTGACCTTTGGGAAATCAGTTCAGCTCTTTACTGTTTTCTTTCACTTCATTCCTGGACTTTGGCATTAGCCCATTGTTGGATCTACCTGCCAAAAACCTTTCCTTATTGCAGTGAAGCCTTCACTCAGTTGTCAAAATTGATTGTCCTAAAGGGAAGATCTGACCACCTCACCCCACTATTCAATTAAGTCTAGTGGCTTCCTTCTTATCACATTCAGGATCAAATATAAAATCTTCTTTCTGGCATTCAAAGACCTTCATACTCTGCTCTCCTACCTTCCCAGCCTCCTATACCTTATTCACCCCCATATACTTTTCCATCTAGTGACACTGTGCTCCCTGCAGTTCTTTGCTGAGACACTCCATCTGTTGACTCTAGACATTTTCATTGACCACTCCACATGCCTAGAATGCTCTCCCACCTCACCACTCCCTTCTGGCTGCCCTGACCTCCTTTAAATCACTGAAACCTCACCTTCTACAGGAAGCCTTTTCTAATGACCCTTAAGGTTAGTTCCTTCCCTCTCAAGTTATCTACAATTCATCACGTAAATATCTTTTTTTCATTGACTTGTTTATTTATTTTAGTTTACAAGATTCAGTTCCACAATCCCTTGAGTTTCAAATTTTCTCCCCTCTCTCTCCCCCACACTCCCATGGTGGCACGCAATCAAGTATAGGATCTCCAAATACTTTCCCATTGTACAGTAGTCTGGTTGTATAGAAGGGTTGTAACCGATGGAGTGAACAATGGGGAAAAAAGAAACAAAACCAAACATTTTGTAAATATCCTGTTTGCACAGAGTTGTTTGCATATTGTTTCACCCATTAGACTATGAGTTCCTTGAGACCAAGAACAGCCTTTTGCTTTTCTTTGCATCCTTAGTACTTAGGACATTGCCTGGCACTGAATAGACAATTAATAAATGGACTGCTTCATAAGCAACTTTGTAGATCTCTATAGGTACTGCTGAGGATTGATCTGCTAATAGGTCAGTCTCAAGGACTGTCATTTAGGCCCTGGTACTTGGGTACATGTTACAAATGAAAATCCAAGTCATGATCAAAGCATTATTCTTTCATTCCCTGTGAACCAGTAAAAAAAAACAGAAACTATCTCCCCAAAATGAGTTTGTTATTACATTATGCTTGATTCCATATGTCAAATAGAGTCCTGAAGGGATAATACTGGGGAGTACATTCAGAGGAGGGGGGAAGACAATTCTATAACGGTAAAGACAATCCACATAGGTGAGCAAATCCATCTTTTCCCATCTCTAATTTTCCAGTATAACTTCCTGCCTGCAGGTAAATGTGTAAATAACAAATGGAAACAATTGAATATCAGCAAATCTGTATATTACTCTGTGGCTACCCAGCCAATTGAAAATGAAATGTTCACACAAATTTTATTGTATCACCTCTGGGGTGTTGGTGGTTCTTTTTTTTTTCTTGTTGTTTTAAAGAATGATTCATTTGGGTCTTGTAATGCCTGCTAAGGTAGTGTCTACCCAAAACAAAAACTGAAAGATCCAGACGTATCTGGGCATTTGCACATTTCTGGATTAAGTGGGCTATACTTGTTGTCCCAAAGCCTTAGTGAAGCTCTAAGCCAGTGGTTCTCAACCTTCCTAATGCCACGACCCTTTAATACTCACATGTGGGTGTATCTGCATGTGGGCGGACCTGCCTAGAGACAGGTAGAGGAGCTGTGTCTGGGTTCCCAAGACCATTGGTAATATGTGTTTTCTGATGATCTTAGGGGACCCCTGTGACCCCTGTTAAAGTGTCATTTGACCTCCAAAGAGGTCACGACCCACAGGTTGAGAACCGCTGCTAAACTAAGACATTTGAGAATCCCTGTGTCATTTGTCCAAAAGATTAGCCAGGTGACTCACTCTTCACTTTCATTGACCCATTGATTCAGCTGAAATCAATCATTAATAGAGCTTTACATCAAATTTGACAAAGAAGCAATTTAATAGTTTAAAATGGGGGATTGACTTCAAAGTTCATTTAGTCCACCCTATACTTTAACAAAGATTCCCTTCACCTACATATAAAAAATAGTAATTTAAGCCTCCCAAAACACTTTGTATGTCTCTGATACCCATACACCTCTGGGAGGTGAGTGCTAGCCTTGTCTTAGAGATGTGGAAACTGAGCCAAAGAGTGGTTAAACCACTGACCAGGGTCACAAAATTTGGAAGGGCCTCCACTATGCCACCTAACTGTATCCAAGAAGTATCTTTCACTATGTAATTCATTGAATGGAGTGCACTAGATCCTAAGGTTAACAACTCTAGTTTGGGTCAATTCTAACTGTTAGGGATTGTTTTCCTATATAACACACCTAAATCTTCTCCTTTGTAGTTTCTGTCCACTGCTCCAACTTCTTCCCGCTAATGTCAATCAGAAGAAAGCTAATTCTTTTCCCTTGTGACTATACTTTAAGTACTTGAATAGAGTTATCATCACCATACCCACCCATAGTCTTCTCTTCTCTGTGCTAACCTTCCCCAATTCCTTTCAATAAACATCATATGGCATGATCTCCAGACCCTTTGGCACACTGCCTGCCTTCCTCTGGGTTACCTTCCAGCTTATGAATGATATTCCCAAAAATCACCTCGAACTGAGTAAACAACTTCAGTTAACATCTTTTTAGTCCCAAAATATTATATAAATCAACACCCAAGACTTTTTGTTGTTTGATGTGTGTGGGTGTTAATAATAGCAGAAATATATCTAGTCAATAGAAAAGTTGAACATTCATCAGCATCCTCCTGATTACACACGGCTTTTGACCTGACCCGTAAGGGATAATGGGAGCCCTTGCATACTATTCTTCTTGTCTGCATCTTCAGGAATCACATGACTTTGACACTGATTTTTTTTGTTTGCTTATTACAAAGGTAGGGGGCAGTAAATCATCAGAATCCCAAGCAGAAAATGAGAGGAAAGAAAGGATGGTATTACAGACTCTGGAATCAGAGGGGAGCTCTCCCGTCAGAATGGTATGCTACCTGTGTGACCCTGGAGAAGTAATGATCTACCTGGGCCTTGGTTATCAGAAATAGAAAATGAGTGATTGAATTAAATGGACTCTGGTGACCCTTCTTGCTTTCTACCTCATGATTCTAGTTAATTCCGAGGCACGATTAGTGTGTGTTCCCATCCCCAAATGTACACTTGTCAGTGTTTCAGGAGCATTGACCTACAAAGTGGGGTGTGAATGGATATGTGAGGACCTTCATGCTACAAGAAGTTCAAGGAAGATAAGAGTCCACTTTCCTATCTACACTTCCCTAGGTTTGGCCTTCGTTTTGTTGAGGGGCTGGACAGATGGAACCTTTCATAGAAGACTAAATCATTCTTTCTCCAAAACCAGATCTGTTTTCTCTCTATTACGTTTGCATTTTAATGTATGTGGCATAGGCTTGATTTTAGATTGCTGAACAATTGGTCATTTTATAAATATTAATGCAAGATATATATTGGAATGAGTTGTATGTTTAAGGTTTCTTCCACTGACTTCTATGAGGGGGTAACATATTGCGTTAGACATTAAGCTGGCTCTGGAATCAGATGAGTGATTTATGAACTGTGGGATCTTGATCAATACTCTTTATCTCTCTGGTCCTCAGAATCCTTATCTGTTCAATAAGAAGGCTAGCATAGGTGGTTCTTGTGTTCTCTTCTAGTTCTACTATTATTTTAATTCAAGGAGAGCTTGATGTTTTAAAGAAAGGCATAAATTACCCAGAATGCCCTTGACTTGGCTTCATCCAGGACTTAAGAAAGAACTTGACATTACTGAAAAGATTGCCGTTTAGACCTTTTGGTGATATCTGACACTATATGACCCCATTTGGGGTTTTCTTGGCAAAGATTTAAAATTACTTGCCATTTCCTTCTCCAGCTCATTTTACAGATGAGGAAACTGAGGCCAACGGATCTAAGTAACTTGACCAACTACAAAGTGTCTGAAGCCAGATTGAACTCAGGTCTTCCTGACTCTAGACCTGGCACTCTATCCACTGTAGCACCTCCCTGCCCCAGTAAAAAGATTAAATCCTCAAACATGGAATAAAGTTTTTAGGTTTGTTTTTTTTTACCCCAAGGTTAGCCAAAGTCAGAATAAGCCTGATTTCAAGACTTGTCAACAAGGATTTAGTAAGCGCATGTGGAAAACTGAACTCATAATACTTTCCCCCAAACTGCCCCCTAAAACTTCTCTATTACTCTTGATGGCACCGCCATGCTCTCATCACCCAGCTTGACATCTCAGTGTCACCCTCAACTCCTCTAGCTCAAATTTAAAACCAATATGTTGCCAAGACCTGCCAATTTCACCTTTGTAACATCTTTCATACATGCCTCCTTGCCTCCACTACTGCTACCATGCCAGTACAGGCTTTCATGCCCTCATTCCTGAACTATAGGACTCCCTTCTTGTTGGTCTCCCTGTATTGTCTCCATCCACTCCAGTCCATTCTCCACTCATGTATCAAACTGATCTTCCTAAAGCACGAGTGTCCCACATATCCCACATCACCTGCTCAGAAAAATTCAGGGGCCTATAAGCCATATATAAAATCCTCTAAATGACATGCATGGTCTTTCACAGCATTTCCAACTACCACTTATTCAGCCTACTTTACACACACACACACACACACACACACACACACACGCTCTGCTGATAATTTCCAAATTATCCTTTATTTAGATAGTAAAACAGAATCATTTGCATGTTATCTATCCCAAATTGATTGTGAGCTCATTGAGGGCTGGGGTTGTTTTTTGTCTTTCTTGGCACTCCCCCACCCCATCAGCAACTGGTACAGTGCCAAGTGCTGAGAATTAAAATACAAGCACATAAAAAGAGAGCCCTGCCTTCAAGGGGCTTACGTTTGAGTGTAGTATGACTATATAGAAAAAGAGACTGAAAAGCCAGGGAGATGGAATTACCTATATAGGATTGTGGTTCAAAAAGTTTCCAGAGAGGCAAGATCACAATCTCAAGAGGAATAAAGACATGACTGGCCTGGAGAGCTTCCTTAACATGGAGCTGCTGGGAGGATCCAGTCAAGTAAAGGATGAAGCTACAGGGACAAATGGTACTTCCAGTATGAGAAGTCCATGAGTGAATTGAACTATCAGCATGGAGAGGTTTCTGTGGCATGGCAAAAAAAAAATAGTCCAAAGATTCAGGAGTATCAACAGCCTAGAAACAAATGGAGGTTTAACCTGTTTGGCATTTCTAATGTCAAACTCAAATGATGAAAAAATGAATTTTCCAAGTGTAAAGGCAGTTTTAAAAATTTGATTCAAAGTGAATTGAGGGGAAGGTATGTATTTGTAAGTTTCTTTCTTCAGAGTCTGTAAGATGAATGACAAACAACCCTTCTCCAACCTTTGTTAGTCTGGTGAAATTTATAGGGCCCTTTTTCAGAATGTTTTTGCTATTTATATGTGCCTATCTATCTATCTATCTATCTCTCTATCTATCTATCTATCTATCTATAATCTCTCCATCATCTATCATCTATCTATCTGTCTGTCTATCATCTATCTGTATGAATATATGTACACATATTTATGTATGTGTATGTACATATATACGTATATGCATATACATTAATATACACAAATAATTGCAAAAGGAAGCAAAGACCACAGAAAACAGATTTTTTTAACCCAACCAAACACAAAGACCCTACAAAATCTTTCCATGGAGCCCTTCTAGTCTAGGGGGAGATTAAGACATCGTGTACCCTAATGTTACATGATAATGGCATTAGAGAGAACCACATTCAAGTGTGATGTGAGATCTCAGGGGAGTGAATTATTGACTGCGATGATCAGGTATGACTTCCTGGGAGAAATGGATAGAAGTTCAACAAGCAAAAGAGGAGAGCTGATATAGGGATGAATCATAAGCCCCAACTAAGCCACCAACCACTGACAGACTGATTTGAAATTAATTCAGAATCAAGAGACAAAAAGAACATGAATATGACATGACACAAAAAAGTGAAGAACTCCCACACTAGACTCCTAGTTTCTTGTGGGCAAGAACTGTCTTATTTAATTCATTCATTTCAAAAAGTATGTAAGTGCCTCCTCTATATCATGAACTGTTCTTGGAATTAGGGATGCAAATGCAAAAACAGTACATTTTCCTCTGTTAAGGAAATTACTTTCTCCTGGGAAGAAGTAGCAAATACACAGAGAAAGCAATATGAAATTTATAACAAATAAATTCAAATAATTTGGGGAAGTAAAAGGAATTAACAAATGGGGGGTTGGGAAAAGCCTCTTGAAAGCGATGGCACTCAAGCTGAATCTTCTGAGGATCTTGGAGTTCCAAGACAAAGACATTATGAAGGAAGCCATTCTGATAATGGAGGACAGACTGTGAAGTGGAACCAGAGATAGGAGTGAGAATGTCTGGAGCACAGAGTACAAGGAGTAGACCAATTTGGCAGAAATGCATGTGAAAGGGAACCATGTTTGATGAGCCTCCAAAAGTAGATTGGAGCCATACCATGAAGAGTTTTCAAAGCTAAATAGAGGAATTTGCATGGAATCACAGAGGCAAAAGGAGATCACTGGCATTTTTTTTTAACAGAAGAGTGATGACAGAGCAACCCGTCACGTTAGGAATATCACCATGCCAGCAGCATAGAATATAGATTAGAGAAAAGAGGGACTTGGATGCAAGATGCAAAGAAGGCAAGATGACAGTAGTCTAGACATCAAGTAATGAGAACAAGAAGCTGGGTTGCTTTTGGTGAGTGGGAAGAAAGGAATGAATGAGAGACGTGTTGTCAAGTTAGAATTGACCAGAATTTGGCGATTGATTGTATGGCACATGGTACTTAAGTAGAGTAGAGATAAAAACAGTTCCTAGGTTGTGAATCTGAATTATGGGATAAATGGTGATGCCAGTGAGAGAAATAAGGCAGTAAGAAATAGGAAAGAGTTTAGGGGAAAAGATAATAAACATTGTGTGAGACATTTTCAATTTAACCTCTTTTCAGGATGTGAAGTAGATATCTTCCTATAGGCAGGTGGAGATACAGGTCTGGAGCTCAGGAGAGCCCAGATATAGGGTGACTCAGGGAATCCTCTACAAAGGTATGAAAACTAAGCCCCCAGGAGCTAATAGCACCCAATCAAGCAATAATCAAGCAATTACCAAAAGTAAAGACACAAACAAAATACTATCTGCCAATCAAAAAAGCTATGCTCACCATAAAAGAAAGTATAAAGAACATAACAGGGCCCAGAAGAGAGAGAGAAAGAGAGGGAGAGACCTGAGACCTAACCCACACATGGATGGACTGGACAAAGGGTGCTAAGAAGGAACAGAGAGTTAGCCAGAGAACAATGAAAGAAGAAATTAAAAACCAATAGGAAGGTGTGTTCAATAGTGCCAAACTAATTAAGGTCAAGAAGGACAAAGACTAAGGAAAAACCACTGCATTTAGGATTAAAACTTGGAAAAGGTCATTTGGAAAAAGCAGTGGTAGCAGCCAAGGGGTTGGGAAGTGAATGGGAGGTAAGAAAATGGTTTCTTTCTTCCCTAACATCTCTCACAGTACTGTACACACAGTATGCAGTTCACAAATGCTCATTGCTGGTGTTTTGGGTACAATATGGACCCAACTTTGATAGTGAGACCAGAATAAAAACCATGGCCCCATCCCCTTGTTTTTCCTTTCAATCAGACTGCAGACATTTTTCCTTTCCACCAGAGTCAAGGGGGTAAAACTTGAGTCTTCCATACAAAGCTGGGAAATAAGCATTCCACAAAGAATCAGAAATTTCATTTCTCACCATATTGAACCTACATCTGAACTGGCAGCTCTTTTATGCCAGGAATCCCATTAAAATCCATGATCTGGGAGGGGTCAGAGTGTCCTCTCTGCTGAAAGGCTAATGGAGGTGGCTAAATTCATTGAGCTGCCTAGCCATTGCCAATTAGAACTGTGGGGAGAGTTGAGAATGCAAAATGCCTCCTGTCAATGATTTCTGGGCACCCCTAAAGAAATTCACTTTTCACTATGCAAAAGTTGTGCTCCCCAACAAGGATTCAATTTTTCCTGCTAGAATTTCAGATGTGAAGAGCCCCATACTTGCCACCTGATACCAAAGACTGTGTATTACATGCTGTCTCTCAATGCTCTCTCCTCACACATTGCATTTTTTTCTGTAGACTCTTACCCAAATCAGGGAAAAATAGAAACTGAAATGATTGGCATTTCAAAGGTACCTCACTGAGCATCAAGCTCCAACATGAATGTTGAAAGTCACAGCAGAAATAGAAACACATTACTGATTTTGTCCCTTGCCAGAGCACTTAGTTTCAAAAATGTCGTCTTGAAGGTTTCTCATAACCTGCATGACCTAGAGTAGCTGGGGTTTTCCTGGCAGACTAGTTTATACCATCTCACTTAAGCTTCAATAATAGCATAATTATGCTGTCACAGAAAAAGATTTCAAATGAAATTAATGAAATGCCATTAACCTAAGACAAGAACTGCTGGAGCTCAGAAAACTCTCCTGTAGAGTTGGGTGTGGGTTTCTTTTTTTTTGCCTTTCCTTAATATCAAACTCATTGCTTAAAATCACAAATTGCAATTCCAGTGCTCCCTAAAGAGAGCTGCTGCTTTCAGTATTTTCTCTATTTGAAAAAAAAATTAAATAAGACATATTAAAATTCTTCCCATCTCCTGTCTCCAATAAGCCAAATAATACATAACCAAAATCAATGGGAAAAATATAAAAAGGAAAGGAAAACATAAACACTGATGTGTTGTGCATGTCTCTGTGTGTGATATATATGTATATTGCAGAAACAAAGTGCTTCCTTGGAATCCTCAAATCAAATCCATGTGTTATTTCTAGATATGGAAATTGAGGAATTTTATGTTTTCTTGGGGGTGGCAAGTAGGAAATATTTATAACTATGTCTTAGTAGGAGATATGAAAAACCAATATATTGGAGCAATTATTATCAATTTGGTCAAACATCAGTAATTCACAAATCAAGTATAGCCATGATGAACTCCTTCCCAGTTTTCACACAAAACCAACCCTGTGCCCCAGAAGATATAATAATAATCTCTGCTCATGTTGTGATTCCAGTTTTTGGAATTTGATGAGCACATCATGTGGTTGTATGTCCATAAAGTAAAACACAAGAGTGGGCATTGGGCATTAAACATTAGATGATTTAATTAGATAATATGATAATCTTGGCATCTGGCTGTCGGCAGCCTAACTTCTTTCTATCTTGCCCTTGTGCCCACTAGCTTGGAACTTTCTGATATCTTACCCTGCAACAGTTTATCCATTAAGTTTTAGAAGACCCTGAGAATGGGTTGTCTTGATCTATAAGTAAGTGTGAATTCACCAAGTCTGCTATATCTGGAAGACTGGAGACCAGATCATGCTTTACAATGTATTCACTTCTTTACCTGGGGCCATCTTGCCATTCCCCACCCCCTTTATGGTACCTCTTTCAACCTCTTGCTCTGAACACAATTATCAAATCAATGCTACCCTTACTCTTAGAAAGGTTATGGTATCACATTGCCTGGCAGCCATCACCATCTCCCTGCCTTCTAAAACCAAACTCCCTTCTCTAGGCACCAATCCCACCATGTAAGTTTGTATTCTGTGTGTGTGTGTGTGTGTGTGTGTGTGTGTGTGTGTGTTCCCAAAGCTTAGCAATGGTATCTGGCATATCATAAGTACTTAAGTGTTTTTCCTTTTATTCTTGAATTCATTAATTCAGTATTTATGCAAGAAATGACGGGCACTGTATAACCAAAATGTAGAGTTATGATACAACCTCGAAGGATGGGTTGAAAGAACTGGGATTTTTTAGTGTAGACAAGAAAAGACTTAGAGTGTCCATGATAGCTGCCTTCAAGTTTTAAAATGAAGACTCTGCTCATGTGGAAAATGCTTTTTGAAAATTCCTTTGGTTTCTTCCTAGACCAAGATTTCTTTACTTTTTGTCTACCCTTGGGCCTATAAACCCTTTCTCATAATAATGTTTTTAAATGCAAAAAATAAAATATACAAGAACAGCAAAATATAAATGAAGCCAATATGTTGAAATTGTCCCATTTTTAAATAAAATTTAATATACTCCAGGTTAAGAACATTTGAGATCCTAAACTAGTATGTTTACTGACAGAGAAATTTAACTGGTCAAAGTTGGCTTCCCCAGATCATTGACATTTATCATTGTGCTAAAATATCACTGATTTTTGGAAGTTACACCATAGAGAGAAACTACATGGTCAGGGTGGGGGAGCATAGATATCTGTGTGTCTCCATGGGGGGGCAGCATGTACTCACATGTGCATTTGTGGTCTATCTCTGCCTGTCTGTCTGTCTCTCTGGCATCTGAATGTTAAAGACTTTACATATCTGGAGACAATTATCAAAAATTATACAAGAAGGGAGTGAGGAGATGGCAAACATAATGAATGGAAATGGAGGACAAGGTGGTTTTTGGTTTTGGATGCAAGGAACCAACCATCTCTGCAACAGTATGTGGTAGATCCTGCATCCCTTGATGAACTACCTAAGGACTGAGGAAAAGAGTAGGAACAAGGGGGTATGAGGAGGAAGGGATGAATGATAGTTTCCATCTATCAATGACTTTGGGAGCGGGAGCATCTATTCCACTGGGAAAAGAAACTTGTGAACTCAGCTCTTAATGGAGACTATTGCTGTCTCTGGGAAATGGACATACAGATCCTTTACCTAATCTAGCTGCAATGATCCAGAGTTTTATGTTTTATCTCCTTTCATCTCCAATTTCTTAAGTTAAAGGTATTTCAAACTATACCATGAGTATATATTCATTTGGGGTCATACAAAGTGGGGAAGAAAATAAAAATCCTTAGTGGAAAATGAAATACTAAACATATTTCACTTTTATTTCAGGAATTATGCATAAGACATAATAATGAGACAAATTTGTGATTAATTTATTAAATTTTATATAAGGGTGAGTTTATATTTTAAATTATAGACAGAGCAGAGAGAACCTAGCACTAAGGTGGGAGGAGGTACAGGTGCCTCTGCATTTGGGAAAAATTTCTGAACTATCTCTGGGTTCAGCATCAATCCCTGAAAAATGGTGAGTAGGTACTTAAGCAGCCCCACTACCTTTTACAAAGAGGCTCCCTCCTCTCCTACCATACACACAGGTAGAATCTGCATTATCCTACATAAGTATTTGAAGATCTGTCACTTCAAACATGAAGTGGTCTTGTTCTGTTTGGTTACAGAGGGTAGAACTAGGGGAAGTGGTTAAAGGCAAGGAGATAAATTTTGACTTGGTGTGAAGAAAAATGCTCTATTAATTATAACTCCCCCAATATAAATGGAATGCCTCTGGAAGTAGAGCAAGCCTCTTCATTAGAGGCACTGAGCCTCTAATTAATAGCCATTAGTTGAGAATTCTATAAAGGGAAATGTTTGTTTTGACAAAGGCTGGAGGAGATAACTTGAGGTACTGTCCACCTTTAAGATTCTCTGATTCTGGGATTATACGTTTTGAAGATTTTTATGAACTGATGCATAGGGAATTGGCAGAACCACGAGAACAATTTATAATAATACTGCAAAAAAAAAAAACAACTTTGAAAGTGGTAAGAATTCTAATTAACACAATGATCATCCAAGATTTCTAATGATGAAGGATGCTATCCACCTACTAAAAGAGAGAAAATGTACACACAGACCAAATAAGACATGTATTTTGGGCACAATCAATGAAAGAATTTATTTTGATTGACTACTTATTTGTTGTGAGAATTCAGGTTTTTCTCAATGGATAGGGATAAGAGGGAAAGAAAAGAGGTTTCTGCTTATTAAAAGATAAAATTTATTTTTTAAAAGGAAGAATAGCTCAGAGAAAATGATGGAAGGAGATAGAATGAATTTGTGTTTGGATAGATATTTATGGATATGTGTATATGAGTGTATGTATGTATACACACATGTGTATGTGTATATACAACATATACATATATGTGCATTTGTGTATGCGTGTGTTTGTATACTGTGTGCACATATATGAAAGAAGAGTCTATAGGAATTTATGGAAGAACAATGTATCAAAAGTATGCTTCCTGATCCCTTCAAACTTTCTTCCCTTCTGATCATTTTATGTATTGTGTCTGTTCCTTTCTTCCATGCTTTCTTTAGTCAGCATTTGCTACACAGCCTTTGAGAATCATTGAGCAAGAATCCTATCTACAATGTACCTAAGTGTCATCCAACAAAAACTTGAAGATCTCCAGTTAGGAGACAACCCCACAACCTCCCAAGGCAGCCAATTCCACTTGTGGGCAGCTCTATTGAGGTCCTGGTTCTCCTTTCAGCCCCCAAGTTCATTGCCTTGGAGTCTCCCTTGGTTCATTACTTACTAATTCCCCATATCCAACCCCTTGTTAAATCTTGTCAATATCTACATCCACATCAGATGCTGTTTCACATAACCCTAAATATGTATGGGTATTGCTATAACTGTATAGAATGAACCTGTAATTTCATTGGCAGAGAGACTTCCCAGGAAAGGAAACTCCCTCTAACAACACAGATCAACAATTTCTCTGCCTCTTGCTGTTTCAGACAGTCTTGGGGGGCACTCAGAGGTTTGGTGATTTGCTCAATGTGACACAGTGTTTCAGAGACTGGGCTTTGCTACAGATCTTTCTGTCTTTGAGGCCATATCTCTATCCCTTATAATATAACTTCTCTCAATCACTTTCTCGATCTCTCCCTCTAGGTCTGTCTATATATATTATTGAATGATTTATTTATCTACCTACGCCTCTATCTCTATAATCATTAATTCCTGTCTTTCTCTGCTTTTCTGTCTCTGTCCCTCTCTGTCTTTCTGTCTCTGTCTCTCTGTCTGTGTGTCTGTCTGTCTGTCTCTATCTGGGAATCCACCACCCCTCAAAGGAAAAACCATGTCTCCTCCTTCAAAGGTCAGGCCTTAACAATAGGTCTTAAAAAGCCTTAACACAAAAGTGAACTTATATTCTGAAAAAAATCCAATGATTCTTCTGAGGAGGTAGAGGAAGCCTTGTTATCCATAAGAATATTCTACAACTCTGATGTTCCCACTCCCATGGCTCTTTCCTAGACCCAATAAAATCTTCTCCAAAGCGTATTAAACCTTTAACATATTCAAGAATGTCTGTCCGCCAATGAAAAGTTGCTACACAGCCTTTGAGAATCATTGAGCAAGAATCCTATCTACAATGTACCTAAGTGTCATCCAATAAAAACTTGAAGATCTCCAGTTAGGAAACAACCCCACAACCTCCCAAGGCTGCTTGGAGCCTCTGCTCAGAGATTAGAGGCAGCCTTCCCACTGGATTCTACAAAACAAGGAGCCTCTACCCTATTCCCAAGCAACATTATTTTATAGACCCAGAAAGAAATTCCTCTAAGGTCTTATTTGAAAGTCTCTGTTATGTACAGCACTTATTCGACCCCTTATGATCCTCCCTGGGGTAGTGTTTGAAATTCTGTCCTCATTCCCCCATAGCCATTCAGATGATAGTCCTTGACCACCTGGCCTCAGTTTGCTCATCTTTAAAATGAGAGGGTTGTGCTCACATTGCCTCTGGGATTACCTCTAAATCTATGATCCTCTACTACCATCCTCCAGTGATGCCAGATCTTGTCTATTATGACTTCAAAATATAAACACAATGACTATCTGAATTCTGAAAATTTTGAAAAGAAAAACTATACCACCCCTGAACTCACCAGCCAATGGCAGACCTAAAAGTCAAGCCTTAAGTTTTAAGGCAAGGATGAAGGTCTGTTCATCTGTCTCTTTATTGTCAATATCTACATCCACATCAGATGCTGTTTCCCCATCTCTATACTCACATAATCACATAACCTCTCTCTCTCTGCAACTGCTCTTATCACCTCTTGCCTAAATTATTGCCATAACCTTCTAATTCTTGTCTCTGCTCCCAGTTCCTCTCCTCTCCAGTATATACTCCACATGACTATGAAAAGAATCTTCCTAAAGCACAGATCTAATTCTCCTGCTCAAAAATATTCATTGGATCCTTCTAGATGAAATACCAACTATTTTTATTGCATTGAAAGCCCTTTAAAGTCTGGTTCTAGCTTGTCCTTTCAGACTTATTTTAATTTGCTCCCACTGAATATCATGGCCAATTTGTTTTTTGCAAGACACCCACATAATAGCAATATATGGATGATATTTTTTCACAGAATCAGAGAATTCAATATGTCATGTCATCTCATCCAATCTCTGTATGACTGAGAATCTCCTCTACACTATTACCAGCAAATGGTCATCTACCACCCTATAATAATAATAATAAATAATCACTAATAATGTCACATGTACATAGTACTTGAAGTTCTAGAAAGAACTTACTTCAACAGAGCCCTTTGAGCTAGGTATTATACTTAATATCCTCCCTCTTTTACAGATTAGGAAACTGATCCTCTGAGATAGTTACTAAGTTGCCCAGAATCAGAGTCACACCTGGCAATTCTTGGAAATTAAGTTGAAGTGGGGAAAAACACTGGGCTATACTGATGACACCATGTACTAGCACCACTGATCCATTCTAGAAATCCCTCACAGTGTGGGCTGCCTACCCATGTGTCATAGAGAAAGTCTACCTAGTCTTACAGAGTCTTATCACCATAGTGGTGAAGGAAGGCAGCCTGGAGACAGGCAAATGCAAAGGTAGAAAGGATAAGTCTTCTAACCCACCCAAGTGTTAAAGATTCAGTGTGCATAGGCCATCCCTTTCCAAAAGGTGACATGCAGGGACAAAGATCCCATTGACCCATGTCAATTATAGCTCTGCCCATGATCTTATAGCTTGCAAGTATGTGAGGCAGAGTTTCAACCATTGTCTCCTATCCCTCTAGCCAGAGCTCAGTCATTACTCAACACTTCTCAAAGCACAATCTCCTGAAGCACTGGAATTTGCTCTACTTTGAAATATTCATATACTCCTTACTCTAAAACAAAATCTCTGTCTCTGTCTCCTTCTTTGTATCTCTTTCTCTCACACTTAAGAGTTACTAATATTTTCTCCATAACTAACATTTTCTCCATTGATTCAAGTCTAAATACAAATTCTCCAGAACCCTCACTGGATCCTTTCCCTGCTTCCAATCTCTCCTTTCTCTAATGCTTCTTCCCCACTGCTGCCTAAATGTCAAGTCTAAGTATTCTACTCCCATGTTCTAAATTCTTCAGTGGCTCCCTATTGCCTCTAACTTTTATTTTTGACATTTGATTTCTTCAAGAATCTGGCTATAACTTTCTTTTTCTGATATCCCACATTATTCCCCTTTATACACTCAGTCCAACCAAACTACTCTATTGCCATCTATCATCCATGCTATCCCTTAGGACCTATTCAGAGGTTAGTACTCTATGCTCATCTCTGCACATAGGATTCCTTTGCTTTCATTAAGGTTCAGTTCATTATCTGTATCTTACTGGAAGCCTATCCTCAGGTCTCTAGCAATGAGTGCTCACTCATCCCCACCTATATTATTTTTAATTATTCTATCCATGTATATGTTGGATAAGAATTTAAGCTTGTTGAAGGCAGGGGTTGTTTTGGTTTTGTCTTTGATTTTGTCTTTGATTTTGATTTCCAGTATCATTTAGTAGGGTGCCTGGTGTTTAGTTATAGATCTTTTGATTTCATTGAAGTAAAGAACTTCTGCATAAAGACACACCATCTGCCAACGTAGGGCAATACTTGCAAGTTTTTTTTCTTTAAGACTAGTTGGCTAGAACACCAGAAAGTTAAGTTATTTGTCCTATATCACATAGCCAGTGTTCATCAGAGGCAGGACTAGAACCCAGAGCCTTCCTGGATTTGAGCACAGCTCTTTTTCCACTCCAATATGTTGCTTCTCTTGTCTTGCATGTAGTAGGAACTTAAGACACATTTATTAGATCCAGTTGGGTTGGATTGGGTTGGATGAGATTGAGTGAAACTCAAGATCAAGAGTAGGGATTGGGATCATGAAATTATCCCTAACCCACTGGGTAATGGCCCAATGGCAATGTTGTTTTGTTTATCTACTTGACCATCTGGCTTGCTAAAGAGATTAAATTAACATAATGAATACTAATTATTAAAGTCAGTTCCCCCCTCCAAAAATCACTATCTAAATCTGGGCTGACCCTTTATCATTAATCAGTCTGATTTGCATGTCTATTGGGGATGATGGCTTCCTTCACCTAATAGCTGCTTCATTTTCCAGAGTTTGAACAGAATCACACTAACACACCTGGGTAAGCTGTTATTTTATATTCCCTGAGCAAAATTTAGAAGTCGCATCTGAAGCCTCCCTGCTACTCCCCAAGATCTCTGTCTGCAAGATGCCAAGCAAAGATCACTTTCTTTTCTACATGTCACACTAATGGGTGCTGTGTGTGAATGGATAGCTGGTGCCAGCAGACAAGGGGCAAAATGGCCTAGAAGTCCTGAGTATATGTCCAGACAGAGGAAGCTCAGACTTTGAATCCAAAAATTTCATATTTCAGATGATCAGTTAGGGTCAACTCTTTGGTTTGGTCAACAATGAAAATTAGAGCTTCAGAACTTCAGGATTTCAACTGAACAAATTCTTAAATAAATGTGTACGTAATGAAAGTGCCCTTCAAAAACAAGTATATGCTATACATAATATCTATATACATATGGGTGTGCATGCATGTATGGCTAGCCACATATATCTATATGTATACATATAGTTACACACATACATACATGATTCCATGCATGTACATATAGCTACATGCATACATGATTCCATAAATATACATATAGCACACATGCATGCATCTATATACACAAATATAATCACACATATGTAGGCATATACACAAACATGTATATAGATAGATATATATTTGTGTGTGTTTGCAAATGTGTGGTGTAGATGTTAATGTATATTAATATATAGATACATGAATATATTTATACATACAAATATATAATTGCTCTAGTTAGGCAGTGGAGTATTGCAGAAAGAACATTATATTTACAATCAAAGAAACAGGACGCTGTCATGGAAAGTGTGCTGGATTTCAAGTAAGTAAACCAGGTTTCAAATCTCATCCTTCTACCTACCACCTATGTGACATGGGAAAATCACTTACCCTTTCTCTGAGCATTGGTTTCTTCCTTATAAAAGGAAAAGGTTGCCCTCAATTGACAAATGGTCATAGTTTGAACATGCAGTTTTTAAAAGACCTCAAAGTTATCCATAGTCTTATTATTAAAGTGCCCTGTAAAGGTTTGTACATGTTTGCTTGCTCACTTATGTAGCATAGCAGGACAGGGACTGAACTTGGTGCTTAACAATGGTCTTTAAATTCTGGTTCCACCCATCACTACCTATACTACCTTGGAAAAGTCATTGGCTTTCTGTGATTGAGTCTCACTTCTTAGTCTTTAATAATGCATCAAGGTGGCATGATACAGTAGGAGAAATAGTCTAGGAAGGAGTAATTCTCAGTTTAATCTGGAGAAGAGAAGGGCCAGGCCTGCCAAAATAGAGCTGTCCAAGCTTTTGGAGAACTGTCACATGGAAAAGCAATGAGATTCATTCTGCTGGGTCCCAGGGGGTAGAAGGACTAATGGATGGATACAGCAAAAAGTCAGACTTTAAGCTTGAAGTCAGGGAAATCTGCTGAAAAATTGGAGTTTCCTAAGGATCAAATGGGTAATTTGAGAGATAGAATGTTCCCCATCACTGAAAGTCTTCAAGCAAAGGTAGTCCATTGCTTTTCAATTGTTATGGTGGAGATTATGTTTCAGCTATAGCTTGGCATCAATGGCTTTGGAAATCCTTTCCAATTCTGGTGTTTCTCTTTCTAGTCCCCACTATGCCTTCACTTAGCTATGAGACTTTGAGTAAGTCATTTAACTGATTTGACTTGTTGCCTTTTATGTCAAATAAAGAGGCTCAGTCAGCTGTCCAAGAAGTTCAGCTCTCCTATGCAGCTCTAAGATATCATCAAGTCTTGTAGTCTCTTCCTCATCATATGCCTTTCAATTCAACATGTATGATGTAAATAGCATTGAGCTCCAGGGGTAGAGAACCTGTGGCCTTCTGGATCCTTAAGTGTGGCCTCCTGACTAAATCCAAATTTTACAGAACAAATCCTATACATTTTACTGAAAAGATATGGCATCTGTATGCACAAGTATTTAAAAAATACTGTAAAGTCATTTCATGAAGGATCTTGAAATGGAGTCAGGGAAGGTTTGATGATGCAAGAGATGGTGCCTAGGGGTGCTTTGGAAAAAGGATAGATTTTTAAGTGACACAAGTGAGGGTTTGAAGCACTGATTAAAAGAGATAATATCTGTAAACAGCATAAAATTGAAATTCTTCTTACTTATTTTTTATTATTTTAATGATTTAACAGTGTTCCCACTCATGCAGTGCTCTGTCCCTTGTAAAGCTGAAAGGGGAGAATCAGGCTGTTCCAATACTATGATAAAGCATGTTCTGTAAAGGCAGCCTAACATTTTCGCCCTAGATTCCATTAATCTATTGAATATCCTAGCATTTGGATCATCAGGACCATGTCAGATTATGGCCAGAAGTTTGCCAACTTATGGATGTGTTTAGGCAGCTGATACTTTACTGAGGAGAAAAATAATCTCGTAATGATCTGACCCTACACCTCACTTCCAACCCCAAGAATTATGACCCAAAGATTACCAGCATAAGTGTACACCTGGCCCACCCCCATCGGATTCAATAGAATCATAGCTTTAGAACGAGAGAGGTTGTCTGGTACAATCTTCTCCCTTTACAGGTAGGCAAACTGAGGCCAAGAGAGATTAAATGATTTGTGCAAAGTCATACAGGAAGTAAAAGGAAGAGCAAGTTTAGAATTCAGGTCATCTGATTCTAAATTCATTCTGAAGGAAAAATCAAAACAAAACAAAACAATTTGCCTGATTAGAGCATGTTGATTTGAAAAACAAATCCTTCACTTTCTACTGCAGCATCTCTACCATGTTCTCACCTCACACATCTACAATACAGGAATATGATACGGGGGATAGATGATAAATGGAAAGTCCAGAGGGTGAAGTTCAGGTTTAACTAGTATCTGCTTCCTTTGTGACCTTGGTTTAGTCATTTCTCTCCTCTATAAATCATTTTCTTCATCCACAAAGTGGAAGGCTTAGACTAGATGATCAGTAACCATGGATAGCACCAATAAGTAAACTCCTCAAACAACTTTGAAAGATTTTAAGAAGAAAATATTTATACTTTTGCATTTCACTGGAAAAAGTAGCATCAATAGAAGGTCTTTACTGACAATTATGACATATTTTATAACTGAATCATGACCCTGGGCCACATACATACCCTTCAGTGGGTATCCATTGTATAAAGGCAGGCATTGCCAGTCATCCTTGACAAACATGAAATCCAATGAAATTAACATATGGGGCTAAATTATGCTTTATAATTTGAAGAAAATGCCAGTGAACCACCTATTATCAAGAACTATGAAAGTGTATGTTCCATTTTGCTCTTTACATACTTTTTCTCCAAAGCTTTTTCACAATAAATCAATCAGTAAGCATCCAGCAGATACCTATTATATGTCAGGTGCTATGCCAAGCTAGGGAGTAGCTAGATATGTGATTCTATTGGTGCAGAGAATCCCCTCAATAAAGAAACTCCCTCTACCAATACTGACTGGCACCTTTCTGCTTATTATAATCTCAGAAAGTTTCCTAGAGGCCTGGGAAATTATCTGATGTGTCCAAGTCCTAAGGCTGACTCTCAATCCAATATATTAGATGTTCTTTACAAGAGCTGGAGGTACAAGGACAAAGACAAAATAATCCCTGCCCTCAAGTAGTTTATAGTCTAACATCTCAGAGACATTCAATAATAACAATTCATATTCAATTCTTTTTTGTACATTAAACTGTTCATGTTTTTTGATGATTGAGTTCATACAAAGGTTTATTTCTAACAGAAATAAATGTTTAATCATGTTCAACTCTTCATTACACTATTTGGGGTTTTCTTGCAAAGATATTGGAGATCGAGTTCATTTTACAGATGAGGAAATGAGGCGGAAAGGATTAAGTGACGCCCAGGATCACACAGTAAGTGTCTGAGGTGGGATTTGAACTCATGAAAATGAGTCTTCCTGATTCTAAGCCCAGTGCTCTTCCTACTGTGCCATAGATCCCATTGGATGAGTAACACACATTAGTATAATGTTTTGAGGATTACAAAGCTCCTTTCTTATACTATGGTAATGGTTCTTCATATCAATCCTGTGATGAAGGTGCATCATGATCTTTGTTTTAGAGATGAGGAAACTGAGGCTAAATTGACTTAAGGGATTTGCCCAAGGTCACATAGCAAGATTCTAAGGCAAGAGTAAAACTCAAGTCATCTGGACTCCAACTTCAGGGTTCTTCCCACTACACCACATTTTATTTCTAACAATAAGAAAATATGGGACAGCTAGGTAGTGCACTGTATAGAGCACTGACCATGAAGTCTGGAGGACTTGAATTCAAATCCAGCCTTAGACACTTGACACTTACTAGCTATGTGACCCTGGGCATGTCGCTTAATCCTGATTGCCTAGCAAAGGAAGGATGGAAGGAAGGAAGGAAGGAAGGAAGGAAGGAAGGAAGAAAGAAAGAAAGAAAGAAAGAAAGAAAGAAAGAAAGAAAGAAAGAAAGAAAGAAAGAAAGAAAGAAAGAAAGAAAGAAAGAAAGAAAGAAAGAAAGAAAGAAAGAAAGGAAGGAAGGAAGGAAGGAAGAAAGAAAGAAAGAAAGAAAGAAAGAAAGAAAGAAAGAAAGAAAGAAAGAAAGAAAGAAAGAAAGTCATCTTCAAAGTCATGATTGTCAAACCTATTGTTAATTAAAAAAACACACAGAAATATACATATCAGAAAGTTCACAACAGGGGAATGGGAATGTTGTCATAATACAAACAGTGAATATAGTATATTTTTTATTGCATGCTCCCTAAGAATGGCTAGGATAATTCATCAGATGACATTAAGATACTGGAAATCAAAAATGTCTAATGGGACACAGAGTCCTGTAGTGACAGGAAAACATATGGCACTCCTAACTTAGGATGGCTATGTTGAGCTAACCTTTCCTGTCCCATCGGAGTGAATGTCTCCAACCACTATTTCATCTGCACATTCCTAGAGTACACCTTGGAGGATAGACAGAATACAAATGTTCATCTCTATACAACAAGAGAAAATCATCTCCAATTAAAAAAAGCATAATGAAATGGATGTGTGAAGGTTAGAGATCCAGATGGCTTCTGGAACTACAATAGCTTCTTGTCTAACTTTTTTTTTTAACTGCAACTGTGCTAGATTAAATTAGGATTTCTCCTGGTGTTTCTGGGTTACATTCTGACACATCCACATTCTGAGACTGGCCCTCATTAGTGCAAACCAGAAGACGCCAAGAACAGTATTCTTAGCTTGGTTTCCCAGGGAAACCAGGTGCATGAAGTCACTGTGTGTGTCACTGTGCTCCCTGTCTAGGCCTTTGATCCCAAAGGCATAAGTCAGATTTGGTTGAGATGGGGAAGAGAAGCCAAAGATCAGTAAGGTCTCATGGCTTAGGAATCTTTTGTGATTATCCTGCCATACTGATGCTTAGTTTGCTTCTCTTTCACTGCTAAGTAATGTGAGATGACTTGCCTTTTGCTGAAATCAGCTAAGACAGATAAAATGGCCAGAACATTGCAATGTCAGCTCATTGGGAAGGTGACAAAAGAGGTGAGGAAGTCACATTGAACATAGAGAAAAAAGGCAACAAGTCATAGACACTAGTTAAGAGAGAGATAATTGTCCTGCAAAGACCACATAGGCCACTATGAAGGTGCCAATAAGGGACTGGCGGTAGTAGTCTGAGTGAAGAAGATGGCAGAGAAGCAAATTGAGGCTGAATGCAAGGAAAGACTTGCAAACAGGTAAATCAGACAGTGGAAAGAGAAATGAGTAGAGTCAGAGCCTATTCCACATTGAAACAGGTCAAAAGATCAAAGGTCATAGATTTCAAGGTGGAAGGCTTCTCAGAGACTTTCTAATCTATTTCTCTAATTTTACTGATGAAGAAACTGGAGCCCAGAGATGTAAAGGGACTTACCCAAAGTCACAAGCAGTATGAGGTAAAGGTGGGGCCTTCCAAACCTGATTTTATAATCTATGATCCTGCAATCTGTCCCGATGAAGAATGAGCTGCAAAAACCCGGAATGAAATGAGGTTAGTTAGGAAAGCTCAAAATAAAAAGGGGAAAAGTGTTTGGATCTATTTTGGCTTTGTTTTTAGCTATTTTGGGGTGGAGAATAGTGATTGCCTAAGTGTTGACACCAGCAATCAGGACAGTTGGGCAATGATAACAAACAGAAAGAAGCAGAGCTACTCAAATATTGGTGATTTTCCTTGCTCTGCCAAGGAGAATCATCTTTAGAATAAGCAGTCTCAGGAGGAAAGAGGTTTCTTCTCACTACACGTCTCTCAAACAGTGACTGGATGACCTCTTGTTCAGTTTGTGGCAGAGGGGAGTCCTAAGCAGACACAGAGTAGACTAGGTGGTCTCTGCAGCCATTTATAAATCTAGATTGAAGTTCAAACTATCTGGGTTCAAATTTGACTCTGCAACTTGCTATCTGTGTGACTGACGAGGACGTTTAAACTCTCTGGGCTTCAAATAAGAAAGTAAAGGAGTCTGATTAAATGAACTCTGCTATATCTTTCCATCTGAATTCATATAGTCCTAAATATTTATGTTGAAAAAGAGTTACCAGATTTGAATCCCCAATTTGGAATGAAATAGAGCTAAGAAATACATTTAACAAGAACATTATATTGGATATGATTAAATATTTATCTGATGATTAAGAAGGCCTTTTAGGATCATTTTAATGAAAATTATTTTTTGTGGTGCCTGAGAACTATCTGTTATACTCTGGCTAATAGAATGCCAGGTATATATGCCATTACTATACCTGCTTATCTGATAGAATTGGGCTTCTGCACAATAGAAATGTTACTCTCTCTAAGTCAATAGTCAATAAATATCCAGGCACTGTGCAAATTGTTGGGGCTACAAATCTGAAAAAAAAACAGCAATCCCTGTCATTAATAAGATTAGGATCCAATGGAGGAAGAAAGACAATCCACAAAAGGAAGCTGGCAGTGGGCAGGGCCCAGTGAGCATGATGTTTGTAGAGTTGAAATCAAGGCTGGTGGGAAACTAAGAGATGGTTGGATCATTCTGAACCTTCTATGAAGGGAGTGCACATACTCTCCTATACTACGTTGTTTTTTGATTGAGAGGTATATTTTAATACTTCATATGCATAAACAAAATTCATGGAAATACTATAATATTCCTTCCTTTTAGTTTTCCAGAGTCACAGAATGTTAGAAGCAGAAACATAACTAGATGTATATTTTTATCTGAGGCAAAAATAGTTGCATTGGTCTCATGCATTGGGCATGAGTATAAGTGTAGGGGATAGATAAATGTCTACTAGAGACAAAGAATGATGCAAAGCTCAGCCCAAGTGCAGTTAAAGGAGAAGGAAACAGTGAGGGAAGGGCGGTGTGAAGAAGGGTTATTGAGGGTGGCAGATGGAAGGTATAGGGGGAGATAGAAGTAGAGCTGCTGGTGGCTTGGACAATTGAACCCAGGGGGTTGTGACTTCAGCACAAACTTTTAGAAAACAGTGAAGCATGTGACAATGGCATTGGTCCCAATAGGGAAGAAAGGCATTGCCCTGGGAAGGAAGTTTGCCTTTCCCTAAGCTAAAACCTTTGGACCTAATATTATTGACTCTGTGCTATTATAACTCAGAAATGAAAGGCATAGACCTAGTCCCATTTCTTCATCTTAAAAAATAAACTGAAGTGTTTATTGACTTCAACTGAATCAAGTCCCAAAAAGTAAAGAAATGTGTTCGATATCACACAGCCAGTAAGTATCATGGCCAATACTTGCATCCAAAACCTCTGACTCAGAGTGAACTAATTTCTCCAATTCTTCCATATTTTCTTCTTATAAAAATAGCTGAACTTCTTTTTTCCATAAATAAAGGTGTATCAACTCAAAATATATTTTTCTCACAGGAGAAAAAGTATGGTCTAATACCATGGTACATTTAAATAAAAAAGATTAAAGTGATTCCCCCAAATTCAACTTATGTATAGGTCAGGTCCAAAATAGCTCTCTGAAAGAGCTGTCTACAATTTCGGGAGACCACTGTCTACCACTTAATAACTCAGAGTGTGAAAGTCCAACAATTTTTCTGTGCACTGAGTTGCAAATGGGAAATAGAGTCCAAATCAATTTGGAGAAACATAAGGGTTATAGAAATCTATATTGGGATTATTATTACTGGTTTCAGATATGTAAGATAAATTAACCCCTTTACAAATGACCAAATATCGCAATATCCAAATACAGATATCATCCTTTGAAAGGCTTTTGGGACACCCTGTACAGACACAGGTTTTTTTTTTAGATACTGGGAATATAAATAAAAAGAAGCAGACCTAGTCCTCAGAGGGTTAATGACCTACTGGGGGACTTAACATTTTTCACAAGGCTGGCTAATGCAACTAAAGTATTACTCAAGTCAGTCAACAAGCATTTATTAAATGATTACTCTGCATTAAGTTCTAGGTCAAGTGCTAAGACACAAAATCAGTCCCTTACTTTTAGGAGCTTACATTTGAATAGAGGACACAAGAGGTAAATCACTGTATATGAATATGGAGTGATTTGTCATTTCCTTTTCCAGATTGTTTTACAGATGAGGAAACTGAAGCAAATGGAATTAAGTTATTTCTGGGGTCACACAGCTAGTAAGTGTCTAAGGCCAAATTTGAACTTGGGAAGATGAGTCTTCCTGATTCCAGGCATGGCCCTGTATTCACTACACCACTTAGCTGTTTCAACTATATACATATACATATACATATACATATACATATACATATACATATACATGCACACGCACACGCACATGCACACGTACACATACATGTACGCATACATACACATATACATATACACACATGCCTATATGCACATACACTTGTGTGTTCACACATGCATGTGTGTACATGTACATATACACACACAAGATATTTTACAACACAAATGGGAGGGAACCCCAAAGAGAGAGTGGGGAGGAAGACATTTCTCTTGCAGCTGAGTCTTGAAAGAGATCAGGAAAGATGAGGTGGAAGAAATTACTTTACTGGCTGAATGTGGCTTTGCTGGATCAAGCTTTAGTTTCATGGCCACCAAATGAAAAACAGAGTTGTGTCTTATACTCTATGCAACTCTCTCTCACTGGTATTACTGGAAAGATGTAGTCAGCTATAGATCATTGTTTTCCTTGCTCATATTATCAGCAAGGATCTTCTCATTAACAAGCACAAATCATCTTCATAAGGACTTTGGAGAAAAGGCATTGATATCTACAATATTGTTACAAGATTGATTAATTTTTCCACAGTTTAACCCAACAAATGATCAAGGCTCTAAAATTAATCAAGAAGAAAAAAAATAGACCATTGGCTATCCTGAATGGCCACTGGTAATTATATCACAGGAAGACCAAACTGAAAGAGGCTTTTGAGATCATTTCTGACTTAACTCTGAGGCCCAGAGGGTTTGATGAATTTACAAAAGTTCATCAAAGCAGTAAGTAGTTGAATGAGATTTCAAACTGGAGCTGACTGCAGAAACAAGTGTGCCTGCCCCTGTCCATCAGAGTTCTTTTCTACAGCTTTCAAAATAGAACTTTGAAAAGTTCAGATGAAACTTTAAACTTTCAAGAGTAAAATGCAAAGGACTTTTAAAATGCTTTAGTCTAATGGAGAAATACGTTTAATTTGATTGCACACATATAACCTATATCAGTTTGCCATCTTGGGGAAGGGAGAAGGGAGGGAGGGAAAAAAATTGAAACTGAAAATCTTATAAAAGTGAATATTGAAAACTAAAAATAAACAAATATTTAAATGGAAAAATATGCTTTCATCTAATTGTCCTATTTGGAAGATGAAAGTGAAGACTAAATGGGGTAGTAACTTACCCAGCATTAGTTACCCCATTAGTCATTGACAGCCAAGACTGCAACCCAGGGCTCCTTGATTCCCAAGGTTGCTGTTCTAGCCACTGCACTAAGATGGCTTTAAACAGCACAGCAGACCTTGCCCACTTTTCATAAGAGAGTTCTTTAAAGGTATTTTAGAGATTTTTTGATTGGATACAACCCCTGAAAACTTGCTTAGCCTTTCCAATTTAAAGTCAAAATTTAAGAAAAGTACAACTTGAATCTTGTGTGAGAAAAGACTCTAAATACTAATGACTAGACACATGAATCATGTTTCCATCTAAATGTGGCACTGATATTTAAAAGCCACTTAAAAATATATGGTCTTTGCCAATCTTGGCCCTGAAAAATAAAGTCAGTAATGAGGTAATCCACTTCCACTCTTTCCTTGCAGAAGTGGGATTCTATGTGTGCTAAATGTGGCATACAGGGAAGAAATTGTCCTTATATCATTTGATTTTGTTTAATTTCTAATGTTTTTTTTACAAGTAAAGGTTCATGGGGAGAGGAAGGGGACAGTTAGGTAAGAAGGATATTCAGAAATGACTATGATGTAGAAAAGGCAATAAAAAACTTTTAATTTTACGAATGAATCTTGGTCTACATAACTTAAGGGGAAAATTGCTATTCATTTTTAAAATCTGTTTTTATTTGTAATTCACAAAACAAAACAAGCATTTCCATAACACAGATTGCAAATGAAATGGCAAATCTCCCATGTGCAACTTGCTATTCCCTCCAATTATACAAAAAAGTTATGGTGCAAATTTCTTTTTTTTCCTTCCTTCCCTCCACCTCCCACCTTAGAGATGGCTACCATTAGATAGAAATAGGTAGAGAAAGATAGATGATAGATAGATAGTTGATAGATAGATAGATAGACAGACAGACAGATTTAGATATATACATCTATAGATATATATGTTCATGCTACATATATGTATATATATACTGTATGTAAGAATTATTATTATTATTTTATGATTTGAAGACTGTGCTCAAAATCAGGATAGAAGCTTCAAGGAAAAGTTACCTGCGTACTTGTAGGGTTTCTGCTTGTTTCTTTGCTTTGGGTTTAGTTTTATTCTTGTTGTTTTGTTTTCTGGTTTTTTGCAGTGAAACCAATTTTGCTTTTCATGCTATGCTGCCAGTCCCTGATGAGACTCCAAATGCCTCAAGCTTATAAAGGACAACAAAACTTCAATGTCTTGTCTACAGAGACGTTTCCCTCAAACAGCCCACAATTGTCACACCAGATCCAGTGCACATCTCAAGTGGTTTGCGCCAAGTTGACAGATCCAATTAGAGTCAAAATACCCAGCAGCCATAGTCACACAGCAATGAATTTAGGAGGAATCTTTTAATTTTTTTTATCAACAATACAAAGAACCGAGGAACATATATGTGTAATAAATGACTTTTGACTTCTGCAGAGTTATCAGGTCTGGGGATTTTAAGAAGCAAAGTAAAGCTTTACACAGTTTATCAAATTGTACCAACTATTAATATGATACAAACTAATTCATTGAATTAGTTTGGTCCCTAAGACCAAAAAAAAAAAGATATAGTACAGGTGTGTCTATACTTCACTGTCATTTCACATTCTCCTCTACTTCATGTACCTCTCCCTTTCTTGGTCTGGTGGAGTAAAGTGAAGTTACATGTGGACTTTTCCAAACGATAGAATAATTCCTTTTAAATTTATTTTTGTTAAATTCGAAGTTCCATATTGTTTTCCTCCCTCCTTCCCCATGCATGAGAAGGCCACCATTTGATGCAGAATAATAAATACATGCAAATCTTGATGGGCCTCAGCTGTTAGACATTGTACAGCTTAAAGGGGTGTTTTTGTTTGCTTTTATTGAAATGGGCAAAGAATTGTAGTTGCTTACAAGTTTACCTACTAAATTAAACAGATCTCAAGCACCTCTGAATGCACTAATCATGAATGGGTCAACTAGGGCTAAACACAAGTGTTGCTAAGATTGCTTTTCTGTCAGGGCCTACACACATGGAAGCCTTTCAGCCTCTATAGCTGTATTTAACCACACACCCCACCCACTCATCCTCTGAGGGCAGAAACCTGTCTAACCAGCCTCCATCATTTAGCAAAGGGGGCCAAATTGGATATGAACAGTATAAATACTTCATCCTCTGGGGAAAAAAATTGAAAGGCTTCATCCATTTTAGAATCTACACAAGGACACAACAGAATTGATAGATAGTTTCTGGTCTCTATCAGTCATGTGGTTTATTGATGAAATACAGCTGACTGACTCCAGATAGTCCAGAAGAAAGGACTCAGCACTCAGAATTAAGGAGACTTGAGTTAAAACCCCCTCTCCTTCTTACTGGGTGTGTGGGAATGGGTACATTACTTACCATTTCTGTGCATCAGCTTACTCATTTGAGAAATGGTGAGAATGATAATACCTACTTTGTACAGTTGTTGTGAGGTTCAAAAGAGAAAAGACTCAAAATGTTTTTAAAAGTTTAACACTCTTTACAAATCTCAGTCAATTGTAGTTATTTTCATTAATGGGCTAAATCTGAAGCATATAGTGGGGACATTTCTATTGCCATGTCTGGTAGGCTGAACTGAGATTTTTCCTATGTTAATAATCATCCTTTTGGATTCTCAAATACACTGGGAAATGAAGGCTACTATTCAGCACTTTTTTCTGTATCCAATATCATCTTGCCCTCTCCTTTTTCCCTTTTCAAGGGAGTTTTAATAGCCCCATTTAATTTACACAAAAGTATATATGATCTTTTAGATACATTATGTGACCCTTATTTGAATGTGCTTTTTAATAACATAAATGGGAATGTGCCATAGTAGATGGAGTGTTGGGCTTGGAATCAAGAAGGTTCATATACTGCCTCTTACCCTCACTACTTGTATGCTTCCAAATAAGTCATTTAACCTGCATAGGTAACTCTGAAGGATTAAGTTAACAAATCTTAGAGCAGCGGTTCTCAATCTTCCTAATGCCGCAACCCTTTAATACTCATATGTGCATGTATCTGCATGTAGGTGAACCTGCCTGGAGATAGATAAAAGAGCAGTGTCTCAGTTCCTCCATATTCCTAAAATATGCATTTTGTGTTTTCCAATGGTTTTAGGCGACCACTGTGACCCCTGCGAAAGGGTCCTTTGACCCCCAAAAGGGTCACAACCCACGGGCTGAGAACCTGTCTTAGAGGGAGTAATCAAGTCTCTTGGTGGATGGAGTTCCCTATTTTGCAGAAATTTGTCAACAATCAACATCTATGCTTAGAAATATTTGGATTATCCTGAAAATAATGATGTCATGAGAGAATTTCAGGTATCAGAGAAGCAATTGAGGTATTTGTGGGCAGTCTTTCTCACCTGCTCAAAAAAAATTGCTTTGGATAGACTGCCACTTCTCCTGCCTACTTTTGCCCAACTGCAGAATAGTCATAATTGGACAATTCACAATGAATAATTTGTTATAAGTGTACCCCTTTTTTTCTCACTAACATATAAGGTTAGAAACCTCTTCCCTTAATATTGACATGAGGTTGAGTTTTGGTTTATTTGTTTTTTTTTTCTGGATATTGTGCCCAAAGATGCCATACTTGCTAAAAATGTGTTTACCCAGATTCCATTTGACTACTTTCCTTTTATTTTTGGTGTTTTTCCAGTTCCACTTTCTCCACTAATAAGAAGAACCAAACAAGCAGCCCAGGCTCTGTTCTACCACTCTCTAATCCTTACAGATGAGAACCTAAATTGTCATGAATTCATAATTCAAGGCATCTGAGACTTGACTTGATGGGATTTGAGACACAATCTACTGTAGACTGAATTATAGAATCTCAGAGTAACAAATGAGAAGGAATTCTCTACCACTCAAGGTAGCCCACTCGAACTTTCATACCGGTCTAAAAATTGGGCAATTTTTGCCTACATAAGATCAAAACATGCGTCTCAGCTTTTTTTACTCATTATTCTAGCTCTTCTCCTTCAGACCAGGAGTGGAATTTTCACACCCAAATGTAAAACTTTTGTTTAATCCCTTGATTTGAGAGATCTGGAACTTGAGATCAAATGAATATAAAATCATAGGATTTGGTGCTAAGAGGGATCTGGGAGATCATTTAGTTCAAAACCTTCATGTGGAAGAAAAGAAATTTGAGACCTAACAACATAAAATGACTTAGAGTCACAAAGGGAGTGAGTACTTGAGAGAGAAGTTGAGCTATCTTCAAATCTCATATTCTTTCCAGGTAATGTAGTAAATGGTGTAGAGCATGCTTAATAAATGTATGTTGACCCTCTTAATGATACAATTTGGGTACAAAATGAATTGCCCAGTGGCATGTAGCATAGTTTTTCTAGGCCCAAAACTCAAATCTCTTTCTTGGGAGGCCAATATTATTTACACCAAGTTACCCATTTGGCAGAACACAGATGGATCCCACTTTCTAGAAGGCAAGCCATAACTGTGAAGTGGGAAAAGTCTCTCTTTTACATACAGACCTATGTCTATTTTCTGTGCTTTCTTCTGCCTAGTTTCTGTTCAAGGATCTCAGGGCTCTCATGCATCCATGGTTTCCTTTTATTGTGAAGAAAGAATGTGACAAATTAATTGAAGGACTCAATATGCTTCTCCTTCCAGTGATATTTATATTTTAAAAGAGGAATAGAAAAGAGAAATGCTTGACTCAAGAGATTTGATCCTTTAGAATTTCAGATTCTGAGGGACGTCAAAAGAAGACCTATTTGGGGACAATGTTTTATTGGTGCCCTAAAATTAGGCACCATTTTATAGTCAACAAAATGATGGATTTAGAAACAGGAGTCAGCATGGGACAGTCAGAATTGAGCTGGATTTAGAATCATGGGATCTGTGTTCAGATCCCGGCTTGGCTACTTTCTAGTTATATGACCTTCAGCAAGTGACCTAATGTCTATGGTCTTTAGTTTCCTCATCTGTAAAAGGAGAAGGATCTTCAAGGTACCTTCTAGCTCTAAGTTTGTGATCTTATGATTTTGTACTGGACATTTAATAGTCATGGGATTGTGGTCAAGTCACTTCCCCTGTAAGAGCCTTAATCTTCCTTATCTATAAAATGAGGGTAACAATTCCTATGATGTTTTTCACCACTGTTGTGAGCATCCAATGAGACAACATATGGGACAAAAATGTTTACAAACCTCAAAACTTAATTAAATGCCAGTTATCATCATCATCATCATCATCATCCTCCTCAACATCATCATCATCTGATTTATCCTATCTACAAATACTATCCATATACAAGACCAACCTTGCTAATAGACACTACTATGGAAAATCCCTTCAAGTTCAAGGTAATTTATGGACAAAATTGTGAAGTTCATTGATGCCCCAGAAAATATGTGTTTAATCTGCTCTTTTTGATCTTGAAGTACTTAAATGTACTCATTGAAGACTAGAAAGCTCCCTTTTCTGCACTCCTCCAGAACTGGTCTTGTCAATAAGGAAGAGCAGGCTCCATGAGGCCTTAAATCCTTATGTCTTTTTAGAATGAATTAATGGAGAATTTTTAGGAGCAGAGTTGGGAGATGAGAAAGAGATCTATTTGTTTTCTTCTGAAATTGACCTAAACCATTTTTCCAGCTTGTATCACATCAAATGCTTTGGGTTTCTAAGTAATTTTGCTTCTTTTCATTTCCAGAATTTTGGAAATATTCAGTCTACATAATATCAGGGGACTTCAATTATACCAGAGCACTGTAAATTATATCAGAGAATGGTTATGTGCTGTGTGCCTACTATGTGCTAGGTATTATGTTAGGAGCTACTGAGGATACTAACACAAAACTGAGGCCATCCCTATTTTCTAGATGGTTATATACTATGGGTTTTATATTTTGTTGAGTCTCATTTTCTTCCACTGTAAGATTTGGAAGTTGAACTAGATGACCAAGGAGGTCCCTTTCATCCCTAAATCTAGGGTCTCCTATCAGAAGACAATAACATATGTGGATAGGGATGAGAAGAATATACACAGGTAAAGTTGGAAGGAAGGGCAACAGTAGCTTAGGGCAATTTGAAGGCTTTGTATAGAAAGTAGACCTTGAGCTGAATACTGAAGGAAAGCAGATTCTGAAATGTGCTGAAAGGGAGACGGTTGCATTCTAGGCATGAACAAAGGTAGAGAGACAGATAATGGAACTCTGGGTATGAAAAATAATAGAAGGGTAGCTTGGCTGAACAAAAGAATTCAATAAAAGGAATCTGAAGTAAAAAGTCAAGAAAGGCTAATTGGGGGTGATTGCCAAGGGTTTTAAATGCCAAATGTAGGAGCTTATGGCACTCCTGAGATAATATGAAGCTACTATAATTTATTGACAAATGACATGGTCAGACCTACACCTTAGGAAAATTACTCTGGCAACTACATGGAAGATGGATTGGACAGGGAGACCAATCAGGGGCTACTGCCAAAGTAGAGGTGAGAGGTGAGGAGGGCCTGCACCAAGGTGGGAGTCAGCAGAGAAGAGGAAATTGAGAGATGCTGTGGAATAAAATAATAGGATCTCAGAGACAATCAAATATGACAGCAAGGATTCAAAGATGAAGTGGAAGTTTGTAACCCAAGTCACCAAAAGGATTGGAGAACCCTCAAAAAAATAAAGAAGTTTTAAAGAGGGGTGGCTAGGTGGCACAGTGAATAGAGCGCTGGCTCTGGAGTCAGGAGTACCTGAGTTCAAATCCGACCTCAGACACTTAACACAAAAAACTAGCCATGTGACCTTGGGCAAGAAGAA
>CM053598.1:20971854-20987833 GCA_028646575.1 Pseudocheirus occidentalis
CATACCCCAGGACCACCACCCAAGACCACAATCCCTATCCAGGCCGCACTTGGCCCTGATCAAACTATTCAGCCCCCCTGCAGAGTCAGCAGGCCAGGGGCTCTGAAGCAGTTCCTGCCCTTCCCCCACTGCTTCCTTGCCCTGGGGGCAGATTGGACTAACTGCTTTTCCTCCCCCAAATTAAGTTTCAAAGTTTCATTTTCCCTGACCATCTCTAATCCTGGTTTGCTGGATGTGAAGATTCCCTCAGGTGCAGTAGATCTTCTCTGAAGTAGACTCAAGCTGGGGCTTGGGAGGCTTGGCTTCTCCTGACTGCCCTAGGGTGTGGCCTCAGTCTTGGCTTCAAGCTAGGCTGGCCTTGGCTCTTGGCCACTGTGATGAGCCCCTGTTGCTGAGCTGCCTTCAGCAAGAGATGTGTTTTCTGTATTTTTGTGAGTCTGAGAGTCCTAGACTTTGTCTGGGGTCATATTTTATGGGTGGTTAGGGTGGTTGTGTGAGAGCTGCAGAGCCTTGCTGCTTCTCAAGGCTCCTAAACTGCCATCTTTGCTCTGCCCCCTCTGGCTCACTTTCTTGACTATAGTTCATCCAAATTAAGAGACTATTATGTGTGAGCAATGAGTATACAAAGAAAACAACAACAATAATGAAATTTCTTGCCCTCAAGAAATTTTTACAAAGACAAAGCCTCAAGCCTGTTCACCTTTTAATGGTAACTAATAGGATATCCATGAGGTAACTGGAAGATGAAGTTAGAGAAGAAAATTTGTTTTAGTAGATTCTACATGTATAAATGGGGCATATCTAGATTTCTTTTTTTTTTTTGCTTTTTTGGAGGGCAGTTGGGGTTAAGTGACTTGCCCAAGGTCACACGGCTAGTTTTTGTGCTAAGTGTCTGAGGCCGTATTTGAACTCAGGTACTCCTGACTCCAGGGCTGGTGCTCTATTCACTGCGCCACCTAGCTGCCCCATCACTGTGCCACCTAGCCACTCCCATATCTAGATTTCTGAAACTACCTAAATGGCAACCAATATTGACCTTTTTACTTCAACTTCCTCCTTCATCTTGCATATCTAACAGCATTAGAGGCAGGGTACCCACCCTCTCCCTTCTGATCTCCCATAGGTCTTTATTATGCTTTTAGCTAAAACTAGATGTTAATTTCAGGAAAGGATGCTTGTTTTGAGACATTTAGGTCACAGTCATTGGAAATTGTAGCAGCAAGCTACAGCAGCAAGCAACTCAAAATGGGTTAACAATCCTACTTTAATCAAACGTATCATTTACCTTGTTCAGGGGACAAATTAAGTATCCTGAACTTCAGAGAATACAAACAGAAATTACAGCAGACAAAAAAAAATACAGACAGAAAAATAGATCAGCAGACAGGGTTTCCAGCTATCTGACCATTACATCCATATCTAGTTAGTTTCTAGATAGAAGAAGCACCAGCATCTGTGTTTCCAAAGCTGGGGGGCTCAACAGCTGCTCAGACTCTCATCTAGCCAAATCACACAACTCTTCCCAGAGTGAGCCCCAAAGTAAAACCTCACACCAGGGTATATATAGCCTTCTCCTGAGTCAGAGAATGTCACAACCCTCTTGACTCATTGGCCAGTCACAAAGTAACAAGGTGTGGTCATTCCTGAAAAAGAAACCTCCTGCCATAGGCTCCATGTGACTACATTCAGCCCATTAGGGGACAAAGTATATTTTCAAATCAAGGAAGGTTCTCAGATTCACTTAAGCCTATCAAGGGGCCAAGGGTCAGGGAAGATCTTCAGATTCCCATTACAGAAATAAAAGAGTTGTGGTAAGCTAGAAATCTAGAAGTGAAATGTCTTACTACACACCACTCTGAACTGTCTATGATCATAGATTGTGAGAGTTCAAAGGCCTTCTAGTCCAACCTAGAGGGGAAAATAATCCCCTACTTTGAAGTGACACACAAGTGATTGTCCAGTCAGTGCTTGAAGACCTCCCATTCTACCTTTAGTAAGCTGAAAATGTTGGGAAAGATTTCTTGACATCAAGCTTAAATTCATCTTTTTGTATGATCTACCCATTGCTTCTGGTCCTTTTCTATGGGGGCAACAAAAACAAATCTAATATGATTAGACTTAACCATATGAAAGTCCTTCAGATACTTGAATGCAGCTCTGATGTCCTCCCTGAATTTTCTCTTCTCCAAGCTAAGTATGATGCATCCTCATATGCCATGAACTCAAGGTGCTTCCCCAAACTGGTCGGCCTCCTCCACATACTCTTTAGCTTCTTAGTATCCTAAAGCCCAGAATTGAATATACTACTTTAGATGTGGACAGACAAAGTCAGAGGACATTACAAATTAATTGTAAATTACAAAGGACATTGCTGACACAATTCTTCAGAATTCCCTTTAGTGCAAGAGAGGACCTTGAAAGAAGCTAATGAATTTTGATCATGTAGAAATAGATCCCCTGTCAATACTGTGGTTCTTGGAATCATATCACAAAGAGGGAAGTTTATTTTTATTAAAACAAACAGAAATTTATTGAGGATTGATTATGTTTAAATTTTGAGCAAGGAAATAGAGAGAGACAAAGATAAAATGCATAGTCTCTGACCTCAAAGAACTTATGCCCTATTAACGTATGGAATATGCACATATAGTACAAATGATGAACATCAAGAAAATAAGGAGCCATATCCAGAAAGAATGTTGTAAGGAACTTGAATGAAGGACTGAACACTTTCACATAGGGCAATATGGTGAGCATAGGGAAGGCTTCAAAGGGAAGGTGAATACTAAGTTGAGCATTGATGGAGACCAATTTCAACTGGATAGATGAGGAAATACTACATATCAAGCATGGAGAGTAAATGGCTTGTGCTAGGACACAGAGAGGAGCGAGGATATGATAAGAGTCTGGAATGTAGTAGCCCATGTGGAATATAGCTTTTATAAAAGTCCAGAAATGCAACTTGAAACAAATTCATAGGAGGCCTTCAATATAAGGTGGTAACTCCTCTTTCATCCAAATTCTAATAAGTAGTCACAGAAGGTTTTTTGAGAACAACAGTAAGTCCTAGGATTTAGGGATATTATTTTGTCAGTTGTGTGAAGGATGGATCAGGAAAGAAGAGAACAGTCAGAAGACTAATTAGAATTTAATACACAGGCCATGTGAGAAGTCTGAAAGTTTGGACTAGGGCAGTGGCAGTGGAAATACACAGCAAGGAGACAACACATTTTGGGGCTATAGGTGCATGGATGAGTGCACATAGTAGATAAGTAATAAATGTTTATTGACTGATTAACTTGACAACTGATTTGAGGTAGAGACTGAAGTATAGAGAAGAGTCAAAGATTCTGCCTGACACTGTAATCTCAAGCAAGTCACAGCCTCTGTTCTAGCCAGAAATTCTGAGGATCTTCTCTTACCAGATTGCTTCTTTTATGAAGGCAAATTAGGTTATCTTTTGTCTCAACTGTTAGCTAGCCTTTATTCAAAGAATGGACATTGTGTTAGACAAACTAAGACTTGGGAAAGACCTTAGCTTAAGGAGGTCAAGGTCCCTCACTGCACCCTGGGGCCAGCCCTAGTTGTCCTGACCTATGTCTTGCCACTGGATTCATATGACTTTGAACGGCTCTGCCTCACTTAAATCTAATTCACTTGGACGTCAGGACATCATCCTCTCAATGTTATCAGTCCTCTTTGAGAATGAAGAACAAGCAACAATCTTATTGAGTCTCAGTTTCCTTGTCCATAACTTAAAGAGGTAGAAGAGATAGGCTTTGGGGTTCCTTTTCAACTCCTGAGGCATGATGCATTGTCTGTATGCAAGACTGGCATGCAAAAGGGATTTGTTAAACATGATGTGCCAGGCACTATAATGAATTCTGGGGGTTCAAATACAAGCAAAAAGAGAAATAGTCTCTGTCCTCAAGATGGTTACACTCTAACGGGAGAAGACTACACATATAAGAAAGCCAAAAAAAATGGGATGGGGATGGTACCCTCATTGGGTGCGGGAGAGAGGGGCATTGTGATAAAGTCCAGAGAAACACAAGCAGAGGCAGGAGAGGACTAGAATATGACTGATGTAGGCCCTTCAAAATGGAGGTCCCAGGAGGGTCATAAAGGTGGAGCTTATGATCTCATTACTGAGAATTGTAGGCTGGATGCCTTGCTTAGAGGTTGTATCTCTCTCAGTACAAACAGGTAAGTTGAAAGGAGAGGACTGGTTTGAAGGGCAGGGGGATCACCTCAGTTTTAATCATCTTTAATTTTAGGTATCAGGGAATGTGGGAAGTCCCAGGAGCTCATTTGTGACTCATTGACTACCTGTTAATCCCAAATCACAAAGCTTAAGATTCCTTCCCTGCAGTATGTGGAGGTGGATTGAATTATACAACCCTGACTTTGAAGGTCATTTCAAAGATGGGATGCTTGCTTCAGGTATTAGAGTACATTCTGTTCTGCATGTTTCCTGATCATCCTTCTTGAGCACTGACATCACACTTGAGCAAAGATGACTGTGCCAGAGGGATAACCCAAGAGGGACAGCTGGGCCTATCTGCATATGTCTCATCCTTGACCAGGAGCCATCTCTGTCTCGCTTTTCAATTCTGTTCCCAAACCAGATGCAAACCATTTTGCTTTCAGACTAATAGGGACCATTGCATGCAAGCTGTTAGGTCAAGCTGCAGATGTTTAGGGAGGAGGTCTCTAAGTTATATTTACTGCTATTTGAAACAGGTGGTGTCAGACCTGCCCATTTCATATGCAGCAGGAGAACACTGAATTAGACCTCAAACACTGAGCTCTTGGAATGCAAGAAGAGCTGCTGCATTAATAAGACTGGCTGATTAACTCTCTTTAGTGCTTTGCCTTTAGGATTTTTCTTTAGTGGCTTCTGAGTGGTTTCCAAGGTTTGCCTTTCCATGGTTGTAGGAATAGACTGAGAGTTGGTTGGGACTTTGGGGATCATCTATTCAATCTCTACATTTTGTTCATTAGGTCATAGCGTCAAGAGAAGTTAAGGAACATTTTTGAAGTCACATAGGGAGTAAATGGCATAACTAGTCCTAAGGCATTTCCCAACTACTACCAGTCTTTTGCTCTGAGCTAAGTTTAACTCAAGAGCTAGTCCTTCCTTTTGACACAACCACCTGAATCCTGAGTGAGCTCCCAGACTCCTTGGAGCACACCTTTCCTGTGATTAGCTACTGGGAGGAAGACCTCCTCCTTAAATTTCAGAAAACACAGTACCATGCTCTGCCACGAGGTCAAGCCTTGAGGGACAACCCTTAATTGTTCTGTCTTCCACCCTTCTCAAATTTTCCCTTTCCCTACCCCTTAGAGTCGTTGGTTTTCTTGAAGACTCACTTCATACCTCCCCTTTTGCAGGAGGTCTTTCCAGGTCCTCTCAAATGCTAGAACATTGACCTTTCGTTGTTACCTAATCCATATCTTTCTTGCACATACCTATTTATTTACCTGCTATTTTCCCCATTAGAAGGAAAACGCCTTGAGAGCAGGCACTGTTTTTGCTCTTCTTGGTTTTTCCATCACTTAACAGAGAGCCTCAAATGTGGAAGGTGATTAATACTTGTTTGTTGGTTGATTAATTAATAAGAAAACTGAGACCTAGAGCAGTACAGTGGCCTGCCCAAGATTAGAGAATCAATGAAAGACTGAGGAAGAATTTCCAGCTGGGCTTGCTGATTCCCTGTCCTTTCTGCTTTTCAAGTCCTATTTCACTTTCAATGTGCATGTTCACAGGCTCTTTGGAATACAAATGCAGAGCTGGAAATGACCTTGAATGTCCTCAAGTCAAAGGATAATAGGCTTGGAGCTGAAAGGGACCTGAGAGTTCATTTCTTCCGGGTTCTCATTTAACAGGACAAATGGAGAGAGATCCAATAACCCGTCCAAGGTGATGTGAGCAGTGTGTGGCTGAATCAGCATTCGAATCCAATTGTCAATTGATCCAAAAAGTCAATTGACTCTAAAGCTAGAATTCTCTTTGTGGTATAATGATGCTGAATGTAATCTTGATAGCAAGGATTTTTGTTTTGGGGGCTTTGGAGCTCCAGTACTTAGGGCCTTAAAAAGTTTTCTTTTTTAAATGAATGAAAGAAGCATTCAAATCTAATTTTCCTTCTATTGGTTTATGTTTTTGCTTCAATCTTACTGAGTTTCATTTTTTCATTTACTGCTTTGATGTTGGGAAGTAAATTCAAAGCTGATATAACCTGCTGCTGGATGGTACTGCTAAAACTGATGGAGAGTCAAGTTCATTCTGGAGGAGGGATGATACTTCTATTGCCTCAGTAACATCACCTCGATTGCATATTTGAATTTTCATAGAAGGCTTTTCTCTCTCTGAACTGGGGGAGGTATGATGCTTTTTTTTTAATAAAAAACAATTGCAGAAGGGAAATTGATAAACTTTTTAAAAAAATCATCAAATGTTGCTTTATTGAAATGCTCCTCCAGGCCTCCTCCAGTCGTAGATATGGTTCCTGCATCTTAACTCTTGCCTTTTCCCCATATGTTCATGCAAACAAGGGGAAAACACTATTTCTCTATTGTTTCATTACTACTTAAATTCAAAGTATTACTTGTGCCCACCAAGGTTTTTTCTTTTTTTTTTCTGTGTTGCCTAAACTTCTTGTGAAATTTAAGTGGGAAAGCTTCATTTCAAATAGGATGCTATGAATTTGCATTCTTCAAAATTTATTTATACCTCTGTGAATACACACACACACACACACACACACACACACACACACACACACACATGCACAGACCAGATGGTATGGTATGTAGCTAAAGTTAATAATTAAGTGGGCTTTTATTGTTCCATAATGGTCCTGAAAAAGGCAATACAAAGGAAGAATTAATTTTAAAAGTGTCTTTTGGGTGGAATGAAAAGGTAGCTAAGCTGGCCCAAGGAGAAGGTAGCAGAAGCCAGCATGGACAGTTCTTCTAGCTGAAATGGGGCCAGGACCCCTGACATGGGAAATGCCAGATGTGTAGCCTCAGAGGCCACCAGAGGGGAAGGCTGCAGGGCTACCCTAAGGCAAAGCCCCCCTGCCACCCCCAGCAGGATGGGTGGGGGGCCCCTTCCTACAGGGACAAGGGTCAACAGGTCAACATACAACCACATGATCAGCACCATCTCTTAGCAAAGGAAGCCCCAGCCTCAGTGGCTTTTCTCAACATGTTGGCCCAAACACAAAGGGAACACATTCCAGTACTAACCAGTGCCTCTAACCCTCCATCTTCTTCCTGGTAGGGTTGGGGGTGGAGGCAGGAGCAGCTGGGCTCTCACTGCTCCTAAGCCATAGATTTCTCATTTCCATACCTTTGCCCAGGCTGCGCCTTCTCACCTGGAGTGTCCTCCCTCCTTCCTTCCAGACTCTCAGTATTGCTAATCCCTACTCGCTAAGGTCACTTTCCTCTCCTCTGTGCTTTTACACATATTATTGCCCATAGTTTTTCCTCATTAGAATGTAAGCTCCCCCCTCAAAAAAAAAAAGAAATGTGATTTATTTCTAAGACAAGAGAGGTGATGCAAGACCTTTAAAACTCTGCCCCCTCCCCCGAAATCTACCATGTACCCTTCTTTTAGCCCAGCAGTTCTCAACCTGTGGGTTGTGACCCCTTTGGGGGTTAAACAACCCTTTCGCAGGGGTCACAGGTTGCCTAAGACCATCAGAAAACACATATTTCTGATGGTCTTAGGAACTGAGACATCGCTCCTCTATTGGTCTCCAGGCAGGTCTGCCCACATGCAGACATACCCACATATGAGTATTATGGTGGCAGCATTAGGAAGGTTGAGAATCATCGGCTTAGCCTAAATAGTCCTTATTAAAACTAGAATGTAAAAAAAGAAAAGAAAAGAAAAAAAAAGCTAAGAAAAATGCATGAACAAAGTATCTACTGGTCCCTTACATTGAATGGAAGTAGAAGGAAAAAGAAGGAAAGCTTGTGAATTTCAACAATGTATTTAACCTTCCTGGGCCTCAGCGTACTCATCTGTAAAATGAAGGGCTTAGTCTAGATGGCTCCCAAGGTCTTTAATATCATCTTGTCAGTCCTATTCAAAACCAATGCATCAAATACAAGGGCTTAGAGCCACAAAATTCTGGAGGGCAGGAAGGGTTTCAGGAAAAATTCTTTCTTCCAGGTAAATTAATATACTTCATTCTGCAGACTACTTGTGTTTCCTGTGTGAGAGAGCAGACTTCCTCAAGGAACACAAAAGAAATAAACTCAGAAAAATTAAGGGCGCTAATGTGCTTTATGGAATGATATAGGGAGCCAATCAATAGAGACAGGGATGGCAGTGCTGCATGTTGAAGCTGTTTCTCTTTCCAGCCTGGAAAATGCCATTTATTTTATTTCCTGTAGAATTTTGAGGAGCAGGTGTAGGCAGGTTGAACCTCAGCAAGTCACTGTGACTGACTCATGGCTTGGGAAGCAAGGTAAGGTTTCCATTGTGTCCCTGTTGTCTCTCTGTTGCCTACCTCCTCATGGACCACTTACACCTCTCCAACCCATCTACCAGATAGTCATCAAAGTGATTTTCTAAAGCCAAACGCTGATTGCATGACTCCTCTGCTTACTTCCATTTTTCTTTATAGTGCTTAGTTTTGACCCCATCATTGTTGTACACTCCTTTCCTACCCTATCCCCAAAACTTCCAAGAATAACTTCGTTATGACAAAAACTCATCATCATGGATATTGCTTCACTTTTGATATTTATACCTTGGAGGGTTAAAGGGCAGAGAAAAAACAAACAAAACCCCAACCAACCCCCCCAGCCTCTTTTTAAAGGTGGTCCAGATGCTCTGTGAGTCTTCCATTTCCTTATAATTGAAATGACTAGTTTTAACTCCATTGCCCTCAGCCCCCTCCTCCTTTTAAGCTTCCTATTGTGTCCTTTCTTCTCTTTTGACTGTAAACTCCTTGAAAGGGGTATGGTGTTTTCTGGGAGGACTGGCACCTCTGTTGTGAAGGCTTGCCAAACCTTTTCCCCCCTTTATAGTTCCATTATTATTGATTTGGGTATTTATAATTGTCATAATGACTTATTCATTAAAGCCAATCTTAAAACAATATTGCTGTTATTGTATTATATGTTATCTTGGTTTTGCTCATTTCACTCTTCATTATTTCATACAAGTCTTTCAATGTTTTTCTTTTCCAGTCAACTTAAATAGTATTTTGTATTTTCCAATTACACTGAGGGATAGGTTTCAACATTTACTTTTATAAGAATTCAATTTCTGTTTTTTTCTCTCCCCTCCCCCCCAGCTACAATATGTCAAGGAATCTGATATAAGCTATACATTGACAGTCATATTAAATGTATTTCCACATTAATCATGTTGTGAAAGAAGAATCAGAACAAAGGGGAAAATGCACAAGAAAGAACGAAAACACATAAAAATGAAAATAGAATACTTTGATCTGCATTCAGAAACCATAGTTCTTTCTCTAAATGTATCTATTTTCCATCATAAGTCTTTTGGAATTGTCCTTGATCATTATGTTGTTGAGAAGAGCCAATTTTATCAAAGCTCAGCATTGCACAATAGAGCTGTTACTCTGTATAATGTGCTCCTGGTTCTGCTCAGTCAACTCAGCATCTGTTCATGCAAGTCTTTTCAGGTTTTCCTGAAATCCACCCACTCATCATTTCTTGTAGTGCAATAGTATTCCTTACTCTCATACATCAAAATTTGTTTGGTCATTCCTCAATTGATGAACATCCCCTCAATTTCCGAATCCTGGCACCACAAAAAGAGCTGATGTATATATTTTTGTATATGTGAGTCCTTTCCCCTTTTTTTATGATCTCTTTGGAATACAACCCTAGAAGGGGTATTGCTGGGTTAATGGGTGTGCAGTTTTATAGCCCTTTGGGCATAGTTCCAAATTGCTCTTCAGAAGGATTGGATTAGTTCACAATGCACTAGTGTTCCAGTTTTCCCACATCTTCTCCAACATTTATCATTTTCCTTTTCTGTCATATAAGCCAATCTTATAGGCAGGAGGTAGTATTTCAGAGTTGTTTTAATTTACATTTCTCTAATTAATAGTGATTTACAGCATTTTTTTCAAAAGACTATAGATAGGTTTATTTCCTTCACATGAGATCTGTCTGCTCATATCCTCTAACCATTTATCAATTGAGGAATAACTTATCTTCTTAGAAATTTGACTCAGTTCTCTATATACTTGAGAAATGAGGCCATTATCAGAAACACTGACAGTAAAAATTATTTCCCAGTTTTCTTCTTTCCCTCTAATCTTGGTTGCATTTGCTTTGTTTGTGCAAACCCTTTTGAATTTAATGTAATGAAAACTATCCATTTTGAATTTCATAATGTTTCTCTTTTGTTTGATCATAAATTCTTCCTTTCTCCACAGGTCAGATAGTTAAGAATTCCTTATTCCAATTTGCTTGTGGTATCCACTTTTGTGTATAAATTATGTACCCATTTTCACCTTATCTTGGGATGCAGTGTATGATGTTGGTCTATTCCTAGCTTCTGCCATACCGTTTTCTTTTTTCCCCAGCACTTTTTGTCAGATAGTGAGTTATAATCCCAGAAGGTGGAATCTTTGGATTTATCAAATAGTAGATTACTACAGTCCTTGACTACTGTGTTTCATGTACCTAATCAATTCCACTGATCCCACCACTCTATTTCTTAGCCAGTACCTAGCAGTTTTGATGATTTCCACATTATAATATAGTTTTGCATATGGTATGACTAGACTACCTTCCTCTGCATTTTTCATTAATTCCTTTGATATTCTTTAACTTTTGTTCTTCCAGGTGAATTTTATTATTATTTTTTTCTAGCTCTATAAAAATAATTTCCGGTAGTTTGGTATGTCACTAAATAAGTAAATTAATCTAGGTGAAATTGCCATTTTCACTATATTAGCTCAACCTACCAATTCACAATTTACATTTCCCAAATTATTTTGATGTGATTTTTATTTGTGAGAAAAGTGTCTTATAACTGTGTCCATGCAGTCCCTGGGTTTGTTTCAGCAGGAAGACTGAAAAATATTTTATATTATATACAGGCGTTTGCAATTTCTCTGGGTCTTCTTTCTGCGCTTTGTTGGTAATATACAAAAATGCTAAGGAATTATGTGAGTTTATTTTATGTCTTGCAACTTTGCTAAAGTTAATTATTTTAAGTGGTTTCTGAATAGATTCTTTAGGATTCTCTAAGTATACCATCATATCATCTGTAGAGTCATAGTTTTGTTTCCTCATTGCCTATTCATATTCATTCAATTCCTTTTTTCTTCTCTTATTGCTAATGCTAACATTTCTAGTACTATATTGAATAATAGTGGTGATAATGGGTATCCTTGTTTCACCCATGATCTTATTGGGAAAGCTTCTAGCTTATCCCCATTACACATAATACTTGCTGATGGTTTTAAATAGATATGACTTACTATTTTAAGGAAAACTTATTTTATTCCTGTGCATCATATCTAAAAAAGATGCATTTAACATTTATGCTTTTCTGTATTTGATTATGAGGTATTGATTCCCTAATACATGGTCACTTTTTGTGTATGTGCCGTATACCCCTGAGAGAAAGGTATATTCCTTCTATCCTCATTCAGTTTTCTCCAGAGGTCTATCATTCATCTAACTTTTCTAAAATTCTATTCACCTCTTTAACTTTTTGTTTATTTTTGTATTTAGATTTATCTAGTTCTAGGAGGAAAGGTTGAGGTCCTCAGCCAGTGTAGTTTTGTTCTATCTTTCTTCCTATAGCTCACTTAACTTTTCCTGTAAGAATTTGGATGCTATAATACTTAGTGCATATTTGTTTAGTATTGATATTACTTTATTGTCTATGGCATCTTTTAGCAAGATATAGTGTCCTTCCTTATCTCTTTTAATTAGATCAATTTTTTGCTTTTGTTTTTTCTGAGATTAGAGTTGCTACCCCTGCTTTTTCACTTCACCTGAGTCAAAATATATTCTGTTCTAGTCTTTTATCTTTACTCTCTGTGTATCTTTCCACTTCAGATGTGTTTCTTGTAAACAATATATTGTAGGATGCTGTTTTTAAATCAACTTTGCTATCTGCTTCTGTTTTATGGCAGAGTTCATCCCATTGCCATTTACAATTACCAAGGTTTTCCTTCCATCCCATCCCCCCATTTACATTTTTCTCTTCCTTTTACTCTCTGCCTCCTCACCATGTTTTGTTTCTGACTGCCACCTCCCTCAATCTGCCCTCCCTTCCATCAGCCCTCCCTCCTTTTCCTCCCTTCCCCCTCCAATTTCCCTATAGGGTAAGAAGAATTTCTATACACAACTGAGTGTATATGTTCTTCCCTCTTTGAGCCAAATTTGATGAGAGTAAGGTTCAAATAAAGTTCACCCCTCCTTTTTTCCCTGTACTGTAACAGGACTTTTGTGCTTCTTCATGTGTTGTAGTCTACCTTATTTTGCCTCCCCCTTCCTATTCTCCCATGATAATCCTATTTTTCCACCCCTTAATTATCTGTATATTATCACATCAAAGTAAATTCATGCCCACATCTTCTGTCTATGTAAAACCACCCTAAAAAGATACAGTTCTGAAGAGTTAAAAGTATCATCTTCCTGATTTGAAATGTAAACAGTTTACCCTTATTGAATAACATGTTTTTTTTTTAATTTTCTTTTCTATTTGCTTTTTTATGCTTCTCTTGGGTCTTATGTTTGAAGATCAAATTTTCTGTTCAGCTCTGGTCTTTTCATCAGGAAAGTTTAAAAATCCCTTATTTCATTGAGTGTTCACTTTTCCCTTGAAAGATTATGCTCAGTTTTGCTGGGCAATCAGTTTTATTATCTAAGCTCCTTTGCCCTCTGGAATATCATATCCCAAGCCTGCCAATCTTTTAATGTAGAAGCTGCTAAATCCTGTGTAATCCTCATTGCAGTTACTTAATATTTGAATTGTTTTGTTTTGTTTTATTTCTGGATGCTTGCAGTATTTATCCTTGACGTGATAATTCTGGAATTTGCCTACAATGCTCCATGACATTTTTATTTCAGGATCTCTTTCAGGAGGTAATCAGTGGGTTTTTTTAATAACTATTTTATCCCTTCATTCCAGGATGTCAGGGCAGCTTTCTTTGATCATTTCAAAAAAGATGTTGTCTAGGCTCTTTTTTTTTTTTGATCATGGCTTTCAAGTAAATTATCTCTACTGGATCTATTTTCTAGGTCAGCTGTTTTTTCCAATGAAGCATTTTACATTTTCTTTTTTCACTCCTTTCATTTTTTGACTGATTCTTGATAGAGTCACAGAATCTTTAGCTTTCACTTGCCCAACTATAATTCTTAAGGAATTATTTTATTCAGTTAACTTTTGTGCCTCTTTTTCCATTTGATTAATTCTTCTTTTTAAGGACTTGTTTTCTTCAATGGAGTTTTTCCCATTTTTGCCAATTATGTTTTTAAGTAATTGTTTTCTTTGGTCAATTTTTGTCCTTTCTTTTCCAAGCTGTTGACTCTCTCCTGCACGTCTCATTTCTTCTCCAATTTTTCTTTGACCTTTTTACTTGTTTTTTTTTAATCATTTGTTGACCTTTTCAAAGAAGGTTTTTAAGGGTTGAGTCCAATTCATATCCCCTTTGAGGCTTTGCATGTAGTCTTTTCACATTGTTGTCCTCTTCTGAGTTTTGTTTTGATCTTTTCTGGCACCACAGTCACTTTCTATGGTCAGGGATCTTTTATTTTTATTTTTTTTTAATTTTTAGCCTGTTTTGTGACTTTCAAAGATGAGCTCTATTCCTGGGATATAGGGGGTACTGTCCCAAGCTTCTTGTGCAGGGGACCAGGGGCCTGGTCACTGGCTTTGTGTTCTGGGGCTTCAGGTTCTGGTGCCTTGCCTAATATACTATATTGATTCTGACCTGTTCCTGGAGATTCTGTAGCTGCCATTTTACCTTCTGCACTGGGGTTGGGGACCTTATGGCTGGCTGGTTGTGGCAGCCTTGATGGACCAGGACTTAAGAGTCTCAGTTGCTAATGTGTGCTGTGCCTAAGAGCTTGCCACTGGCTTTCCCAGACACTGTCTGTGACAGTCTCTGCTCCCCTTTTACTTAAGTAAGACAGACTTTCCTGAGGTCTTTCCAAGTTGTCTTAAGTTGGAAAATTGTTTCAGTCCATGTTTTTGTAGTTTCTGTCACTCCAGAATCCATTTGGAGACTTGACAGAACTCAGACAACTTCCTTGCTTCCCTCTGCCATCTTGGCTCTGCCTTTCCTCCATAATAACTTTTTATCGTCAAATTGTTTTCCCCTCATATTTATGATCTATATTTGATGTTAAACTTTATGTTAGAGTTGGGCTCTGCTCACCTAAGGTTTGAGAGGCACTGTGCCAAACTTCAGGCTTTTTAATGCTGCATTTTTTAAGTTAATTTACTTTTTAGTTTTTAACATTCACTTCCATAAGTTGTAAATTTTCTCCCCCTCCCTTTTCTCCTCCCTCCCTCCCCAATATGACAAGCAATCTAATATAGACCGTAAATATACATTCCTATTTTCACATTAATCATGTTGTATAGAATTATAATGAATGCAAGAAACATGCTGCTTTTTTCAGAGCTAATTCTGGAGCTTTCCAGGTTTTTGGTGCTTCCAAGCTGGTATGATCCTGAAAGAAGTATGGTCTCCTGGTCTCCACCCCAGTCTTTACCTAGGAAGGTCCCTTTGTCTCTTGCATTCACAAGTGTTAGCACTCCTCTTTGCTTTGCTTTGATAACCAGGGCCCCTTTGCTCTTGTGATCAACCAGTAAAATTTCTCTCTGCCCTGGAACAGTGACTCAGAACTGCATATGGGCAATAATGTTGCCAGTCAACACCGGTTATACTCAGTGCCAACAAAGGTCCCCTGGAGTCTCTTTCTGACAAGTTGTCTGACCCCCCTTCCTGTCTCTGGGTTGAGAGTTCCTGAAGTTGCTGCTCCTGCCACAGCTATTACCATCACTGATTTGTGACCTCCGGACAGACCTCCACTCTGGTGCTACAGACTTCTCTCCTGATACCTTAGTTTTCTTCAACCAGAAATATCTTACCCTGACCTTTGCTTGACTCAGCTGCTCCAAAATTTGATTTGGGTCATTAAAATTGTTTGAACAGGACCAGTGGGAATGGTTAGCTAGGTGACTATCCCTAATCAGCCATCTTGCCCCTGCCTTCCATTATTGCTCAGACATCTTACTCCATCTCTATATTCTGTGCCTTTGCACAGATTTACCATATTTGTACTGTTTTCTCTGACTTCTATTTCTTGGAATCTGAAGCTTTCTTAAAGACTCAGTTCAAGAGCCACTTCATATACGAGCCTTTTCCTGATCCCCCAGTTTTTAGCACCTCCCTCCCAATTGCTTTGCATTTACCCTGTATATATTAAAAATTTCCTAGCATACTTTCTCCTCAGGGAGAATGTAAGCTCCTTGGGGGCAGGGAGTATTTAATATTTTTTATGTGCATGGCTAAGTTTGTTTAATATATGTTTAACACGTGTTTTATCCTTTTACCACTAAACTGCTATAATATTTTCACAATGTTCCACAGATTTGCATTTAAATATGTGATGTCTTGTCTTTGTAACAGTGTTATTACTGACTCCTGTTAGCTATAGGTGGCTGGCCATCTGAATCTTGGGCTGTTTACTGAGACTATGTGTTAATTATGTGTTATCACTTATGTGATTCTTTAATAATTCACTGTCTACTCCTCTTCCAAACCCAGTGTGTTGTTTCATCACTTACTCCCACTTATGGTTAAAGTTGAATGAGAAGTTTCATTCAGTTACACAAAAGAAAAGAATTGGCATGTGTCAAAAGCATAAAATTCCAACCACTTCTAATTCCAACTACCTAAGGTAAAAACATTGAAAAAATAAAATAAAGAGGGGCGGAGCCAAGATG
>CM053598.1:20988333-21006395 GCA_028646575.1 Pseudocheirus occidentalis
CCACTCTCCCCCCACCACATACACACACATGTGCACATATATACCCCCATCCCCCACTACCACACCACAGAAAACATCAAAAGTTCTTGCATATTTCAGGTGATTTGAATACTGAAGTGAGAGAGGGATCCTATCATTTTTACCTTATATGATTTTTTTTTGCTTTTGCATCTCTTTTATCTAAGTTGCCCTTTTTTCATCTGTTTTTGTGTTTTAAAGTTTAGCTTTCTTTGAATACAATTTTCATCTTCTTGGACCCTTCCTCCTGTGAGTCAGATCCAGAACATCAGGCTGTCACCTGGTCAACTCTGTTTGCTGATCAACTTCAGTCCTACCTTCATGTTCCCCCTAACTTTAGATTTAGTCTTAGCATGTCCCTGGACTCAATGAGGGAGAGGTTCTAGAACACTAGGCTAACAATGAGGTGCCATAGTAAAAAGTGACACACTCCTCCAGCATGAGAATTTTCAAGCAAATAGAGGGAATGCTTTAAAAGTTGGAGCAATGATGATTTCAAAAGGAATTTTTATTTTACTTTTTATCTCCATGATCCAGAGATAGCTGATGCCTAATGAGATAAAGAAATCCTTGTTCTTAATCCTATAAGGCAAAGGAATTTCAAAGTATTAATAATAGTAAGAAAAACAACTTTGACATCTACCAATTAACCCTGATACTTGACTGTCCATTTGCAAGGTTTATACAGATGCAATTTTTTTTCCATCATAGGAATAAAAAATACACAATGAAAGAAAGATCCTAGATAGGAATGAGAATCAAGAAATCCAATGTAAATATGTATGTGTTGCTAAATATATACATGTATAGATAGTCATATCATGACAAGACTATCTCTTTTAAAGTAGGAGAGTCAAAGTAGGTGGTTTCACTATTTAAAATGAATGCAGCATCCCTGGGTAAGGGGTCTGCAGAGCTGAGATAACAAACTGCCTAGAAATATAGAATGAGGCTGTATGTGGTTGGGTCATTAGAGCAAGTCACTACCTATTGTGTGTCAAGGTACACAGCTCAGAGTCCATTGTCTCTGGCATTTTAATTTTTCAGTGATCTCATTTAACAAAGAAAGAATTACATGCCAGAGGATAGATTTGAACTTTTAAAAAAGGGAGAAGAGGGATTTTTTTTAAAAGGGCACATTCATCATGCTCTCTTGCTAATGGCACCATATGTCCTCACAGGCTTTAGGCCTCCTGACCTTGTAATCATCTTCGACTTTTCTTACTCCTTCATTCCCTCTCCTCCCTTCCACAATCCAGTCACTTGCCAAGTCTTATCAATTCGCCTTCTGTGATAGCTCCTGAATTTTTTCTCTGTTTTCTACTTCTGCTGCAACCAGTCTAGTTGATTATTGTAGTGAGTTCATGGTTGGTCTCCTGTCCAATCCATCCACCACTGTTATCAGAAGAGAAAGAAGGATAAAGAAGACACATGATGGTTTAGTAGGGGGAAAAATCCCTAAATTTGGGAGCAGTGGAGCAGGGTTCAACTCTCAGTTCTGTTAATTTCTAACTATATGAACTAAGAGAAATCACTCAATCTCTGTGGTGATTTCACTTGGTCAGTCAGAAACAATTTATTAAGCATCTATTATCTGTAAAGGAACTGTTTTAAGTGATGAGTATAAAAAGAAAGGCAAAGAACAATCCTTGTTTCCAAGGAACTAGAAATCTAATGGGGGAGATGGTACACATACAACTTTGTACAGACATGATATGCTTAGGATAATTGGAAAGGAACTAACATTAAAGAGTATCTGGGAAAGTCACTCAAAGAAGGTGGAATTTTAGCTGGTACTTGAAGGCAGTCAAGTATGTTAAGCAGGAGAGATAAGGAGGGAGAGTCTTCTAGACATGGGAAATAGTTAATGAAAATGGTTAGAGATGGTACATTTGTAATAAATAGTAAGAAAGTCAGTGTCACTGGATTGAAGAGTACATGTATGGAGAAATATAAGGCTTAAGGAGACTGAGAAGGTAGGAAGGGGCCACATTATGCAGAACTTGTTAAACCAAAGACAGTTTTATGTTTCATCCTGTAGATGAGAGGAAATCACTAGAGTTGATTGAATAGGAAGGTGACATGGTGAGACTTGGACTTTGAAACATCAATTAGACAGCAATGTTGAGTATGGACTGGAGTGGGTGGGGGGCACTCTTCTTTCCAACCAGAGGGAAATGACCAGACTTCAGAGATAAAGTACATTGCTGACTCTTAGGACATTATCTTCTTGCCAAAAGCCTCCTACCCACAATAGACAATTTACCCTTGAGTTCCCTGTGTGTGTATTGTTGACTGCCTCTTCTGGATGACTATTTCAAGAAAGCACAAGCCACCATGCCTTATTTCACCCCTTACTCCTTAGTGCCCCAACTGAACATGCAACCAGTTCCAGAACCATCAATCATGATCAAATCATCTTTGCTATTTTTCCTGAACATGCTATATCAATCTACTACACTATTCCCTGACTCACCCTGCAACTTTCAGAATCATTGCCCTTCCCAGTTACCTAGTATATATAAACTATTTTGTATATGGTCTCCTCACTAAAATGAATGTGAGGTCCTTGAGGGCAGGGGATAGTTTTATTTTTTTATTTGTGTCCCCAGGGTTTAATATAGTGTTTAGCACATAATCAACACTTAATTCCTTCCTTCCTTCCTTTCTTCCTTCCTTCCTTCCTTTCTTCCTTCCTTCCTTCCTTCCTTCCTTCCTTCCTTCCTTCCTTCCTTCCTTCCTTCTTTCCTTCCTTCCTTCCTTTCTCTTGAAACTTGACCTTCCACCGCAACACCTTTTGAATACACCAGTCACTTTGCTTTGCCTTATCAATTTTAGTTTATGGTGTGTGTGAGAGCGTGTGTGTGTATGTGTGTGTGTACACTCTATATAATTGTGCCAGTTCGCTAAAAGAACCAACCACTGTGGGTAATTATATAAGTGTAAATGCTCATATAACTAACTTGCTTTTCTACAATGATTGAATACTATGCTAGTGTAAAGCATATTTGTACAAAAACAACATGCAGCAGTAACCAGTTGTCTTGGACTCATCAGTATGGACATTATGGCCTGAGGGTTTATGGGCAGACAAGACTGTTAGTAGTTCCTGTGTCCTTCTATAATTGCCATATCCTATTTGGATATTTGAAGAGATCACAGTATTTTATTTGTTCCTTATCATCCATAAGGATCCCAAGCAAACTTAATTGGAACATGGAGGACACACTGGAATTTCATACTACAAACTAGATTTCATTGAACAGTATGCTGAATTTAGAATACATTGTAAATAAACTGTGGGGTGTGACCTCCAACTGAAAGCCTTGAGAAGTTTTTGAGATGCTGAATTCAGTTCAACTCAATAAACATTCAGTGCCTGGATGTTGGAGATGCAAGGATAAAAAGGAAACAGAGGCTGTTCTCTAGAAGCTTATAGTGTACTAGAAGAAACATAGTATTTAGAGAGATAAGTAAATACAAAATGGATGCAAAGTTTAACCAAGTAATTTCAAGAGGGAGTAGCCACTAACAATAGGGAGATTAGGGTCAGTTAGTCAGTCTAGGTAGTATGGTGGAGAGAGTGCTGGACCTGGAGTCAGGAAGGCTCATCTTCCTGAGCTCAAATCTAGCCTCAGACATTACTAACTGTGTGACCCTGTGCAAGTCATTTAACCCCATTTGCCTTAGTTTCCTCAAATGTAAAATAAGTTGGGGAAGGAAATGGCAAACCACTCCAGCATCTCTGCCCAGAAAACCCCAAATAAGATCACAAAGAGTAGGACAGTGACTGAAAGAAATGAACAAACTTTGACTAAATGTCTACTAAGTGCCAGGCACTTTGCTAAGAATTGGAGATGCAAAGGAAAGAAAGACAGCCTCTGCTCTCAAGGAGTTCACAGTTTAGAAGGGGAGACAAGATGTAAACAACTACAAACAAGGTAAAGACAGGAGAAATTGGAGATAAGGAAAAGCATCGGTAGAATGTGGTACCTGAGCTGACTTGAAAGCAGCGAGGGATTGTAGAGATGGATGAGACACTCTATTACCCCATCATTACTTCACATTGGGAAACGTGGTATAGTGGAGACAATGTAAACTCGACACTAGAAGGCCCAGGTTTCATTCGGTATTTTATCATGTGACCTTCTGGTACCTTGAGACCTTCTCTCTGGAACCTTGAGCCTCAGTTTCTTAACTTGTAAAAACCAGGATCATAGTACACAGTTGACATTCCTCATAGGATTGTTGTCAGAAAAGTATTTACTGATGTTCAAAGAGGTCTAACCAGGAGATGTTGGAATTGTCATTGTTATGTGTTTTCCACACTGAGACTACTCTTCAGTGACTTACTTGTGTTCTAGAGCTGATTTTCGTTTCTCAAAGGCTGTGCACATCAGCATAGTACAACGTGTAGAAAATCCTATTCGTTCATATGCCTTTTCATATGAGCAGGATAGATGGAGCATGGTGGTGGTGGTGGGGTTCACTACGCATCAGCATATCTGAATTTTGATTCTATAACTCCCAATAACTAGCTGTAGTCTTGGGCAATCCACTTCTCCCTTGGGTTTCAGATTTCTCATTTGGAGAATGAGAGCTTTGAACATGAAAGTGGTCTCCAAAGACCATTCTAGAACTTTGATTCAGATGCTATGAAAGACAAAGAAAAACATTCAGATGCCTGCTATCACCTGCCTTGGGGCTACTTCTAAAGTGGCCCCCTTTTTTCCTTCTGATTTCTGAAGTGATAGGATCTGGGGGGGGGGGGATTCCAAAGTGTAATTTACCTGAACATTCTCTGACAAAGACGGCATGATAGAGCCTCTTCTAAAAATCTAGCTTTTTTTGTTTAAATACACCTTTATGGTGAGTTTGAACATTTTTGCTAGCAGAGATGAATACGTAAAGGCCAGCTAGTAACTAAATGATAACAGCCATGTCACTTTGATATTGTCCAATTAGACAAGAGCTGTTGAGCTCATCGGAGGGTAATTTGCAGCAGATGCCAACATTAAGGCACAGATGTGGGATATTTTTCAATGGTGGCTGAAAGAGCAATGTGCAAGAAGATGGATATCTTCATCATAATTCTTCTTGCTACATATATGACAGCCAAAAATATGCTTTCCATTCAGAGATTTCAGTTCTTCCCCACTCAGGTCATTCTGTCTCTGATTTTGATACCTATGCATTGTCAATCTCTCATGCCTAGAATGCTCTCCCCCTTACCTCTACCTTTGGAAATCCCCAGTACATTTTCATTCTCATTAACTCTTACATCATTCCAAAGGGGTTTCCTAATTCCTGTTGTTACTTAGCCTTCCTCATGTACATTGTGTTTATTCTGTATTTGCTCATCTGCATACATGTTGTTTCCCTCGCGTGCAATATATGTTTATGTTACCATATACATCTATCAAGTGAAAAATAAGACATGTTGAAGGTTTCATAATAAAATAACAACAATAATATCACTATAAGTTGGCATATCTTCATGATTTTAAGGTTTGTAAAGAGGTTTACATATATTATCTCATCTGTTCCTCTCAACAATACAGTGAAGTTGACTTTGTTAGGTAGGGTAATAGGAAGCCTTTACCTTCCATGACTATGAGGTGCTCAGTGTTTCAGATTGCCTGATGGGCAAAGGGATGAGCTCACTTCCTTACCATCTGCATAGTTGCTATACCCTAAGAACCAATGGGCCTTGCCATTTGGGCTGCAACCAACCTACATCTTAATGGTATAGTGTTGTTGGTAGAGTACCTGTTGAAGTTGCAGTTACAGAAACTGAGTTCAAATCCAGTCATACTAAGGTGACTCTATGAGCCTCAGTTTTCTTCATTTGGAAAATGATGAGATTGGACTAGAATGACCTCTAAGCTAAGGTCCATTTCCAATTCTGTGAACCTAACAGAGTGATCAAATCCCTTCAAGTTTTCTCTTCCTCAATTCTTTCAATATACCTTTGGATGACCTACTTCCAGTCCCCTTAGCCTTTTTAAACCTAACCTCATCTTGATCAGTTTAATTTCTTTCTACTTTATGCCCTAATATCTGACACTGTAAAAGTTAATAAGAACTCCAGAAATAGAAACAAAACTACAAAACATCACATGACTTCAGAAGTGGATGAGCTTACCTCACGCCCCTATCCGTAGGTTTTTTTTAATTTTAATTTTTTTTTTTTACCTAGGCTTCCTGACTTCTTATCAGATAACTGCTTGGTGTACTTTCTGGGTGGAGGATCAGGGAACACCTTTTGTGTGACAAAAGGCATTTCTTGTTCTTTAAGCTGGCTTTCATACTGCTAATTCTTCTTCCTCCTTGGACTTGCTTCCTTGTTTTCACTTTGCTCAGTTTGAATAGTAAATTAAAGCAACATAGCCTCATTTTCCCAGCATAGCATGATTCTATTTGCATTTCAAACTTTGGACTGCATTTTTCAACTCTCTCCTTTTTTTCATGCCTTTCTTCTCCTTCCTGAAATATTTATTGCACACCCAATTTCTTAGGCTCTGCTAAGGGCTCATTAGGGTCATACAAGAAAAGAGCAAGACATATGTCTTATTTTTAAAGAGAATTCAGTGTAGTTAGGGAGATGACATTAACATGTGAAACAATTACAGGTTTAAGTATCTATTGAGAAGGTCTGAACAAGAGTGACCATCAACCAAATTTAGTCCCCCATCATCTGTCATATGGATTATTGAAATAACCTCCTAAATAGCCTCCTATTGAATAGCTTTATATTAAGTCAGCCCCCCTCCCCCTATTCATACCATATATAGATGCCCAAGTGATTTTTCCTGACCTGTCAATCTGACTGTAATTTTTGTATTCAATAATCTCCTGATGCTTTGTTTTACCCCTAAAATCTAGTGCAAACTTCTGTGTGCTATTTCAGTCTCTTCATATCTGCCTTCATCCTACTTTTCTAGACTTCTTTCCCATCATTTATCTTAACCCACAGTTGTTTGGCTTCCTTGATGATTCCAGTCCATCTCCACCCTTCCCCCATGCCTTAATACATAGGCTGTTTTTTCACTTCCCTCATGTCTTGAATATGCTCCCTCACAGTTCCTTCCTTGAATGGAGCTGAAGATTCCAGGAAGGGATGGTGAAGAGAGAGCATATTCAATGCATGGAAGGGAGTGGTCATAGTTCATACAAAGGCATGGAGGTAGGAGTTGGAATATCATGGTCAGGTAAGCCCAGCCACAGTGTGTGACAGAGAATAATGAGAAAGTCAAACTACGAAGGCTTTATGTATACAACAAAGAGTTTTTATTTTATTATAGAGGAAAGAGGGAGCCACTGAAGATGTTTGAATGTGGAAATAATATGGTTAGATTTACAGTTAAGGAAATAACACTTTCATAACTTGGTGGGGGATGAATTGGATAGAGGAGAGACTTGATAGAAGGAGACCAAGTAAGAGGTCATTGTAGTAACAACTGAGGTGCCGCATCTTATGTGAGGCATGTTCTGATTCTCAAAATGGTTAGTGCTCTCCCACACTGAAATTACTTTGTCATATTCTTTGTACTTATTTACCTATATACCCATTGTACTCTGTCCTTAAGGAGAATGTAATCTCCTTGAGGGCAAAAAACACTTGGTTGTTGCCTTTAGGTGTATAGAAACTAGAGTAGTACTTACAAATATTCATTGAATAGAATATGCTAAGTATTATGATATCCATATTATAAGCACTTGACCCAGATCACACATATTGTAAAGAATAGAATCCAGCTAGGAGTATGGGGATCATTCCCTGGGGCTTCACTGGACTGGAAAGAAAAGTAGATGTTAGGCACAAGTGAGAAATATGATTGAATGATTAGTTAAGGACAGATTGGAGACAGTTAGTTACTTTGGGAGTCAGGCAGAAAACCTTAAACTTTATGGAAGGGAACCACTGAAGGTATGGAATTAGTGTTTTTGAAAGATAGCAAATCCAAACCCAACATGCCATCTTTCTGAACACACATGTTTTTGTCAATCACCTCCAAATAATTTGTGTACCACACTAGGGACTTTTGGGTCATTTTTTTGCTTCTCTATTTCCTACTTTTACTTTTCCCACATTTCAACATGTCCTCCTGATTTTCTCTTTGAAGTATGCTTTATGTTAATCCCATTGGCAATTTCTACTGTCATCACCATGGGCCATCATATTTTACTACCAGGGACTCTTAAAAGGGCTTCTTTCTAACAGAAAGGCAGGCTACATAGAATTCATTTGACCCTGAGAAAATCTCTTGTCTGTTTCCTCTTTTATAAAATTGGGCCCCTTGTTTAAAGAATCTCTCAGGTCTCATCTTGCTGTAAATGCTAAGATCTTAGATTGCCTACCTCTAGACTTTGTCCTCTCCAGTCCATGTTACAGAATGCTCCCAGTATTCTTCAGAATTTTAGAATAGAGCCCAGGTCTCTTGACTTGAAGTCTGGTATTCATCTCTTCCCTTTTTCTCCACTTTTGAACATTTTTCAAATTTTAGTATTTTCCCTCTTTTGTTAAGTTCGCTACATCTCAAAATTAGGAGTCATCTCTAAGCATCCTGATCTATATCTTGCCACTAAATGCCCATGGCTCTGGATGAGAGGGTGAGGCTGGTGACTTTGCATAGCCCCTCCCTCTCTTAAATCCAATTCACTTGTAAGTTATGGCATCACCTTCCTGATGTCATGGTCCTCTTTGAGAACAATGGACAAGTAACAACAATGACTTCACCCTAGCTACCCTCTGCCATGTTCATCTTTGGACATTACCTCAGTTGTGCTACTTTTCACTGCTCTGTTTACCAGTTACTATCCAAATCATTTGAATAAGCTTCAGGTATTAATAATGATAAGAGCTGGAACAAAAATATTAGAATCTCTGATGCACATATGACCAGATAACTGAATACTCACCACCACCCCTGCTTCGCTACTAAATCATACCTTTGTGGCAGAATTGTGATCTGTTTCTCAAATTCCTTGTCTATTTCTTCTGTTTGTCCAAGGAGGTCAGTATTCTACTACAATGAGAAAATTATTTCTTTTTCCATCCATTCACTTCAATATTCTCCATCAAGTTTCTTGATTTGTTTCCTGAGTTTCCTGATGTAATATATCTTCTTAATACACAGTGATACCTCCCTCCTGTTTGTTTTGAATTAGGCATAGCAATTCAGAGCCTGGCTTCAATCCTGGCTCTCTACCAAGTCTCAGTAATACCTATAGGTTCAAATTTACCTTCCTTAGTGAGAAACTAGTCCTCATCGTTTATAGTCTAACCTTTGACCTGTTTGAATGTGTGTGTGTGTGTGTGTGTGTGTGTGTGTGTGTAATGTCACTGGTTTATTACTCTGTCCTTTCTTGCATGTTGTCTTCTGTAGACATCTGCTACGCTTATTACTTCTTTGTAGTTACTCTGTATAAAAGGGGTTTTAAATCTGAGATGCGTAAACATGTTTCTTTTGCATATTTTAATAATTCATTCAGTATAGTTGATTTCCTTTCTAATTTTATATATTTTTATCTTCTATATTTTTTCTGAAAAAGTATCCTTAGCCTTCATCAATATGCCAAAGGGATCTGTACCATGTCATGTGTTAAGAACCCTTCCTCTATGGTTCCTCTAACTTTGTTGACATACATAGATGGTCTTTTTCCTTCCTATCCTTTTAAAGTTCTTTGGATTAAATCCACAAGATGCAAAAAAACAAAAACAAAGAGAAAAAAACCCCAAAACAACAGCCATTCTTATTAGCCTTGGCTAGGTGTACTCCATCTCTAGCCAAGAATATGTCATGCATATGTTTTAAGCCCTGCTCCAGATGTCCAAAACCATTTTCAGACAATGTTGTTTTACTTATTTACTTGCCAAATTCTTTTTTCCCTTCTGTCTCCCTAGCCTTCAACTGGCAATAGTGAGGAAAGCACAACCTGTGCCCCTATGGTCTTTAGTTTCTTCCATCAGACTTAATAATTGTTGACAAAAATTTTCAAGCTCCTTCTGGCAGCATCATCTGTGCCCACTTCAATCACCAGCAGTGGGTCACTCTCATCTGTTTTGGTGGGAAGTTCTTTATGAAACATTGGATACATGTTCTGGGAAGACATAGGAACTCTTGATGGTGATTGACTTAATAACTGTTTTTAGTACTCCTGATGAGGGAGCTGCTAGCTTCTTCACATCTTCTATTCTTCTCTTGGTTTTGTCACCTGCTAGCTTTGGGGGCTCTAGTAACTATTTTGTTCTTTAGTGTTACTGGTTTTTTTATAAAGGTGAGGGTATCTTTTTGGGTCAGGATGTATAGGGCTTACCTATACCCACCTCAACAGGCCTCGGGTGTCCCCAGCTCCCGGTCCACTCCAGGAGAAACAGCTGCACAGAGAAACTCAGGACAGGACTTGCTTCTAGCTTTTATTGAGAATTCATCCTCTGTCTTAGTGTGGCTGGGCTGGGCTGGACTGGACTGGACTGGCCTGGCCTGGCTGGACTCGACTGGCCTGGCTCCACTGAACTGGCTGGACTGCCCTGCCTCTAAGTAGCCTGTATTTAAGTCCTTTCTCCAGGGCCCCTTAGGGCCCCTCCCCTGGCCATGTCCTCGCCACAGCGAGCCAATGTGTCTCACCCCGAAGGCAGAGAGATTAACCTGCTTATTGTAAGCAGGTGCAGCTGCCTCCAGGTGATCACTTGTACTCCTGTTAGCTGAGGACGGGTTCAACCCATCCATCTCACTGGAGTATCAACAACCCTCTTTAGGAGTCTCCTACCCACGTGAGGTATCAGAGACCTAACACTTTAGAAGACAATTAACTTCTTTTCAAGCTATTTATCCTCTTCAGGAAGATTCAGATCTGCTTTTACTCCCAATTATACTTTTCATTCCCTTTGTCCTCTGCATAATGCTCTTCCACTTGGTTGTTGGAGATCATTTCCTTTCCTCTATCTCAGAATCTTTTCTTTCTCGTTGGAGTTTTGCTTATATCTCATTTAGGGGATCTTCATTCTTTATTACTACCCTGGGGAGAAGTTTTCTTCCAGTAACTTCACTTTCCCTTTCAGGAAGAAGGTCCTCCTATATGTAAAGCAGTTCACGGTCTGGAGATAATCACAGAAATGTAAACATTGCATCAAAATCCCTTCATAATTTCTATAGCTCCCCATGATTGCAATTTTCAGCCTTATTTTTTAATGCTATCTATGGGGTCTCCCATAACTAGTAAAGCATAACCCTAAACACTTGGTAAAAACATGTCCAGCTAATTATCCACTCAATAATTTGGTAATCTCACTCTCCTTTCTCTTCTTAATCTAAACAACTTCCCAGCTACACTCACTTCTTAAAATTTGCCCCAAACTCATTTGTCTGGCAAATTTGTCCTATCCACTAATTCATCCTGTCAATCTATTTTACTCCTTAATTGTTCCATCTGCCCTCCTGTATTTGCTTTGCTTTGTCTTGCCAACTACCTTCTCTCATATCTTCAAGTTCTGACCCCTAATTCTTTTTGATCATCTTTAACACTTTAATATTCTCCTTGATTTTCTTTGATCCTCTCCCTCTTTTAATTTACAAATAGAATTTGGGCCACATTTTTCTCCCTCAAATATTCCTCAGATATGACCAAATTTTACTTCTTCTCTACTAAATTCAGAATGTGGAATATTTCTCCTTCAAATCTTCCTTTTTTGATACTTTTTCCATAGAAATTGGAACTATAATAATAATAATAATTGATATTCACTTAGTGTTTTTACTGTGCTTTTTATGTATCCTCTTGTTTGACTCTCAGAATAGTCACAGGTTGGACTCTGTTGCCTTTGTCCACATGTTACTATCCTTAAGGCCCCCAAACTCATTTGACCTAAGCAGAGTCAAGATCAGACTATCTGGGAAAATTGGGTGCTATAGACTTGGGGATATGGTGGAGCATAGTGAAAAGGATGCTGGATTTAAGTCAGAGGATTTGGGTTCAAATTCTGATTCTGCCTATTACCACTTTTAGAACCTTGGAGAGATCATTTTTCCTCTCAGGATCTCAGCATTTTCATCTGTGAAATGAGAATTTGACTTCAATTACCTCTAGCTTTAGAGTTATGGTTCTATAAACTACAAAGTAGTTACTTAAGGTATTATATCCATTTGAAAAATAACTATAATTAGTCATTTCTTTGGTGTAGAAAAATGTCTCTACCAATTCGATCTTCTACTTTTTCTACAATGTGGACTCTTAGAGGCAGAGCCCAAAGCACCAAGACATTATAAGAATTTCCTGGGGTCACACAGGGAGGGAGGACAGGTCTTTGAGATGCTCAGGCTAGTTCTTTATCTGCTGCTCTTCTCTGCTCCATCAATGAAGGAGATGAGGGTCAGAGCTGAGAAGTGGGTTCTTAATGGTTACTCCCTCGGGGGACTTCAAACCCCATCTCTGTTAGTCTGTAAATCCACACCTCTTTCTAGCCACTGCTCCATGTCACCTCATGTGGCCCCTTTAGGGCCTCTTTCAACATTAATCAAACCATATACCTAACTGGTCTTTTTTCCATAGGCTCTGGATTATTTTTTGATGCTTTTTAATTTTCTTAAAAATTTCTGGCCCCTCCCCTACAGCAAAAAGCCTCTAAATAGATACTGAGCTCTGAAAATTATCAGAAGCTGCAAAAATGTGTCCACAAGAACTTTCCCTTCCCCATCTACCTTTTTGTCCGGTTAAATTGGTCTATTCCATTCATACTGCTGGGAAGGCATGGGACGTTTTTTAGCAACAACATTCAGTCTGAAGCTCCTATCCCAGTTATTATCCACTGTAACCAGAGTCTCTTTTCAACATTATTTATTTGTGAGGAAAGAACTGGTTCCCATTTTTATGTCTAGCCTGTTTATGTTTCCTCCCTAGGTAAATTATCTCCTGGTTTCTATGTTAAACCTCATCTCATTATACCTGCCCATCTCCCCAAGCTTGTCACTCAGTAATTCAGGGATCTCAGCTGTTTATTTTCTTTGCTGCTTTAGAATTAGCAGCACATCTGATTCAAGTTGGCATTTAAATCACCTGATGCTTCACAGGGGTAAGGAAGGGGAAATGTAGACTCCTAAGACAAGCCTGTGTGAGGCCTGCTTTTCCCCAAATGCTGAGGTTATGTTGGTGATTGAGGTTTTCAATCTGTCAGATATTGTTATTCTTATAAAAGAAAGGAAAGAACAGAGGAGAGAGTTAGGATAGGGTGCCTTTCTTATTTATGGCATATTTTTTCCAAGTTTGGTTTTAAGTTTTATCTCAATAGTCTTACTGAAACTGGGATATGTAGATGTTATCATCAGCTTCTGAACCTTTCAGAGGCAGCAAGAGATTTAATGGCTTGCTCAGGATAACAGAAAATATTCATGTGAGAATACATACATATACATAAATGTATACATCTCTGTATAGTATATATTACTCACACCTAGGTCCCTGAGCTCCAATCTTGGGTATAGTCACAAGTCATCACTTTATTTTTTTTCTCTTGCCCCCAGAGAGGTTATAACTGCTGCCTAGATAATCTTCCTATGTGGGTAAACAGGAACCCTAATTCCCATACTTTCAAATGAGTTCATATTTGAAAAGCACTTAGCATGACTGGCACATAGTAGGTGCTTAGTAGCTTTTTGTTCTCTTTTCCTCTTCTTCTTCCCCCATATGAGCATCCATGAAAATACATGCATTCCTTGGGCACAGTCTGCCCTATAGTATACAGGATATACTTTCTATCACTATAGAAATAGTACATGAAATTCAAAGGTCTAATAGAATCCCATATACAGTATAGAAAATACCTAAAGATTCACAATAACCTGTAAAAACACAATTCCCCTACATATTCTCTGAATTCTTCCAGAGTCTGAAAATCCTACAGCCTGAAAGAGTTTTGATTCTCTTCAGAAGGAAAGTGAACTTGGGATTCTCAGCAGGGCAGTCCACCAAATATTTCAGTTAGATCTTTCCATTATGAGGTATGCATTCTCCCCCTTCCATGCAACAATCCATAACATCACCCCATGTTTTATACTTCTTGCAAAAGGGTAATATACTTAGGGGCTGCGGGACAAGTATGTTTTTACCCACTGGAGACCCACATAGTCTTTATTTATTGCTACTTCTCTGAGGATTTGGATTATTTGGAGGGAAAATTCATGCAGGGCAACAGAATAGCTAACCCCTATTCTAGCAGACCCACACATTCTTAATGATTCATGGTAGTAAGAGAGTGTAAAGTAAAGAGGATTGCTCTAATGCATTTTGGTCTTAGTCCCTTGGTGTTCTTCCTTGTAGCACAGGAAACCATATATAAAATCCTCTTCTTTTGCCAAAAGTTGGGCTGATCTTTCAGATGATCATCCCTCCTGGATGAGAAGACTAGAGTTCAGGTGGGTCATTGCCCAAGATCTCCTTAGGTCACATGGGTGAGATCTCATCCTCAGTCATATATATGCCTTTGTAGCTAAAACTCTTTCAGGAACAATTTTTGTATTTCCTCGTTATTCCAGCACTTATCACAGTGCATAGCACATATTGAGTGCTTATAATATTTGTTGACTTAACTTTACTCAAATTCTCTAACTTAGCTATTTCTCTCTCTTATGCTAAGAAACTCAAACTCCAGTCTCTTATTTCTGACTTGTTTTCATAGAAAGAGAAAAACAAAACAAAACAAAATCCAAAAGTAGATAAAAACTTGGGGTCCAGAATATTTCTCTTGAAGAATATGTGGGAGAACATTCTGCCTCTGCCATAGGTTTTCTGAAGTCTATTAATGGCTCCTGGGGATAGAGACCCCTTTCCCTATTGTGCTTTCAGGATTTCTCCAAAAATATAAATGAGGATAGGAAAGGAACAAGTGGACAACTACTGAGTAATTCTTTTAGCTCCCTTTTATAAGCCAGCACACTGCCGGGCTTCCACTCATAAGCATCTATACATCACAGGGTTTGAGCCAATCAGTCCATCTTGAGGACAGCCCACATCAGTGAAAGTCAAGGGTCATTCCAAAATGTCTAATTTATTTTGGCATCAACTGCAGTCACAGAAACTTAATCCCATGATGGCTTTGGTCCTCTTAGCAGCGTGCCAAATGCCAAATGCATGTTCTCCATAGGGAGAAGCAAATGAAATTCCTAAATAAAGGCTCATTACCCAGTTTGTTTATCACATTGATCAGGGAACTCCCTTCACCATCTCCACATATGTATGCACATATTCAATTTAATTTACTCACAGGGACATTGATTAATTGCCTACTATATATACAAGATGCTGTTCTAGGTAAATGGTAGGAATACAAAGATTAAGAAAAATGATTCAGGTTCTTCCTTCAAATACATGGTTTTCTACTGGTCTGCAGGTACCAGAAGTACACAGATAAATATAATAAAAGGTAGAAAGTGTAGAAAGTGATGGGGTAATGGTGTGATCCATACAAAATTCTCTAGGATACTTTGAGGAGGAAGAGAATGTTTTTTTAGCTTAGAAGGTCAGAAGAGTCTTCATGGACAAGTGCCACCAGAACTCAGTCTTGGAGAATAATGAAGACACTTAAAGGTATGAAGGAACAGTACTGATGATGTCCCTCCTATAGGCTATTCTGGAATGCTAAAACTTTCTCTTGTAATGACTCTTTCTAAAACTTATTCCTAGAGTTGCCTGGGGACAGTGAGACCTTAAAGGTAAAGTTAAGTGCTCACAGGTCCAGTCTATATGTTTTAGAGGCATGACTTGGTTCCAAGTGTTAGGTAGCTAGGTGGCTCAGCAAAGAGAATTTTGGACTTGGAACTAGGGAGAATTGAGGTCACATCTCACCCCAGATATTGACTTGTGTGATCATGGGAAAGTCACTATCTCAAGTTCATGTTTCTCATCTATAAGATGGAAGATAATGATAATGCCTACCTGGTAAGATTATTGTGAGCAATGTATGTTATAGTACAGGTATAATGCTTAGCAAATCTTAAAGACTTCTGAAAATGTAACTGTTTCAGGGCAGCTAGGTGGTGCAGTGAATAGGGCACCAGTCCTGGAGTCAGGAGGACCTGAGTTCAAATCCGGCCTCAGACACTTGACACCCTTACTAGCCATGTGACTTTGGGCAAGACACTTAACCTCAATTGCCCTCCAAAAAAAAGGAAGAAAGAAAATGTAGCTGTTCCTAGTTTAGAGACCAGATGGTCTTTTACTATGCTTCATTGATGCTGAGTGTATTCTATTATATAGAATGTAAAATGTGTGTTATATATTATTCCAATATAACAAATAGATATTATCATACTACATATATATTAACATAGCTTATGTCATTCTATTTCATTACGTTTTATATAGTATTATATTCTGCTCTAATATTTTGAGAGATCCACAATGTCATGGAGAAGGGTAGGCTATAAAGAATCTACTCTACTTCATCTTGAGAAATTCTCATTCATGTCTAATGAACATAGGTAGTCACCTGAAAACCTTTGTCCTTACCACTGCCACATTGTCTCTAAAGCCTCTTGTGGAATGTCATGACCAATGTCATTGCCTCTTGGTAGCCTCCCATCATCCCTGCCTGTCAGGTCTTTGCCCTTCAGAACTCACACAGTGGCTTATATTTCTTTCCAGGATTACATTCCTGTAGCTATATAGTGTCTTCTGTACATGTTAGACTTTAAATAGTAAGAGAACATGGCCTATGTCTATCCTTCTTAGTTCCTAGTAAGACTTTCTGTTATTCAGTCATTTTCAGTTGTATTTGACACTTTTTGACTTCATTTGGGATTTTCTTGGCAAAGATATTGGAGTGGTTTTCCATTTCCTTCTCCAGTTCATTTTACATTTGAGAAAACTGAGACAAACAGAGTTAAGTGACTTACTTAGGGTCACACATCTAGTAAGTGTCTGAGGCCATATTTGAACTCAGGAAGAGGACTATCTCTGATTCTAAGCCCTGTGCTTTATCCATCACTATAACACTTAGCTAAATAACATCTGAGTGACAAGACTCAGTTCTGCAATGCCATGTAGTTACTTCTCTCTGAGTCATATTTTCTTTTTCCTTTGAATGTAATTTTATTGTCTGGAGTAGGGAATCTCTATGGTCCCTTCCAGCTCTAAATAGGCAATAAGTTTCTATAGGTTTATAATTTTTATGATAGCCTCTCCTTCTCTTCCTCGGTTTGTCCTCCTCTTTCTACTGCTCTCCCTGGGCAAACACGAATTCCCCAATAAAAACTGAATCCCTTGCAAACCAGACATAAGGAGATTGAAAACAGAGAAGGAGTATACTAAAATTCTTTAGAGGGCTCCTTGCCTTATTATTGTGAGTTCTAATAGGTTTTTAAAAGCTCTGGCCATATGTGCATGTACATAAATATGGAAAGACATACTTATTTTAGTTGACAAAAAAGCCACATTCTTCAAGCCATCTTGGGAGCAGACTGGATCACTGAAAAGCTATCCACAATCATTTATAAATACTTACTACATTTGTTGGTTCTTATATTGCCTTGTTGGACCTCCATGCAGACTTTATTACAATTTAAAACTTTAATTATTTGGGTTGTAGTTATGATGTCTATGACCCGCAAATGGCATTAAATAAACACATGTATTAATATTTAAGGTAAGTTGGTAGTATCGTCACACTCCATTGATACATATTTTCAGATTCTGAAATGATTCTGGACTTTGGTGACTCTTGGGCAGGATGTCTACTAGCAGATATCTGTAGAGCACTTCTGTAAAGCTTTGTGGGATAAGGAGGCATAAGGAAGACCTGCTATTGAGGTCCCCTTCTCTACATATTAGCTACATGTCCCTAAGAAGATAACTTAGCCACTCAGAGCCCCAGGCAACTTTCCATGATTATAAATGGCTGAGTACTTGTCTTCAGGGCTAAAGGGAGTCATCTTACTGAGAGCTCAGTACACTACTTAAATCCTGTTAAAAATAGTGTTTACAAAGTTTACAAAGTGTTTTACATAGCTCATCTCACCAATGGTAATTCTCCGTCCAGCAGTGTGAATAGA
>CM053598.1:21006895-21025209 GCA_028646575.1 Pseudocheirus occidentalis
GCTCACACCTTCCAGACTTATCCCTAAGTTACTAAGTGCTAAGTATGTGCTAAACTGATTGCTGTTACAAGGGGGGTTTTTGTATTCCTCCAATTTTTGTCACTGCTTCCCTTTTGAAATTTTTTTATATTATTTTCTGAGTACTTGGCATTTATTTCCTTGACTACAGGCTGTATAAAAGTATGCATATAGGAGAATGTAAACTCTCCAAGGTCAGTGACCATTCTACTTTTGCCTTTTTAACATTAATTTCTCAGTGAATTGGATCAAAATTAGCCTTTTCTGACTCCAAATCCATTGTTCTTTTCAGTATATCACGTTCTAGCAAACACTAAGTTATTACAAGAACCAAACAAAATAATTAAAATCTTGGCTCCTTGCTTTGGAGCCTCCTTGGCTCTCTATTTGATAGTTTGTTAGTGGCTTAGAAATACTTAGGGCATACTTATCAAATTTGTAGATTGCAGAAAGCTTCAAAAATAGCTAATGTTCTCAGTGACTGTAAGGATCCCCAAAAGGTTGGACAGCACATTGGACATAATCCAAAAAAAATGCTTTGCTCATTATACTATGCATTATTTCATATAAGTCTTCTCAGGTTTTTTTAGATACTACTCCCCTTATCATTTCTTCTAGTATACATCCCTATTCCATAATTTGTTCAACCTTTCTGCAATTGGTAGAGACTCCTTTAATGCTCAGTTATTTGCCAAAAATTGCTAAGAATTTTCTATTTCTTTTCTTTTTAAATTTAGGAGGAGTTGGGAGAAAAAGAAATATTTTTAACCTTTACTAAAATTTACTAAATGGAAATACTAAAATGGAAAATAAATGCAAAAATGCAAAGTTTTGCACACGTGGACTTTCTAAGTATAATATAAAGTATCTGAAAAAAAAGCTGGGAGTTTTTAATAGGCCAGAATTGCATTATTAGTCAGTGATATCATATGGCACCCCATCCCTCCCCCAAAAATAAACAGGAGTACTTTTTAGTTATAATAAGAGAGGTATAGGCTCTAGGCATATGCAGGCTAATGAAGTGCCCTGATTGGATCACATTTGCAGTGTTATGTTAAATTTCTGTGCCATAGTTTAAATTGTGGACACTGGTAAGGTAGGAAATACCCATAAGGAAGCAACAAAAATGGTAATTGGCCTTGAATTTATGTCATTTTAGAATTAGTTGAAGAAACTGGTGATGTTCAGCCTGGAGAGGAGAAGATTCTTCAAATATTTGAGAGTATTAGTTGGAGAATATGTTAAACTTGTTCTGCTTAGTCACAGAAGGCTGAATCAGGAGCAATGGGAAGAAAGTCAATTTGCCAAGAGGTAAATATAGACTTGAGGATAAGAAAACCTTACAACAATTAGAGCTGTTACTTGTATTATACAAGTATATACAAGGACCCCCCACACTCCCTCACCTACCCCACTGGCATTCTGCAGGAGGAGAGAGGCTGGAGGGCCACTTGTCAATTCTTTTGTACTTGACTTTCAGTAAATTTTGGCTGGAGATTGAACTAGCTTCTCACCCAGATCTCTTCCAATTCTCAAATTTGGTGATTCTGTGATTCTACTCAAGAGAAAAAAATAAGTTGAAAATATGAATAATTTAGTGAGAAGCAACCAAAACCATCTTGTATGTGATGCTAAAAATTATATAATATTTGGTATGGAAAGACATTTTTACAATTCAATTGCTAAAATAGAGTGCTTGTGAATTTTGCATATTGTAATAAAAAAGGAAAAGAGCTCTTTAAACAAACACAAGAATTGAGATGCCATCTTCTATACTTTAACATGCCTTTTAAAATGTCATTTATGAATAAAAATCAAATTAAAATAAACTAGCCAAAATTAGTTTTAAAATGTAAGTCACTTTGATATTTCTATTAAGTGTTTGGCATTGAAATAACAAGTATTCCTTCCTTCCTTCCTTCCTTCCTTCCTTCCTTCCTTCCTTCCTTCCTTCCTTCCTTCCTTCCTTCCTTCCTTCCTTCCTTCCGTCCTTCTTTCCCTCTCTTCCTCCCTTGTTTCCTTCCTTTTCCCCTTCCTTCTTTCTTTTTCCTCTGCTCCTACTTCCTCTTTCTGTCTTTCCCCTCCCTCTCTCCTTATTTATTTGCATGGCATGCTGGAATTTTCATAGAAGTATCAAAACACACATTTATATCAGAAAGATATCTCAGGGTCCATATAACTCAGCCCCCTTGGGGGGTGTAATGCAGTCAGCAGAGTATGTATTAGCTTTAGGGAAAGAAAGCCTGGTTCTTCTATTTATTATCTATATGTTCCTGATCATATCTGGGTTTGAGTGTCTTCATCTGTAAATTTCAGAAGTTGGACTGAATCACCTTGAAATTATCTTTTGACTTCATACCCATAATCCTTTATTTTATAGATGAGAAAATGGGGACCAGGGAGGCAAAGTGACTTGCCCATTGTCATTAAGCTATTAAGTATCATAGGAATAATGTGAACACAAGTCTCCTGACTGCAAAGAAAGTGTTCTTTCCACTGGGCCTTTCTGCCTTCTGTCTTTAGAGAATCCCCTCAGATATATTGTCTCATTGGATGCTGATAGTAACCATGGGAAATAGACAGGGCTGGCATTGGCATCTCCTTCTTCATATCACATAGCAAACACATTTGAACACCTTGGAAGCTTGTGTCAAAAAACCTGCCTAGACTTGGAAGGAGTTGCTGTTAAGCTGTCTCTCCCTCCTCATGCAGAAATGGGTTCTAGCAGCATTAAGGGATTTTAATAATCTGAAATGCAAAGAAATTCCTGCTTCTGTTTCATGGAAATGCTTTTGAAAGTACCTGAATGTGTCTCTAGATGTAGCTGTGGGGGCATTTTTACGACATCTGAAATATCCTGAACTCACATTAAGTTTGCTAGCATGCTTCTTTCACAGAATCCTCTCCTGCATACAATAGCAACACTCCTGAACTTTCATGATGTTTGAATAATGAAAAAGGTGGCTTAGTTTAAAAAATATAGAACCAATACCTCCCTGAAGATTTGGGGCTCCAAAACTGGGGAGAGAAAAGGTAAAGATAATTCCCACTGGCTACTTCCAGAGCTATCACTTCTCTTTCCCTAGACCTGCTGTAATTTTCTATCCCTATCTTGTTATCACTTAGCAAGAATCATTGGGACAAAGTGGATTGAGAACTCTGCACTTGGGTAGCATGGCTTTGAATCCTGACTCATATATCTGGTTGTTGTCATTTCTTTTTCCAGCCTCTTCACTTGGAGAAGGTCGAGAATAAAAACCCATAGGTTGTAGCTTCCAGTGTGGCAGTGAAGCCTACATAGGATCAGAGCTGTCAAGTGGCTTGCAAACCTGTAATTCCAGTTATTGTTATTCATTTTATTATTAACTAACAGTATCTTTCCTTGAAAAGTAGAAAATTAGGACAAGTATCCATATGAAGCAAGCAACAGAAAGAAATCTTTAATTTTGGTGAATGTTCCCTAAGGAGCAGTCCTCACACTTCTCTCTGTCTCCCCAGCAATCCTTATTGATTTCATTCCTTCCTGCAGCTCTTTCCTCTTTAATGACTCTCAGAATGGCCTTTGAGCTTTCCCTTCTATCAGGCCTCAGACCCTCATCTTTAAATGCATACAATGACAGCTCCATCAACACTTGAAAGAAAAGATTTTCATAACTGAGCTCATCAGCTTTTGCCTAAAACTGTTCCTTCCTCTGATTTTACCACTATTGTCAACAGCAATAGTATTGACTTAGTTTCATTTAGCCAAAACATTGTTTTGTCACATCTGATGCTCCCTGAAATACAGTGATCCTAGGCTAAATACATGGCAGCTAGGTGATGAAGAGGACAGAGCACTGGGCTTGGAGTCAGGAAGGTCTGAGTTTGAATCCAATCCCAGACATTTATTAGCTATGTGATCCTGGGCAAGTCACTTAACTCTGTTTTCCTTCTTTTCATGACTAAGCATGTATAAATCCCTATGCCATGGTACTGTCTTTGTAAAAGTCTCCAGTATTTCCTTATTACATCTGGAGCAAAGTTTAGATTCCTGTTTGACAGTCAATACTTTCCATGGTCTGGAACCTTCATATCTTCACTAATCTTATCACAATCTATCCCCTCCAACCAAGCCAACTTGGACATCCCTGTGATTTCCTGTCTCTGAGCCTTTGATCACATCATTTCCAATGTCCTCAAAAATCAACGAGCATTTACTGTTTAACTACTACATATATATCAAGCATTGGTACCACAAAGACAAAGTACCAATAATCCTTACCCTCAAGGAGTTTACATTCTATAGGAGGAGACATCATGTATGCACAGATACACATATACATTTGTACACATCCATGTGTGTGTTTGTATAATATGAGCTCTTGTCAAGGCTTTAATCTCCTTACAAGGAATTCTTTGAACTTTTAGCCAGTTGCTAAAGTCTCACCCCCCAAATTTCTATATTTTATGTATTTATGAATATATATGTATATGTATATGAGTGTACATGTATGTGTTTATATATAAAATACATATATACATACATATGTATATATGTGTGTATACATACAACCACACCAGTGGTTCTCAATTGGTAGGTTGCGACCCCTTTGGGGGTTGAATGATCCTTTCACAGGAGTCACAGGGGTCACCTAAGATCATCAAAAAACACATATTTCTGATGGGCTTAGGAACCAAGACACTGCTCCTCTATCTGTCTCCAGGTGGGTCTACCCACATGCAGATATACGAGTAGTAAAGGGTCATGGCATTAGGAAGGTTGAGGACCACTGCTCTATCTATGTGTACATGTATGTGTATATATATAATCTATTTGTCTCTCTAGAAATTTTCAGGGGCAGGGGCCTTAGCAGCTGGGGGAGAGGTCAGGAAGTGCTTTGTGTGAGTTTGTAGAAACTTTGAAAGCAGCTAGAGTTTCTCATGAGAAGAGGAAAGGAGAAAGACCATGCCAGCACAGGAAAGCCCGTTCAAAGCCTCAAAGGCAGGAAAGCTGGATTGGAAGATTAGTAGGTAGCCCAGTTTGCTTGGACCATACTGTGGTGGTTACTCCTTGTCATATTATCTCTTTTGCTAGAGACATTCCATGACATTTCCTTGTGATCCTGGCTCATCTGTTAACTATCTGTATGATATTATTAAAAACTCTTCTGTACTGTACCAAATACACCCCCCCCTTCTTTTGGTTGAAAAGCTATGAATTAACTGACAGTGAGGACAAAGAACAGTCCTGCCCTCCAAGAGGGAGACATTGATTTCTCTTTGGTGGGGAGGTCATACCAGACCTTGTGTGTCTTTCATGATTTGAATGAAGCACTTGCTTGTTTGACAGCTACCAGCTCAGCTACCAGAGGGGGTTCTGCAGTCACACAAGAAGATATCCAGATCCCCACAGCTCCCCTCAGGTGAGCTCAGTGAGGGACTATGGAAGACTGGATTAACTGAGCTAGCGTTTGAACTTTTACAGCATTCCTTTTCAAGGAAAGTAGATTGATCTCCACAGTGTGTACATGAGGACGGTCAATCATGCCATCACAGATGGTTTTTTCCTTTACTTTTCATTCTGCCCACAATTTCCACTTTCCCTCCAACAATGGTTGATTAGACAGAAACTTTTATAGGTTCTTAGTTCATGAATGGGCATGGAGTTTGAAGTAAGTGTTTAAAAGAGAGTGTTGGAAGATGGTGAAAAAGTGGGATCCCATTTTGGAGGAGAGGATCTGACACCCTCTGATTATATTTCAATAGAAAGAATTGCCACTTAAAAGTGTTGCCTTTTGATAAGCCATACCATGAATTAATTTTTCACAATAAAATATAGGAATTACTCAGTTATTTTCAAAATCTTATAGAAGACAATCCTGCTCAGTAAGAGAGTTAAGTAAATGGACTCAAAGGTCAATTAGTCAATCAACCAATCAATCAATAATATAATGAAAATTTCTCAAGTGTCCCAGGCAGGTACTCATTGTGCTGTTCATGAAGGATACAAAGAGAAAAGGTGATCCATACCCTCCAGGAGCAGGCATTCTGTGAGAGAAGACAGCCTGTAGAACATGGCCAAGAAGAAATATATGCAAAATAAGCACAAGTAATTTTGGGGAGAAAGGGAATATTAATCGATGGTAGCATCAGAGCAGCCTTCATTTGGGAGGTACTTTTTGGATGAAGCTGACAAAGAAGAGCATTCTAGACGAAGGGGGCAGATAGTGTAAAGGTAAGGAAATGGGAAGCAAATGGGCTAATTGGACTGGACCAAGAACTGAGAAGAGGAACAATGTAATGATGACATTTTGTGATTTTCTAATTCTGCAATTCTCTTCCTCCTCCTATTTACCATCTGCAATTCCTAAACTCCTTCAAATCTCAGCTGAGGTGTCATGTTTTACATGAATTATTTCCTGATTCTCCCCTCCCCCTCAGTATCCTTCAAAGTATTGAAGAATATATCTACTTTATATCTACTTTTATATCTACTTTTACAGGAATAGGGATTGGACCTGTTACTCATATAAGGAAGTCAGAAAGACTCATCTTCCTGAGTTCAAATCTGACCTCAGACACTTACTAGTTGTGTGGCCCTAACTAAGTCACTTAACTCCGATTCCCTCAGTTCTCCTATCTGTAAAATGAACTGAAGAAGGAAATGACAAACCATTCCAGTGTCTTTGCCAAGAAAACCCTAAATGGCCTAATGAAGAATTGGACATGAGTGAAAAATGACTGAATAACATCCAAGGAGATTTCTACATATACAGATTGGTTTCTGAATCTTGGAGAGATGCCTATAGAACTGGAAGTTGATTGACTTGCTCAGAGTCACAAGACCAATATGGATCAAAAGCAGGAGTCAGCCCCAGTCTTCACAATGCTAAAGGCAACTCTCATGATGTTGTGAATGTACATGATATGTTTCTGCTTTTACTAAATTCACATATTATTTCTCTTGAAAGAATGGAAACTCCTTGAGGGCAGAGGTCATTTTTTTGTCTTTCCCTTAGGATCTGGTGCCTAGCATAGTGCCTAGAACACAGCTGCTCATTAATTATTGTTGATTGAATTTAATTTCTGCCTACTTCAAGTGAATCTCTTTTAAAAATTGATTATTGACATATATAAAGATGATAATTGATATTATCATCTTTAGCCCATGTCCCATAACATAGGCAGAGTTTGGGCTCCAATGCTGTGTGTGTGTGTGTGTGTGTGTGTAACAGTACTAATACTTCTGTTCATTATAGTAATAGGTAATCCCATAATTCTGCTGCTTTGCAAGTTTCCTTTGATGTACTGAAATGAGTTTTTGGCCGTCTGGATCAATTAAGAATATAATTTACAGATTTATCTAAAATGTGCCAACTTCTTACTTTGTAATTTATTTTTAAAAATGTGTTTCAGGTGGGCTGGAGGAAAATTGACTCTATGGGGTGAATTTCCCTCTCAACTATATGGCATCAAATTAAGAATTGTTTATTAGGAAAGTCTCTTCCTTGTCTAAATTCATGGGGAATAGCTAAACTCTGAGATGAGAATAATTTATTTTAAAAAGACAGATACATTATTAGGAAGTTATAATACATAGCAACGCTGGAGGAAATATAACAAAACGTGGATTAGTTAGTATTTTTTTTCCAATACTGGTTTTTTTCCTCAGCTCTCATGTTTCCACTATGGGCAAGTCATTAAACTTAGGATCCTCAGTTTCCTTCTTTGTAAGATGGGAATAATAACAGTCTCAATTTTAATCTTACTGAACTATTGTGATGAAATTACCTTGTGAACATCAGATTGCTATGGAAAAGTGATCATTACTACTCAGATTCAAATAATTGTAATAATACTACTTTCATCCACAAATAACCATATTCACTCTAGTAACTTAGTAGATACCACGAAGGGGAAAAAACAGTAAAATACTCCAAAGGACTTGCAACCTTGTCTACATGGGCACTCTCTCCAACCATGCATATTGTAAGCCGTGCATTGCTGTCAATCCTTTGTCACTCTTATCTCTGCTGTCCCAGCAGTTCTCCACAGGATGTCCACCCAACCAAGGTAGGAGCCTTTTTTGAGTTCTCCTAACATTGCAAAGATAGCAATGGAGCATGTAGATTGTTGCTCCATTATTCTTTGCCCTCAGCATTTGACTAACTCATGCACTGTTTTTGTTGATGAGATGATCAGGATTAAGTGACTTGCCCAAGATCACAGAGCTAGAAAGTGTCAAGTGTCAAGAACTCAGGTCCTCCTGACTCCAGGGCTGGTGCTCTATCCACTGTACCACCTAGCTGCCCCTCATACATTTTAATAGGTTTTTTTCCCCAATAACATGTAAAGACAATTTTTACCATTTATTGTTTTAATAAAATTTTGAGTCCCAAATTTTCACCGTTCCCCTTCCCCCTTTCTAAGATGGTAAATAATTTGATATAGGTTATACATGTGCAATCAACTCAGGCTTTTTTGCTCACACATTTCTACAACGTGAGCTCCTAGATGCAGGGATGCTTTCATTTTTGTACTGTGATTCACAGCTCTTAGCATAGTACGTGATCCATAGGTAAGCACTTAAGGGATTCTAGTTACAGACAAATGATTGTCATCTTTTATTCTAGTGCTTCTTGGCAGTTCCTTACCTTTACTATGTGCTGTAGTTTTACAAAATATTTTTAAAGATTTTAAATCTCCAGATCTTTTTCATTCTGTGAAAGTCACAAGTGATTCCTCAAATAAAGTAATTGAAACAACATAAACAAGCTATTATACTGACTCAGGGCTTTGAAAGACATTTATTGTGAAAGGAGCTGCTATACCAAGAGCATTGTGTTAAAGTTTGGGCCCTTCCTTTTCACTTGTTGTATGGTCATTGGTCAGGTATGTAACCTCTATAAACTTTTGTTTCCTTATCTAAATGAATGAAGCCGACTACATTGCCTAACTCTAAGGCCCTTTCAAGAGTCAAAATTCTTTCTCACAAAAATGAAGTCACACTTGTGACTTTGTGGCCTCTTGGACCCTCTGAATGGGGAAAACCAATCAACCCAACAAACTTCCCAAATAGATTTTTTACTCTTCGAAAAATCATCTTCTTCTGTCATGCTGCTATCAATGGCCTTTAGCTTTTTACCACCATTTAAAACATCAAAAAGTAGTGGAAAGAACAATGGCTTTGGAGTAAAAGAACCTGTTTTCAAATCTTACCAGTCACTTAGGGAATGTGGGACCTTGGATAAGCCAGTTACTCATGAGGTCTCAGTTTCCTCCTCTGTAGAATGAAGGCCTGGACTTGATGGCCTCTGTAGTCTCTCCAGTGTTTGACCTAGGATCTTATGATACATGTCTTCATTCAATGACCACAGGTGAATTCTCCTTTGGTACCCACTCTTTTGTTTGTTAGAAAGGAGCTACAATGCTCATCACTTCCAGAATTTGTATTTAGTAATTGGGAGAACATTTGTTCCAAAACTAGAATACCTCACCTTTAGAAGATCACACTTCTACTGCCATAATACCTTTTAACTTTTCAAAAGAAAACTTGGCATTATTTAAAAAAAAACTTGATATCTCTTGTTTTTGTGTCACCTTAATTTCTAAATATATCGCTGCTGCCTATCCCACAGAGTGAGCCATCTCCTGTAATATAGAATAAAAAAGAGTGAAAAAAGTTCAGCAAAACTAACCAATATATCCACTAAGTCTGACAGTAGGCACAATGTTCTCCTCTGCAAAGAAGGGAGGGGGTGTTATGTTTGACTTTCTGTAGGATCCTGGGTAAATGTGATGCCAAAGATCACAGCTCTAATGTTATATGATATTTGAGGAAGCCTAAAGCTACTGCTCTCTGGGTTCAGCTATGAATATTCATGAAGAGAAGCAGACTCTCAGGATCTCAGCATCTAAGAATTAGCAGAGGCCTTAGATTTACTGTTGATCTGTTACCTGAAAAAAAAATCTTGTCTGCTAAATAACCTACTAGTGGTCATCCCATTTCTCCTGAAGCAACAATAACAAAAATAATGACAAATATTCATTATTAATTATCTCCTCTAATATGTTCCAGGCACAGCATAGTGAGGGAGTACAAAGAAAATAAACAAACTCCTCCTTGTTCCCACGGAGCTTACATTACTCGTATTTTTTCAATGCTTACATCTCCAGATGTAGCTCTAGCTAAGCCTGCTTCCAGAAAACCACGCCTTATATCAGAGAAGAAAAAAAAGCAATTCAGTGAAACTAATGAATATATTTGAACAGTCTTGACATTGTAAATGATGTGCCATAGATGTCATCTCCTTCTTCAGGCTTTTTTCAAGTAGATTATTTTTATTTGTAATACCTCTGTATTTGTGATTTCACCTTGGTTGTTGTCTTTTGTAACCAAAGAGGGCCAAAATGTCATCATTAGGCTAGAGTCAAGTCTTGGTGTGTCCAACTGAGGCTGATCAGACCAATATGAGCTCAGAATAATCTACCACAGTTTGGGTACAAATAGTCTGTATGAACATTTTGGGTGGATATTCTAAATTTGCTGATCCTTCATCCTTTGAGCTGTTCTAATTCTTTGCTTATAGAGCACAGCACCACCTCTGAAGTGGGCATACCATGTTGAGTGGTCCTGAGCTAGTGTCTCCCATATCACACAACCAGTTATAAACAACATTGAAATACAAAAAAAAAGTTCTTAAGAGAGACCTTGAGAGTGTCCTTGTATTGCTTCTTCTGACCACTATGTGAATGTTTGCCCTGTGTGAGTTCTTCATAAAACAGTTTTTTGGCAAGTGTACATTTTACATTTGAACAACATGGTCAGTCCATCGGAGTTGTGTTCTCTGAAGCAGAGTTTGAAGGCTTGGCAGTTTAGTTCGAGTTAAGGATGTCAGTGTCTGGTACCTTCTCCTTCCAGGTGATCTTCAGAATCTTACTACAACAATTCAAATGGAATGCTTTAGGTAGACTGTCCAGGTTTCCTAAAAATGATGCTAATTTGATTCTCCTCTGTCTTCTGCTTAATAACATTGGCCACTGTTTATTAGTCATTTAAAAGAACAAGCTTTGTTTATTGATTGGGTTTTAGTCTTCTTGGCTTCAAATTTATCCATTTCTCTTCTAATTTTTAAGATTTCATCTTTTGTACTTAGTAGTTTCCTGGTCTTTTAAATTATATTTTAATTAATTAAAGTTCTCTTAACCTCCCATTTTATTAATGTATGTGTTCAGGGATAGAAATCTCTCCCTGAGGATAGATTTATCTACCTCTCAGAATCTTGGCATGCTTTTTTTTTTTACCATTGTCATTGTGCTTCACAGTTATTAATTATTTCCATGATTTGTTCTTTGACCAACTCATTGTTTATGATGTTATTAGGTATACATTTCCATCTATGACTTTTGTTTGTCAAAGAGCTCATTTTCCACATGGGAATGAGACATGTACAGAAGTGTATAAATATGAAATAGTACAATGCAATTCCAAGTAATTTCAAAGTAATTCCAAAGAAATACAAATTAATTTCAAAAAGGAAAGAGAGATAACTAGAGAATAGGTTCAAGAAAGGCCTCCTATACTGTGCCTTGAAGGAAGCTAGAGATTTAATGAGGTCAAGGTCAAGATTGAATTCATTTCAGACATGGAAGACTACTTGTACAAAGGTGGAAAGTGGAAGATTGAGTGCTTTGTGCAAGGAAGAGCTCATTCAGTTGAAATGGAAAGGGCAAATGGAGTCATCTAAAGTAATACAGGAAAATAGATGGGAATCTGAATGTGGAAGACTTAAAATATTAAGAGGCAGAGAGGTCACACAATTTTATTAAGTATGTACTAAGCATTGCAGTAATCACGGGGGATGCAAATAGAAATAAAAGAGATAGCTCTGTCTTCTTAAGGCTTAGATGCTTTATAAATCAACTCTGGATTATTTTTAGTTTGACATTATCTTCTTTGTAATCTCCCTTCCCCTGCTGAGGAAGCAGAAAGACCAAAACTGATTATGAATATTTGTAGTCAAGCAAAACACATGACCACATTGATTATGGTCTCTGCCCCTTCCCCATGTCTCAATCTTCACTCTATACCCATCATTTCTCTATTTGGAATTGGGGAGCATCATCATCATAAGCCTTCAGAAGGGACTTACATTCTAATGGGGGAAGATAACACAGAAAAGATGACTGAAAAGCAGGGGATTCCCTGAGGGGCCTGTGGTAAAGCATAGCATTGAAATCAGCAGTACATCTAGGAGAGGAATAAAGGTGGTTTGGCCTAGGCCCAAGACCAAAGAGAAGGCCTTAGAGGAACTCACAAATACAAGGGGATTAGCATGACAAAGCCACAGTGGTGGGTTGATTTTCCAAGGTGAGAAGGGCTTAGGTACTGAGGAAGGTTCAAGAAAGAGACTGTGACTAAGACATGGTACTGAAGCCTAGAAAGTCAGAAAAACAACTGAGATGGGAATGCTAGCCTCAAGAATTTGTGTCTGGGACCTTTCTCTATACTTCATCCTATTTCTATAGTGATAAGGTTTCTGGCAATTGAGTATATGATTAATATTTGATATTATCTTCAATTACTCTGTTCTTAACTTCTCAAACAACTAGTAAAACTTGAGCACAGGGAAGGAGAAATTGTGGAATTTCTTATTGAAGAGATGTGATTTGAGGAGGGCCCTGAAGAGTTCTAGTGTTGGATTCTAGGTAGATAGTAAGTTTCAAGAAAAGAGAAGAATTGTATGACTGAAATTAAGTCTTCTCATTAGTGTACAGGAAGACATTGTACAACAAAAAATGTTCTGACTTTGTGATCAAAGAACTTGGTTCAAATTCTCTCTGCTATTTCCCTCTGTATAGCCTTTGTTTCTAGATCTGTAAAAATGAAGTGGTTGTGCTATGTGATGTCAGGTTTTTTTTCCAGTTCTAAATATATTGATGAAAAAAAGTTGAAATTCTAGGGTAGTGAAAACCAGAGTAAAGAGAGCATTAGAAATCAAGCTGATGAGTTTGCCTAGAGGAGAGAGGGACATGACAAAGAAACAAAATTGGCCTTTGAATGGGGATTTGGCCACTATTATACATTACATATGTCCCGCTAAATGACTACTGAGGGTATTTTTTTATTCCAAATGTCTGCTGTTCTGGAAGTTTTGAACTTTATCTTCTAGGTACCTGAGTAAAGGGGAGCCATGATGAAAGGAATGTTGGCAGAAGGTCAGCTTGGTGCTATTGTGCAGAATGGAGAAGAAAAAGAGAAAATGGAGGTAAGGAGACCAAGACACATTTTGTTTTGTTTTGTTTCTCCAAATATAATAATACATTGAGCCCTGATTCTGTGAATCATTCATTGATTCATTATTCAGCAGTCCAGTCAAGCAAAAAAGAGATAGCTCAATTGAATAAACAGTCATTATTTCCAAAAATATGCACTCTGAAAAAGGAATGGTTTATATTTAATGCTAAGAGATTCTTATTATATATATTTTCTCTTTTTCTCTTTATGTTTTTTTCCCTCTTTTGACATCTCTGTCTTTGGAGTTCTCTCTCTCTCTCTGTCTCGCTGTCTCTCTGTCTCTCTCTGTCTTTCTCTCTGTCTCTGTCTCTGTCTCTCTGTCTGTCTCTGTCTGTCTGTCTCTCTCTCTTTAAAAACATCTTTTGCAAACTCAAAGCCACAATTTCATTCATTGGTTTTCCTGTCTCTATATTTTTTTGATGAATTAAATTAAGGGATTTGACTGATGAAAGTCTAGGAGGCACCTCTTGTCAATTATGTTCTCTTGCACAGGTCCCAGTTGAGCTCAGTACTTTTCCATGCCTTTATTCTTCTGAAGAGGTACCTTCTCAAGCTGTGGACAATAGAGTTCTATTTCCTTTCCCCCCTCATTTTGGAGAATTCATCTGAGAGTTATTACCAGGCCTCAGGAATTTCTGATAGAATAGAGATACAACAGCACAGAGGACTGACTTTAAAAGAGCTTTTCCATTTTTGATCTTGTCCATTTTACTTCCTTAAGGTCTTCCTACTATGTTATCTTTCTAACTTTGTGACTTTACATTAGCATCCTGATTCTATCATGAAGTATTGGCATAGAGAGTCATTTTGGCACTTAAGTGAGGGCTTTCTTCTGACTTCTACTCAACCTTGAGGAACTGTTTTTGGTGTTAATAGCCATGTGATTTGAGGAATCCTACCAAAATATTAGTCCTAGTAAACCTCCTGCAGTCCTGCACTCTATTGTTCTAATCAGTATTGTTCAAATTTGAATTTAGCATCAAAGGATCATATATGTATCTCTCTATATGTGTGTATATATGTTTGTATTCATACCTGTGTAAAATCAAAGTTCTAGAACTTGAAAGGACCTCAGAAGCCTTTTAGTTCAACTCTTTCATTTGACAGATAACTGATGCCCATGAATGTTAAATGGCTCATGCAAGTTCATATTAGTAACAAATGTTCTCTCCAATCATTGATAGGTTTCAAATTGAAACCCTGTAAGTATAAATGCTTTTGTTTTTCCCCACTGTACCACACTTCTTTTAATTTTTTTCCTCTCAAGTGATCCCTTATATATATATATTTTTCCCTACTGAAAACTCACTTGTAATCCTGGTCCAGATGATCAAAGGCATTACACCTGGACAGGAATCCATGGCAAGTCTGCTTGTCCTAACCAGAAGAACCTTAACCTTGATGGCTGTCCTCACATTGCCTCTCCATTGGCACCACTAACCCTTCTTTTTAATTTTTGAAATTTTTGACAAATACTAAAACTTAAATATAAATAAGAAAATAAAAAATGTCATGTACACAGCAGGACATATGAGTAAATTCAAAACATATAGCAATAATTTATCATTTCAAGAAAGACTATATATTAAATAACCACCAACTCTTCTTGATCCTTGGTCTTCCACATTTCACAATCATCCAATTGATCATTCAACTGGACAAATCCATCTGCCAAATCTGCTAGGTTGTCTGGAGAAGACCATTTTGCCAATCAGACTAGGAACTATTCATTTTACCTTTTCTTGAAAACCCAACCAATACTTCTCTCAAATCCCCAAAGGATAAGTTGGAAGACTTCATCAACAATCTAGCCTTATTTTTGTCTACCTTAGACTTAACATTGGTATTGTTATATTGCATGATTTTGTTTATTTGTGATGATACCAAATCTTAAAACAGAATTTACCATTTGTATGGCAGTAAAACCTAACAAGGAACTTCTCTCCTTCTTCAGATGAGCTGCCCAAATGAAAGTATCTCCTCACCTAATTTGCCAGTAGTATAGGCTGCATTATCATTTCAAAGATTTTTAGTCTTAAAGACTAGCTCAGCCTGACCTATAAAAACCAATGTCTGCTCATAATATCCCTGAAATATAGATGAAGAAAATATGGTAGACTTAGTTGGAGGGTAAATGGTGTTAAAAGATCTAGTCATTTGTATGAGACAAAACCTTCATATCAACCACTTCAATCAGTTATTCTAAAAGCACGGGAAGATTCCTCATGATTCTATTGACTACTGACATACCCTCACCTTATAGAATGGGTAAGATATCACTATTCTGTATGTGTGTGTATATATGTATATGTATATGTATATGTATGTGTATGTGTATGTGTATATGTATATGTATAATATTAAACTCTGTGCATATTTATGTATAAACACATTTAAAAATTACTTCATTATTTACCTATTGTCTATCCCTTTAGAATACATACTCCTTGAGGGCAAAAACCATATGTTGCCTTTTTTTGTATACTCAATGTGCTTAGCATAATAACCAGAGCATAGAAAACTTTCGATAAATGCTTATTGACTTGATTTGTGATCTATACTTTCAGGATTGTATGAAGACAAATTGTTATCATTTAAGTTGCAAATTTTGACGGCTAAAAGGTTTATCTTCTATGTATAGTATAGTTGCTATGGGAATAATGGCCCCCTATAACATTATATCACCTGAATTCATGATTTCTTGGAACCTTTTACTGACATTAGATGGGAATGGTTTTTATATAAAAGACATAATTATGTGTGCATTGTATATGCATAACTTTGTAAGGTGCTCTTTATTTTTATCAGCATCAAGAAGTTATGATTCTATCTCTACAGATAACCCCTCTACTCCTGCTGTTTATAACCCTTCTCCAATTAAGTAGAGCCTTGTTTTGAGCTACATTGGTTTCAGGTGATTTCTGTGGATGCTCTGATAATAAACCTGTTTCAATTTATCCAGATTAGTCCTCAGGTGACAGACACAACATACAATCTATCACAAATTTTGCATTTAACATTGCCCAAACTTGGTAGATTCTTGAGAGCATAGCTGGCATAGCACAGTATTATCAAGGCTAAAACCTTTGGTCAGAAGGTGATAGATTTAGCTCTGGAAGGTCATGTAGACCAGGAATTCTTAAGCTGAGATCCCTGAATTGTGGTTTTTTTAAAAAATATTTTGATAATTGTTTCAATCTAACATTTTTTGTAATCCTATATTTTATTTTATGCATTTAAATGCATAATTCTGAGCGGGAGTGCATGATATTCACCAGACTGCCAAAGGATTCCATGACGTAAAATATTTAAGAACTCTCAATCTAGTTCAATCTTATAATTTTACAGTTGAGAATAATGAGCTCAGAGAAGTGTGACTTGTCCAAGATCACACATGCAATGAATTGTAGATTTTGACTGATGTTCTCTGACTCAACATTCCACTCCTTTTCCAGTGTAAACCATGGCAGCCCAGCTTCTGATGTTCAGTCCTCTATCTCAGGAAGGCCCTTAGTTTAGAACTCAAATCTTTTTCTGGACTTTTCCTCCTCTGCTCTCTCCTTCTCCTCCTTCTCTATCACCTCTTCTCTCTCATTCTCCTCTTGTCAGTGATGTTCCCACTCTGGAGAAACCTCCATCTTGAGACCCTGTTCTCCTAATGGTGACACTCACACCCAGATCATTATTTCATGGCCTCAACAGTATTTCATATCATTCATGCAATAGGTAACCTCAAAATTTCTTTTCCTCCTCTCAGACAACTTGGCCCCCTTTTCCTGCCCCCTTTTAGCTCACTTTAGGTATTTTCTAAGGTCATTTGAATGTAAACAGGAGTGTACTAGAATCAACTCATGTTGGCTCTTGTGAATAGATTGTTAACCTTTTAGTGTAAACATTTAAATCTCATAAATTGACAAACATTACAAATGAGAACTTGATTTATTGTTTTATTTTTAATTTTCTAGATTTGAAGTGATGGATAAAATGTTAACAATTCAAATTAAACTTAAATTATGCCATATGTTTTGGAGAGTTAGTAATTAAACATTTGTCAGCATACCACTTACTATAAGGTCTTTGAGGACAGGTAGTTTTCCTTGCATCCTTTTTATCCCCAGTGCTTAACACAGAATGAGGCATATAAACAAGTATTCACTGAACTCTCCCTCTCCCTCCCTCTCTCCCTCCCTCTCTCCCCCCTCTACCTCTTTCCCTCCCTCCTTCCCTCTCTCTCTCCTCTCTCTCTCTCTCTCTCTCTCTCTCTCAAAATGCTTAGTATTCACAGGTGTTAGATTTTTATCCTCCCACTTTGATCCTTATACAAGAAACATAAGCAACAGGACCACAGTGGAGAGATATTTTTATATAGTCACTTAAATATGCCTATTTTATATACAATTTATGCTACATAACAACTATAAGCTGAAAACTCTCTAATATCTGCAAGGAAGAAAAAAACAAACACATAATTTATTGTGTTTGCTCTATTTTTATGACTGTATTAATTGTTTAAGTGGAAGTTGTTTTTATTTTTTTGTTACAGCATCAGTAAATGAAAGCCTATTTAGAATTTACTATGTGATACCTAGAATTTTACATCTAGGAAACTGGATTTACCAGACTTTTCATGTAGTGATACTTTACATCACAGAGGAAAGTTTAAGTAAAGGGGAGAAAAGCTTTGGGAATACAATTGTAAACAGAATTGTGCCTTCTGTATTTGCTAATTGTTCTTCCCAAGTGAATTTGATACTTTGCATCAAAACTTGGCAAAACCTTCCAGAAATACATACAGCATAAAAACAGACATGTAAAAATATTGATTCATGTCAATTTAAAAGCATTTATTAAAGCACATGATTTTCTCTATTCCCTCTCCCTCTCTCCCTCCCTGTCTCTCTCTCTCTCTCTCTGTCTCTCTCTGTCTCTGTTTCTCTTTCTCCCTCTCTCTGTCTCTGTCTCTGTCTCTCTCTCTCTCTCTCTCTCTCTCTCTCTCTCTCTCTCTCTCTCTCTCTCTCTC
>CM053598.1:21025709-21050928 GCA_028646575.1 Pseudocheirus occidentalis
AATAAATACAGAGTAAGAAAAGTATTACTAGAACATAGTTCCAGTAGTCTGGGCGGGGGTGGGGGGGAGGAATCTGGGGCTTTTAGTGGCTCTGTAAGTTCAGCCTGGATCAATGCTATAACATTCTGTCAAAACAAACAATAACCTTGTTGTCAATGTAGGTTACATAAAGAGACAGAAGAATGATAGAGGTGACGGTTCCAGCACATTATTCTCTGGTCTGAGCACATCTGGAGGATTAAGTTCAGTTGTAGGCACCCTATTTTAGGAAATACAAGCCAGAAGGCACCCAGAGAAGGGTGACCAGGAGGACAAGGCAACTAAATGTAGTACTACATGAAGCCCAAAGGAAGAAGTCGCAGATGTTTACCATGGTCAAGAGATAAGTTAGAGAGTGAGTAATGGTTATCTCCATGCTAGTAAGTGGGAGATGAGATCTACTTGCTGGGCTTGACCCAAGAAGGAAAAACTAAGAACAACTGGCAGAAGTTGAAAATACATGTATAACAATCTACTGACAAGTGATTATGTAAAATAATAGAGTTTCATTAGTCATCCACAAAAGCTCATATTTTTGAGACAATATTAATACCTTAAATAAATAATTAGAAAAACATAAGACAATATGTAAATTAAATTAAATGTAAAATGGATGCTATAGATATGGAAGAGAGAGCAAGAAAAGGCTGAATGGTGGCACTGCATTTCAGTGTCACACAGGTGACATTTTGAGGTCATATGGCTCCAAGACCTTCAGCTTGCTATGGAGGCAGTGTCACTAACATGGGGCTGCTGGACCACTTATGAAAAACTAGACATTATTACGGGAGTTTGCTTAGTGTCAGGAAACGTGAACTAGATTTGGAGACAATGAAGCCAAGCTTTGCTTGCTATTTATCTAGCTATCTATTTATCTATTGATCTGTCTATCTCTATGATATTGTAAAAGTTATAAGCTATTTTGGGCAGCTAGGTGGCACAGTGGATAGAGTGCCAGTCCTAGACTCAGGAGGACCTGAATTCAAATTTGGCTTCAGACACTTATTAGCTGTGTGACCTTGGACAAGTCACTGAACCCAATTTGCTGTCTGTGAAATAAACTGGAAAAGGGAACAGCAAACCACTCCAGCATCTTTGCCAGGAAAACCCCAAATGGAGTTACAGAGTGTCAGAAATGACTAAGAAGTCTCAGCAAATTATCTTACCTCCATTGGTCTCTGTTCATCTATGAACTCTCAGATGAGCTCTAATTTCCCTTGCCATTGTAAATTTGATAAATTCTAATCTTATGCATCATAACCTGAGGAAAATATTTCTCTTCCATCATCCAGTGCTTAGCACAGTGCCTAACACATAGTAGGCATTTAATAAATATTGTAGATTATTGATTTATCACAAACTTATCAGTTCTCTGAAGGACAAGTGGTAGCTGAGTAAGACATATCGCAGAATCACAAAAAAAAATTAGAATTTAAAGTAATGTTAGAGATCACTGAGTCTGACCCAAACCTAAATAAGAATCTCCTCTCTACCATCCCCTTGAAGCAGTTATTGGCCTTCACTTGAAGAGACCCACAGTTTCCCATGACAACAAATTTACCATTTTGAAAAGCTGTTGGTTTTTCAGATGTATTTCCTTATAACACCTCTAGTCCTGCCTTTCTACAAGCCTCATCCATGGCTGAACAGAAATCTGATTTTATTCCAATCAAACAATACATCAAATTCTTAAAGATATTCTTAAAGAGACCTACTGTGCATTTCCTAAGTCATTTCTTCTTTTGCTTAAATATTCCCAATTCTTGAAAATGTTCCTTTTTTGACCTAGTACCTAGTTGCCATTTGCTGGATTCATCTCCCGCTCTCCACTAAGAAATATCCAACACATTAAATTCAAACATCCATCTCTCCCTCCAGGAAGACTTCTCTGATGGTCCCATCTGAACTATCACTCTTCTACTCAACATTCCACTAAAAACTTGATGTTACCTTTCAATGCTCACAAAATTGTGAGTTTGAAAGTGCCTCAGAGACCACTTTGTTCAACATTTGTTGTAAAAACAACTCCCACTAAAACATCCCTAATAGGCAGTGTTGTATGGTAGATAGAGTGCTTGATGTGAGGGCAGGAAGAGCTGTGCTCTACTACTTACTGCCTGTGTAACTATGAACAAGTTACTCAGTCTCTCTAGGCCTCAATTTCTGCTTCAGAAAAATGAGTAGCCACAGAAGGGACCTGAGAAGTCATGTCATCCACATACTCCCTTTTCACAGATGAAAAAAACAAGCCCAGAGGGACAAGTGATTTTCCCATCACACAGGCAGTAAACATCAAAGGCCAGATTCAAACCCAGGTCCTCTAAATCCACAGCCAGGATTCTTTGCAATGCATCACAAGAAATTGGACTAAATAGCCTCTAAGGGCCCTTCCAGCTCTAAAACTATGATATTAGGATACCACATAATCATCCAGCTTTTGGTTTTCATCTTGTCAAAAAAAGATAGAGGAGAAAACAGAAAGTATACTAACATCCAGAACTGACCAGGAGGTGGTGACTCACTACACATACAACTGTGGTCAAGTTGCTTAACCTCCCTGCCTTAATTTGGTCATCTGATGAAATGAACACATACAAATCATTTCAAAAACCTCAAGATGTAAAAAAAATGACATTATTATTACTACTACTATTACTGCAGCTGCTGCTGCTAGAGTTACTACTCCTACTAATGCTGCTACTGCTGTTGTTGCTCTTCCTCTTCTTCTTCTTCTTCCTCTTCTTCTTCCTCCTCCTCCTCTTGCTCTTCCTCTTCCAACTACTACTACTACTACTACCACTACTACTACTACTACTACTATTACTACTACTACTATTACTACTACTAAGGTCATAGACTTGTGAGATAATACAGCTTAAATTTTTTGCTATCTCTAATGAATTTATCCTACAATTATACAAGTAATATTCCTAGGATCATAGTATTACCAGATCAGAAGTTGGAGAGCTAGAAGGTCTTTCATATTCCATCTCATCCTATCTCCCCATTTTACAAATGAGAAAACCTAAGACTCAGTCAAGTTTATACAGATAATAAGGATTAGAGTTAGTCAGGTCTTCCTGATCCCCAAGTCTAGCAATCTCTTCTGGGAAATACATCGAATTGATCAGTGAACAGACAATATGTTTTAATATTTGCCTCTAAAAAGCATTTCACTCTATGTTAACCTCACTTGAATTGGTGCATTGAAGTACACAAATACAGTATGCGGGGAATGTTCTGTTTGTTTAGAAAATGTCTCTCATTTTTCCTCCTTCTACAAAAAGCTCTTCCATTAGCTTTGGCTGAACCAAGAAAGAACAAATATATTTTTCTTTTTAATATAACCAACTTAGAGGTTTTTTCGCCCACTACCCCTGCCTGCTGTAGCTACTGGTAGCGGGAACTGTGTAATAAGCTTAAACAAAGAAGAAAGGAAGCAAGGAAGGGTGTCCTTTAGTTGCTCTCATTGGCCCTCCCTTTTGTCCATTTCAGCAAGAATTAACATCTGTGGGAAAGAAGAGCTAGGCACTGAGTGTTCTACTTTTCTCAGGCCATCCTAAAAATGCCCAGCATCCAAAAAATGCTTGAGCGTCACTTAAAATCACATTTTCCTGGAGACATCCTCCCTTCTAAAGTGAACAAAGCTTAGGAGAAATAAGGGAAGAGAAGCCTGTGATATTGGGAGCCTTCAAAGAGCTTTGCCGTTGGCAGGGTAACAACAGACTGTTTGTGCATCATGGTGGGAGGGTAAAAATATTATTATGCAGATGGTAAAGTAAAATACAAGGAAAGTAATTTACGACTGCTGGAGAAAATAAACTACCTGGCACTGCACACACTTCCTATAAATCAATACGTTCACAATGTAATTTGTAACTTTCTTTTTTGAAAGTTAACAAAGCCAGCAGGGCTCTAGGCTGATGGGATTTAAGTTGATGTGTATTTTCCTCCAGTGACCTTTTTTCCTAAGAAGAACATTTATATATCAGCAGCACACCAAATGTTTAAAGCTATGCTTATTATTTGCAAGCAATAACAATAATAACATATATATATATACATATATATATATATACATATACACACACATATATGTGTGTGTGTATGGTTTTGGTTTATATATATATATATATATATATATATATATATATATATACCACTTGAAGACTTGGAAAGCATTCTACAAATATTAACTCCTTTTACATTCATAACAATCTTGTGATGTAGATGTCATTATTATATCCATTTTACAGATGAGAAAATTGAGGCAGACAGAGGGTAAATGATTCACCCAAGGTGACAAATGTAGCAAGTATCAGACGCCAGATTTGAACTTGGATCTTCCTGATTCCAGACATGGCTTTCTATCTACTGCAACACTTAGCTCCCTCATGATCAATAAGCAATAACCTCCTCTGATTATTGCCCTTTGTTCCCTATCATAGAAGATAGGTTTCTGCAGCATAGACCAAATACAAAATCCCCAGAAGTACCGTTGAAGTCAGGCAGTGAGTGAAGCCAATTAACCAATGTGTCTGTGCTTTGTCTCCAGGAAGTCAGAGAGGGAGATCTGCTCACAATCCCCTACTCACAGTATGTACCTTTCACCTCTCAGACATCACACACTATTGCTCAATTCCCAATCATTTATGAAGAATGATCCTCACAGGTAGCTCACACAGAGCTGTAGCTTGGTATGGTAGATGAAGTTCTGGCCTCTGAGCCCAGAAGATCTGAGTTCAATGCCTCCCTCTGATACCAGCTACAAGAATGACTTTGTCAGAAAATCAGTCAATAAGTATATATTAAAAACTTATTACATACAAGATCCTATAATTAGACCCTTAATCTGCCCAAAACTCTAATCCCCTAAATGACAGAAGAGCTGCTGATCCATATTGGTAGGGAATATTTCCTTCATCCATGAAATCATAATTAGATTCCTAATTCAGGCCCTACAGAAGGCAGAAAAAGACAAGTGAAAAACATCCCTGCCCTTCAGGGATTGATTGGGGGGAGCTGGGTGAAATATTAGCGGGGGGAAGTGGCCTCAGTCAGCATGCGTTTATGAAGAGCCTACTTTGTGCTAGGGAATGTGCAAAGTTCTCGAGATCATAGATAAAAATAGTTTAATAGTTTGTGTTCTCAAGGAGCTTACATTCTACAGAGAGAAAACACAGTATACATCCATTCCCAGAAATAGAAAACAAACATAGAATAATTGGAACAGGGTGTTACTGTAACAATTAGGAAGACTACGAAAGGCTTCAGAGATTGTGGGTCTTAAACTGAAATATGCAAATGGAATTAGGGATTCCTAGAGGAAGAGATTAGGAAGGAGTAGATTCTAGGTTTGAGAACAGTCATTGCAAAGTATGAAGGCAAGGAATGTGTGACCATGGAGGAAGAAAAGGAAGCAGCCCAGTTTGGATGAAACATAGAGTTGAAGAAGCTGACTAATGGAAAATAAGCATTTTGTCTGAAAATCCCCTCATCCCCCATTCTTTAATTCTTCACCAGGCACTGTCCATAGATTTGATCATGATGGAGAGGCTAGCCAACCCAACATCCCCCTCATTTTACAGATGAGGAAAATTAGGCCAAGAAAGGTGAAATGATTGGTTCAAGTAATGGCAGAGTCAGGATTTGAACTCATCTCCTCTGATCCTAAAGCCAGAGCTGTATTTACTGTCTTCCATAGAAACCCTAGATGGAACCCTAGGGCAGTTAGGCTTTTGTGACTTCTATGCTTGGCACACTAAACGTGAAAATGAACAAATTTTTTCACCTGTCTTCTCTCCAGTTTCTTCATTTTTGAAATGAGGACCTCTAATGGAAAAAGAATTTTGGAAGGGTTTGAATGGTGATCAGGGTAGGGTCAGGGATTAACATTTAGGGAGTGCTGGCTTGTTCTGGGGCTTTTCAGCAGCTTTGAAACAACTGACCAGAGGGCCTGATCATCAAGGAAAAGAACTGATAATAGGAAGCTAGCAAACTGTGCACTGTCCCCAGTACCAAGAACCCAACCCAACGCCAACAACAGGATCACCAGGAGGTCCAGGGTTTGCACCTGCCTTGAGGCAAAGAGCATCCACCACTCTCCTAAGTGCAATTTTTTTAAGTGACATTTTAACTTTATGATATGCTTAAAAGGAATAGCAAGCTGTCCATCATAGATTCGCAGTTTCATGTACAATCATCTTTTTCTGTATCCCATTATGTTATAGAAATATGCATTTTATTTAAGTTCAGAATAAAATAAATTAAATTTTAAATAAAGAAAAAAATTGATATTACTTCTTCCTTAGCTACCACTCCAAGCAAACATCAATTTCTTTGGGCTATTCATTAGAATTACCTGATTCATTCATTGAATCATCTTTCTTTTTTTTTAAACATTTGTTTTTAAAACTTAGAATTCCAGGTTTTTTTCTCTTCTTCCCTCTTCACTCATCCCCACTGGGAAGATAAGCAATTCAATATATGTTGTACATGTGTAGTTACCCAAATCATTTCTATAGTGGATATATTGTAAAAGACAGGCTATATTTCCCTCCATCCTGTCCTGCCCCCAACTTATTCTATTTTCTCCTTTGACCTTATCCCTTTTCAAAAAATATTTGCTTCTAACTACCCTCTCCCACAATCTGCCCTCCCTTCTATCAGCCCCCCTCTTATCCCCTACCCCCTTATTTTCCTGTAGGGTAAGATACCCAATTGACTGTCTATATTATTCCCTCCTTAAGCCAAATTCAATGAGAATAAGGTTGTCCCATTCCCTTTCACCTTCCTGCTCTTCCCCTCCATTGTAACAGTTTTCTCTTGCCTTTTTTTATGTGAGAAAGTTTACCCTACTCCATCTCTCCCTTTCTCCATTTCCCAATAAATTCCTGTTACCTCTTAATTTTAATTTTTATTTTTTGGATATCATTCCTTCATATTCAACTGATCCTGTGCCCTCTGTCTATGTATACATGAACATACATATGACCACACTTACATATATATTTATATACCCATACTCCCTCCTATACATACATATATATGTATTATATATGTATATACATACATACATACATACATACACATATATATTCCCTTCAACTATCCTCATACTGAGAAAAGTCTTATGAGTTACAGTGGTCATTATGCCATGTAGGAATGTAAATAGTTCAACTTTAATAAGTTCCTTATGATTTCCTTATCCTGATTACTTTCTCATGCTTCTCTTGCTTCTTGTATTTAAAAGGAAAATTTTCTGTTCAGTTCTGTTGTTTTTTTTTCCTCAAGAATGCTTGAAAATCCAAACAGGTTAAAGCAAGAAGAATTACTCTCTGTATGGTTGCTTGGTCACCCAGTGATGTGCAGGCCAGATACTCCTGAGCCAGCCACACAGCACAGCCTCAGTGCTTTCACCACTTCTTGCCCCAGGCCAGGTGCCAGACCACGCTCTTCTCTGCCCCTCTTTTCTAGCAGAGTTCCACACTGACCTTTTACTTTGGCCTTTATGGTTTGAGAAGTCTGGAAACCCCCACAGCTGCTGATGATTCACTCTCCTGAAATCTGCTCTGACCACTCCTGGTTAGGGCTGCCCTGGGGCCAGAACCGCACAGCTCACATGGGAATGTGCTCACTCCCAGCTCAGTGTGATAGACCCTTGCTGTCCTCCTGATGGGCTGCCTTCAGTGGGAGATTTGTTTCTTTCTGTCACTTTGTGTGTTCTGTAGCTCAAGAGTTTGTTGAGAGTAATTTTTTTTACATGTATCGGAAATGATTGGGGTGGGAGTTGACACCAGGTTTGTGCTTGTACTTCTCCTCAGTGCAATTTGTCATTAAAATTTGACCTGCAAGCTTTGTGGCCCTTCCCATCTGCAACTTACACACTATGATCACTACTCTTCTATCTGCTAGCTGTGTGAACTGAGGCATATCATTGCATTTCCCTATGCAATGAGATTTTCTTCCTTAGAAAATTAGAGGGATTGATTTAATAATCTTTTAGGTCACTTCCAGTTCTGATATTCTTTTGGGTTTTGTGGGAGGGAGGTCAATCAGGGTTAAGTGGCTCACCCAGGGTCACATGTCTAGTAAATGTCTGAGGCTGGATTTGAACTCATGTCTTCCTGACTCCAGAGCCAGTGTGCCTTCTAGCTGCCCCTAGATATTATTTTTGACAGTTGTATTAATTTTTCTTTTAAAAATTATTTATTGTTACTACTAATAAGAAAAACAACAATACCAGGGACTACTGCCCTCTTCTCTGAGTTTTGATAATGCAGGTAAGTGTCTGAGGGGAGATTTGTACTCAGGGAGACGAGTCTTCCTGAATTCAGGACTGGCAGCCTGGCATTCTACCCACTATGCCACCTAACTGTCCCTCTAATATTCTTCCTACCTTACGACTATAGGATTTCTAAGGACATTGAATAGTGTTCCAGCCCTGAAGTCAGGAAGACCTGCAGTGTGAACTTGGACAAGTCACTTAACCCTGTTTGCCTTGGTTTATAAATAATGAGCTGGAGAAGGATATGACAAATCACTCTAGAATCTTTGCCAAGAAAGTTCCAAGAGGGGTCACTGAGATTCAGACACAACTGAAAACAAGTGAACAACCAAAGGCCATTAGAGCATCGAGCTAGAGTCAGAAGGGATCTAAGAGGTCAGCTAGTCTGTGCCTCATCATTTTACAAATGGGGAAACTGAAGCCCAGATGGGAAAACTGTCTTGCTCAGGGTTAGAGCGTCATGGAATCATAGATTAAGAACTGGAAGGGACCTCAGGGGCCACCCAGTATAATTTCTTCATTTTATACTTAATGAAAGTGAGGCTGAGGGAGGCTATGTGTAGACAATGGTCTTAAGTATCCAAACATGATCTGCATCCAATTACTCTGCCTCCAGAGCCAGGATCTTGTTACTTCCCCCCATGCTATAGTTTTAAATGAGACTTCTTGTCATGAGATTGCAAAAACATGAGAGCCACAGTAGACTCCAGAACTCGTATCTAATCCTCTATTTGTACTTGTTAGGAAACTGAGGCCTTAAACACTAAGTATCTTGACTTAAGGTCAGACAGCTAGAAAATAGCTATCATAGCATTTAAATTGATGTCCTTCTGAACCAGGTTTAAAACTATCTCTTTCAGAAAGATTTCCCTGATCATTCTCATCTAAACAATCCTTCCCCATGCCCCCTTAGTGCTTAGTAACTGCTTTTATATTATTTATATACAAATATATTTGATGCTATATTATATCTATGTTTTTACATTTATTGTATTTGTGAATAGTCTGTTTGATTCTTATATCAATTGTCATTATATTAGTTGTGGTTTGTTGAGTAGTTTCAAACATATCTGACTCCCTGTGACCCAGTTTTCTTGACAAAGATACTAGACTGGTTTGCCATTTCATTCTTCAGCTCATTTTACAGATGAGGAAACTGAGGCAAACAGGGTTAGTTATTTACCCAGGATGACATAGTCAGTAACTGTCTGAGAGATGATTTGTACTCAGGGAGATGAGTTTTCCTGACTTCAGGCTTGGCATTCTATCTACGGAACCACCTACCTGCCCCTAGATCAATTACCATGAGTTGACTTTCAGACTTTCTGGGTTTCTTTTAGATGTTCATTTAATTTTTAATTTATGGAATAAAACAAGCATTGCCATAAAATAGCATAGTAAGAAAGGACTGCATATGAAACTGCAAATCTATTAGATCCAAGTTGCTATTCCTTTAAAATACATAATAAAGTTATTATGTACATTTCTTGTTTTTCTTTTTCCTTTTTCTCCCCTTAAGGGAAGGTATAAAGGTATACCCTTTATTTTTTCCCTCCTCCTATCCTAAAGATAGCTACCATCACACACACACACACACACACACACACACACACACAAAATTATTCTATCCATAGTTAACTTAGGTATTTGTAATAGTCGAAATGACTTACTCCCTCAAAGTTGTTCTTAAAACAATATTACTGTTACATATGCACTGTCCCTTGGTTCTGCTCAGTTCACTTTTCATTATTTATTTCACACAAGTCTATCCATGTTTTTCTAAGACCGACTTCATCATTTCTTATAGCCTAGCAGTATTCCATCATAATCATATACCCCAACTTGTTCAGCTGTTCCCCAATTGATAGGCATCCCTGCCACCCTGTAATTTCCAGTTTTTGCCACCACAAAGAAAACGGCTACAAATATTTTAGAATATGCAGGTTCTTTTCCTTTTTCCCTAATCATGTTTAGAAATAGATCTACTCATGGTATTGCCCGAGCCACTATATGATATTGCCCTCAGATTCCGAGAGGAAGGTAAAGCCGTTCTCAGTGTAAAGATTCTATTCATTATGAAAGTGAGACTTATAACAAGGACTGGCTTCTGTAAAGAACTACATACATATCCTATAAGGGAGGCAGTTCTTGTCTTGATAACTGTTATTTTATGTCACAGTGAGGGTCTTGCTCTTATCCACCTAAAAAGAAATAAGCAAGAGAAAGTATCAGGATATTTTAACATGTGTTGTATCACATACACCATTGGTGGTCCAGCAAAACCTATGGATGCTTTCTCAGAAGAAAAAAAATAACGCATAAACCAAAATACAAAGGATGACAAAGAATAGCACTTATATTGAAATAAAGATGCATTTTTCCATTCAAATTCTTGAATCCATCCACAGATCCATGGTGGGGGGGTGTACCTCACCTTAAGTAATATATTTTAGTTTAAGGATGGTCAGTTTTTTGATGCTGAACTATATTGCAAAGGGAAAAGAAAGGGCTTTTTCATGATTGTTCTAACAAAGACTGTCACAACCACTAGTAATTATGCAACCAAGCTTTGTTGTGATTCAAGTAACTATACTTAAAAAGTGAAAAATATCTTTCTACTGACATTTAATGAAATGTTCACATAAGAGTCAATGGTCGAATTCCACAAAGGGAATCTCCTATTTTAAATCCTTGTTTCTGTCCTTTCATTATTCATTCCTTCAGTCCCATGAACTTGTTTATACCTTCAAGCATCTGTAACGTGGTTCCCATAGTTACACTTCAGCTGTCAAAATGTTTTCCCCCAAGTTGTGTATTTTAGATTAATCCTCAAGGATGTATTATTTCTTTTTTCTTTTCTTTTCTTTTTTAGCTCCCATCCTCCCACTGAATTCTTTTCCAAGGTCTCTTCAACAAGTCCACAATGTATGGTAAGCATGATGGATTTGGAGTCAAGGAACTTATATTTCTGCTGAAATTGCTAATTCCAGTTCTATTAGCTTCCTATGATCTTTGGCAAGTTATGTAAACCTTTGGGGTCTCTGTTTTCTCATCCAAAGGAGCTTGGACTGGATGACCTCTAAAGCTCTTTACAATTCCAAATCTTTGACTCTGTAAAGCAAAAAAGTCAATCATAGAAAAGATTGGACTTAGAATCAAGGGATCCTCTGAAATGCCCGCCTCCCCCCTGCACTCCCCCCGCCCCCATCACCCATGACAAGTCATTTACCTCTATGTCAGTTTATCCTCTCTATATATAAAGGGCCAAAATGAGATGAAGTCTACTTATTCCCTGCTGGTCCTTAACCTAAGATCCTATGGCATTCATTCTGAAAAAGTCATCATTTATCATCCCATATCCACATGGGGTAGAACTAGATGTTTGCTTCATTTATTTTTCCCTAACCTTAATGAAAGAATCAGGGGACACATTCTTTTTTTTTTAATTTGCGTAAGTGACTCAGGGTCTAAAAGTATAAAATTATAGAATTGCAAAGTGGTAGGATATCCTTGAGATTATCTCTTCCAACCTCCCTTCCAATGCATAAATATCATCAGTAATGAACCTGAGATATAGAGCTTCAGTTAAACCCTTATGATGATGACAAATTGGCAATACCAGTTAGACCTTCTCATTGTTGGGAGACCTATATTGTTGAAAGGAATTTTTCTCATATTTTGAGTGAATCACCTCTTTTACTAAGGTAGTATAACTACGATAATATCTTAGTTATAAAGACTTTTAAAGTCATCCAGTAAAACTTGTAGCTGAGCAGGGATTCTCCTTATATTTCTGTGATCATCTTCAGAAACAAAAGATTCACTTTCTCTTGAAAAAGCATTGTTTCTTGGGGAAAAAAATCATCTATGCAAGACTCACCTCCATATGCCATTTCTGCCCTCTGTAACTAAGCAAAACATCTAACAATTCTACCATGTGACAGGCCGTGAAGTATGGATCACTGATTTAAAGCTGGAAGGGACTTTAGATTCCATCTAATCTAAGTTACTTATTTTATAGCTGGGGAAACAGAGACAAAGGAAGGTTAAGTAAATTCTAAGAACAGCATTCTATCTGCTATGCCATTGGCCATCCTCAAAGATGGGCATCATGTTCCACATAAGTCTTCTAATTCTTCTATTTTCTAACAGTTCGCTTCACTGAACTTCAGATGACATTGTTTTATATGTCATTTCCCTTTGTTACATTTATTTATTTTTAATTTTAATTTATGAAATAAAACAAGCATTTCCATAATACAGTAAAATGAAAAAGATGATTGCACATAAAATTGCATATCTATTATGCCCAATTTGGTATTCCTTTTAAATATATGATGAAGTTATCATATTAATTTCCATTTTTCCTTTTATTCTCCCTCCCCACCACCACCCTGGAGATAGTTTAGCATTGGACATAAATAGGTAACGGTCTGTAAAATTATTCTATACATACTTCTATTTCTCAGTCCTTTCCCCTTATTTTTCTGGCTTTTCTCTAGGCAGTATATAGATTGTCAAGGCCTTTCCTAAACTGGGAAACCAAGAATGAAAGAATGAGAGCTGACATTTACATGGAGGCTTGCAAAACACTTTACAAATAATATCTCATATGATCCTAACAAAAATCCCACAATATAAGGGTGTTATTACTACCATTTTATAGATGAGAAAACTAAGGTTAAATGACTTGCCCATGATCACATAGCTAGTAAATAACTGAGGTCAAATTCAGACTCAAGTCTTCCTGACTCCAGGTCCAGCATTCTAGCTATTGTTATATCTAGCAGTCCCAGTGACACTGATAAAGACGAAACACAATGGGATTTCCTTCTTTGCTCTAGATCAGCTGTTCTCAACCTGTGGATAATGACCACTTTGGGGGTCGAATTACCCTTTCATAGGGATCACAAGGGTCACCTAAGACCATTGGAAAACACATTTCCAATGGTCTTAGGAACCAAGACACTACTCCTCTATCCATCTCCGGCCAGTTCTGCCCACATGCAGATACGCCCACAAGTATTAAAGGGTTGCAGCATCAGGAAGGTTGAGAATCACTGCACCAAATGCTTTATTCCAATTAATAAATTAATCAACAAGCATTTATTTAGTACATTCTATATATCAGACATAATAAATACTGGGTGCTGAGGATACAAAGATAAAGAATTAAATGGTTTTTGCCCTCCAGAGTTTACTTTCTTAAAGAACACCTCTTTTTCCTTTCCACACCAATCACTCACACTCATCCTGTAATCCCTAACTAGATAGCCTCAAGTTTTCATATATACTGGTGTCCATACACATCTCCCATATCCCCCACTCTCGCAGGTGATTTTTTTTACCCTATTGCAGGTATTTCTCCTCATAAATTCCATGCATTTCCCTTGTCATTAGTATTTACTTATTATTTATAAGTATTAATTATTATTTATTTATTATTATGGCAAAATCTAGTGCCTCTTCCCCCAAAGAGCCCTACATTTTAAAAGATAGTCATCCTACTTTCCTTGTTCTTTTCTTCTCTAGGGTAGTATTTTTTTTTTTCATTTCAGCGCTTTCATAACATGTTCTCTCAAATACTTCCAGCCTCCATAGCACTCTCCCTCTTAAAGTAAAAATAATTAAGCAAAGCCAACCAACCCAAACGGCCACATTCTCTTATCAACTTGTTAAAAGAAATGTAGTAAGCTTCATGACTGTTCCATGAGAACTATATTGCCCATTGTGTTCCTCCTGACTTCAGCTGTCTTCTTGTGTATTTCCATTTACCTTATTGTAGTCATAGGGAATATGTTCTCCCTGATTCTGCTTGCTTCATTCTGCATCAGTTTATATGAATCTTCTTAGTTTTTTCTAAATTCCCAAAATTTACCATTTCTCACAGCACAATAATATTCTATTATGTTAATCTGCTACAACTTATTCAGTAACTCCCCAGTGTATACTTTATTTCCAGTTTTTTAACCCTGAAAAAGTACTGAATATTTAAGTATCCATAGGACGATACTTTTTCTGTTTTTGATCTAGGATAACATTTTCATTCAATTGAATTCAGCAAACGTTTAAGAACTACACATGCCTTTGTGTGTACTAGGCTCTAATATATATTCTCAATATATACTATGAATACCTATATATTATACTCCTATATAGTATATATAATTAGTATATGAGGAATAAGAAAGTAAAAAAAAAACCTTAAGTCTCAGACTTCTTGTCTACTGGAGACAGGGTAGTTCCCACAAGATCTGTGTGTGCTAAGGGTACTCAATATAAAAAAAAAGGCTAGCAGTAGCTACAATAGCCTCAGCCCTCTTAGTAATAAGGTATCCTTGCCAGAAAAAAAAATTCCAGCAGCCTACCACCACATCAAGTAGGTTTCAGACTTGTTTCTTTATAAGTCTCAATACTTCTCCTAGTTCAAAAGGGAGACGTCAAGAATATAGTTTGAACATAATCAGGAACATTTCTAAAAATAACAAATGCTCTTTCATAGTTTCCACCCTTGCTTTGGGGAGAAAAGGAAATCTTTTTTCCTCCTTTCCTTGTTACATTTGACTTCCCATCTTTCAATTCTATTCTGTTCATTTATAGTAAGATAAACTCATGCTAGATTGCCATATAACTTTTTCCCCTAATAACAGCTTCAAATAATAGAGAAATGAAAACAAGCAATTAAAATGATATAACTTCAAATGCCAGCTGCTTTTGCTACAGCAGAGCTGGGATAAATAGCTTTCTCTATGCGCACACACACACACACACACACACACACACACACACACACACACACACACACACACATACACGTCCCCTCTGGTTAGAAAAGGGACACCAGAAGGGAAGCAGAAAGTTACTGTCTTATTGTATGGACAGAGGGAAAAGAAGGTATTGAGGTTCAGGTTTGTTCTTATCAACAATCCCATATCTGTCCAATCTATTCTCAGTCCCTTGCTCTTGACTCAGTTAATTTTCATTTTAACATCTTTTGAACACCTAGGGAACTCTGGGAACGGCTTGCAGTCAGCCCACAGATACTATTTTCAGTAGGTCCTAGGGAGTCAATAACCATTTATTATATACCTACTATGTGCCAGGAACTGTGCTAAGAAATACGTATATAAAGAAAGGCAAAAGGTAAGTCTTGCCCTCAACAAGTTCCAATTTATGGAGAGAGTTGGCATGCAAAAGAATGTATACAAATATGCATGATTTCAGGAAGGCAAGAATCCATTCAGTTGGGATGGACAGAGAGATCCAAGAAGGCTTCTAAGGATGGGTGACATCCAAGCTAGACACTGAAGGGACACAAGGCTTTCTATAGGTGGTGACATAGAAAGTGTTTTGCAAATAGAAAGAACAGTTTATCTGAATGCACCCAGACAGAAAAGGTCAAGAAAATATCATGGACCAGGCTAGTCTAGTTTGACCATAATCAACAATGTATAAAGAATGAAATTAAGTAGGTAAGTAAGCTTAACACAAACTGTCAAAAGTCTTAAATGCCAGGCCAAGGAGTCAGTATTTAAACTCAGAGGCAATATTAAGACACTCAAGGTTTTGAGAAGAGCAGTGACAAAATAAATTATATTCATTTTTTTTTGTTGTTGCCATAAAGAAAAAGTGGAAAGTTAGAGTCTGGAGGGATGGACAACCAATTGGGAGACCTTTAAAATGGTCCAAAAGAGAGGTCATATTTTAAGTCAGGGTAGTGTCACTGGAAAAGGGAAGAAGAGGACCAAGGCCGGAGATACTGAGGGTAGTATCAGTATGATATGGCAAACTCACTTCCTTCATGATTAGGTAGTGCACTGAGCTTGGACTCAAGAAGCCCTGAATTCAAATTCTGACTCAGACTAAGTGCGTAATGATGGATAAATTGCTTATTCTTTCTTGGCCCAAATTTCCTCATCTTTAGAATGAGGACATTGGTTTCAATGACCTTCTAAGGCTCCTACAGCTTCAAATCTATGGTTTTATGTCATGTCATTATATGGCATGGATTTTAGTTCCCTCACCATCCAGGTTGGTCAATTGCATGCTTCCAACAAGCATGCACTTATTAAACACCTACTATATACAAGATACTTTTTTTTCTAGGTGCTAGGGATACAAAGACAAAAACCAAAAGCAAATAATACTTGTCCTCATTGAACTGTAGTCAGTCTATTTAGATATAACAAGCACACAGTTTAGAAAATGTAAGATAATTTGAAGAACTAGAAGGCACTAATAATTAGGGATATCAGAAAATGATTCCTATAAGAGGTGGCATGTGAGCTGAGTCTCAAAGTAAAATAATATTCCTTCGTCTTGTAAATCTAGGATAAGGATTCTTAGAGGCTAAGGTGAGTGAGGAATGTCTTCCAGTTATATTAGATGGAGTCATGACACTGAAGGATGAAATGTTGGATTTAGGCAAAGGTAAGCAAGTGTTTGTTGGGAATATAGAATATGTGAAAGAGAAGAATCTGAACTAACTACTTTAAGGTAGGCTTAAAGCTCTTTGTAAAGGGCATTTCTTTGCTTTGGAGATTATATATAGACCTACAGGAAGAAAGGAGGTACCAAAGCTTCTTCAAAAATACGTAACATGGTCAGACCTAGGCTTCTGGAATGTCATCTTGGCAACCGTACTAAGAACAGAGTAGAGAAGGAACAAAGTGGAAGCACAAAGACCAAATTTGGAGGCGGTTGCAATAATCCAGGCCAGAAGGGCTAAAGAACTGGTTTTGAGTGTCAGCCACATGATGGGCAACTAGAAAGTAGATTTGAAAAATATTGTGGAGGCAAAAACTATGAACAACTTTGTAGAAGTGTTCATTTTTTTAATGTAAAAAAAGATGATACATTACTCCCATAATATATCATGACTAAGGCTTAGTGCAATGGTACTATTAGCACCTCCAAACCAGTGCCCTTCCTATTAGACTGCACTGAAGAACTTGTCCCTATCCACTGATTTAGACTGCTACATTGGGCCAAATGTCCTACGATCTGAGATTCAGGAAAAGCCGTTCACAGTACTGAAAGACAGTCTACTGTCACACCTCCTAAAGACCATGTAAGAATATTTTGTCCTACTTAGAGGCTATATGGACCAAGCAAAGTTTATAAAAGAAGTGGAGCATTTGAGGGAGTAATGTGCAGAAGACACAGAAGTGCCAATTGCCCCAGGGATTGGTGAGCTCAGCCTCCTCATTTAATACCGTACTGTTGTTTCACTTTCTGGGAACTGTGCTCATACATTGAAAGGAGAATCAAAAACTGCTTCCTAGGCTCTGTTTAATGAAAATGGAAAGCTTTGTCTTTCCTCCATTTGGACAGCCTTCTCTTCCTCCAGACTGCTTCAGCCATCCAACTGACCTCTTTTTATCTTTGCAGTCAGAACCATGTCTGGGTCAATTAGGACCAGGGCTTTGTCAAACAGCCTCAGCTTTTTCCTTCATCCTGCTCATGCTGGCTTCTACTCACACAAAAAGAAGACTCAGTGGGATTGGCATGGAAATAATGAAGAGATGTATTTGTTCTGGGGAAGAGAAGGATTGAGAGTGTCCTTTTTAAATGGACCTCCTTCATTGTACAGTGTGAAACTATTTGGACTTTCCCTATTGTTAATATTATTGTTATTAAACATATTATAATTTATAATATTATATAATAACATTATAATAATTATACATTATTAATTATACAATTATGTAAGACATTATAATTGATCATAAAAATTTGGGAAAAAATCCTTTATCAAAAATTCACTCAGCACATGTCATTTCAATACCATAAAGAGATATCAAATTTACCCAACCAGATATTATTAGCTTGTTAATATTTCTATGGAGGAACATAGCAACACCTCCAACCACAGGGAGGGGGGAAGGGAGATTATTGACATTATTGACAGTATTGACATTATTGACAAAACTCTGACCTTTTTTCACAACCCTTTTCCCCAAAAGTGTTCTAATAATAATAGAAAAAAACTAATGCTTATATAGGACTTATTATGTGCTAGGCACTGTGTTAAGTTCTTGACAATTATGTTATTCGATCCTCACAACAACCTTGGGCGGTAAGTGCTATTAAGATATTGATTTTACAGATGAGGAAACTGAGGCAAACAGAGGTTAAGTAACTTACCTAGAATCACACAGCTAGTAAGTGTATGAGGCTGGATTTGAACTCAGAGCCTTTTCTGTACAGGCCTGGCTGGCACTGTATACATTGGGTCACCTGGTTGCTGATGAACAATTGTTGCCTCTGGATTACTTGGTTTAATGCCATACATCAACAGATTCCCAAAAGAATGCTACTGTGAACAACTTATAAGGTTCAGATTACACAGTATAGTGAACACTCTGTTTATTGCATTACAAATCAAGGCAAACATTCATAATATATTACAATATAATATTCACAACATTACATCTTATCACAGAAAATCACAATATAGTGTTCATAATGACTTAACATTAGAATGGCCACACAGTTTCCACTACAGTGGCCACAATATTTAGAACAAGGAATAAAAGAATAATCATCTGGTTTCCCTAAGGGAGAAACCCTCCTCACTTAATTATTCAATAAATTCACAATACATCAATCTTCCACTCATGGGGCAACCATTAACTTAATCTGTCACTAATCTAGATTCCTGATTACTATCATCACTCACTAATACAGTCATTAGAAAACCACACAAACCCTCCACCCCTTGGTGTCCAGCAAACCTCAGTTTCATCCAAGGGGAGGTCTTTTCTTCATCTTGACTCTGGGTGGTCTCTCTGATTCCCTGGATCCCCTTCCATGGCCCCAGCTCCCTCCTGAATTCACCAAACAATCCCCTGGATTCAGAAGCAGACAGCTCCCAGGTCCTTGTTCAGTCCTCATGGTAGTCCCTGGCACACACTGAACTTCACAGGGTCCAGCACATCTCAAACCCTTCACCACTCCTCTTGCCTAGAACTCAAGGATCAGCCAGACCATGAACAAGCAAAGTCTTATCCTGGTCATGCTTCTTCATTCCTTCAGCAGTTCAGCTGGTCCTACGTCCCAGAAGGAATATTGGCCTTCTGGGTAGCCTTCACCAGATTCTGGTCTCTCTCTGTCTCTCTCTCTCTCTCTGTCTTTCTCTCTCTCTATCTTTCTCTCTCTGTCTTTCTCTCTGTCTCTCTCTCTGTCTCTCTCTCTCTCTGTCTCTCTCTGTCTCTCTCTCTGTCTCTGTCTCTCTCTGTCTCTGTCTCTCTCTGTCTCTCTCTCTCTCTTTCAAGAAAACTCTAACTCACTTCTTCAGTCCAGCAGCCCAGCTCCCAGATGATGAGACAATCCTGCTTCCTCCAACAGGAAACTTCCAATTCTGCCTCTCTGTTTCTGGAATCTTTCTTTATATACACACATGCTGTCCTCCTGTCTCAGCCAATCCCCTTCTTCCACGTCAACAGGGGAATTCATGCCTTCTCAACAGTGGACAGGTTCACACTTCCCATACAGAGCTCACACCCTCCATACTTAGCCCTAAGTTACTAAGTGCTAAGTATCTGCTAAACTGATTGCTGCCACATTTTGTTCCTTTTCCATGTAGATAGGCAAGCCTTCAGCATAATAAACTTGCTGAATATATAAATATAGAAACAAAAGCAATAGATTAGAAGCTTGTTAAAATATAATAATGGCTAAGTACTTGTAATGCATTGATTACACTATGTGGTACACCAACACATCTATAGAGTACTTTGAGGTCTTATTGGCATTTTCTAAGGATTCCCATTTTGGCAAATATTTATGCTGTATTAATTTCTGGTAAGTCTCGGGGGGGTTGCTTTTTATCTGGTTTTTCCCTGATTGTCATCAACAGCTGAGAATTAAGTTTCCTTTCCTGTAAAGATCATACAAAATTAAAACCAGAGCAAGTAGCATCATCTGACATTCTTCAAAAATCAATGAAATATTTTTTCTACTGCTACATTTTGACTATCCACAGTCCTCCATAGAAAAGAAAATCAGCTTCTGTTGGGTGGGTAGTTCCCCAAAATGGATGAGATTCAGGTGGAATTCAACATCTGATATAGATACAGTCTCAAGAGAGAATGGAAGGTTGAGGAACAGATGTAGGGTGAAGCTACATGACAACAATGAAGATGGGATTTACACAGAAGAGAATCCACACAAATAGCAAAGGTATTGCCAGATGCTGAACTGCATGAAGAATCCACAATTTAGGATGCAAATGATCATTTTGCATAAAATCAGTGCTGGTGCCAGCAGAAACACCTTGACATCAGTCTACCTTCCCATCCTATAATTAAACTCAATCTGCTCATGGGTCTGATCTTCCCTGGATCTTTCGAGTAACACACTGACTGAGGGAAGCATGGCATGCTAATGATGTATTATTACTCAACAGCCAGAACTACCAAGGGAATGAACGAGGCTAGCAACAGATTCAATCTAATTAAGGAGCAAAAAGAAGCCAAGTCGATGAACAGGCCAAGCTGGAAAGTGTGTTTTTCCACCAAGTAGAAATGTTGACACTAAATTGGTTTCCAAGGTGTTATTAATTTCCCAGTTCAACAGTCAGATGTATCATCTTCACTCATTTGCTGTGATAGCACCTGGAGATACATGTGTAGGCTTTCTCAAATGATTATGTCTCCCTAGCATTATCCTCCTCACAACTTTTTAGGAACCTTCTTTAGAAGAGTGGTTTTCTTCCATACCCTCCTAATGATGAAACCTTTAGAGAGATTCCCCTCTATGTCCACTTGGGCTAATTGCTTTTCAAACATTGTTCTCTTTAGTGCCATCCCTCCATCTGTCAAATTAACATTCAAAGTTGTGATAGCAGAGTCTAAGTCTAAGATATGAGTCTAACCTCCTGTTACTTAGACTCAAGCAACTGAATGTGTACTATTTGTCCCATTTCACCATGTTTCCAACACAGGAATGCAATAGGGGAATAATGAATGGAGGGTCTCATGGATTTCTTTGTGTTTCCATGGCCAAATAATTCTTAGTTATTATTAGGTTTGGATATTGAGCTAGGAGTCCTCAAACTCAAAGAACAAAATAAGTGTTCTTGTAGGATGTAGTGTGTAAGTTGGAGCTAAGTTAAGGGCTTCCTTAAAAAGCTAGAAATTCTAAGAAATGAAGGAACACATGTTGGGTAATCAGAAATCAAGGCTATAACTTCCATGTAAATTATCCACCAATAAGAACAAATATCAAATAATTATTACCATTGATATCATGCTATAAGATAGGCACTTCACCTAGTAAAAGTAACTATAAATTGACTAAAATTGACAGGCATAAAGAGACTTTTGGAGCTAGGAAGTGAAAGGGGAGGAATTTAAATAGTCTTTGTAGAATTGTGTAGTGAGTAGGGCATTGTGTGTGTGTGTATGTGTGTTGGGTAAACTACCCACCCAACTATTTGGAGAGAATGACTGGATTTCATTTCAGCTTCAGACACCTAGCTTTATGACCCAGGGCAACTCACTTAAATTTCCTATGTGATAGTTTTCTCAAGTACACAATGAAGGTGTTTGACTTAATTATCTTTAAATTCCTTTCCAACTCTAAAAGTTATAATCCTGTGGTCCTAAATCACTAAACTCTAGGTGCCAATAGAGGAATTCAACATCAAGAGTTTCTCTAAGTGATGAAATCAAGATGTAGATCACACCAATTAGCTGACCCTCAGAAAAAAGAAATTTGTGTTATGTCATCAGAAACTGGAAGGGATCTTAAGAGATCACAAAATCTAACTCCCTTAAATTGCAAATGGGGAAAATGAGGCCCAGAAAATTCTTTTTCTGAGGTTGTACAGGTAGTAAATAGCAGATACAGTTTATTATAATAAGAATTGATAATACCTGAATAAAAGGCTCATATATAAAAGTAATAGATTATTAATAACTGCTGTTGTGATTCAATATACTCGCCCAGTGGTTCTCAACCTTCCAAATGCCACCATCCTTTAATACTCATAAGTGGATGTATCTGCATGTGGGCAGACCTGCCTGGAGATAGATAGAGGAGCAGTGTCTTGGTTCCTAAGACCACTGGAAATAAGTGTTTTCTAATGGTCTTAGGCAACCCCTGTGAAAAGGTCATTTGACCCCCAAAGGGGTAGCGACCCACAGGTTGAGAACCACTGTACTACCCATTCAGGCTGAGACATTTTACTACCAGCTGATGAAATTCCCAAGAAATACTAATGTGCATGTGCACACACACACACACACGCGCACACACGCACACACACACACACGGCAGAGCAACAAGAGTGTTACCCTAATTTTCAATGAGTTTGGATCCTCTTAATTCCTACTATTCTCCTTGCTCTCACAGAAGCCTCAAGGAACTATTACCCCAAGAGCATGAATGTGAGACACATAATGATGTACATGTACATTGATTTGAAAACAGTTCCAAGCTCATGGGAGCATCACATTAACTGAAATTCATCTTTTATAATTGAAATGTTTTATGTGGTCATCTCCAAATGGGAAGAAGGTTAGATGATCATAGAAAAGTATAAATGAAAAATATCTCACAGGAGGGATTTTTTTTCCTCTACTGCTCAGTATTCCATTGTCTTTGGGCAATAGTTTGCTTTGTTTTATTTTGTTTGGTTTTGTTTTACAGTAGTCTCCTGCTACCTATTTTCTTTGGGGTTTGTTAATAACAAATATCAGGCAAGAGAGAAAAAAAATTGGTTTTGGTTTTTACTGTTCTCTTTATTTACAATAAATCAGCTAAAACATTTGATTAAGATTCATCGTCATGGCTTTAAAATAGTGCTTTTACTTTTAATTAACTGCATTAGCCAAGCAAACAATATTAGTCACTAAGCTCCCAGGAATGTGATCCATACTTAACAGTCTCAATGGAAACATGCTTGACTTCATTGTTGGGGATCTTCCTGACTTTAGAGCAAAACAAACCCTCTCACTTATCATATGCATTCTTTTCTTTCCAAAACCCTAGGACAAAGGAGCTGTCCAAATACTGAAGGACTCCCTCTCATCCAGGATATAATTCTAATGCATCAATAATATCAGGTATGAGAGTACTCCCTCCAGGAACACAGATACCAAACCACCCTTGATTTCTCCTCATCTGCAGCTCTTGTTCATCCTCTTCCATTAATCTCCCCTAGAGCATCCAATGTGCCAAAGGACTTCCTCTCCATGTCTTTTAATTGTCTGTGTTTACTAGAGTTTATACTAGACATGCATTTGTTCTCTATTGTTCTCACAAGACATGACCTCTTTACTGATCATACATTTCCTGAGTGATATCCTTTGCATCAGTTCTCATGCATAGATAATCTGTGGAAATAAAAATTATAGAGGATTTTAACCATTAAACACATTTGCATGTGTATGTGAGTATACAAAAATATATGTATATACAAGTGTGTATACCCAGTAAGTGTTTATATATACATATATATGTGTGTGTCTATGTATATATATACACACATATACACATATACATATATATATAATGTGTGCATGTATCTATGCATACACACATGTATATACAAGCATTATCACACACACACATGATATTTCAAAAACATCAGTGCAGTTTTAAGCTATTAAAGCTTAAAGATATTTAGAAACACCTATTTCATTCATGTGCCTTTACAATAGAATAGAATAGAATAGAATAGAATAGAATAGAATAGAATAGAATAGAATAGAATAGAATAGGATAGGATAGGATAGGATAGGATAGGATAGAATAGAATGTGATGTGATGTGATGTGATGTGACGTGGCAGGACATGACATAGGATAGGATAAGATGAGATAAGATAAAATAGGATAGGAAAGGATAGGATAGGATAGGGTAAGGTAGGGTAGGGTAGGGTAGGGTAGGGTAGGGTAGGATAGGATAGGATAGGATAGGATAGGATAGGATAGGATAGGATAGGATAGGGTAGGATAAGATAGGGTAGGATAGGATAGGATATAATGAATACATAGTCGAGTGTGTATTTTAGTATATATATATATATGTGGGTATGTATAAATATGTATATACGTATAGAAGGAGAGAGATGCACACATATATGTGTGAATGTGTATAGGGTGCATACACACAGAGAGGTGCTATAGATAGAGAGAGCTGGCCTGAAGTAAAAGCATTTATTTAGCACTTTATTCCATGAACTGTGCTATGTGCTTTTTACAAATATTATCTCATTTCATCCATGCAAGAAACCTGCAAGTTAAGTACTATTAGAATTCTATGCAGCTGGATTTGAATTCAGGTCTTCCTGATTCCAGGCCCAGCTCAGGAGCTCTATCTAAAGGCATTGACGTCATTCAGATTTGGATTCAAATCCCATTTCTAGCACATAATATCTGTGTATCCCTGGAAAATTCATTCAACTTCTTAGTGTACTAGACAACATTTTAAGATTATAAGTTACATTAGTAAAAGGGAGTTTCCTCACCTGGAGAGAGTTTCCTATACAAATTGTTAAAATGAAATCTCACATCAAGTTGAGACAGAGACAGAGACAGAGACAGGAAGACAGAGAGAGAGAGAGAGAGAGAGAGAGAGACAGAGACAGAGACAGAGACAGAGACAGGAAGACAGAGAGAGAGAGAGAGAGAGAGAGAGAGTGAGACAGAGACAGAGACAGAGAGAGGGAGAAAGAGAAACAGAGACAGAGAGAGAGAGAGACAGGGAGGGAGAGAGGGAGAGGGAATAGAGAAAATCATGTGCTTTAATAAATGCTTTTAAATTGACATGAATCAATATTTTTACATGTCTGTTTTTATGCTGTATGTATTTCTGGAAGGTTTTGCCAAGTTTTGATGCAAAGTATCAAATTCACTTGGGAAGAACAATTAGCAAATACAGAAGG
>CM053598.1:21051428-21069565 GCA_028646575.1 Pseudocheirus occidentalis
GTTAGTCAAAAGCAAAACAAATCAAAATCAAAAAGCCATGTAGAGGTAGTATAGATTGGAGTCAAGGCTTTGCACCGTGACTTCAGAGTACTGAGCTATGCATTTCTGCCATTATGTAGGCAGTCATGAATTTGAATAATTTTATATTTTTGATTGCTCTACATATTCTAAAAGCATAGAAGCTAAGAAATCCAGAGTTGCTACTAAATAGGCCAATTTATAGGAGTGGGTTAACACCATGCATCTATATTTCATATTTATAAATTTACCTGTAGGATGATATGCAGAATTATGTTGCATTTCCATTATTTACAGATGCATATTGAAACCTAGATAGATTCATTTCACAAATACATGGATATAACCATAAAATGAATTACCCTTGGGGCATGTAGACCTTTTAGTATCAAAGGTCTACAAATGTCATATCCCTTACCTGAGATATATCCAAGTAAGTTTCCTTCTCTATAAGGGCTCTGTGCCAAGACACACTAAAGACACTATTCACTAATTCTTCACCAGGGAATCCCAAATCTCTTCTTATCCAGATTAATGATATCATTATGCACTTAAAATCATTATCATTTTATTATTTTTAAATCATTGAAGTGTCAAGTAACAGTCTCTTCTAGTCTATGGGGAACCAGTAGCATTACTAATATAGATTTTATCTTCAAGGAACTCAAAGTATAGTAGATAGGAGTGGAATACCAACAGCCAATGAGGATAAATATTTCATTCATTTATGCTTGCATATATTTGTTTATTGGGTCATCTAGGTGGAGTCATAGTGTACAGGGAGCTGGTTCTGGAGTAAGGAAGACCTGACTGAAAATCTGTCTTCATAAACTTGTTCGTGAGTGACCCTGGGCAAGTATGCCTGTTTTCCTCAGTTTCCTCATGGATAAAATGGGGATAATAATAGTACCTACCTCCCAAAAGGACCATATTGTTGTGAGGAGCAAATGAGATAACAATTGTAAAGTGCTTAGGATGGTACCTGGCACATAAATGTTAGTTATCATCATCACCATCATCATTATCACCATCATCATCATCATCATCATCACTATCACCATCATCATCATCATCATCATCAGTCATCATCATCCTCATCCTCATCCTCATTTATAGCAATAGTGGTAGCACAATGTATAAGATACTGTACTAAGTGCTGGAAAGAAGAGAAAGACGGTAAGACAGAGTTCCCCTGTATAGTAGAGGAAAAGAAAAATGCACAAAAGAGAACTGGACAAAATCCACAGTTCTCAGTATTTGAATAACGTCTCAAATTCTATAACAATTCAGGATTTTGAGATATTATTGATCCCCCTCCCTGGAAGAACCAGGGAAGGCTTCATGGATGGTGTTCCATTTAATAAAGCCATTGAAAGACTGGCAGGATTTCAATAGGTAAAGGTGGGAGGCATGGAAGTTCATAATATAAGAAAGGCATGAGCAAAAGTGTAGAGGTAATAAAATAAGGGTTGATTGTATTGTGTGGAATAGCAAGGAAGACAATTTGGTTGAAGAACAGAGTATATGTAAAAACAAAAGGTAAAAGCAACACAGAATCATGAAATTTCAAAGACCCATCAGGTCTAAATAGGATACCCTATTAGAATCTCAGTGACAAAGAATCCACCAGACAGTCTATTCCTTGGCAAAAGGAAATCCATTCCCTTTTCAGTTAGCCCCTTCTACTTTTGTACATTTCCATGCTGTTTGCCAAAGGAAATCATAGCCCTTTAGTCTGACAATCAAGGCCTTCTAAAGTATAGTTCTAACCTACCTTTCCAGTCTTATAATCTATTGCCTTCCTTCATAAATAAATCTTCCATTGTGTTCCAAGTGGTCTACTTGCCTTCCTCCAAGTATATTCATGATTATTCATTTTTTCTTTATCTAGAATTACCCTTTTCCTATATATTAAAATTTATCTATCCTTTATGACATTTCAGTTGAACCTTCTCATGAAGAAGTATAACACAGTGAAAAGGGTTACAGATATGAAGTCAGATGATCAGAATTTGAATGCTATTCTACACTTTGGCTACCTGGACATCTTTTGCCTACCTGGATCTCAGTTCCTCATCTACACAAAAGAGGGTTGAATTACATGGTTTCTAGATTTCCTTCCAGCTCTAAATCTATTATCCAATAATCCTCCAAACCTTGCAACTGGAAGTAATGTCAAACTCTACTGAATTCTCAAAGTATTTACTAATAGCAACCATGCCATTCATATATAGCCTGATAATATAATTATTTTTTCCACACTTCATTTCCTCTACTAGATTGTATCTGAATGTCATGTGTTTTACCTGAAAGTAAATTTTCAAGCCAAGATTGCATAATTGCATAACCACTTATTGAGCATGCTGTTAGAATTTATATATATATAACATATATGTAGTTATAGTTATTAAAAAACTTTTCTAAAATGGCCCAGCTAGTTCGCCCAAGTATTGAGATTTGAACCTAGGTCTTCAAGTTTTATTCTGGAGCCTGCTCTTTCTTCTATTTACCCCATTGCCTATATGAAAGGATAATGATATGGATTAAACCTTTAATTTCAATATATAGGAAAATCCTCATCAGGGAAAGTAGGTCAGCACTTATCTTTAGCTTAAAGGCTTAGCCATAATTTCCAGTTTCTATGAACAACTTTACAAATGATTTTCACTCACGAATGTCTCATATCTTTTTTTCCTCCAATTATACCTTAGCAGACTTTACTAAAAGCTATTTTTACCACTGAAAATCTTCCTTTTTATCTAATTCTATTCAGATCAGCAACAGATTTGATCTGTAAACCCTCATGAATCAGAAAAAAGCTTTTGAAATATCTGAAGATCTTCCTGCCTCTCTTAGCATTAGGCTAAAACTCCTAAATAATAAAGAATGCAGTTGTCTACAATTTTGTACTACATGTAATTATTACTTCATACTACTAGGCAAAATACAGTTTTAGGTAGAAAACTGTTGATGTAGATGATTGAGTGCCTCCTTCTCTACCTATATGTCCTTGTGTTTAAGCAGGGAACAACTTTTAGGATTTTTGTAAAGAACAAGCCTCCAGAACAGCAGTTATAATGATAGTATGTTTCTGTTCTGGGCAATATAACTTCAGAAAAGATCTAGAAATTGAGAAGTTATTTAACTTTGAATGTATCAAACATTCAGTTTTTGAAGCCCTGTAGTAGATTCCATTAGAAATCTGTTCAATAAATTACCTCAAAAATCAAAGCAAAACAAAGCTAACTTTTAGACATATGGGGTCTTACTTTTCAACTTGCTTTCCTGACTATAATCATGCCATTCCAGTTTCTTAATGGGAACTGTAATCAATGAATTTTATTATCCAGTCATGATCATACTTATAAGTGAACTATCTTTTTCTGTGTTGAATTTAATGCTTTTTCAGAGACACATTTTGGAAGAAATAGACTGTACTGAAAAGTATGATGCTCGTCCCAGGAGCTTCATAGATTCAAAGCGGCAAGCGAACTTAGACATCATGTAGTCCAATATTCTGACTGAATGGACAATCACAGGGTTTTGTTTCAATGGACTGACCCCAAACTTCTAGCCTCATGATGGTTATGCTATATTATGGCTGACTCCCAAAATCTAGGTTATGAAACATTTCAGTTATAAATTAAAACTGCTTGTAATGTGATTCTGCCGCTACATTACAGAAAAGCAATAAATCGCTTGATTGCTTTCCAGCCATGATTCACTAAATGCACTTTCTATAAAATCCACAGGGGAATTTGCACCAGCCACTGTCATGTCATGAATGATGCAACCCACTTTAAATGTGCTTTATCTAGATGTGTATGCAAAAAGAAAAGGATACTTGGTCATTCAGGCTATAGCCAAATACTATGTGGTGCTTGGTATTACACCTTATAAAAATATTGAGGGGTGCTAACAGAGACAGGACTATTTTTTAGACTCTACATTGAACTTCCTCGAGTAGTCATGGTTAGCTTCTTAAACAAATCTGTGCCATGTATAGTGAGTCACCCAATGTTTACTGATATTTTTTAATCAAACAAGTTGGATGAAATTATTCTTCATCTCTTTTAGTGTTCTATTAGTATAAGAAAGCATTACTCCAATAGCAAGAGCATGGATTATTGAGTTAGAAGACTTAACCCAGATAGCTTACTACTTGTGTGACTTTGGGCAAATCACTAACTCTTGACCTCAGGATCCTCATCTATAAAAGATGAGTATGTTGGAAGAGATGATCTAAAGTCCCATTCAACTATGAATCTTACACTTTTAAAATTTCTTTTTAGCTGGATAAAAGACATGTTTCTGTTGAGAGCCTTAGAAGGCCCTGGGGGTTGCTAGGTTAGTTAATGAGCACTAAAATTTAGTATTCCATGCAGAGTAGATTTTACAGCAACTCTAAGCTTCAAAGATCAATTAGGAACGTTGTATTGAGAATGTTACTTAGTTGCCCAAGGGATCCTCTTGTAGATGGAAATACAAACAAATCTGATGGCAGAGAAATACAGCTTTTGGAAATATAACCCATGTTTCTACGATCTTTCCCCTATGTGTTGCTTCCTCAAAGTTAGTTTGGATGAGCGACTGAAATCATATGGATTATGAGAGCAAACATGGTCTAGGTCAAATAAGGGGAAGGCAGCATGGTATAGTATAAAGAGAGATGGATTTACATTGTCAAGGCCTGTGTTTGAATCCTGGCCCTCCCATGCACTAATTGCGTGACCTTGAAGAGGTCACTTCAATTCTCTGGTCTCAGCTTTTTTCTTCCATCTAAAATGAGGGGATTTAATTGAATAATAATGTGCTTTCAAGTTCTAGGTATTGTATTTCGAAAAACTGAGAACTTTCTCTCCCTTCAAAATTTTTACCAAATATTGGAAGAGCGGTCAAGTGGAAGAAGGGTTGGATTTGTTCTGCTTGATCCTCAAATATGGAATGAGGAAGAATAACTGGAAATCACAGACACATTTTTGCTGAATGTGCAAATCTCACAAGAATTGAAGGTAACCAAAATCAAATAGATTGCCTGGGGATCAAGAGCTTCCTTTTTATCAATTGCCTTCCAGCAAAGACAGAATGATCTTTTTCCAGTGTGTTGTAGAGGAATTCTTGTTCACAAATTCATTGCACTAAATAGCTAATGTTTATATTCTGAAATTCAATAGAGGGAAGTTGAGGCAGGGAACATTCACAGTTAAAAGGAAAGTGTCAAAATGTCACTTAACACCTTCTCTCTAGGAAGTAAAAAAGACTTTTGACACCTAAGATCTAAGAAGCAGCTCTGAACTAGTGTGAACAAACTTTTAGATACCTTAATATGATAAGAATAAAGGAGAGCAACAAAATTCTCCTTAAAACCAAATAAGATTATACTGGAAATGAGCTTTATGGCAATATGACAAGAAAAAAGAAATCAAAGGAATAAGAACAGTCAGTGAGGAAACAAAACTATCACTCTTTGCAGATGATATGATGGCATGCTTACAGAACCCTGGAGAATAAACTAAAAAACTAGTTGAACCAATTAACAACCTTAGCAAAGTTACAAGATGTAAATTAAACCCACATAAACCAGCAGCATTTCTGTATATTGCCAATAAAATGCAACAGGAAGAGATAGAAAGAGGAGTATTGACAAACAATATAAAATATTGGAGAGTTTACCTGTCAAGATAATCCCAGGAATTACATGAATAACATTAGAAGACACTTTCACACAGATAAAGACAAATCTAAACAACTGGAAAAATATTAATTGCTCATAGGCTGACTGAGGCGATATACTGAAAGTGACAATTCTACTGAAATTAACTTACTTGCTCTGTGCCATACCAATCAAACCACCAAAGAAGCGTGTAAGCAAGCTAAAAAAAATGGCAGAATTTACTTGGAAGAACAAAATGTCAAAAATAACAAGGAAATCAGTGAAAAAAAAATGTGAAGCAAGGCAGTCTAGCAGTACCAGATTCCAAATTAAGTTATCAAGTGGTAATCCTCTAAACAATTTGTTACTGGCTAAGAAATAGAATGAGGAATCATAGGCATATGTTACATAGATAATATAAAGTACAAGATAACCATAGTAACCTAGTATTTGATAAACCTAAAGTTCTAAGCTTTTGGGGGTAAGAACTTACTATTTGACAAAAATTGGAGGGAAAACTAAAAAGTAATTTAGAAGGAACTAGGCATAGACTAATATCCCACAATGAATATATGAAGATCACATCAAAATGGGTACATGATTTAGACATACGAGTAATATGATAAGTAAATTAAGGGAGCACGGAAAATTTTACTGCTCAGATTTACAGAAAAAGTGAAGAGTTTATGACCACATAAGAGACAGAGAGAATCACAGCAAGTAAATGGATAATTTGAGTACATGAAATCAAAGATATTTTGCCCAACTAAAACAAATCCAGTCAAAATTAGAAGGAAAGGAGGAAACTGGGTGGAAAATGCAATACATTTCTCTTATAACAGTCACATTTCCCAAATATATAAGGAAATGAGTCAAATTTATATAAATTTATAGAAAATTTATATAAATAAGTTATTCTCCAATTGATAAATAAAGAATAAGAACAAGAAGTTATCAGAAGAAGAAACCAAAGTTACCTATAGTCACACACAAAAAAATTCTCCAAATCACTATTGATTAGAGGAAAGCAAATTAAAAGAACTCTGAAGTACCAACACATGCCTATCAGATCAGCTAAATGACAGAAAAAATGACAAATGCTGGAGGAAATGTGGAAAAATTGGGACATTAGAATAGAGCCACTAAAAATTGGGAGGCTTTTGGTAGGTCTGTGAAGTGGTCCACTATTCTGAAGAACAATTTGGAACTATGCCCAAAAGATTATAAAACTCCATACCCTTCAGCTCATGAACGCAGCTACTAGATCTGTATCCTAAAGAGATAAAAGAAAAAGGAAAGAGACATAATGTACAAGAATATCTAGAGCAATTCTTTTTGTGGTTGCAAAGAATTGGAAATTGAGAGGATGACCATCAACTGGAGAATGGCTGAACAAGTTGTGATATAGGATTGTGGTGGAATACTACTGTTCTAGAAGAAACAATGAGTGGGATGACTTCAGAAAAATTTAGAATGACATATGAACCAATATAAAGTGAAGGGAGCAGAACCAAGAGAATGTTGTATACAGTAACAGTAATATTTCAACGTTGGCCGACTATGAGAGACTTAGCTATTCCGATCAATACAGTGATCCAAGACAATTCCAAAGGACTCATGATAAAAAATGCTGTCACCTCCAGAGACAGATCTATAAATTCTGAGTATAAACTGAAGTATAATTCTTTTCACTTTCTTTGATTTTCTAACTTTTTTGGGTAAGATATGGCTAATATAGAGATATGCATTGCATGATTTCAAATGTGTAATTGATATAATATCGATTTCCTTGTCCATTGGTAGGAGAGGGACTGGCAAGAATTTTGAATTCAAAATTTTAAAAAAGTGAAAAATTAATGATAAATTAGAAACAATAAAGCCCTGTAAAATTATAGTTATTGACAATGTTAAAGATTAGTCATAGAAAGTATATTACTTATCCACAAGTACTTGTATTTCTGTTTACATAAATATCACATACATATAATATCTCTTAAAAATCTTTTTTTATACTTTCTAATTATTATTAGTAAATCAACTATTTATATTATCTTAATAGCTTAATTTAACTGGAAAAAGACTGAGACATGAAGTCCTTTATGTTTCTCATACTTCTAGAGAAAACTGGAATGACTGCTGTACAAGTCAGGTACATGTCTAATACATTGCTTTTCCCCGGTTTACTGCAATATTTTGACTTATGAATAATCTTTCTCTTAAGTGATGCCATGCTTATCATCTGCAACAAAGATTGTTCTTTTGTGAACCTTGAAGATTCATGAGCAGTCAGGTATTCTTGAGCTATATACAATTGCCATGTTTTCTCCTGGGTTGGACAACTTTTAAAATAATTCAATGTGTTGACTCTTACATTTACAAATGTATACAGGAAGACTAGTTGTTTATGTAGAAACGAAAATGTTATGGATCCACTGCTGTCTAATTTGCATTTTTCTCCCATCACCTGTGCTTTAGGGGAACCCATGCCAAGAGGCAGGGCTCTCTTGCTGGGAGGAGTCCAGAGCATTGGCTACATTTAATCATTGATGCATGGAGTTAATGGGACCTTCCTGTTCTGTCCCCAAATAAGTTGCAGGAAATCATTTTATCAACATCTCTCATTTTGCAAACTCTCCAAATGAAGATTAGGTTACCATATATTACCAAAGATGCTGTTGATGGCAGGGTGAGTTTGAAGACGAAGGAGACAGAATGAACAAACTTACAGCTTAAAGCAAAGATATATTGAGAACATTTTTTCAAATGTCATGTTCACTGGTGAGATCAGTTTCCAGGCAAATCTAATTTATGTGAAGAGCATTTAGGTGGAACTGAACCAAGTAGAACAATAACCTTGGCAGTATATTCAGCATAAAAAATTGAATACACTTTTACTACCTACCCTTTATGTTTAAAAGAAAAAAAATAGACCAAAGACCTTTTTTTTTTTTAACTTAGAGCATTTGTGCTTAATCTCATTTAATAAAAGGTATGGTTTGCAATTAAAAGTAGAAACCAAATTACAGTCTCTTCATTTACTCTTATTTACTGTTGGAAGCTCTAACTTTTCCAAATTGAGTTTTTTATTTACAAAATAAAAGAATAATAGGATCAGAGAATGAGAGGGAAGGGACCTGAGATGTCATTGTGTCCATTCTCCCTCCCGTTACCAACGAAGCAACTGAAACCCCAGAGATTAAGTCACTTGGATAAAATCCCACAGTCAGTAGTTGTTTGAAGCAAGACTCATCATCAGCAACTGCACTAAAATTCCAAAAGCCTGTTTTTTAACTGTCATATTCTCCTGTTGGCTTGAAAGACAGGCAGAGGTGAATAGGTCAGAAAGGACTGATGACGCTGATGGGATTACAAAACCATGAGTGCACTGGAATATTCTCACAGTAATGCTATGTAGTAGAAAAGCATGCAAGAGCAGGCTCTTAGAAGAACCAAATCACAGGTGATCCAGAGTGCAATGGAAAAAAAAAGAAAAGCTGTCATTCATACTGTACAATATTATCAACTTTGTCTTGCGTGTAAGTTTTTTTAATCAAAAACATTAATGAGGACACGTATGTTTGGAAAAGGAAGATGATCTATTTACAAAGTGCAAAGGAGGGAAGGTAATAAGCGTAGAGTCAAAGTGTATGGACTGGTATTCACAATTTTTTTAAATTTATGTTTTGCCAATTAAATACTTAAATCTCTAAGTGCCCACTTGTCCCGCCATGGTGACTCCTTGGGGTCCTTTATGCTGTCCCCTCCCCCTTCTGTGGCACTCCCTCTGGGGCTCTGGGAGGCCTGGATGCAGGAAGTAGTTCTGTAACTCTCGAAGGGCTCAGAATCGGTGAGAAATGGTGTTCTTTACAGCTTTGGGCAGCTTGCATACATCTGCTCGTAGCCATCTGGCTGGAAACAAGGATCCCAACCAAAGTCTTAACAACATCGAGGCTCCACAATCTGGCCAAAGTTCCGACCTCTGAAAAGCTGTACAGGCTCTTCTGGCCATCCACTGCTGATGGCGAATGTACCGAGAGCGTAAGCTGACTTGTCTCCAAAGCCCGCAAGCAGGCGGTAAAGACCTTCAGACTTTAACTTTTTCAGAAACTACTTTATCACTTTAAGGGCCAGGGAGTACCTCAACACCACCCCTTGCCCCATCGAAGCAAAGGCAGATTTCCTCCACCAAGACCTGCCCCTGGACTTGTCTGGCTGCTTCCCCGCATTTCTGGATGGAAATTTCATCAGTTCCCCTTGGTATTCCGGCAGGTCAATTTTCTGTGGGACCAGATCACAAGGGAACTTTTCTTCCCAGGATCTGGACCATCTCTTCTGATTTCTTAGCATTTCCAGTAACAAACACAATTTTCTTTCCAGTCAGCAATGCCCCCATCTGTGCTTCAACCCAACTAGGCTCTCTTCCCTCAATTGGTGAGGAGCACTAATTCGGACCAATGGGGAGGAAGCAGGTGATCATATTCACAAAATTTTAAAAGGGCCAGATGCAGGCATATTTAAGCAGATTAAAGAGTTCACAGGCTTATTTAAAGTCATGGATAAGAAAGCTGAAGAAAAATAACGAAAAAAAAATGGATTGCAATGTGTTCCAGTAGAGCATGTGCTAAATATCAGTGAAATCAAGGGCTCATCAAAACAACATCATATTGCAAAGAACATCTGTCTTCATCTACCTGTAATGCAATGCACTAGCAGCTTCTCAACAGAATGCTACTGTGAAAAGCTTTTAAAGTTCAGATTACACAGTATAGTGAATACTCCATTTATTCTATTACAAATCAAGACAAACATTTACAACAAATCACAATATAATATTCACAAAATTCCATCTTCTCACAGAAAATTACAGTATAGTGTTCACAACAGTTTAACATTTAAAATGGCCATAGTTTCCACCATGGTGGCCACAATATTAAGAACAAAGGACAAAAGAATAATCATCTGGTTTCCCTAAGGGGGGGAAAACCCTTCTTACTTAATCATTCAGTCATTTCACAATACAATAATCAATCTTCCACTCATGGGGCAATCATAGATTAACTTAATCAGTCACTTATTCAGCAATCAATTACTAAGTATCATTAGTCACTAAGTACAATCATTAGAAAATTACACAAACTCTCCACCCCTCAGTGTCTAGTACTCTTCAATTTCATCATGCTTCCAAGGGGAGGCCTTTTCTTCATCTTGACTTGGGGTGGTTTCTCAAATTCTCTGGATCCCCTTCCATGGTCCCAGCTCCTACCTGAATCTACCAGTCACCTGGATTCAGAGGTAGACAGCTCCCAGCTCCTTATCCAGTCCTCCAAGCAGTTCTTGCTACACACTGAAGTTCATAGGGTCCAGCACATCTCAAACCCTTCACAACTTCTGTTGTCAGGAACTCAAGGATCAACCAAGCCACAAACAAACAGAGGCTTATCCTGGTCATGCTCCTTCAGTCCTCCAGCAGTTTGGATCACCCTAGGACCCAGAAGGAAACTCAGCCTTCTAGGAGGCAGCGAATTCAGGCTTCACCAGATTCTGGTCTCAAGAAACTCCAACTCAGTTCTCAGTCAGCTTCCAGATGCTAGGAGAAAAACACTCTCCCTCCCTCCTTCTCTCTCTCTCTCTCTCTCTCTCTCTCTCTCTCTCTCTCTCTCTCTCTCTCTTTCTCTTTTCTCAGCTGGCTTCAGTCTCCAGTCTCCACAATTTCTTCCTCCACCAGGAGCCACCAGGAGCAACATTCCTGATTCTGATTCTCTGTCTCTGGAGTTCTTCTTATATACATGATCTCTCATCCTGTCTCAGCCAACCCCTTTCTGCCAGTCAGTAGCAAGAGACAGAGTTCATACCTTCTACTTCTTTCATACAGGAGACAGAGTTCACACCCTCTGCCTCTTTCACAGAAATACTTAGCCCTTAGTTACTAAGGACCAAGTACCTGCTAAATTAGTTGTCCAAAGGCAAAGGGGACCTTGAAAAAAAATGGCACATGAGGTTTCTGATGATCAAGCTTTATAATTCATACCAGAATAATCCCTAAAACACTCTCTGTACCTCTTTTGAGATTCATGAAATGATCTTATTCTCTTTTCATCATTTCTTAGGAGTCTAACTTTTGCTTCTTCAAAAAATACACACACACACTCTATATTGTGTGTGTATGTGTATGTATATGCACATACACACACATATGACAAGACTTTTCCTGGAGGAAAGGAGGAAATATATTCTATACCTGATTTAAATGGAAATATATAAAGTGTTAGAGACAGCGGTAAGTTTAGAAATCAGTTAATAGTGTAATTTGGCTAGCACGTGGAATTTGTTAAGTGGAGTATTATGAAAGAATAATCTTAAGGAGTTTGTAGTTTATCCTGGTGGCAATCAGGTATCACTGAAGGTAGAGGAGCAGAGTGATAATAAGACCTGTCTTAGGAAAATTATTTTAGCAGTTAAGTGAAGAAAACTAAAGTGGAGAGGAGAGACTGGAAGGAGGGAAAAAAAGAGATATTTGTAGTGGTCCAATCAAGACGTGATGAGGGATTGAATTGGGGTAATGAGTATAAGAAAAGTGGTGTTGTGGAGATAAAACTGATAAGACTTGGTACTAAAATAGATATTGGGAGAGAGCTGACTTGGTTATCATGAACCTGGATAACTGAGAGGAAATCCTTTTAGTGAGTGGTGAATACCCCCCTTGAAAACAATTAGAGGGTAGAACTATAGAGGAAAGATGAGTTTTATCTTGGTTTTGTTGAGTTTACAATGCATAGAATTTGTGCAGAAGGACATAAATAGTAGGCAGTTAATTATCTTTCATTTATCCTATATATAGTTTATTCTTATATTGTTGTTTCCATATTCTCTCCCCAATTAGAATTCAAGCTTCATGAGTGTGAAGTACTATGTGTCTGGCACAAAGTAGAGGCTTTATATATGTTTATTGACTAACTCTTCCCAATGCAAGACTGAAGTCTAGAAGAAGTTGGGCCTTGTAGTCAGGAAGACCTGAGTTCAAAATCTCAATCAGGCATATACTAGCTCTATGAATGTAGGTAAGACAATTAGCCTCTCTGAGGCTGAGTTTCTTTATCTGTTAATTCAGAATAATGGTAGCTCCTGCCTCATAGGGTGGCTATAAGAATTCAATATGATAACACATAAAAAGTAGCTTACAGCACTTATACAAATGCCAGCTAATATGTAGAAAGTTGAGCCATGTATGAAACTATGGGAGTTGACATGATATCAAAGGGCCCAGAACAATATTCTTAATCTGGGAAGGGATTCCAGGGTTTCTGTGAACTTGGTTGGGAAAAGAAATACATGTCTTCATTTTCCTATGTTCTAACTAAAATTGAGCATTTCCTTTTATTATGAACGTAGACCAAAAGCATGATTTGGAGAAGGGGTCCACAGCATTCATCACACTGCCAAATTGGCATACACACCAAGTTTAAGAACATCTAGTCTAGGGTGCACAGAAGGAAAAACAAATAAACAAAAAAATCAACAGAGGCATATGTGTTGTATGGTGTAGCTTGGAAGGGTAGTGGTTGGTTTATGGGGCTGACATGTTCAGAATTCCTATACAAACAAAACTGATTACAGCAGATTTTGCTAGTTATATCACTTGAGATGCATTGATTCATTGTGAGAGAAGGGTTTAAAGCTGAGCCTTTAGTCATGATTTCCTTACTTAGAGGAGAAGGAAGAAATACAGAGTAGGGGATGAGTGGCATCCCTTGTCCTCCATGAACTTGGACCTAACCTGTATTGCCAGCTTCCTCAAACACTATTAACTCATTTTGTAGAAGCCAGGAAAGAATGATCATTGGATCTACCAGCAGGAAGAGGAGTTGAAAGGGGTTTTAGGAAAACAGGGAATGTAAAACAAGTCAATGAAAGTGGGACCAGTTTCAAAGGCCTGGCCATCTTGTTATACTCTCAGTCATCTGTTTACCTGATCTAGCTACCTGGGTCATTTTCCAAAGGAAATAATGGATTTTGGTGGCTAGCAAGCATTCCTGCTTCAAAAGTGGACAGAGAGATGACCCTTAGTTAAAGGACCCAAAAGTGACTGGGTGCAGCCTGCCTGTGCAGATTGTGTAATCATTCTCAAGTCACAAATTTCCTCTCCTGAGACTAACCTATATCAATGAAACTATAGGTCTAGTCCTTCTTCTTATCACTGTTATGGACCAGGTGCTGAGGATACAAAGACTGCTTATATCCCATAGGGTAAACAACATTTAAATAGGTTCAAAGTATATAGTATATGCAAGTATGTATAAGGGCTGATTAAGAGACCTACCCGTGAACTTTTAAAATTACAGTATTAATGGAGCAGGAAACTAGAGAAAATGAGATGCAAAGGTTCAGCCCTTTCAGATTTTGATTGGTTGGATTTGAACCTTGTAGAAAGCATGCCTTATTCTAATTGGAGTGTTACATTTACATTTGCAAAGAAGAGGAAATTATACTGATTCACTACACTTGATGTCCTTTGAAAAGCAGTCATCAAAAATAAGCATTTATTGGTCAATCAGTGAGTCAAGAAGAATGTATTAAGGACCTACTAAGTGCCAGGCACTATGCTAAGCACTGGGGGTCCTAGACAGTCCTTGGAGCTTCTAATCTAATGGCGAAGAGAACATGTAAACAACTCGGGGCCTGCAAACTGTGTACGGTGTAAATGGAAAATTAATCTCAGAAAAAAAAGACACTAGCCATTGGAGAATTGGGAAGAGATTCCTGTAGAAGAAAGGATTGAACTGAATCAAGGAGAACAGGGAAGTCAGGAGGATGAGGTAAAGAGGGAAAACCTACTAAATATAAGGGAAATGTGTCAGTGAAAGGTGCAGAGATAGGAGATGAAGTGTCATACTCAATGATCAGAGAGAACAGTATGGTTGGGGTTTAGAATCTGCAGAGGGGAGAAAAATATAAGAAAACTGGAAAGGTTAAGGAGTCAGGTTGTGAAGGGCTTTTAAAATCCAAATGGAAGATTTTCTATTTGATGCTGGAGGCAATAGGGTGCCTTTAAAGCTTATTGACTAAGGGTGTAATGTGGTTGGAGCTTTGGGAAGATTTAGGAGCTTTAAGAAGAAAAAAATGAATGTTCTGATGGAGGGCAGACTGGAGAGGGGAAAGACTAGAAGCAGGTAGAACAACCTGTAGACTATTGCAATTTAATAGGTGTGAGATGATGAGGACCTGCCCAAGGGTGGTGCTTTTGTAAATGGAGAGAAAGGACATAGAAAAGAAAAGTTGTCAAGGACAGTGGATATGTGGGATTTGGGCAAGTGAGGAATTAAGGATGATATGCTGTAATGGTAATGGAATTTAAAGATCCCCCTGTATTGGCTTGTTTTTGGGGTTGAGTGTTAAATTCCAGAGCTTGTGAATCCCACTTATGGGATGGACTTGTTGATGTGAAGAGAGAGGACTGAAATGGGAGGAGCTAGTGCTGTGGATTTAGAGACAAGCCCAAGCAGAGAGAGACCAGAAGAACTCTTGGGGGAGCAGTATCTTGGAGGCAGAGAAAGAAAGAAGAACTGCTAGGGGCCAGAGTTGCTGAGAGAGAGAGAGACTGCTGAGGGCCAGTTGGAGTTACCCAGGACTTTAGAGAACTTCCACTTATAGATGCTGAGGACTGAGGAAGCATGGCTGTGATGCCAGTGTTTTGTCTGTTTTGATGTTGTTTTGCCAGATTTGTTTGCTGGAGAAGGACAGTGCTGCAGTTGCAGAGGTCTTAGAAACTTGCTATTTGTTCAGAAGCCTTAAAGAAGGATTTTCTTGTTGTATGTGTACAGAAATCCTGGAAGAGGGCCTTGCTGATGTTTTCAGGGGTTCTGGGACTGTTCTGCAAGCAGAGAGTGAATTAAGGAGGATGCTGGCAATGCATATTGTGGCTTTGTTAAGCTTTGTCTCTGCAAGAACAGAGATTGCTGAGAACTTACCTCACCCTCAAGATGAAGAAAAGATCTCTCCTTGGGTATTAAATGCTGTGATGATATCTTAGCCTTGTTGTAACTCAAGGGTAGATAGTCTTTTGTGCTCTCCACTGCCCCTTTTGAGAAAGTGCTTTGCATTAATTGGTGGCAATTGTAATTCAATTGTGATCCTGGGGTGGGAGACTTTTGACTTTTTTGTGCTCTGTGACTGACCAAATGAATGTACTTTGTTTATGATTGGAAAGTAATCTCCATTTGAGAAAGAGACTTTGTGACTGACTAAATAAATGTACTGTCCAGGGGATGGAGTAATACTTGGATTGAATTGAGAACTTACTACTAAATGAATGTACTAGCAGGGTGGGCTACTTTGACTATGAACTTAGTGACTGAATAGAGAACTTACTAAATGACCAAATTATACTGTATTTTGATTTTTTCTGTTCTGTGAATGTTTTTGCCTTAATTTGTCACTGAATAAAATAGAGAGTTACTATGTTGGCATTCTGAACCTTCAAAGTTACCTCTGCTTGTCATTACATATATTAAGGTTGTAAACTAGAGTGACTGAGAGAATTGGGGGTCCCTCAAAAGTTGGGTAGCAGGGAGGTGTGTGTGTGTGTGTGTGTGTGTGTAGATAATGATTTCTGTTTTGGAAATGTTAAATTTGAGATATTCAAAAGGTAGTTGATAACACAGGATTGGAAAAAAAAGAGATATTAAAATTCAATATAAATATGGGTGTCATCTAGAAAATAGAGGCAGCAAGGTGGTATAATAGACCAAGGACTGGACTTGGACTTAGGAAAACTTGAGTTCACATCTTACCTCAGACACTTACTTGATGTTTACCTTGGGCAAATCACTTGGTCTCTATATGCCTCAGTTTCCTTATCTATAAAATGGAAATAATAATAGCATCCATCTCACAGGACTGTTGTGGAGATCAAGTGACGTATTTGTAATGTGCTAGAGTTTGAAGATTGGAGAAGAAGGGGGAAGGCAGAGAGAACAATCTGCTGGAGAAGATAGGAATGGAACACATTAAGAGTATGTGTTGGGTGTTGCCTTGGTAAGAAGAAACACCTCTTCTTGAGAAAGTTTAAGGAAGAAACAATAGCAAGTTTTTGAGTGACGTGAGACAAAATGGAGTAGGAAAAAGGTTTCTTTTCTCTGTTGTCTTCAATTTTTCATTAAAATATGAGTTGTTTTCCTCAGTTGAGAAAGTGTGGGGAATGGTTTCTGTGAGGAGCTTGAAAAGAAATGAAAATGTTTGGAAAAAGCCCCTTCATTGGATGCTTTAGTGAACTGATAAGGAAGGAGTTGTAGAATTGCTTTGCTGCAGTGAGAGCCAATTTGAGATTATGTAGCATAAATTTGAAATGGACCCAATCAACATTGTTTTGCAATTTTCTTCAGTTCTGCTCAGTTGAACACAACCAAGAGTAAGGAGGTCAATGAAGAGAGTAAGGAATTGCTGGCATTTGGCAGAGGGATAAGTAGTAGGACAAAAGTAGTAGGTAAAGCACTGGATTTTAGAGGATGAGATAGAGTTGAATCGATTGAATGAGGGATAGAGATAGGGAAAGAGGCCAGATGTAGCCAGCTCAATACTGATGGCTTGGAGAAGAAGTAAGGGTGAAGGGGGCGGAAGTCACAGAAATGATGAAGAATAGGGTTAGGAATAAGATAGAGAGGAAAGTGGAATGATGGAAAATTTTGGTCAAAAAAAACCTTCAGAGTTCATGAAGACAAATATAGAATAGTCATGTTTTATGGAAAGATCTAAGGGTAGGGGCTAATTAAGGTGGAGTGGAGGAGTAGGATATGGGAATTGAGTAGACTGAGGATTGGAAAAGTAATGGTGTTTGAGTGAGCATCACCATATATAGTGAAGTGCCCTAGTATGAAGGTAGGAGATAGGCTAAAGAGAGACTGACCCAGTGCTGGATTCATTGAATAAAGAAGGGGAACATCTAAGTGATCAACAGATAAAGACCTCTAGAATCTAGATTGGGTGACAAATTGGAATAATGTGACTCTCAAAGGATTAGAGTTTGCTGGATGAACCAATGAACATGTATGCAAAAGCCAATTGGGAAAATATGAAATTTTTATAGAAATGAAAAGTATTATTTGAACTAGGCCAAGATGTGAAAATGAAAAGTCATTATAGATTCTTTCATTAGGTGCAGCTCTTCTAGGCAGAACTGAGGAATGTAGAGCCTGCTGATGGGCCTGAGGGTAAATTTTGTCTCTTCTACTATGGAAGCATAGGAAAATCATCTTAAATTCTCTGAATTTCAGCTTCTTCTACTGGGAGGTTGGGTAGACTAATTAACCTCTAAAATCCCTTTTATCTATGATTCTAGGACCAAGAGGTATAGATTGAACTTTTTTTTTTTTAAGAAAGTCTTTTCTGTGTTGGGCCAAAATCTGTCACCTGTTCATTTCCACCCGTTGCTCCTAATTCTGCCCTGTGGAGCCAAGCCAAATAAAACTAAATT
>CM053598.1:21070065-21118358 GCA_028646575.1 Pseudocheirus occidentalis
GCCGAGGGCTCTGAAGCAGTCCAGTGGGGGCCGCCGTGGCTCTCAGCCATTCGTGCTGCAACAGCCGCCTCCCGCTGCCTCCTTGCCCTGGGAGCAGTTTGGCCGGACCCGCTCTTCTCCTCCCCAGTTAGCAAAATCCACTGACCTTTCTCTTAGCCTTTTTTTCTTCTGGCCTGATAAATGTGGTAACTGTGCCTCCAGTGCAGCTGATCTGCTCTGCTATAGCCGTGGTTCCCCGCCCGATGCCCCAGGGCCTGAGCCCACCGGGGTTTCAGCCGCAGGTCCCAGACTGCTTCGAAGAGCCCCGCCTGCTGCACTGCCTGTAGTGCTTTCTGTCTTGTGGAGAGTTTTGGAGCTTGAAAATCTGTTTAGCGTCCCATTTTCTGAGTTTTTTAGTGTGTTTGTGTGGGAGCTGTGGTGCTTTGCTGCTTCTACGCCTCCATCTTGGCTCCGCCCCTCCTATAGATATCTTTGATTTCTTCATCTGAAAACTTCCTGTTAATATCCTTTGAACCATGATCAATTGGAGAATGACTTGTATTCTTATAAATTTGACTAAGTACTCCATATATTTGAGAATTGAAACCTTTATCAGAGATCCTTGTGTAAAGATTGTTTCTCAATTTTTTGCTTTCCTTATAATCTTGTTTGCGTTGTTTTTGTTCATGTGAAAGCTTTTTAATTTAATATAATGAAAAGTATCTATTTTAGTTTTTAGTAATGTTCTCTATCTCTTCTCTTTTCCAGGGATCTAACTTAACTGGTAGACTATTTCTTGCTCTTCTAATTTGCTTATAGTGTCACCCTCTATGTCTAAATCATGAACCCATTTTAACCTTATCTTAGTATATAGTGTGAGATGTTGGTCTATACCTAATTTCTGCCTTATTGTTTTCTAGTTTTCTCATCAGGTTTTATAAAAGAGTAAGTTCTTGTCTTTTTGACTTCTTTGGGTTATCAAGCATTACGTGTACTTAATCCAGGGGTGGGGAACCTGTAGACCAGGCTGCATGTGGCCCTCTAGGTCCTCAAGTGTAGCCTTTTGAATGCAAATTTCGCAGAATAAATCCCTTTCATAAAAGATCTGGTATTGCTAACCCACCTTAAGTTGTATTTTTTCCCTAATTTTTCCCATTAATTCCCTTAATATTCTTGACCTTTTGTTCTTCCAGGTGAATTTTGTTATTTGTTTTCAGCTCCTTTCAAATATCTTTTGGTAGTTTGGTATGACCTTGAATAAATTAACTTAGGCAGAATGGTCATTTTTATTATATTTGCTTGATCTACCAATGAGAAATTGGTATTTTTATAATTGTTTATTTGTGTGAAAAGTGATTTATATTTGTTTTCATATAGTACCTGGGTTTGTTTTGGTAGGTAAATTCCCAAGTAATTATATGATTTGCAGATTTTTTTTATCACCCCTTCTGCTTAATAATATTTTATTTTTCCCAATTTCATGTAAAGATAGCTTTCAATACTCACTTTTAAAAGTTTTGAGTTCCAAATTTTTTCTTCCTCCTTCTACTCCTCCCTCCCTAAGATGGCATGCAATCTGATATAGGCTATACATGTAAAATTATATTATATATTCACATTAGTCATGTTGTGAAAGGAGAATCAGAACAAAAGAGGAAAGTCACAAGAAAAAAATTGAAGAGAGAAAATAGTATGTTTCTATTTGCATTCAGACTCCATAGTTCTTTCTCTGCATATTGATAGTGCTTTTGATCATGAGTCTTTTGGAATTGTCTTAAATCATTGTATTGCTGAGAAGAACTAAGTCAATCAAATCTGGTCATCACACAGTGTTGGTGTTCCCATGTACAATATTCCTTTGGTTTTGCTCACTTCAGCAACATCAGTTTATATTAAGTCTTTCTAGGATTTTCTGAAATATGCCTGCTCATCATTCCTTAAAGAACAATAGTTTTCCATTACATTCATATTGCTGCAACTTGATCAGTCATTCCCTGATTGATGGGCATCCCCTCAATTGCCAATTCTTTGCCACCACGAAATATTTTTGTACATATGAATCCTTTCCCCTTTTTCATGATTTCTTTGGGATACTGACCAAGTATTGGTCTTGTTATATCAAATGGTATGCATAGTTTTATAGTCCTTTGGGCATAGTTACAAATTGTTCTCCAGAAGGTTGGACCACTTCACAACTCCAACAATAATGCGTTAGTGTTCCAATTTTCCCACATCTTTTACATTTATCACTTTCATGTTGTATCATGTGAAGCCAATCAGATAGGTGTGATGTGGCACCTCAAAGTTGTTTTAATTTGCATTTCTCTAGTCAATAGTGATTTACACCATTTTTTTCACATAGGCATAGATAGCTTTAATTTCTTCATCTGAAAACTGCCTGTTCATATCCTTTGACCTTTTATCAGTTTCGGAATGACTTGTGTTCTTATAAATTTCACTCAGTTCTCTATTTTAGAAATGAGTCTTTATCAGAAACACTGGCTATAAAAATATGCTTCCCGGTTTTCTGCTTTCCTTCTAATCTTGGTTTTATTGGCTTTGTTTCTGCAAAATCTTTTTAATTTAAAGTCATCAAAATCATCCATTCTGCATTTCATAATGTTCTCTATCTTCTGTTTGGTCATAAATTCTTCCTTTGGAGGAGTTGTTTTCTTCAGTGGACTTTTGTTTCTCCTTTTCCATTTGTCCAACTCTAATTTTTAAAAAGTTTTCCAAGCTGTTGAGTCTTTTTCCCCCATAATTCTCTTGTATCACTCTCATTTCTTTTCCCAGTTTTTCTCTTACCTCTTTCACATGATTATTAAGCTCATTTTTGAGCTCTTCCATAAGTTCTTTCTGGATTTCAGGCTACTTCCCATTTTTCTTTGTTTTTGTTTTTTGCTTTTAGGAGGGGGGAGGATAGGACAATTGGGGTTAAGTGACTTGCTCAAAGTTACATGGGTAGTAATTGTTAAGTGTCTGAGGTCAGATTTGAACTCAAGTCCTCCCTACTCCAGGGCAGGTGCTCTGTTTACTATGCTATCCCAACTTCCCATTTTTTCTTTGGGGTTTTGTCCATAGATATTTTGACATTGTTTTCCTCTTCTGAGTTTCAGTCTTGGCCTTCTCTGTCACTGTAATAATTTTCAATGATCAGATTCTTTTTTGTTAATTTTTGCTCCTTTTTTGCCTTTTATTTCCTTTAAATTTGATCTCTGCTCCCAAGGTATAAGGGGTTCTGCCTCAGTTTTCTTGTGCAGGCCTTGACTATTTACCATCCTATATTGATGTTGCCCTGAAGCCCATGGGGGACCATCATGTCAGGTGCTATGTTGAGGGGTGTTGTGGGGATCGCTGGCACTACTGGTGGCTAGAAGGATCTGGCAGCTTACTTGGTGCTGAGCTGGTGTCCTAAAGATGGTGTCAAGTTTGTGCTGAAGGGGTTTTTCTGCATTTCCCTGGGGTTACACTGAAGTCCATGGAAGTCTGGCCACTGGAGGGTTTATGTGTTATGTTGAAACACATGGATGTCTTCCCTACATGCTGGAGAATGCCTATTTCCTCAAGGCTACACCGAAGCATATGGTGGTTCTCAGGGCTGGGGTCTGCCAGTTTTCCTAGCTATGCTAAGTTATGTGGTGGGTTCCAGTGTTGGTATTTGCCTGCTCTATCACACTAGGGTTCAGGATCTCCTATTGTTTTGCTTCCTTTCCTGGAATGTGCTTTCCTCTCTCCCCCCCCTCCCTTTTCCTGATGAGACAGATCTTTCTTGCATTTCCTTTATCTCCTAGGCTAAAAGAACTCTACACCTCACCTTTCTGCTGGTTCCACTGGCTCAGGATTTATTCTGGGGTACTATTTTATGTCTGTTTGCAGGTGAATAAAGGAGAACCACAGTGATTTACCACTTATTCCACCATCTTGGCTCACAGAAGTCTGAGATTCCAACACTATTATTTTCAAAGATATTACTATCCTCCACATAAACCTCGACTCATCACTCTCTCTCATCTCCCATGTCCAATATGATGTCCACAATCTTGCTGATTGTGCCTTCATAAGCTCTCTTATGTAAGCCCAAACCCCTATAGCCTCCTCTGACACTGCCACTACCCTGGTGCAAGACTTTATGTTCTTATGATTGAACTATTGCAATAAGCTGTTTGCTATTTACTCTGCCTCATCTCTCTCCATTGCAGTCCCTAATCCTAACTCTATTCAGCTATTAAATTAATCTTCCTAAAGACCGTTTTACCCCTCCTCTGTCTTCACACTTTGGTAAATTCCAATGGCTTCCTATTACCTCCAGGAGCAAATATAAAATGCTCTACTTGACTTTCAAAACTTTTCCTGACCTGTACACCTCCTACCTTGATAGTCTTCTTACACTTTACTCCATACTCATGAGCTCTGTGATTCAGCAACATTGGGCCCCTTCCATTCCTCTCACAAGACTCAGTCTTCCAGCTCAGGAACTGTCATTGACTATCTTCTCCTTCCTGATCTCTGCCTCCTGATTTCCTCCAAGTTCCAGCTAAAATCTCAAGTTCTTCAAGAGGTCTTTTCTCATGTCCATGATTACCAGTGGCTTCCATCTTTCTGATTACTTATAATTTATCCTGTATATACAATGTTTATAAATAATATTCATGTTGCCTCCCTCATTAACCTGTGAGCTCCTCAAGGGCATGGGATGTCATTTGCCTTTCTTTATATCCCCAGTCCTTAGCTCTGTATCTGACACATAGTGTAGGCACTTAGTCAGTGCTTACTGATTGATTTATAAAATGTTTTGAAAACATCAAGACATGACATAAATGCCAGTTATTATCATCATTGTTTCTAATGGTATGAGGAGCAGTTTATCAAAACTGACCAAAACATCAACTGAACTTGATAACATATGCATACTGACCCCTTCTCTCAATTTTGGTGACATTCTTTCCATTTAAATGACTATAGTCTTCCCCCCCTTCTTCTTGTTTAACTTTTAATAAATTTATTTGTCTTCCTATATTTTATATTCATTGTTTCCTATGGTATAGTCTTGTTCTGCTATACCAGTGCACCCAAATTATTATTCACCAACTGATGAACAAATATTATTTAAAGGAAAAAAAATTCTTGCAGATGAGGGAACTTGTCCAGGGCCATACAACTAGTAAATATTTAGAGAAGGATTTGAACTCAGGTCTTTGTGACTCCAAGTCTAGTATGCAACACTCCAAACAGACAGTTTGCAATAGATTTCATTCAGATATGAAGCAAACCTGCCTTTAAAAAAGATTCAGAAGGAATGGACCAGAATAGAGGTTGGTGACTGCAAAGCCATCTCTACTATTTCTGAAGAGGGGGGAATCAAATACTTCTCTATTGGAGAGCACTGATAGTCTTGTATTTCTGCACAGGTTGCACCCCTCACCTCAGCGCACACACACACAGACAAACACAGACACACACACACAGCCTTTTAGACTGGGACAATTTTACTATTTTATTTTTGGTTTTGCATTCTCTGTACTGAGCACAATTCCTATTGCCTGATATGTAGTGAATTCTTAACAAATGCTTATTTAATTGAATTGAATTAATTTAAAAAGATATTGCTCCAACATAAAAAAGAATAAGTCTACTATTTCCCAGGAGAAAAAAATGCTGATGAAAAAGAAAAAAAGGGAAAAGAGAGAAGAAAGCCTGATTCAATCCCCAATTTCACACCTGGCTGCTTGCTTCTCAGTAGCAGAGTCTCTCTTAAATAAGTTAGTGTCTTATACTCTTTTCCCCTGGATCATTGTCAGTAGACCAATGGCAAAGATATAGCACAGAGAGATGTGGAGGCAGAAGAAAGAGGTGTGGCACCATGCCAGTTGGCTCTTAATTTGTACCTGACTCACCTGAGATGCGCACAGCTGATGTTCTCAGCTCTTCCTGATTCCCATGCATCATGTAGAAGGAGAAGAGCCTTGGAAATGGCTTGGGAAGCCAACTTTAATATTTCACAGGATGCAGAGAGTGTGAGGATGAGAATAGACTGAGATCTGAATAGGGTGAGGTTTGTGGATAGTAGCCAGGTAGGTGAGTGTTGAGGTATGTGCTAGGCCATCTTTTCTATGTGTGTAGTTATGTTTTACTCAAGTGAGAGAATGCACTTAAAGTCCTTTGCAAGATCAAGTGACATATAAACATCACTTATGTAGATGATGAGGAGCAGAAGGAGGAGGAGGAGGAGGTGGAAAAAAAGGAGAAGATGCCTCCTCTTTTCAGTGAAGATGAAATAGAAATAGTCTTGGGAAAAGGGGCTATCCTGCTATCATTCATCTTAAATATTTTAATGGTTATTTGGAGACAGATAAAATGATGTTTTTTAATAATTGAATATAGTATCGGGATTTAAGTGCATCTTTTAGAGAATCATAGGAAAAGAAATCAGGACATTTTTAATAGGAAAGAGGATGAAGGAATGAAGATGATTCCTTAGACCAGACTTTTAATTCTATGGCAGGGAGAAGATGAACTTCTTTTCCAAGGATATAATGGCACCATCTTTGTAAATTATAATCTTAGAAAGTTGCCTGAGGCACTGAAGGGTTAGGTCACTAGCCTAGGGTCATATAGACAATATTTACCATGAACCTGAACTAGTTCTGCCTAACTCTGAAGCTAGCTCCCTATCTATTATATCACAATTATGATTGTTATTATTTTTCTTTCTTTCCAAATATGCTTCCATTGGAGACCAGTGTCTAATGAATTGCACTTGTGTCTATATATCCTTGGAAAAATCATTTCACTTTGTCAGGGCCTCAGTTTCCTCATCTGTAAGAAAAGAGGATTGATGGAATGGTTCCTAAGGTCTCTTCTAGCTCTAAAATCAACACAATCCCTTGGATTCTGTGTAGACCTTCCTGGCTTGTGTTGATCTGCAAGGTATATAGGATACCATACTGATATTGGAGACATAACCACATAGGTTCAAACCCTACCTCAGAAGTTTAATAACTGTACTACCTTGGATAAGTCATTTACCACCTCAGGGCCTTGATTTATTCATCTGTAAAAGGAGAGGATGGGACTCAATGACCATTAATGTCCCATCTAACTCTGGATTAATGATCTTGTTTTCCTCAAGACATCTAGGGAGAGAATAAAATGATGTAGTCAAGGCAAGTTTCTGCTGTGCATCTTAAGAATGACCTCTCTAATCTGGCCTCAGACACTTAACCCAAAAAAACTAGCCCTGTGACCTTGGGCAAGTCACTTAATCCCAACTGCCCTCCAAAAAAAAAAGCAAAAAAAAAAAAGAATGACCTCTCTGAGTCCTTCTCTTTCCCTAGCAGCCAGTGAGGTATTGCTACCAGGACCCTGGCAGGCAGTGGTTTTGCATCATGAGACTTGGATTGTAAGGCTCTTAAGAGTAGGCACCCTGGCTCTGTACCCAGCCCAGAATCCCATGTAGCTGGAAGCCATATAAATAATGACATTTCAAAGTAAAGATTCTTGCTTGATAAAGAGAAGAATAAAGAACGCTTTTAGTGTTGCTGATATCAGGCATACTCCCTGCTGTGAGGAATTTGTCCTAATACACTGTGACAAAAGTCTCAAAGGAAAGCCAGCACACATGCCTCCAAAGAAAAGTACAGAATGTCCTAGCATGGGGCATGAATTTAAATTCTTAGTTCAGACATTCACCTTACTATAAGCTGTCGGAAGCTCATTTGTATTTGGAATTCTAATTAAATTAATATGTTTAACCATAGTTGATAAGAGGCAGTTGTGCCAGAGTGGAAACAGTAGACACAGCCAAGAGAATTGAATTTGATCCCTGATTCTATCACTTCTTAGCTGGATGAACTTACAAGTCACTTAGCCATTCCATGCCTCAGTTTCCTCATTTGTTAAGAGTAACGTACATGAACAATCTATAAGAACTTATTAAGTACCTACTCTCTACCAGGCTCTATGCTGGGTTCTGGGGAATAAAAGGAGAAAAAGACAGTCATTGTCTTCAATAAGCTTACATTCTGTTGGAGGAAATGATATCTGTAATGAATGAATGAATACAAAATAGATACAACATGATTTGACAGAGTAAGCAAATTACGTGTTAGTAGCTGGAGCAGGGAGTGGGGGGAGGAGTGGATAATGAAGGGCCTCCAGTGTCAGGTGGCACATGTCTTGAGCTTTGAAGGAAATTAAGGATTCTAGAAAACAAACAAACAAACAAACAAAAAACAACAGAAAGAGATGAAGTCATGGTCCAGGCATGGGGGACAGCCAGTGCAAGAGCACAGAGGTGGGAAATGGACTGACATGCATGAGAAACAATCAGAAGACCTGAATTATAAGTCTATGGTGAAAGGTTGTTGCTTATCTTACAGGTATTTCAAGAGAAAGCTTCTTTGCAAATGTTAAAATGCGACATGATTGTGGAATAATTGTCTTTTTTAAAAAGTGTATCCTTGATAGATATTCAGCTTCTTGAATCAGTTACCTTTAGAAAACCTTATAAAATACTTTCCTCTCCAAGCCCCTGGGATGCACATAGGACAAGTTTCATTATTTACATTTTGTAGATAAGGAGACTGAGAATTGGGGAGTTGATGTGAATTGTCAGGATCATAACTAGTTTATTTTCAGTTGATTTGAACTCAGATCCTCTGCACTCAACAGGACAGGACACCTTCTGTTCCATCACAGCTAGATCCTCAGTTCAACTCACCAATTCAACATATATTTTTGAGAACCTATTAGGAGCAAAATCCCATCTCAAAAGCAACCTTGCCAATGTTAGCAGCACTGCCTGGAAAGGGAAGTTAGGCTAAACTCTCTGCTCACCTAGTTCTTTTCCTTGGCTTCCTGAATGTGTCTCTTGGGTAATTGCTCACTGTTTCCATAGGGAATTTCTCTCTGTGATAGTCTGAAGTTTCCCTACTTTTTGGTCTCTTTTGTCAGGGCTCTGCAGACATGCACATCAACACAAATGAATGCAGATTTATATGAAAATCTTTTCCATTATGGACCTATAAACACACTTCCCCTCATTCAAAATTGCAGTCATGGGCAAAGAGCCAGCAAAGCAGGTGGGCCTCAAGTAAAAATCAGAAACTACCAGTTTGAGAAGCAAAGAGGGTGGAGTGATGTAATTTTAGGCTTCTCGGGGATAATAAACAGCATCATTATGACCGATGTATTATGCAAGCACTTTCTACCATATTCCTGGGTTCATGGACTTTCTTTGAATACTTTCAATGATACGGAGCTTATTGCCTTAAGAAGAAGTATTAGGTAGCCCTAAATATTAGAAAGCTCTTTTTTATATTGAGGTCATATCTGGTACCATTATCTTTATTGTTTAATTCTGTCTCATTTGAACATGGAACTAGCTTTTTTCCTCCATTGTATAACCCCTCAAACTTTGAGGAGAGTGATGATGTCTCCACGTAGCCTTCTCTCTTCAAAGACAAATATGTTTGTCTTTCAAACTCTCAGTTTCATAGGTGGTTTCCAGAGCCCCCATCATGCTGAAGGAGAAAATTTATGAAAAACTTTTTTGTAAATTTATAGCATTATATCAATGCAAGGTTTTAGTATTAGTATTAGTAGTTAGAGGCCATAGAGAGATCATTAAGTGCAACTAGTAACCAACAGTCTACTCTATGACTTTATCAAGGAGTCAGCATCAAACTTTCACTTAAAGACCTTAAAAGAGAGATAAAGGAACCAAAAGTGCTTTAAAATAGCTCACCACCATCTTCTTTATCAGCATCAACATTGTTATTATTATTTATCATTATCATTGTTGTTGCTTTTGCTGTTATTGTCTACCTGGACAGGCTAATCCTACTTTTGTATACTGCTAGTCTTCAGATTTTTTTTTTTATTAGGCGAGGCTAAACCCAAGTCCCTGAAACTGTCACATGCTGTACCTAATCCTGTCCTCTCAGGTCAAGTAGAATAACACTTATACTTCCACATGCCCATATTTCATGTTCTCCGTTTCCACTTTAAGTCCTCTCTGAACTAAATTGGAAGGAGTCAGGAAAAGGATTCCTTCAATTGATAATGCATAGTTCCCATGGGATGCCTCTCCCCACTGTTTACTCTCCTCTGCATGCATGGCAGCTCATGGTTGGCCTTGCTCTAATATGGCAGTCAGAAGAATTCATCGATCAGGATCTGGAAGAATTCAATGGCAACATGGTCTCTCATGTTTTGAACTCCAGCCTTCTCAACAGAACCTCATTGTTTTGTGTTTGTTTGTCAGGGAGGGGGAGCAGGGCAATTGGGGCTAAGTGACTTGTCCAAGGTCACATAGCTAGTTTTTGTGTTAAGTGTCTGAGGTTGGACTTGAACTCAGCTCCTCCTGACTCCAGGCCGGTGCTCCATTCACTGCACCACTTACTTGCCTTTTTGGTTTGTTTTTGGCTGCTATACGCTGCTATGCTATGCTTCACTGTAGATACTCACTGAGTTGAGAGTACCCTAAAACCCTGAGCTGCTCTTGCTCTCTCTGTTCTTTATCTTTCTTTTTCTCACTCTCACCCCTTTCTTTCTCTGTCTTCTGTATATCTTTCTCTTTTTCTTTTGTTCATTTATTAATTCATTTATGTTTTTATCAATTATTTATCTGTTTATTATATATTTATATATTAACCCATTCATTCAATTGTTTATTTCTTAGTTGACTTATGTACTTATTCGTCCTATTAATTAATTGGCTAATTTATCTATTCTACCTATCTATCTGAACTATGTTCTTGCCAAACTTCCCACCTTTTGTACTTGCGAAATTCATTTTTTCTGAACCCAAGTTCTGAACTTGTAACAACTTCTATTAAATATGAACAGTGCCCTAGATCCATTGTTCTAGAGGGTTAAAATCTTTCTTTAGGCCTTGATTCTATTTCCCCAAATTTTAGCTATCATTTCCAGTCTTCTGTCATCTCCAAATTTGATGATCATGTTGATCCTGCCCTTAAAAATCACATTGTGTTATATGCTTTGTTGAAATAGAGGTAACACAGATTGATTTATTCTTAATCCACCCCTCCTCTTCACATCTGCCCTGCCATGGGTAGGACAACCTCCCAGCAATCCTTGATTCTTTCTTTGCTCTCCCTCAACTGCCCCCCAACCAATCAGTTGCCTAAATCTATTTAGCTTCCACAGCCCCTCTCACATTCATTCTTTTTCACTCTTCCTCACATCCTGAGTTCAATCTCATCACTTCTAGTCCCAGATTTTCCAATGGACTCCTAATTGTTTCTTCTCAACACCTACTTAAATTTCCCTGTCCTTTATGAAGCTCTCCCTATTACTTCTAGCTTTCTGTAACATGTCCCTCCTCTTATTTCCCATCGCCCTTAGTGTGTCATTCTCTGATGGAACATTCCGCCTTTGCTTTGTGCTTCCCTTACCTTCTAATATGCTAAAATGCATACTACTTAAGTGCAGAGACCACATATTGTTCATCTCAGTTTCAAACATAGTGAGAGGCAGCTTTAGGAAGGCAACCTTCCTAATGCCTCGACTCTTTAATACACATATGTGGGCGTATCTGCATGTGGGCAAACCCACTTGGAGACAGAGGAGCAGTGTCTTGGTTCCTAAGACCATTGCAAATATGTGTTTTCTGGTGCTATTAGGTGACCCCTGTGACCCCTGTGAAAGTGTTGTTTTGCCCCAAAGGGCTCGAGACTCACAGGTTGAGAACTGCTGGGCCTAACCTGTTGGGTACAGTTAAGAAGTTTGCAAAGTTCTCCCCAGGCATTGGTTTGGCTTCTAACACATTTTTGCTGTGTGACCTGGGACAAGTCATTCAAATTTTCATTGTCCCAGGCAACTTTCAAAGTGAAGAAATAGATATTTTCCTCCAAAAGTACGGATCTGGAAGGAAATTCCAAGGTCAACCCCATCATTTTACAGATAAGAAAATTCAAGGTCAGAGAAGTTAATTGATTTGTATACTCAGATGGATTATAAATGATGGAAGTGATATTTGAACCCAGGTCTTTTATACTCTTGGTTGAGGTTTCTCTAATCTGTACCAAAGGGAATTTCCTCTACTAAAAATTTCCCCAAATTAAATAACAAATTAGAAGGCAAAGTAAAATTGCCAGGGCACATTGTTGATATTCAGTATTTGTTGATTGAATAAATGACAACTCGATTTCTAAGAGGGTACTCTTTAATTAGATTTCACCTCTTGTGTTTAGCTATTGTTCATTTTGGGGGTTCCAACTACATGGGTGAGAATGATAAATTAAGAATGAGATCAAAGGAATAACTCAGAAATTAAACAGGGTACTGTATAACATCTTCCTTGTCTTCCCCTTTACTATTCATTTTCTCTGTCCTTTCATCTTTTTCCATTTTCTGAGGATTATACATGAACAGAGATATATTTAAAGGTAAATTCTCTCTGCTGTGGTATTAAGTGAAGAGCTTTGTGGCTAAATAAAAAAAAGAAGGAAGGAAGGGAGAAAGAAAGAAAGGAAGAAAAGAAGGAAGAAAGGAAGAAAAAAGGAAGGAAGGAAGGAAGTGAGGGAGGGAGGGAGGGAGGAAGGAAGAAGAAAGAAAATAATTCCAGAGAATGTATTAAGATCTCTTGTGGTGGATCTTTTTCAGCAAGCAGTCCCCTTCCCCTCTATTCCAAGGATGGTGAGGGGGTGGTGCATTTAATAAAGAGATTACTGACCAGGACTTTTGTAGTTAATAGTTACATTTTATACACACACGCACACACACATTTATTTATTCATTCATATATTCATTTATCTATCTATTTGTTCATTTATTAATTTATTCATTCGTTTGTTCATTGATTCATTCATTTATTTATTTAGGGGGAAGTTTAAAAGTAAAAAACAAAACAACCCAGAATCTATGTTTTAGGGCTCTCTCCCTGAAATGCCCATTGTTATTTTGTATACGCACTGTATTTGTGCTCACATGGCATCTTTCCAGGGGACTGTAAATTCTTTGAGGGTAAGCATCCTTTCCTTCATGCCATTGTATCCCAGCAGCAGCTCCAACACCTGTTCCATAGAAGACACATCATAAAGGCTGGATGATTAATTGATTAAACTCACACATATCCACATATCCTGGCACAGTATTTAGGTTTTGCATAGCTCCATATATGTACATATTGTCCCTCCTGATAGAATGCAAGCCCCTTGACGGAAGGAATGTTTTCATTTCTTCCTTTCTATTGCTAGTGTCTAGAATGGTGTACCATCCATGGGCACTTAGGCTATCAGTTGACTCTCTGCTAAAATGAAAGAAAACTCAATGAAGTAGAAACAGCTAAGAAAGCAGATTAAAAAGATTAAGGTCTTTTATTTTTTCAACTCTGTAGGAAAAGGGTGGGGTTAGAACAACCTCAGTATTAAATGAGGATTGCCATAAAAATAATGATGATATTAAAGTGAAGGGAACTGCTTTTTTTAAAAAAAGTTATTTTTCTTGGATAGAAGCATAGAAAAGAGAAATCTATGTAATTAAAATAGACTGAAAACCTTACCAACTGGCTATTGAAGGAAATAAGGTTAAAGAAAATTAGGGAAATTAGAGTATGTGCAAATTAATTGGCAGGGTAATCGTCAGAGAAGGGAAATAGAGAATAGATTGACTTAATCATTGGTAATTGTTTTTTAAAAGATCCCAAAGAGTTGGAGATATCTGAGCCTGGAGATGAAGCAGAAGGGATACTGATCTCTCCAAAGGTAAAAGACACTATAATTACTTGGCTTTGTCTCCCAATAAGTCTTGATCAAATAATAGAATACTTATGGAGCACACATACTCATGAATAAAAGGGAACTCCTCAGTTATAAGATAACAAATTTAGAACTTAAAGGGCCCTGAAGGTCATTGAAGCCTGGATTTTTATTTTTATAAATGAAGAAATAAAGGCACACAAAGAGAAGTTCTGTGAGTTGCACAAGGTCACAAGTGATATGCCCAATGCAAGATTTGAACCCTGGTCCTGTAACTCTAACATCAGGACCATACGTATATATGCATATATATATATATGTGTGTGTGTGTATGTGTATACATGTGTGTGCATGTATATATGTATGTATGTGTGTATATATGTATGTGTGTATATATGTACATATGTATATAAAATATTCTTCCTCAATTGTGATGTAACCTAGGACTGACAAATACTGCCTTTACAAGCTAACCAAGTCATAAGAGTCTTAGAATTTATGGAATTACATTTAGAAGACAGAATTGTATTTACAGTGTATACTATATGAAAATGGATAGAGATCTTTCCTTGGAATGGGAGATTCCTTGGTTTATGCCCTAACCATGGTTCTTATCAATTGTGACCATGAACAAATTACTTCTTTCTCTGTCCCAGGCAAATCTCTAACACTGCAAATTTGGGAACAGTTGCTTAGCTCAATCAGTGGAGGGAATTTTTGCTCAGGTGAAAACAGTATCCTTTATCATGATTGATTGAATTAGAACCAGGTGCTTCTTCGGTGCCTTGATAGAAGACAGAGAAATCAAGATGAGTTTTAAGAAGGAGGCAGATTAGTATAGTTGATGCAGCCTGGAAAATTTTAAAGGAAATTGGATTCTCATCTCCCCTTTGCCACTTTTTGCCTTTGGTAAGTCACAAAAACTCTAAATCTCAGGGTGGCTAGGTGGTGCAGTGAGTAGAGCACCGGCTCTAGAGTCAGGAGGACCTGAGTTCAAATGTGGCCTCAGACACTTGACACACTAACTAGCCGGGTGACTTTGGGCAAGTCACTTAACCCCAACTGCCCTCCAAAAAAGAGAAAAAAAAACCAAAAAACTCTAAATCTCAAATTTTCTCAATTGTAAAATGGAATTAGTCACAATTATCCTGACTGTATCATGGTGCCGTGATGAACTTGTTGACAATTTCAGCTAGATTTTTAGTTGATTTTATAGCATTCTCTAAATATAACATCCTGTCATCTGAAAAAGAATAATAGGTTAGTTTCTTCATTGCCTATTCCTTTAATTTTTATCTTATCATTGCTATATCTAGAATGTCTAGTACAATATTAAATAATAGTGGTGAAAATGGAAATCTTTGCTTCACCCCTGATCTTAGTAGGAAGAATTCCAGTTCCTCATTACAGATAATGGTTGCCCTTGCTTTTAGATGATAATACTTATATTTTTAAGGAAAGCTCCATATATTCATATACCTTCTAGTATTTATACTAGGTAGGAGTATTGTAGTCTGTCAAGAAGCTTTTTCTGCATTTATTGAGATGATCATATGATTTCTGTCATTTTTATTATTGATGTAGTCAGTTATACTTATAGTTTTTCTAATGTTGAACCAGCCTTTCATTTCTAGTATAAATCCCACCTGGCCATAGTGTTTGAGTTTTATAACATGTTACTATACTCTCATTGCTAGCATTTTATTTAAAATTTCTGCGTCCATATTCATATGAGAAATTTGTCTATAGTCTTCTCTTTTTTGCTCTCCCTGGTTTAGGTATCAAAACCATATTTGCATCATGAAAGGAATTTGGCAGAACTCTTTTTGGGCCTGTTTTCCCTAACAGTTTATACTGCATTGTGTCAAGGACCATGGGCCAGGGAGACTCACTCTGAAGGCTGAGTAAGCTCCCTCAGGTGAAGGGCTTTTTGCCAGGCCTAAATCGGTTCCCTGTCCCTTAGAGAAGCATTCAAGCACACAGGTGTGAGAATTGGATCCTTGAGATAGTTGTGGTTTTTTTGCCTCCCACCTGGGAACACAGTGGTGCCCAAGGTGCACAGGGGAAAGCCATTAGGAAGCATCCCATAAAAGGCTTGTACTTAAGACAATGAATGAGACTATTTTCCACCACTCTTTGAGTTCCTGTCTCTCTTTTAACTCACTCTCTCACAGCCTCTTTGTAGATAATGCCCTCAGACCTTCTGGGGAATAGCAGGGCTCCCCACATTCTCACAGCTCTGCCATGGATGGCAGGGTTCCCTAACTTGGTCCACCACAGAATTGGGATTAATTGTTCTTTAAATATGTGGTAGAATTCATTTGTAAATCCATCTAGTCCTGTGAATTTTTTCTTTGGAAGCTCATTTATGGCTTAATCAATTCCCTGCCCCCCCATCCCCCCCTAAGATAGAATTACTTATTGTGTTAATCTGGGCAATTTATATTTTTGTAAATATTCATCCATTACACTTAGACTGTCAGATTTATTGGCAAATAAATGGAAAAATAGCTCCTTATATTTGTTTTCATTTTCTCTCCATTGGTGGTGAATCTATCGATTTCATTTTTGATATTGGTAATTTGGTTTTCTAATTATTTTTAATCAAATTAACCAGTGATTTATTTTTTCCCCATAAAACTAGCTCTTTTGTTTATTCAGTTTTTTTAAGTTTTCAATCTTATTCTCTCCTTTGACTTTTAGGTTTTCTATTTTGGTATCTTATTGGAGATTTTTAACTTGTACTTTTTCTAGTTTTTTTCACTGGCTGTCCAGTTCATTGATCTGCTCCTTCTGTCTCTCTGTCTCTCTCCATCTCTCTCTCTCTCCGTCTCTCTCTCTGTCTCTCTCTCTCTGTCTCTCTCTCTCTGTCTCTCTCTCTCTGTCTCTCTCTCTCTGTCTCTCTCTCTCTGTCTCTCTCTCTCTTTCTCTCTCCCTCTCCACCTCTCCCTCTCTGCCTCTCCCTCTCTGCCTCTCCCTCTCTCATTGATGTAAGAATTCAGAGATACACATTTTTCCTCAGCATTGCTTTGACCACATCTCCAAAAATTAGGCACAATCTCTTTGTTGACATTCACACTAATGGAATTATTGATTGCTTCAATATTTTTTCTTTGATCTCATATTTTAGGATTAGATTATTTAATTTCCAATTAATTTTAATCTACTTTTCAAGGCCCTTTGCAAATATAAATTTCATTGCATTATGGTCCAAAAAGAGCATCTATAATATTTCTCTGTTTTCCATTTTTAATTTTTAAAATTTTGTTGCTTTTTGGAGGGAAATTGGGGTTAAGTGACCTGCCGAAAGTCACTTTTCTCCATTTTTTTGAAGCTGTTTTGGGTTAATACATGATAAATCTTATGAAATTGCCATTTACAGCTGAGAAAAAAAGATATATTTCTTTCCATTACCATTCAGTTTTCTCCAGAGGTCTATCATTGCTTGCTTTTCTAAAATTTATCCATGTCCTTAATGTCTTTCTTATTTATTTTATGTTAATGTTTTATAGAAGGGTAAATTGAGTTTCCCCCTAAATATAATTTTAGTATTCATTTCCCCTTGTAACTCATTTAATTTTTCCTTCAAGAATTTGATGCTCTTTCACTTAGTGCATATATGTTTAATATAGATATTTCTTCTTTGTCTATAACACCTTCTAAAAGTGTAGTTTCCCTGGTTATCTCTTATAATTGCATCTATTTTTGTTTTTGCTTTATCTGAAATAATTTCTCCCTTAAAAAAAACCCTTAGCTGAAGAAAAATATATTATTTTCCAGCTCTTTATTTCTGTAAGGGTCTTTCTGTTCCAAGTGTGTTTCTGGTAAACAACGCATCTTGTGAATAAACACGTCTTGTAAACAACTGCGGTTTCTAATACATTCTGATATCTACTTCCTTTTATAGGTGAGTTAATCTCATTCACATTTACAGTTATGATTACTAACTGGGTATTTTGTTCCCATATTATTTTTTTATCTTTGTCATTTTTAGCCCTTTCATCTTTAAAAGGTTTGTTTTTTTTGCTTCCCACCCTTACCTCCCTTTTCTCCTACATCCCTGTTTCCTAAATTTCTATACTCTAATGAGTGACTGGTATGTATGTATACACACATATAGATTGACAGATATAGATATTCTTTTAATTCTAATGAGAGCCAGGTTCAGATTTTGCCTGCCAACCCCCTATTTCCTTCTTTGTTTTAAAAGCTCTTTCTTGTGTATTTCTTTTATGTGAGATTATTTTCCCCATTCTTCTTTTCCCTTCCCCCTTTTCCTAGCACATCCCTCTTTCTTACCCCTTTATTATTTTAGATTCTCCCAACATAATTGCTTTATACCCATGCCCTCTGTCTATATAGACTCTGAATTGGCTTGCTAATGAGTCCCAATGAATATAGAAGTTTAATCTTCTCTGTTTTTATTTTTTTTCTAATTTACATGGGTTAATGACCTCCTCCTTAGGCAGGTGCCATTCTCCTATTGGTTCTAAACTTAGTGCAGACTCTTGATTTGTTGGCTTTATCTCTGCTTCAGTTTGGACATTTTAAATTTAAATGATTGATCCACCACATCCAGCCAGTAAGGCAGTCTTTTGCATTTTCCAATGTGGCTTTGAGTTTCAGGCTTCTTAAACAAAGAAGTCAAGGCCCATTTCGTATTGAGTTTGAAAGCTAGGTGAGCAGGAGAGATGATGTTGTTTGACATGTATACACACATATATGTGTATGTATGTTACACATACATATATTTAAACATACATATGTATGTATATGCTAATAGATTTGATAAAATTTTCCTACATTATACGCAACTCTCTGATTTGAAATGAAAGGATTTGGGAACTTCATGAATCCTTTTGGTGTACTTTCTGCCTAAGATCTTACAATATGGGGGCAGTTACCCCCTTAGTCACTTTGACTAAATCTGTCTTCTGAAGTTCAGTCTATGATTTTGATGGCTTAGGATCAGATGTTCACAGGTTGAAAGGCACCTTAGAAAACATCTCATAAAAATGCTTTACAGAAGAGAAAACTCTGGGGCCGAGAGAGATGAAGGGTTTCATCTAAAGGTACAAGTGAGTTCAAATAATCTTATTGAGGGCCCAAGAGTAAGTTTTTCATTTAAAAGAATCTTCTCAAGATTGAATGAAAAGTTCATTGATTTGTTGTTTTCTTAGCAACTATTCTTAAAAGGGAGTTTGGTGTCAGTTTTAGAGCCATGTAATTAGAAGGAACAATAGTTTGGGGTGTTAGAATTCTTGAAGCCCAGGCTCTGCTACTAAGTAACTATGTGGCCCAATCCCTTTCCCCCCCTCATTCTGCTCTCCAGTTTCTTAATACATAAAATGGGAAATTTGGATGAGATGATCTATTTAGTTAATGGACTTTTTCAGCTCTTATATTTTGTGATAAAATTATCTACTCATCTCTTTTAAGTCATTTTTCAGTTGTGTTCAACTCTTTGTGATCCCATTTGGGATTTTCTCAGCAAAAATACTAGAGTGATTTGCCATTTCCTTCTCCAGCTCATTTTACAGATGAAGAAACTGAGGCAAACAGGGTTAAGTGACTTGGCTAGGGTCATACAGCAAGTAATTATCTGGGGCTAGACTTGAATTTAAAAAGATGATTCTTTATGACTCTAGACTCAGAACTGTATCTATTGTGCCACCTAGCTGCCCATTGCTTTCTATAGTGTGTCTTTTATTTGGTTTCTAATAGTATATAAGTGTTGACATATATAATTTGATTGCATACAGACGTGACTTCATTTAAACACATGTACACATACATACATGTGTATACAAATATGTATACATATGTGTGTATACACTCATGCATACACACATATGTATATATTGATATATATTACAAAATTCATAAAACTTCAGGGAGCTCAGGTTCTTTTGATTTTGACTTGAGCTAATGATTTTCATTTCAAATAGAATGATTAATTTCACCTGTAACTGAATGGCAGTAGTTCTCCATTGCCTTCATTTTCCCCCATTATACATATTTTTCTAATTGCAGATTCATTACTTCATTTGCATGGGGGAACTTCAGTTAATGAAACTCAGTATACAGGAGGAAATTGGCAGCTGCTCTGTAGAACATTAGAGTTATCCCTTCCACACTGCAACTTTCCCATCACATGGGTCAACATAGGAAACTAAATGGGAATTTGGGGGGAGTTTTGTAGAAGTCATAGCTGACACACAAAGGCCAGCAGATGATGCAGAAAGTTCAGAAATTCAGAAATACACAACATGTATATGTGGTATTATATAATATCAACATATTTAATACCATATTTCAGACTTCTCTGGCATGATGGGAGGGCCCACAATTTTTATGTGCATTTTCCAGATTGTAGGGGCACTGTGCCTCTAACTCTTGTGATGTGGAAGTGATGATTTTATTTATAGAATCATACCCAGGAATTATTGGATCAGCCAACATATCCAGGATCTCTAGTGTGTTAGAGTCCCTCCTTGAGCCTGTGTTCTCATGACTCCACAGTTGGCTTTTCAAGCACTATGTCTTGCTTCTCGTTTTTCTAATTTCTTCAAACTAGACAAGAAGGACAAAGAGAATCATAACCAATGTGTCTTTTAAATTAGCACAAAAGAAGTATCTAGAAATGGGGGTTAGGGAATTCAATCTTCACAGAAATCAGAAATAGCTGATATTTTACATTTTGGTTAGTTTGAAATAGGTTGTTGTATTTTAATAATGTTGATCAGGAGAAATCTTACATTTATATAATGCTTTGTCTTACCAAGAAAACAAATTCATAAGTTAGGTGGATAAATGGTAATCTCTGAGAATAAAATGTCAATTTTTTTTGTCTTTATTTCAATGGTGATGTGGTTATCACATGTGACCCAGGGTCATGTGCTAATTAGTATCTGAGGGTATATTTGAACTGAGCTTTTTCTGATTCCAGACCCACCATTCTAACTGCACCACCACCTGGTTGGAGCACTAAGAGGGTAGATGAGTAGCCCTTGAAGTATGTGTCAGAGGAGGGATTTAATAAATTATTCAGTAAACATTATTAAGAAATTGATATATGCCCCGCACTGTACTAAATGCTGGGGATACAAAAAGAGGCAAAAGCTGGTCCCTGCCCTCAAGGAGCTTACAATCTATTGGGAGAGACAGCATTCAAACAAATTCATAAAAACAAGCTATATATAGGATACATAGGAAATACTTTAAAGAGGGAAGGCATTGTAGGGATTGGGGAAGACTTCCTGTAGAACTTGGAATTTTACTTGGAACATAAGGGAAACAAAGGAGGTCATTAGGCAGAGTGGAAGATGGAGAGCAAACCAAGTCTTCCTGAGTATGACAACAGCTCCTCAATTAACCATCTGCTTCTGCCTTTCATTTAGTGTATGAACAAGCAATCCCAGGATAAACTTTTACATTTAACTAGGGAAGAATTAATTAGGGTCCGGCCTATTAAAACTTTTTACACCTTAGAATCTGAGAAAATGCAGATGCAGTCCAAGACATTCATCTCTTTCCCCTCTCTCCTTTCCCCCTCCTCTTTCCCTTCCCCCATCACTCCCCCACCATATAAGCCCTTGTCCTCAAAAAAAAAAATAGAAACACAGCCAATATACATGATCATTTCTATAATCAGTTAACTTGCTTATGTCAAAGGAACAAATTTGAGAGCCTTCAGTAAACCAGTCCGTCAAAACAAGTGAAAAGTCAAGAGAACTGGAATAAGACTACTTATTCAGAGAAATGATTTCTTTCAGTTATTCAGGAAAATATTGAAAGAGTTATTTGAAATGTCAAGTAAATGAACAGGAACAAAGAGAGAAAAAATAAGTCCTAAAACCTCCTGAAAACAGTGAATTGCTGTCACAGGAAAGCAGAAGTGAGTTTAGAAAGCAGTTGATCAAATAGAGAGCAGATCTCACTATTTTCATTAGAGACAGAGACACTCTCTATCTTTTCTCAGACCCCTCTCCCTTCCAGCCTTCCGATTACCTACATATGTCCCCATGCAGATTAGAGTGGGTGACAAAATGTGACTAGAGACCCAGGTTCTGTCTAGAGCATTCTCTTTTTTCTCTATACTATCTGACTCAGTGACTTTATCAACTGTCTTGGGTCCATTGCAGATGGTTTCCATATATTTATATTTTCAGTCTGTATCTCTCTTGTGTTAATGGTCAAATATCAACATAGAAACCTTTCAGAAGTCTAAAACCAGATGTCATGTAGACATCACGAGCCAGAATGTCTTAAAGAGAACCCACCTTACCCTCATTTCCCCACCAAACACTCTTCTTCTGATTTCCTTATTATTGTCAAGAAGAGTACCATGCTCCTAGACATCTAGACCCTTAATCAATGTATCCTAGTTCTTCCTTCATGCCTAGGCACCATGATCAACACTGGACCACTGCTACATGCCCTCATCATCTCTTCCTTGGACTATTGCAATAGCCTTCTAACTGGTCTCCTTGCCTCGTCCCTCCCTCTTCTCACCCATCTTCCTTTCTGCTGCCAAGGTGATTTTCTAAAGTATAGGTCTGACTGTCACCTCTCTGCTCAATGAACTCCACTGATTCCTATTTCTTTCTTGATCATAAATAAATTCCTGGGTTGTCTAGCACTTATGGCTCTTCCCAGTGAAGCCTTTTCCTACTTTTCCAGTAATTTTTCACTTTACTCATCTTCAAACACTTGAGGATCCTTTTATATTGAGTGATGGACTCTAGTTCCCACACAACAGCATGACTCCCATTTTGATGCTTCTGCATTGCCTGTGTCCCATGCATGGAATTTTCTTCCCCTCGCCTCCTACCTCTTAGATTTTGGGGATGTTTTTTGCCTTCCTTGAAACTTCAACTCAAATTCCAGTATTTGGAGGAAGCCTTTCCCTTTTCCCCAGCTTCTAGAGCCTCCTCTCCCTAGCCCCAAAGTATTTCCCATTTATTTTGTATGAATCTTATACCAATGGCAAATTATTTTTCAGAGGCATCAGACACCTGGTTAAAGGTTCCAGAGTGGTGTCAGGTACCATATTAAACTGTAATTGGGACATATTCAAAATACATTAAAGCATGGTGCAACACAGATGATGTGGGTTTCTAAGTCAACATGTAGCCTGAAAGGATCCTAATGTACAGTTTAGTCACCTCCCATTTCTATTTTGAGTTTGATATTGATTTGTGTAATGTAAATTAGAATTATAATTAGAATATTAGCTCCTTGGGGTCATGGGCTATATTTTTTGGTCTTTTCTTGTATCTACAATGCTTAGCACAGTGCCTGTCCCATACTAACCACATTAGATACCCTTCTTGACTAACTTGGATTCAAGAATATTAAAGTTCTCCCTCTCCCTTTTCTTCTCCCTCTCTGTTTGTCTCTGCATTTGTATCACACTTGCTTTATGGTCAGCTCAAGTATTGACAAAGTCCTTTATCCCTCATTTCCCCTCTCTCTCATATGCATTAACTGCTGTCAATGCCAGCTTGTCTGATGCTGTACATATACAATTGATTTTTGAACCCCCATTATGGACTTTACATTTATCCTCATTAATTCTCATCTTGTTTGATGTAAGTCAACCCTTCTAATCTTTTTGTCAAAAGATTATTCTTACATAGTCATGCGTTTTGTATTTTAAGTGACTAATGCAATTTCCAAGTTATATGTAAAATTGCATCATTAAGTTTTTGAAGAGAATATTGAATATGCTATCAATTCTTATGGTATTATAAGCAGCCCCACTGAGCTCTGTTTTGTAAGCCACCTTACCAGAAAAAAAAATGCAGGAAAAAGGAAGGACCCTATAATTAAAATGGTCATTATAGTCTCATACTTAGCATGCATATCGAATTATGCATTAATTATCCAATGTAAAAACATATCTGAGCACAATGATACAGCATGGGTGAATTTTGTTTTTGACAGTTCAATTTGAAAAGTATCTCTTTTCTGTTTTGACAGGACTAATGTTTGTTTGGCACTAATAAAATGGCAAATCATTGCTCCTTTCTTCAATAAGACAAAGACTGCCAAAATCTTCCTATTTATACAGAGCCAATAGATCTGAAGTTTTAATCTATCTTGGAGTGGTATGGGTTTTAAAAATACATTTTTACATGACTTTGAATAATATCTTGTATTTCCCCCCTTCACATTACTTAACTATTTTCTCTGAATATAATTTCTTTTAAATAGAGTACTTTTTCTTCTAATCTTTGAAAATATGATCATAACAATAAAGCTTTAGACTTGGAGGGGTCATGGCTCTAGAGCTGGAAGGTACCTCAGGAGCCCTGTAATCTAACCTTCCTCATTGTACAGCTGAGGAAAGTAGGCTCAGTGAGCTAAGTGACTTTTTGAAAGTCATACAGATAGTAAATGGCAGAATTGGGATTTGAGCTATTCTCCTTTGCCCATAAATAAGACATTGCTTCTTATCAAAGAAACAAGGAGATCACAGAAGAATTAACCCACACTGTAAGTTTCTGCTTCCCTTGTATGCCCTCTCACTCTTGAAATTACCTTGCACATGCTTTGTCATTTCCTATCTATGTACATAATATGTGTGGAATAAATCAACCAACAATTCAATATGTATTGTTTCATTTTATTGAAATCATTGGTTTTTCCAGCAATATGAGGTAGTAAGGTGACATAATAGGTAGAACTTGGAGTCAGACCTGAATTTGAATTCTGCTTCACACACTATATGTCTCTGGGCAGTACACTTAATCCTTTGTTTCCCCCCCCCCACTCACTTTCCTTATCTAAAGAATGAGGTGTTTGAACTCTGCTGCCATTAAGGTCCTGTGTGCTTTTAAATCCGTAGTCCTGTGAGATCCAAATATAACCTGCCTTCTTCCCCTATTTAGAGAAATCTTTAAAGCTTTGAAAAATGGAGCAGTTCAGTAAAACCACTAACATAGAAAAACGTTCTGATTATAATGGAATATTCCATTCCCATAATATCCCCCTTTGGAAGGAGGTGGGGGAGATGCATTAACTCTACTCTTTGGCCGAGCTTGGTCATTATAATTATTTAGCATTCCAATGTATTGGTTTTCCTTTTTTAAAATCATTTATCAAGCACTTGTTATGTACTAGGCACTGCAATCCCTTGAGTTTATGTATTGTTTGACTTGTGATATTTGTACCTCCCAGTGGCTAACACAGTGCCTGACCCATAGATGGACTGACTGGGGAAACAGAAGACACTTATACAAGCTATATCAAAGAGCTTATATATTATTACAGAAACAACATGTACACACAGAAACAAATACAATACATGCAAGATGGTCTCAAATATTGCTGTGTCTTAAAATAGGGAGTCTAAAACAGTGGGAGTGGGTAGAGCTTAAAATCCCACAGAGATTTTTTGGGACAAGCTGCATACATAGCAAATGTAAAGGGATTAGATGAAGGAAGAAGGGGTGGTATGAGCAAAGGATCACAGGCGATGCTTACATTGAGCTTTAGAGATGTTAAGAATTCTCAGAGGCAGTGATGGGAACAGAAAACATCCCAAGGATGGCGGTCAACCTGCACACCAGTTCAGAGTTGGGAGATGGGACGCTATATACATGAAAACAAAGACCAATCTTGTTATAACATAGACTTTATGCTAGAAGATGGTATATTCCCATCTGGAAAAGTTGGTTAGAACCAGATTATGAAGGGCCTTGAGTGCCAAAGATTAAGAGTTTATATTAGACTTTACAGGCAATTAAGAGCCATTGGAACTTTTTGAACTGAGGAGTAAGGTGATCAGGGATATTACATTGGCAGCAATGATCACATTTGGAGAGCAATTACAAAGCTATTGTAACAGCCCAGGAAAGAGGTGATGAAGATTTGAACTGGAAAAGGGGTGGGATTGTCCGTGTGAAGTGGGGAAGAGAGATGCTGTAATAGTAGTAGACAGACAACCTGACTAACGGTTAGCTATGGGGGTAGGAGGAGGGAGAGTGACAAGCTGTAGATGACTGAGGTTATCAACCTGGCTGACTGGAAGGCTGCTAATACTGTCAGTAGAAATAGAGAAGTTTAGAAGACGAATGGGTTTGGAAGGAAAGATCACCATTTCTCTTTTACTCATTTTGTGTTTGAGATACCAATGGAACTGACAGCCAGAGATGTCCAGTAGAAATTTGGTAATGAAGGGTTCAGGAAAAAGACTTGGGTTGGATATATACAGATGAAAGTTATTCATACAGGAATAATCATTGAATGTAAGCCAGACAAGGATAGGGGTTGTTTCTTTTTTTTCCCTGTTCTATATCCTAACCCACAGTCTTTGACAGCTAATAGGGGCTTAAATGTTTACTGATTTGATTTCTAATTGTCAATTTATAACCATCTCTGATGTTAGGAGTATTATATTTCTGTGGTAGCTTATTTTTTTGTTCTATTTCTCCTATGTGTATTTCCTTCCTAGTTGGATATCCATTTTATTTTTAAATTTATAACAAGCTCAAAAGTGTGCCTCAATCCAGTGGAACTGCTGAGTAGCATTTAGTAAGTGGATGGTAAATGAGTGGACACAATTGATCATTAAAGAAATGTCAGGCTCTCTAGGTGTTTAGACTCTTCTTACTGAAGAATGAATATCCTATGATTATCATCATTTCATTTTGATTCTGTAGTAATAATGAAGTACTTATCAGGTAGTCTCCTCTATGAATTGGGACTATTCTGATTGTAATTTTCCCCCATGAACAAGAAGCCAGGTGCCACTCAAGTCCAGTGCAGTGGAGAATGATAGTGCTTCCATTTCCCCTGTGCTGCTAGGTTTACAAAGCACTTTCTCACAAGGGCCTGTGAGTCAGGTAGCCCATCACAAATACTATTATTCCCATTTGTCAGATGAGGTAATTGAGATTACAAAGAAGGGTAGTCACTCTTAAAATGTTACAAAGCTTCATTAAATGATAGGTCCAGGGATTGGATCTCAATCAACTGACTCTAAAACCAGTTAATCTTTCCATTCCATAAGGCAACCTCTGGTGGGACGTAAAGCAGAACAGTGTAAAGAACATTATATATTAGGTCTGAGGACCTGGATTCAAATCCTGTTTCATACATATTGGCTATGTGACATTAGGCACATCACTTCACCTTCACATTTCTGATCCTCATCAGAAAAATGATGATGTTGGACTAGAAAGCCTCTGAAGTACCTTTCGGCTTTAAACCTAATGTCCTAAAAGACTAAACCAATTTCTTTTCTTTCCTTTTCTCTTCATTTCATTTCTTTCCCTTTCTTTTCTTTTCCTTTGTTTTCTGTAAAATAGCTTTTAATTATGTCTCTAATTTCATTCTAAGATATCTGATGTTTACCATTCTGCTTTGGATGTGTTGTTTCATTTTCTTTTAAAAAGATACTAAATATTTTCAGTGTTTTCAGTTGTTCCCCCACCTCTCCCCGATCTCCAGTCTCCTTCTTTCTCTTCCTCCCTTCCTCCTTCCTTCCCTCTGCCACTCCCTGACTCCAGGCTCAGTCCCCTATCCATTGAATAACCTAGTAAATACATATCCTTAAACACCTGTTTTGTACAAGGCACTTTGACTTGACCTGGGAATAGTAAGATGAAAATAACATAATTCTCCACCTTCATTAAGTTAATATTTGAATGTCTGAAGATGAAGTGGAGGAAGGTACAACATAAACATGGGTATGAATTATGGTGAGAAGTGAAGCAGCCAAAGGAGATACAAATCAATAAATAAATCAGCCAATTAATTAATGGAGGGAGCGCATACATGAAAAATCACTTATTAGGCAGTTATGTTCAAAGCATAGAAAAAAAGGTGATTCTGAAACTCTGGAGGGAGGGAGTGAGAGACAGAGAGACAGAGACAGAGAGACAAAGAAACAGAGAAAAGCAGAGACAGAGAGTATAAATAACTGAAGGGATCAGAGTAGGTTATCATGAATAAATGGTACTTGAGCTGAGCCTAGAATAAAGACAGGAAATCTGAAAGGCAGAGATGAGGAGGGAGAGCATTTCATATATGGGAGCTAGCCTGTTTGAATGTAGAGGTGGGATGTCAAGGAAAATTCAAGTAATTGGTTGACCTTTGCCCAACAATCTGATGAAAGATAAAAATAATTGAGCTGAACAGACATTGACTGAACTTAAATATTGGGTCAGGTCAGTGGAAGTAGGTAGAATAATCAATTGGCAAGTCTTTATTGAATCTTCAATCTGTATATGATAGAAAAGGAATATTAAACATGATCCCAGCCTAACAAGATTCTACATTCTACTTGGGGAGATTATAATGAAATGTAACAACAACAGTTACTAATGGCAGTAACTAATAGTGGAATTCCTTGTCTCAGAAATAATGAAGTTCAGGGTCATTTGAAGGGTTATAAAGAAGTATGTGTTAAAGATGTTTAGTCTGAAACACTTTGTGCATAAGGATTGTGAAGAATCATAGATTTGAGTGAAAAAGGACCTTAGAAGCATATTGTCTAACTCCTTTCATTTACATCAATTGAGACCTAGCAATATAGGACTGATAAAGGAGTTGGGCCAATTTCATAGCCATAGTGAGGACAGTTGGCAATTTCCATTGACATTTGCACAAATATACAGATAAGAGCCTCAAAGGAAAGGAGACATGAATGGCTTCTAATTTATTCCCTTTTTGTGAATATCCACATCAATGAGATTAGATGTTCATACATGTAAACAAATAATCTTGAGGTACATTGAGAACCATGTTATCTGTGACTAGGGAGGTGGTTACCCCATTGTACTCCATCCTCATCATTCCAAATTTGGATAATTGGATTTGGTTCTCAGCCACATTTTAGTAAATCAATCTATAGAATGTCCTAATGAGTAACTGGGATGGATGGTGAATGGCCTTGAGATCATACTATATGAGAATCATTTGAAGGAAATAGTGATGTTCATCCTAGAGAAGAGAAGATTTGGGGGATGTCATGACAGCAGTCTTAAAGTATCTGAAAGGCTGTCACATGAATGAAAGACTGAAATATGAACCTTTTTTAAAACTAGGAACAGTGGATAACAGTTGAAAATAAACTTGCTTAAGGGGAAAAAATATTAGAGCTATTCAAAAGTATAATGGTATGTAGACAAAGGTAGTGGGCTCCCCTTCCCTAGTGGGCTTTCAATGGAGGTTAAATGGTCAATCATTTGTTGGGGATGTTGTAGGGGACATTGTTCAATTGTGACATAAGCTGAATGGCTATGCAGGTTTCTTCCAACAGGGAGAATATTAAACAATTTCTAGGTGACTATTTCTGGGATATTGGATGGTGTCTTCCAGTTCATGGACAAGTTGAACTAAATGGTCTCTAACTGTTTTCCCCATTCAGAAATAGCCTAATTCTGGAGAGGAAAACCTTAGGTCAAGGATCTATCTATCTACCTACCTACCTACCTACCTACCTACCTACCTACCTATCTATCTGTCTATCTGTCTGTCTGTCTGTCTGTCTGTTTGTCTATCTATTATATATGCATAGACATAATACATAAAATGAATTTATAAATAAATATAATAAATTTATAAAAATAAATTTATATATAAATATATATTTACATATAAATTTATTACATATATATATGTGTTTGTGTGTGTGTGTATATAAGCAAGTTTAGCCAGGAAATCTCAGGTTACATGCCAGGCAAAGGTGTGAAAAAAGAGAAAATTAATAAATGGTTTTCAAAGCAGGGGAAAGTTTAGCATTAAGTAGGAACCAATGTAGACATTTAAAGAAGCAGGAAGAAATGATTAGACTAGCAAGGAAGCTGAGGTGACAAGAAAAATTGGGCCAACCCAGTAGCACATTTATATTGAAAGATGGAAAGAAAGCAAAGATAATCCTGTTAGTGAGAGCAAATTATATTGGAAAATGTAGCAGCGAGAGTCAAATGTAGGAAGAACCTCAGTTCAGATTTGTGTCAGGCAAATTGAAAGAGACAGGCAGAAACTTTGTTCTTTTCTTCCTTACCCCACAAAAATAAAAACAATGGCAAATTCTAAGTCCCTGGTCCTTAATAAATTAATTGGTCAGCAAGTGTTTATTTTGGGGTCATTTTATACCAGGCACTGGGCTTAAAGACTGGGGATAGAAGGAGATCAAAAATAGTCCCTACCCTCAAGGAGCTTATGTTGGTTACCTGTAAATAAATGGGCTCATACAAGAGGCACATAGTATAGATGGGAAATGACCTTAACGATGAAAACTCAAGCAATCTAGGGACAGAGAATTGGCTCCTGCAGAAGGTAGTATTTACTCAAATGTTTGTTAGGTTGGCTATATTCCCCTTGGTATACATTTACACCACATGTCAGCAGAGGATTGGGCAGAAAATGCTCCAATAATTAACAGGATGTTTGTGGTTCATGCCACTTCATGCTTATGATTTACGTCTCAATCAGCCCTTGTCCCTCCCCCATAAAGGTTGGGTTTTTTAGCGTTTTGGAGTTTCTATGGGCTCTAGGCTGTAACTCCTTGTGGTTAGAGTAAAAGAAAACCAAAAACCTTGTGGTAGATATTGAAATCCCATTAGAATAAAAGAATCAGGACGGCACTCAGTGAGTCTTTGGGCTGTTGATGACTCATGGACTCTCATGACAAAGAAACCTCCTTGCATGAATAGAAGCTGAAATTATTTTAAATAATAAGCTAATTGTTTCTAAAATGATGGAGGACAATTATTCTACTATGAAAGGATTGAACAAACACCAGATTGGTGGTTGGTTTAATTTCTTATTTTCATTTAAGAAAATAATTTGAGAATGGCAATACTGTAGGAAGAACCCAAATAATCCAGAATGGGGGGGGGAATTTTGAATCATCAAGTAGTTTTATGTGACCTGAAAACAAGATGATTCTCCATTGCAGTGCTTCCATTCAGACACCTGTTGGTGTACCTTGTCAGTTAATTCACAGGAGACAGAATGAAAGAGTGGAAAGTGGTCTTATGCACCATCCAGACCAGGAATTTTTAACCCAACAGCATGCTATTAAAATATGTATTTTGATAGTTGTATTTCAACATAAGTAGTTTTCTTCATAATTCTCTGTATTTCATTTTCTTCATTTTAAAGCATTACTCTCGTCAGGGGTTCATAGACTTCACCAGAGTGAATGCCAGGTAAAAGCAGGGCCTTGTTGGAACTCTCCCCCAAACTCCTTCCAATACCTGTAAAAATGACTCTTAACAAATTCTAGAACAACAGACCCCATAAAATGATAGAAAGAAGCAAATTTCCAACCCGAAACAATCTGTGAGGTCAACAGGAAAGGTCTGTTGCACCAGTCTGAGAGAGGAACAAAGTCCAGTGTGGGCTGTGCCATCACAGATGGGGCTGTAGCAGGCCTCAGGGCACTGAATCACTGGTAGCTGTTGTGGCTTCCAGACTTCTCAATCCACAAATGCCAAAGACAACTTAGAAGGTAAGTAGGAGAATTTTGTCAGGGACCTAGGTGAGAGAGGAGGCAGGTCCAGCTTTGGCTCCAGTAGGTGGCAGCTACAGCAGCAGAAGTGGCTGCTTCTGGAGCTCTCAGATCGCAGTCAGTGGGTGAATCAAGCAGCTGATTGGAGGTAAATTGCAGGGATCTCTTTGCTGGCACTGAGGCAGGATTCTCTTTCTTTGCTGTGCTTCAATTTGGGTAGCATTCCTGGGTGGTGGTCCTGGGGCGAGGATGAGTGCTGGCATGGTGGACCTTGTGGTGGCAGTGGAGAGAGAATCCTCCATACAGTTCCAAGGCAGAAAAGAGTGCTTGTGGTCCCTCACAGACAAGAGCACAGACAGGGAGTGAAGTAAACCCTCTCCTTTGATCCTACAACCTTGGAAGGGCTGACCATTTACAGCTCTCTAGAAATATCTCTGAAAACAGCTGTAAAACCCCAACCCCCACCCCCAAACTTGGGACAGTATACTCTCCACAGTGGAAGCAGAGACCTACCTTAACAAAGAGCTAAAAAGTCAAATAATTGTCTGAAAAAATGAACAAACAATGAAAAAAATCAGACTATAGAATCTTATTTTGGTGACAGGGAATTAGAAGACAACAAAATCAAAGCTCCTACATCTACAGCCTCCAAGAAAACTATGAATTGGTTGCAGGCTGTGGAAGAGCTCAAAAAGGATTTTGAAAATCTAGTAAGGGAAGTAGAGGAAAAATTGGGAAGAGAAATGAAAGTGATACAAGAAAAGCGTGAAAAAACTATTCAACAGATTGGTAAAGGAGATCCAAAAAATGCTGAAGAAAATAACACTTAAAATAGACTAATTCAAATGGTGAAAGAGTTCCAAAAAGCCAATGAGGAGAAAAATGTTTTTTTAAAGGGGAGTGAATGCCAAAGAGGGGCATTACACAAAGTGAAGAATGCTTTATTTTGTCCAACCAGAACATGGATTCTCCTGGATTCCCCACCCAGCCTAGGAACACAAGTGCTCACTTAGTTTTTCCTTAAGGATGTAAAATAAAGAACAATTCACTATCTCAGTACTCATCTTTTTGCCAATACTCATTCCTTTTTACAACTTCACTATCTCTTCTTAAAGTACCACCATTCTTCCATTCCCCCATCTCATCCCCCCCCTCCCCTTGATACCAAGGTTTTTAACATGCATCAGTAACAAAATCTTGGTTCTTCTACTTCCACAATGTCTCTTGCATATACCCCACTCTCTCCACTCCAAAAACTCCCCTCACCCCAGTTTCAGGCTTTCATCACTTTTCTCTCAGAATATCTCATTAATTTCTTACTTTTCCTCCCTGCCTCAGGCCTCTCTTATTGCCAATTCATCCTTCAGATATAGATCAAAGTGGTTTTCCTAAAATAAGTTTGACCATTTCACCTCTCTCTCCAATGTCTTGCCCAAACACTCAAATCACCTCTATATGGAACTAGAAGTTTCTGAATATTGAACAAGAACCTCTTGATCAAATATAAATTTTACCTGTCAGTTAAAGCTTCTTACAGACTGACTCTGTCCTAACTTTCCACCTTTATTGCACATCACTAAACTCCATGTAATCTCTAGTCCAGTCATACGGGTTTTCTTGCCAATCCTCACACCTGGAACTCTATTTCCCTCAGCCATAATTTTCACAGGTTGTTCCCCATACCTAGGATGCTCTCCATCCTTATTTTTGTTTCTAAGAATCCCTGGTTTCCTTTAATACTGAGGTCAAATACTTCATTTGAATGAAGCCTTCCCTGGTCACCCAACTACTAGAGACTTCTCCCCATAGCCACCCACCACATCCAGTTACCTCGTAGCTATTTTATGTCTCATACATACCTATATGGATACATATCGTCTCCTGCTAGAATGTAAGGCCCTCATGGCCGTAGATTACTTGAATTTCATTTTTGCATGCCAATTGTCCATAACAGGGCTCAGCAACTGTTGACTGATTAATTCTCTCCAAGGCAGTCCATTCCACTTGGGAACAGCTACAATCCTTAAGAAAGTTTTTTTTTTTGGAAATATAGTGGAAATTTACTTCTTGGCAATTTCTTTTCCCATTTCTGTTTCTGCCCTCTGAGGTCTAGCAGAAAGATAAGTTGTTTTCCACTTGACAGTTTTTCGTATTCTTGAATCCAGTGGTCATGTACCACCGTATCTTCCATTCTCTGCACTAAACATCCAATAACACCTCCCTCCAAAGGTTATTGTGAGCATCAAAGGAGATCTTAATTGGGAAGCACTTAGTGCCATGCCTGGCATGAGTAGGTGATATAGAAATGTTACCTGTTAAACATTCCCATTTTTTAGGTCCTAGCTTTATATAATACAATTCAACTTAAAAATATAAATAAAAACTACAACCAAAAACAAATTCACAGATGAATGGCCTTGGGCAATTCACTTCACCTCTTCCTATATCTCAGTTTAATAATCTCTAAAATTAGCACAGTGGGTTGCAATAGAAGATCTTTAAATGTATCTTTCAGTATTAAATTTTATGATGCCATGAAGAAAACTCAAATATTCCCATAGTTAAAAGACATGTAGGACTGCAATAGCCTTAATGTCTTCTAATTTAAGTGGTTTTTATAACCTAGAAAGTTTATATTTCCAAAGTTCCATTGTTAGGAAATGTCAAAGGTTGGATTTGAACCCAGATCCTTTGACTAATGAAATAATGTTCTTCCTACAGTATTGCCACTCTCAAATAATTTTCTTAAATGAAAATAAGAAATTAAACCAACCACCAATTTGGTGTTTGTTCAATCCTTTCATAGTAGAATAATTGTCCTCCATCATTTTAGAAACAATTAGCCTATTATTTAAAATAATTTCAGCTTCTAGCAACTTGCTATTAACATGTATAATAAAGAAACTTCAAAATCATCAAAGCACTCTTACTAATGTGCCACTGGGGCATTGGAATATTCAACAAAGTAAAGGAATTTTAAGAAGCAAATGACAGGGGGCTTTGGTTGCTTGATCTCCCCTTTTGTCATGCAGATTTCAGGAAACTCCTTGGGGTTCTTTCAGCTGTTCTCAGATTTTTGCATCCTGTCCAACTATGCAAGTGCTTTTTGTTTTGTTTGTTTGTTTGGAATAACACTGAAATCAAAAAGGGAAAAAAGAGGTGAGTTTAAAAGAAAATGTGATATTGATTGACCAGCTGCTACGTATCTGCTGGAGGAGAGCTTCTGAAGGTGGAACAAAAATGATGGATAGACTGAAAAAAGAAACAAAAGGCTATTGAGCATTTTATCTTTTGAAGGATAAAACCTCAGAACTTCAAAACAATAAAAGGCATATTCCCATATTTGTGTGCAAATTAACTGGAACAGAACAAAATAATTAAACTTATGAACACCTAATAAATTTTACAATGTTTTACACTGAAAAATCCCTTAGTATTTAATGCATCATCTTTTGATTGTGTTTTACATTTGGCATTACGTTCTCAAACCTCATACTTGATTCTCTACAGTTTCCTTACTGTGCCACAGGAACATTCACATTCTTGAAGGACAGTCCATCATTGGAATTCTCACACTGGAAGTATACTTTGCCCCTGTGGAACCTTCCTCTGATTGGGGGTTTCCTCCCAAAGTCTCCATTTTGAGGAAAGTGTTCAGGTCAGGCAAATCTTAATTTCCTTCTAGGCTCTGCTCCTGATGCTCTGAACCTTTTCTATCATGTCTTTGTGTTGGAATCACCAAAAGGAAAATGATAAATGGTGAAGAAGATGTGGGACAATTAGAACACTAATGCATTATTGGTAGAGTTGTGAACTGATCCAACCACTCTGGAGAGTAATTTGGATTTATTCCCAAAGGGCTATAAAACTGTGTATACCCTTTGACCCAGCAATACCACTTCTAGGTCTGTATCCCAAAGAGATCATAAAAATGGGAAAATGTAGAAATATATATATAATGGTTCTTTTTGTGGGGGCCAAGAATTGGAAATTGAGGGGATGCCTAGCAATTGGGAATTGACTGAAAAACTTGTGGTATATGAATATAATGGAATACTATTGTGCTGTAAGAAATGATGAGAAAGTAGAATCCAGGAAATACCTGGAAAGACTTATATGAACTGATGCTGAGTGAAACGAACAGAACCAGGAGGACATTGTACCCTGCAACAACCATGTTGTGCAATGACTGACTTTGATGGAGTTCACTCTCCTCAGCAATGCAAGAATCTAGGACAACTCCAAAACACTCATGATAGAAAATGCTATCCAAATCCAGAGAAAGATCTTCAGAGTCTTAATGCAGATAGAAGCATACTATTTGTTCTCCTTTTCTTTTTTTGTTTTATTTTGTTTCTTCTTTCTCATGATTCCTCCCATTAGTTCTAACTCTTCTTTACATCATGACTCATGTGAAAATATATTTAATATGAATGTGTAAGTAGAGCCTATATAAGATTGCATAACATCTTGGGAATGGGGAGAAAATTTGAAACTCAAAATCTTATGGAAATTAATGTTTAAAACTACAAGTAAATAAATAAAATTTTAAAAAAGGGAAAATATTCATTGATTATGAGACATTTTTCATATTAGTCATATTTTTAAAAAAATCACATTTTGCATATTAATTCATGACCTCTCTGTCAAGAGGTGGTCAGTATCCTTTACGACCAGTTATCTGGAATTGGTTTGTCATTGTATTGAACAAAGTTCTTAAGTCTTTCAAAATAATTTATTTTGAAATAATAATAATGTTGATGATATTGTACAAATGTATTTCCTGTTTCTGATCACTTTTCTTTTCATGAATTCATATTTCTTGCTAGACTTCTGTGAGATTGTTTCTTTCTTCATTTTTAAGAATCCAGTTATGTTCCTTTAAATTCATATACTGTTGATTATTACCCTTTTAATTTGTGGGTATTTTTTGCCACTAGAAAGACAACTTATATCTGTATCTATACAAAGAGATATAGATAGGTAGATATAGATGTGTCTGTCTATCTATCTATCTATCTATCTATCTATCTATCTATCTATCTATCTATCTATCTATCTATTTATCTACCTACCTACCTACCTGCCTATTTACCTATCTACCTATCATCTACCTATCTATCTACCAACCTACCTACCTACATACCTACCTACCTATCTACCTATCTACCTATCTACCTACCTACCTACCTACACACATACATACATACATGCATGCATACATACATACATACATACCTATGTACCTACTTACTTAACCTACCTCTCTACCTACCTTTGTCTTATCTCTTTGATCTCCTGTGGTATTAGCCCAGTAGTGGTATCATTGGGTCAAAGAATATGCTCAATATAGATAAAATATATTAGGGTTAATTAAATCAGATGCTCATACTTCAGTGAAAGAAAAATGTCTTTGGAATAATATGTTTAAATACAAGTACACCCACTATAATGTTGCCTGATCTAACCTACTGTCTTGTTGTTCAGTCCCTCACTTCATTTGTGATGCACACATGGGGTTCTGGCATTTTTCTAACTAATGAGGAATTTCTGTTGGAATATAACTTATGGTTGGTATAATGCATAATAGTATATTCCTAATGAACTATTCTCTTTTTTTTTTTGCAAAACTAATTAATCTCTTTTAGTGGAAAGTTTCCTGTATTACTTTATTGGTAAGTTCTATTTTTATTTAGTATTTAGTATGAGTTATATAGTTTAGTTCTACATGTTTTCTCATTTGGTCAATATTATTCATTGTTTCCCAAAAATATTTTTGTCTATAAATACACATGCACCTCTTTGTTATATTAAATGGAACCATGATTAAATCAATATGCATATTTCTCCTGCACCTATAGAGGGGTACCAATCAATAGCCCAGGCAACTCTTCAAGACTCTAAGTTATCAATCAGTCCCTGAATGGATTTGATAGTTTTCTACTGTTAATCATACTTGGGCAATCATAGATGAAGTTCTTATTCTTTATCAAGGCAGATCTCAGCCTAATCAAGGCTTCTTATATGCAGTTTTTGCCCATTTTTTTCCTCACCAAAGAAGATTTATCCAATGTGCTGAGTACTTTCCTCTGGCTCTTTTTACATTTTAGAGATACTAGTGTAGCTCTTTATTTTCATTTTGTCCATCTACACTCTTACTTGGTAGGAGAGCAAAAGGACCCTGCTAGGTTTTATCAGTAGTGAGTATAATCTTCGACCCAGTGATCCCACTACTAGGCTTATAACTCAGGAGATCAAAGACATATCTTCTAATCCAGGTCAGAGGACTTGGATCAGTATCACATCTCTCTCATTTAATGTCTATGCACCATTGGGCAAGTTCCTTTATTTCCTTTATTGAGCTTTACTTTCTTCATCTCTTACAAAATGATGGTACTGGAATAAATGAACTTTGTTACCCTCTTGCCCTAACCTATGATTTTATGATCTTTTCTTTTCATGCAAGTTCTTGATATCTTTGCTGCCACTTGTTACACAGACCAACATGAGACTGTGGATAAGTTGTTGGTCTTAGTATCAGGAAATTCTGTGATCTGATCTAGCCTCAAATGCTTATTAGTTGGGTGAGGGGACATGAGTCGTCTTGATTACTCAAAGTCTTTGTTTATCAAATCAAGGCATTGGTCTCAGGGGCTTTCTGTGATCCTTTCCATCTCTAAATATCTGACTCCATGGTAATAATCATTGATTATATGTTCAAGTCAAACCCATTAACTGCTCTGGAGTTATTTTTAGTTTTGATACTTGTAAGCTCATGGAGCTGTACGATTTGCAGGCAAAAGCATCATCAGGACAAGAGTTAGGTTAAAAGGGCTTTGTCTCCAGTGAACAATATAATATTATTGAACGTACTATATAATTTGAGTTTATGTAATTAACTAGATCATGATTACAGTTAGTCCATTTGGGGGCCCTAAATCTGTGATTTCATTGGCATAGGGAAGTTCTGATGAAGACTAATTCTCTGACACCAATGCAGATCAGGACATCTGCTTTTAAGTTATAATCAGAGCAATGCCAAGGACATTGGGAATTGGCATGGTCACAGACCTATTAAGTAAGTAAGGCAGGACTCATCCCTATGTCTTCCTGCCTTTGAGGACAATTTTTTCTCCAAACCACTACCTCTTCATATAATGCATTTATTGGAATAACATTATTGAAAGATATTAATCTTTAAACCCATTAGTTAAGTCCTCTTCTAAATGAGCCCAAGTGGCTTGAGGGCCTATGGGACACACTGAAAGATGATTGTAGGAGCATACATGGAGAAGAGCTGTGAGGAATCTCAGAGGTCATCTGCTCCAATTTGCCTTCATGTTAGATGTGGTGAAACAGATCTAAATAAATGAAGTGACTCACAGATCACACATGTAGCAAGTGACAGATATTTGGCCTAGGTCCTATGACACCCAAACCACTATGGTTTCCATGGCGTTACACTGCTTCTCACAGAGAATTAGTGAAGGAGGCATGTTACACAATCAGGGACATCATGAAAACAAGCAATAAAACAAAAAATGACAACCGCCAATGTGATTTTCCTAATGCATAGGTCTGATTGTGTCATGCTTCTATTCAACAAATTCCAGTGGATCCCAAGTACTTCCAGGATCAAATGTAAAGTCTTATGCTGGTCTTGGAAAGCCTTCCCATCCCTATCCCCTTCCTCCTTTTCCAGTCTCCATATGCTTTCCTTCCCCTCTGTGCACTCCATCTATGCTTCATTGGATTCCTTGCTGTTCTGCACACATGGCGCTCCATCTGGCTCCTCTGTTCTTTTGCACTGTCTGTCCTCCATGCTTGGATTGCTCTCCCCCTCCATCTCTGCTGTTTAGTTTCCTCAGTGTTCTTTAAGATTCTTCTGAAATCTCACCTTCTGCAGATGGCCTTTCCTAGTACCCATTGTCCTTCCCCCACCGCTAATGCCTTTGGTCTGAGTTTTCTTCCAATTTTCTGTGTATATATCTGAACATAAGTAGTTGTTTACAAGCTATCTTCTCCATTAGAATATGAGCTCCTTGAGGTCAGGGATCATCTTTTTACCTTTTTTGCATCACTGATATTTAGCAGAGTAACTGACACATAATAAATATTTCTTGACTGATAAAAAATATCAATCAATATGCATCTATTCAAACATCATAATGCCCCCCCAAAGGTCTAACAGAAGGTACATGATTGGATAAACCCAAATTACTCCTCCAACATTACAGCCTTGAAGCATGATTTCACACATCCTCAAATAAAGTATGGTCATTTTCCTCTCCTTTATCCTGATTGACCTATAGAAATACATACATATATGCATAATATAATTTTGGAAAAATATGTGCATCTGCATATATTATAGGATCACTCATTTTGATCATATCAAGATGATTATTGCATTTCCTATGTTAATATTTAAAAGTTTCCATGTATAATTGTATTTCTTGTGGGCATACCCATCTTTGACATAAATGATGGTCCTTCCAGACATTTATAAATGATCTTTGTCAGCTACAATAAAGGAAAAATTGATTTCCCAGTGTCCTCTGCTCATGATTGCTCTAAACATAGAAAGTTCAACACTGAACATCTCTTCTATTCCCTTCAGTCTCTGTGGGACTTGACCTCCTCACAAAAATGAGCAGAATCCAGCTTCATCTTCATGTCACGCTGCAGTATCAGAAGAGAGATTCACTAACATTTTTAAGCAGGTATATAGACCTTTTTTGGAATTGGCTAGAAACCTAGAATCCTGGGGTCATTGGTGTTGCTGCTGGCACCATTGTCATCATCATTGTGGTTGTTTTCTTTTTTTTTTTATCCTCAATACCTAACCCAGTGCCTTGCTCATAGGAAGCTGGATCCTGGACTTAGACCCTGAAGGGAATTTATCCACTGATAATCAAGGGCAACTTCATTCTGAGAGATTTCCTTTCCCAGTGTTAGGAAGACAGTAAATATCAAAGCTAATATACCTATTGGACAGAAGAAAACTGGCCACCAGTGAGAATTGCTTTTGGATACAGCAATTCATTAAGCTCACATACTATGATGTGAAGGAGCTACAAAAAAGCCCTTTTTCCAGACTAACCTGACTCACATCAGTTCCTTGGTTTTTTAGCTTTCTTATTTCCTTAGCTTTAGCAAGAAAAGGAATGAACCCCCCCTCCCCACCCCCGCCTCAAATCTCTTCCCTATTACTAGAAAGGTTAATATCATCCTCCCAGTCCATCAGGCTTGCAATTCAGGAGCTGCCCTGGATTCCTCACAATCTCTCATTCCCCCATTCCACATCCAAGTTGTTGTCAAAGTCTGCTGATTTCACCTTTGTAATGTCTCTTTGGTACTGCCACCACTCTAGTATAGGCCTTTGTCACTTCAGGCCTGGATTGCTGCAATAGCCTGCTGGAGGATCTCCCTGATTTAAGTCTCTCACCATTTCAATCCATCCCCCATTTGGCTATGAATCATTTTCCTAAAACATAAGTGCAATCATGTCACTCATGAACTCAACAAACTCCCATGGCTCCCTATTGTCACCGGCTCCCTATTGTCACCACCTCCCTCCTCCCTTTCCAGTTCTCTTTCCAGTTTTCTTACTCTTCCTACCTGACACATACTCTTCATTCCAGTGACAGTGGTCTCCTGCCTGTTGTACAAACAAGACAGTTCATCTGTCATTTCCAGGCATTCTCTCTGGCTGTCTCCCCTACCTAGAACACCTTTTCTGCTCCAGTTACTGACTTCTATGACTTCATTTTAAGTCCCAACTAAAATCCTGTCTTCTACAGGCAGCCTTCTCAACCCCTCTTAAAATTTCTAGTGATCCTGTATATAACTCGTTTTGTAGATATTTATTTGCATGTCACCTTCTCAATTAGATTGTAAGCTCTTTGAAAATAGGGACTATCCTTTGCCTATGTTTGTATTCCCAGTGCTTAACATTGCCTGGCCCATAACAGATGCTTAATAAAGGTTTATTGATTGATTAATTTGAAAAGGATAGTCATAGAGGACACATTGAGTGGAATCAGCTAAGAAATCTCCTTTACCTTATTTGCCTGTTGTGATCCACCAAGCATCAAAGAGCATCTTAAACCCCTCAGGCCTGTTTGGCCTTTAGGCAATGAAAAAGCAATATTAGGAGTCTAAGCCCTTAGGCCCCTGAGACAACTAAATCTTGTGGAAGACCTCAATTCCTTTTGAAGGAAAAGAACAAGAACAACAACTTGGTATAGCCTTGTATAGAGGAAAGGCTAGTACATTGCTCCTACCACAGTACCAATGGAGGGAGCCTTTACCCACTTCCCCATCTTTGAGATCATAAATCTTTTGAAGCATAAGAAAAACAAGCCTTACCACTATTTTAAAGTATTCATTTAATATTTCATGAGAAGCCACATCAGTTTCTCTTTTTTCATTTGATCTTTTCTATGAAAAAATAAATCACTTTTAAATTCCTTTTGCCTCACCCTTCTTAGTCAGGGGAAAGTAAAGAAAAATAAAAACCCAAGAGGATTCTGGGAAGATGGCAGAATGCATCAGAAAATTCCAAGCTCTCAAGATTTTCCCCCACAAATGAGTTAAAATAGCACCTTAGGGTGAACAAAGTGTGAGTGGAGATAAATAAGAATAGGGGCATAACCAGGTCTTCCAGAGATAATTTGAGAAGATCAGAAGAAAAATCCCAGGACTAGGTTTGATCCCTTTGTAAGAGTAAACACCTCCAGGCTAGGTTTCATTTTAACAGCCAGCAGCTAGCCTCCTAAACCACAAACAAACCTGGGGTTTGTTGGTTTGAGAAACTACCTCCAAACTTTTACTCATGGGATAGTAAGAGGAGCTGGGCATTTGAGCCCAGGAAGATTGGGGGAACCTCTACTGACCAGGACACCACACCCGGCTGTGCTGTGAAGAGCAGAGAGGAAGGGAGGGGGAGAAGGAACCATCACATTAACAGTGAGTGAAGGAGTAATGGGGCAGAAAGCCCATGCATACTTATGGTAGTCTGAAGGTTTGGCTTTGGTTTCAGGCTAAAAGGGAGAAGGAAAGATCTGGGGCAAGAGATACCATTTTCCATACCGCAGGGATAGAGGTGACTACAGATTGCTAAACTATCACCACAAAAATAAAATGCATAGACAAAGGAGAAAAAATCCAACCATGAAAACCTGTTACAGGAATAGGGATGATCAGGGTTCATCTTCAGAGGAGGATACTGAAGTAAAGAAATCCCCAAAGAGTAACATCAAATAGTCACCTGCCCAAAAAGAATTTATAGAAGACCTTAACAAAGACGTTAAAAATCAGATGACAGAGATGGGGGAAAAATTTGAAAAGAAAATAAGAATAATCCAAGAAAACCAAGAAGTGTATCAAAGGACAGTCAACCAACTAGAAAAGGAAACCCAGAATCTTAAGGAAGAAAATGACACCCTGAAAATGAGAAAAGGACAAAGTGAAGCCAGTGAAATTAATTATAAGAGATTAAGAAATGACTAAACATTTTAATGCAGACTGAAGCAAACTCTCTTCTCTCTTTCTTTTTCTTGTTTGGTTTTGTTTCCTCTTCCCCCCTATTAATTCCATCAGTTACAATCCTTCCTTATGACCTGACTAATGTGAAAGTATTTGTAGATCTTATACTTGATTGCATGTTGAAATGATGGGGGGGGGGGTTAGGGAAGGAGGAGAGGGAGGGGGAGAAAATTGGAAACCCAAGGGATTGTGGAACTGAATCTTGTAAACTAAAAGTGAACAAACAAGTTAATAAAGACAAAAAAGAAATGACTAAACAAAATATGAATAATTAAAAAGTAGAAGAGAAAGTGAAACATCTTATAAACCTCCCCAACAGATTTGGAGAATAGATCAAGAAGAGAAAATATTAAAATAACTGTACTAACTGAAAGTTATGATAAAAAAGAATCTTGATACAATAATACAAGAGAAAATTGAAGAACATTGTCCTGAAGCTTTAGAACAAGGTGGGGGGTGGCGAGGGGGAGGGAAGTAGAAATAGAAAAAATATCATTAATCACCACTTAAAAGAAATCCTATGTGGAAAACTCGTAGGAATATTATAGTTAAATTATGAAACTCCCCAGTTCAAGGAAAAATATTAATAGCATCAAGATTAAAACAATTTAAATATGATAGTGCCACCATTAGAATTACACAAGACCTAGCAGCAGAGACATTAAAGGACCACAGGTCTTGGAACACAACATACTGTAGAAAAATTACTGGGGCTCCAGTCAAAAATAGCATACCCTTCAGAGTTAAGTATTATCTTGAATGAAAAAAATGGTCATTTGATAAACTATCAGACTTTCAAGACTTTGTTTAAAAAAAATCCAGAACTTAATAGATGATTCAACATACAAAAACCAATATAAATATAAGGTACATAACAAAGACTGATTATAAGGGATCCATAAGGACAGATTGTTCACTTTTTATATTTTTAGATTCTATGTCTAAGATTCTTTCAATAATTGGGTAGTTCATAAGAAAGATTGGGGTAAACCTGAGTATGATATGAATTTAAAAAGTAAAATCATTTAGGTACAGCTTAAAAGAGTAATTATTTTATACAAATGAGGTGCAAGAGGAAGAATTCATACACAGGAATTAGATGGAGGAGGGCTGGTATCTCTGGTGATCTACTTTCATTGGGAATGGTTTAAGAGGGAGCAATATATACATGCTTTAAAAAGTATAAAAGTCTTCTAAATTCAGAAGAAATAAAATGGTATGGGAATAGGGAAGGGGGAGAGGACAAGGGAGGGATCTTTAGATGGGAGAATGAGGGAATAGGTAAATAGGGGTGTAGAAGGATGTTTAGATTTATGGGAATGGGAGGATAGGGGAGGAATTCTTGGAGGGGGGTAGGCAAATCATAGGACGAAAAGGTAATAGGTAAAAGTAAAATAGAGGAGGCAGGAGGGATAGGAAATGAGATATGTACATACATATAAAGATGAGTAGAATATGTCTGAGAAAGTATATATCTATATATGTCTATATATGTCTATGTGTATATCTATAGCTATGGAGAAACATATCTAAACTTTATTGTGGCCTTCGGGGGAGGTGGGGAGAGGAGAAAAAAGAATAAGGTAATAAAAGTGCACAGCAGAGAACAAAAGAAAACTCACAAGGAAACAAAGAATGGACAATTCTTGACTCAATGAGTATTATTTATTATATAGGCTTTCTTGAAATGAAAATTTGTTGTAATGCATTTTGAATACTCTCTACTGCTCTGCTATGTATGTGAAATGCTTTTTTTTTCTTTCTACCTTTGTATATAAGTTCCAGGATTTAAGTTTATGATATGTTTTTGTTTCTTTTCCTCCATTCTCTATGTGTGTTCTGGTGTATGAGTCTAAAACAAAATTTTGAAAGGAAAGAAAAAGAAAACCCTTGCAACAAATATTCATGGTCAAACAAATGAAATTCTTCTACCAGAGACATCTCCAGCCCCCCACATGTATGTATATACATATCTATATACACAGATACACACAACACATATATAGATACCTATCTATACACACATGTATACAAATATCTACATACACACATACACACATGTATATATACATATCTATATACACATACACTCGTGCACACATATGTATATACATATCTATATACACACATATCTACATCAATCTATGTGTGTGTATATGTATGTGGATATATGCATATACACGTCTGTGTGTATGCATATCTGCATCATGAGTCCATCACCTCCCTGTCAGGAGGGTGGGTAGGATTCTTCCTTATTGGTCCTCTGGAATCATGTTTTCTCATTAGGTTGATCAAAGGTCTTAAGTCTTTCAAAGCTGTTTCTTTTGATAGTATTGTGTTATGGTAAAAATTGTTCTCCTGTTTCTGCTCCCTTCACCTTTGTCTAAATCTTCTAAAGTTTCACTGAAACCATTCATCTCATCAATTCTTATGGCACAATAATATTCCATTAATTTCATATATCATAACTTATTCAAGTATTCTAATAATTGATGGGTCTCACCTTATTTTTAATTATTTGCAATTGCCAAAACAACTGTTGTAAATATTTTTGTGGAGATGCACCTTGGGAAAAGTTCCACCCTATGGCTGACTCAATGATTCCTGAGTCCCTGCATAGAACATCAGGTACTTTCTCTTTCTCCCCCTTCAACTTACACTTCAGCCTGTTCCACCTTCCACTTGAAAATGAAAATGGAGCATCTTGTGTGTAGAGCTGCAAACAAGCCCACGACTGGTCACAGATTGTGGAGTGACAAGTCATGATTTAGAAGACTGGACAAGTAAAATGAGGCCATATTGAGAAGAGATTTAAATATCAAATGGAGATGTTGATATGTTTTCCTAGATAGATCATGGGATATTCTTAACCTTTTTTTAAGGACCTCCTGGGGAGCCTAAGGAAGCCTATGGATCCCTTTTCAGAATGCTTCAAAATATGTAAAGCAATCTACAAAGAATTATAAAGGAAAATATTTATATGGAGATATAGTTATCAAAACCTATATTAAAGGAAAAAACACAAGTTTAGAGATCACACGTGGAGCATCTGTCCTAGAGGTAATAAGAAGTCACTGTAGTGTATTGAGTCAGAGAGTGACATAAGACTATTGCTTCAGGAAAATCACTGGGAGAAATATAGACTTGCTTCTTTAATCCACGTCTTTCCAATAAACTATGGTCAAGTTCCATTCAAATGTCATGACTCATGGATATTTTGTTAATGCTCTAATTGGACATTATAGTGTATGGAGGTACTCGTTTACATGTGATTGTTCCTTCCTCCCTTCCCCCTCCTCTTTAATGTACAACAAAAAGAAGGAAAGCAACAGCTGATTTCAATCCCCCTACCCCCCTTGGCAGTTTCATTTGTATGAGTTTGTGTATGAGAGAATGCACTCTGGGTAAAGGAAAAGTTGTTCCTCTCAAGGAGTTTGGAATCATTTCATTTATTTCCCTGTTTTGTATTACTTAAATCTACATTTCTTTCTCTTTATGAGTCCAGGTAAGACATATCTCTACACTTAAATGCTGAAAAAAACAGTATTCACCAGGTTGGAAAATCATAAGTCAGTATTGATTTCCTAAATAGTTGTAATTCAACATAAGCAGCAGTGATGGTGCTTTTAAAATTCTCTTTGTAAGAGCACTTCATCTTGGGATCCATTTTGTGAAGTGAAGATTATAATATGCCTATATGTTCAGTCTGAACTCACATATTGACAACAGAACATTTGTGATGAAAGAAAGTTGGCATAGCAGAGAATACAGAAGATTCCTGAAACTGGAAGGACCAGAGAAAATTTGCAGAAGAAAAGAAGCACAGTTCCAGAATTGGGAAGAAATTTAGAGGTGATCTAGAAACCCAGGGACTTTCAGACTTTAACTCACATAGGCAGTGTTTTTGACAAAATGAACTCTTTCACCCAGGATGGTAATACAGCAGCCCCTCACAGGTGAATCCCAATAATAATCAGCAAGGTAGCATTGACTTTCTGTTGGTCAATTCACTCTTCTTTTGATAGCCTGCTGGTCCTCCACTCTATGGGACTCAACATATTGGTTCCAGACTTCTTTTGGACACCTAATCCAATGGACTTTAGCCCTACTACAATACAGAACTCCTTATGTCAAGGGACCCACCAATCTTTCAGCAGCAAGGACTACAGACATATACCTCACACCTGGCCCAATCAACATTATAAAAATGCATGACTTTGAAAAACTAAAGAGCTCTTATCAATGCAAAGATAAACTGGCATTCTAGAAGACTGGTGATGAAATATGCTACCTGGCACTTGGAAGAAAGGTTATGGAATCATATGCAAAAATAAGATGCATTTTTGGCCATGGCCAACATAGGAATTTATTTTGGATGACTGACTATTTGGTACAAAGGTTTTGTTCTTGTTTTTCATTGCAGGGAGGGAAAAAAATAAATGCTTGGTAATTTCTTTAAGAGAAAATTTAAAAAGAAAAACATGAAGCATATCTAATCACATTATTCTCACTAAATATATATTATTTATGTATAATACTGCCTCTTTAAGGTAAGTGGGAAGCAAATAAGGCAGGTGAGTAAGGAGCAGATTTTTCCCCCACAACAACATTATTCTTAGTACCCTATGAAAGGTTGAGAGGAATCCTATAGTGATCTTCTTTGACTATGAACCTAGGATTGCCAGAGTAAAGGTAGGTTGGCATAAAAGACCAAGCCCAGATACGGACAAGTGTCTTTCCATTTGAGTATGAGGCAGCTAGGTGGCTCAATGGATAGAGCACTGGGTCTGGAGTCAGGAAGAGCTGAGCTCAAATATGGCCTCAGACACTAGCTGTGTGACCCTGGACAAGTCATTTAACCTCTGCCTTACTCCACTGGGGAAGGAAATGACAAACCACTCCAGTTATCTTTGCCAAGAAAACTCAGACAGTATAGTCCATGGGGTCATGAAGGGTCAGACACAACTGGACTACGACAATAACAACAAGACGCACTACTGAGTGCCCAACATGTCCATTCCATTGATAATGTTCTAATGAATGCAAAAAGGGGCTTGCACCATTTGTAAATAATAGCAGTATCTGCCTTCTAACTTCTAGGGCTTCCTTCAAGTGTCCTCTAAAAGCCCACCTTAAATTTCCTGACTTCTGATCTTTCCTCACTCCTCTTCATACCAGCACTTCCCCTCTGTTGATTATCTCCATTAATTATTCATATATCTTATTTATACTGATTCGTTGCTTCCCTTATTAGACCATTAGTTCTTTGAAATCAGGGACTATCTTTCATCTTCTGTAAAGCCCCCAGTGCTTATAACAATGGGAGGCAAATAGCCTCCTAAAGGTGTTTATTGACTGGTTGCCACTCGCAAGTGCCCTTGTGGATTTTCATCACTCTTCCCTTCCAGCTCTAGAACCATAACCATATAATTCCTTGTAAAGCCAATCAGCAGTAGATTCTTGAGAGAATGCTACTGTGAACAGCTTTTAAGATTTGGATTACACAGTATTAGTGAACATTCTGTTTATTCCATTATAAATCTTTATTCAGTACAATGTTCACAGTTTCAACA
>CM053598.1:21118858-21164298 GCA_028646575.1 Pseudocheirus occidentalis
ACACTGGCCTTCTCCCAAGTGAACAGGGGAGTGTCTCAGCCAATGGCATTCTTCCATGTGAACAGGGGAATTCACACCTTCCAGACAGAGCTCACACCTTCCATACTTAGCCCTAAATATCCAACAAATTGATTACCATTACATTCCTCCATTGCTACTGGAGCAGTGGTGTCAGTATACTCCAATGAGCTTCCAAAACAACTTGCCTTCCATACTACCCCTACTACTGTTAGTATTGTTATTGTGGCTGCTGGGCTACTCCTCCTCTTCTTCCTCCTGTTGCTGTTGCTTCTACTCCTCCTTCTCCTATTCCTTTTCCTCCTCCTCCTCCTCCTACCACCACTATTACTGTTGTTGCTACTGCTACTACCACTATGTATACACACAGAGTATTTATATTTGAGTTGTCTCTCCCTTCTGCAAGGCAAACTCCCTCAAGACAAGATTGTGGGATTTTCATCCTGAACACAACCCAATTCTTTACACATATAATAAATTAATAAACACTTTTATACTCCTTCATTTTAATCATGTTTTGGTATGTCTTACGTTGTACCTGATATGAATACAGTAGGGGCTTTATATGCTATTTGCACACGTTACATGAATATTTTAGGACTACTTAGTTTTTGAGTTTTTTTTCCTGGTGGATTATAGGATCAGACATGTTTAGAGGACAGTACCCTACTGATATTGCTCCTGGTTACTAGGTCTACTTACCTGGCAAGACAATTATGGATGCAATCATAATTGACATTCATTCTCATATGTTATTTCATCAGACTTCAATGACAGTCAGTTGGGAGATGAATAGAAGAAACCTTTCAGAGGCCTGGAATTTAAGGAATTTTTGAACAAGTATGTTAACTTCATTGAAGTGGTCAGAGATGTCTGAATAGATTGAAGTAGGATCTAAATGGGTCTTTGAAGGAAATATAGAACTTAATCCAAGAAAATGGGTTAAGGCATTTTGTGCCTTTGTAATAGGAGGACGTCAGTTCACACTCCAACTATGCTCCTCTCTATCTTATGGCCATAACGATGCCATTACATGTTGCTCAACCACAGATTCCTCATCCATAAAGTGGAGATCATAATATGTTGCCCACCCACCCCAAGGATTTGTTTTTATTTGCTCTATGCCTAACATAAACCTTAGCTCTGTTTTATTGCTATAATTATTATGCATCCACAGGTAATCAAGAGCCACCTCTTCACTATGTGGTTTGAAGCCAGAGCTAGCTAGAGAAGGTCCACATATGCTCCCTACTTTCTCCAAGGCCCCTCCATTTCACATCATCTTGAATCCTAGAATCAGGGACCTTTAACATCATCCTCTCTGTGGAGAGATTCTCTCTGAAGAATTTGGGAATTGTGCCAGATCTGCATTAAATGGAACTCTGTGAGTAGGGATAGTTTCCTTCTTTGTGTTGTACTCCTAGTATTGAGCACAGTGGATAGCATGTAATACATGCATGTTGTCTATTATTGTGCTTATTTCTCTCATTCTTTGCAGTTCACATGGTACTAATTTTGTCACGGTCACTTGCTATCCTACTATTATTTATTTTATTAATAACCTATAAATGATCTGTCTAGAATGAAATAACTGTATTTTGTAGATAAATCACAGGATTGGGGTGTGATCTCACCCTCTATTGGGTCATTGAAAGCATCCTCAGTACTACAGATAGGTCCTCATTAGTGGAACTCATGAATTCCATGAAGTGGTTCCATGTATTTGACTTTACATTATTTAAAGTTATAATTATATACAATGTCATAATTGGTTCAAACAAAGTGGAAATGTATGCTGTACAAATTTTGATTATGACCCCATTTCAAAGGCTTCATTTTTACATTAATCAGGACCTACCATATTCTGTTAGCTGTATAGAAAGACTTTTGTTACATGTATCTTAAATGTTTATGTGTTTGGTGAAATCTATTGAAATGCCATTTTTAAGTTTCATTGATTAGTGGTGTGCTTGGGAAGTTGTGGGAAAGAGTTCAATTTGTCATAATGGATAGATGCAAAAGCAATTTGTTGGATGTTTTCTTGAGGAGATAATAGTTGAAATAAAAGCAATTGTACTAGGTAGTACTGTTATTAGAGCATTCCTGTCCCTTCTTTTTGATGGAGTTCAGATAGAAAGTCATTATCATGGGTGGCTAGGTGGCACCATGAATAGAGCATTGGACTTGGAGTCAGGAGGACCTGAATTCAAATCCAGCCTGAGACACTTGACACACTAGCCCTGTGAGTGTAAGTCACTTAAACCCAATTGCCCTCAAATGAAAATAAAACTAAAATAAAAGAAAGTCATTATCACGCTATAGTTCCCTTATGCTTTGTTCACTAAGCAATGACAGAGTTGAATAAAATAATCTGATTTTGTTTTTGAAAAAAATATTCTGGTCTATGTTTATCCTTTATTCACTGAAAGCATCTATGGTAAACTTGCAGTTGCAAACAACAGGGATTCCATATACCTCATTCTTTTCCTATATGGTTTTGATCTCAGCCACGTCTGTATACTTTGGAAGTTTTTCATTCCATGTAGTTTGGAGTTTATGAATATTTTGAAGGACACTTTCTATCAAAATAATGTTACTAAAAATTCATTTGAATAAATATTGTGTCCAGGAGATTCTGGATGACAGTTTGGCCTAAGCAAAATGATCCTTTTCCAATGCAATATATAGTGTTGAGTTCTGAAGAGTATTTTGAGGCTTGTATCTGCAGGATAGGGACTTGCCATTTGTCAGTCAATTAAAGATATTCAACTCCTTATGCATAATTTTAGCTAAATTTTATGCCTTTCAGTGTGATTTAGTGTGGTCCTGGTGTGTGGTACAGTTTCCACTGTTTTCTTGTATGATCTATGTTGATTGGTAAACTTAAGGTTTTGAGTAGTAACTTTTTCTGTGTTTTTTAGTTTCAAAGGACTAGTCTTGAATTAATATTAATAATGTAAACCACTGCTCCATCATTGAAGATATCAGTTGTGGTTTTTATACATTCTATTAATTGATATATTTTAAAGAGTTTTTATCAAGATTTTCAAAGATATTAGGTGGTATAATGGACACGGGGCATGGTTTCATGAAGACCTGAGTTCAAATCCAACCTCAAACACTTACTGGCTGTGTGACCCTAGGTGTATCATTTAACTGTTTTCCTCAGTTTCCTCTTCTGTAAAATGAGCTGGAAAAGGAAATGTAAAACCAACTTTTCTCTCTTGCGGCTTTAGTAGATACTCAATTTCATATCTTACTTTATTCAATTTTGGCTCAGGGATGAAGTCATTTTATTTCTCTGAATTTGTCAGCAAGATGATGTTTGATTACTTGAAGCTGAGGTGGGATGAAGCCCTTCCCCATAATTGATGATATCTAGTTCTAGTTTTATCTTGCTACAGAACTGGCACATGATGAAAGTGCTCCTGTTTTAAGATTTGATGTTGAGGAATAGCTCCCCTGCTTTAGTAGTCAGCATGATCTGCACCAAAACATTTCCAGTGGGTGAGCATAAAGGGATGTCTGATTTGTTCAGATGTAACTTGTCTTTTAGTCGGCTGGTAGGGCCCCTTGTTTCATTGTCCACCATGCAAAGCTGATTATTGTGACTTTTTTGAGTACGACTAGGCTGCAGTCTTTTGCTACCACATTTATTTTTTAGCTTTCCAAAAAGCAATTTCATCTCACTGCCCAGTATGCCAAGCCAAGCAGCAATATCACCAGTGCCCAATGGGAAAAACAAACAAACAAATGTTTCATCATTCTTTGTTAGCTGTATACAGCTAAGTTGCTTCATGGACTGTAATGGTCTTGGGGGAAGAAGATGTTAAGGGACAAGGGAATAAACATTAATGAAGAATCTACTATGTGACAGACATTGTACACATATTATTTCTTCAATCATCATAACAACCCTGAAGGTAGATCATCATTCCTGTTTTACAGCTGGAGAAACAGACAAATAGAGCTTAAATTACTTGCCAAAGGTAATTTGCTAGCAAGTGTCTAAGGCTGGATTTGAACTCTGGTATTCCTGACTATAGGCCCAGTCTTCTTTCCTCTGGCCTATCTGGCTGCATATATGAGAAAAATTAGAATTGCTGCTATATATAACCATGACTGACATTCCTCTATGTAGTCATCCCCTTGTCACATCTCCCTTGTGGCATGGAATATTAGTTAGGTTTTAAGGAAATTATATTAATAATAATAATAATTGAACAAAGAGTGACAAAGAGGAGTCCTGTTCCATTATAGAGAAATATATGTTTTTGAGTATTTTATAGTAATTGGAGACAATAGTAGGAAATTAGATTGCGGCTACGTTGTCTCCTGTCCATCGCTAAGCTGTTGCAAGAAAGGTATTTTGGAATGCTTTGAGGAATAGAAAAAGATGACATATTATTTTAAGTTTCAACAGGCCTTTAAGTGCCATTTCTCCAGTGGGAGTGGGTCACATACAAAGTTGAACTCTCAATGTTCTGAGTCAGGTTGATGTGAGGTGTGGTTAGAGGGAGTATAGAGGGATGATTTTATTATTCAAAGCTTGAGAAAAATTTGTCAAATATGTATGACATTTCCTGCCTTTCCTTTCCTTTTTTTTCTTTCTAATTGGGAGATTTAGAGGCCACAAAGTATAGTGGAATTTGTCTTAGTTTTGGAGACAGAAGCTGGGTTCAAATGCTAGCTCTGGTGAGTACCAGACTGAATCTGAGCAGGACACTTAACCTCTCTTGCCCCAGTCTCTTCATCCATAACATAAGGTGGTTGGATTGGAAGGCCTTTGAGGTCCTTCCCAGCTCTAAGTCTGTAATCAGCTAAAGTCACTTTCCCACTGAAGGGCTCAATTTCCTCATCTGTGCAGAATGAGGCAATTTGCCTCAAATATCCCTAACAACTGCAAATCTATGCTCTTAAGAGAATGATTCCACTCTTCCTATCACTTACCCTGCTGTTTCTTTCTAAATTCTTCCATTTACATTATATTTCCTTTAAAGTGAAAACCTTATCATTGTGAATAGCTTATGGGGCAGATTTTATCACTTGAGTTCCATTTACTTCCCCTGTAGCATTGGACAAGTCATTTTATTCTGCGTCTCAGTGCCCTCATGTATATTGACATGCACCCCATAAGATTGTTATCAGGATCAAATGAGAAAATATTCATAAACATTAAAGTTGTAAATGAATTCTACCAATTCTTATTGTGTTGCCATAATTTAAAAACAGGCCTTTGTTTATGTCAGTTGGTTCAACAACAATAGTAATTGGTTAAACAAATGAGATAAGTAGTTTCTCAATAATTTTCCTTCAAAGTGGAATAAGTCATGGGTAGCATTCCCCACCTAAGGGGAAAAAATACGCTCAGAAATATCCAAGGGGCAGGTGACATATACCTCTGAGTCCAATCTAGAGTCTCAGATGCTGAGGTGCATTTTGATGCATGAACTGTATTCTTACCTTGCTAGATTGACAAGAGTTATGCCAAAGCTCCAAAACCCAAAGCCAGGCATACCTGGGCCATTCCTATGGAAATTATCCCTTCCTACCCACCCTGAAGTCTGACAAGTATATGTTTAATTTAATTTAGAACTTCATACAGTTTTAATTGAAATGTTCTCTCAGATATATTAAGTGCATGCAAAGAGTTTTATATTCTATTGAAGACATTCCTTTTTACAGTTTGTGCCTGATTTATGTACTTTACCCATTTTCTTGAAATGATTCTGCAATTAGATGCGCAGCATAATAAATGTGTTTTATTCATTTTCCATTTAAAGAGGGGCAAAAAATATAATTATTCATTGTATCTCCTCATGGCTCAGAAAAATCCCTCACTCCTACACCAGTCTTGGGTATTCCAGGCCTTTCATGGGAAGTTAATGAGCTCCCACATATGATCAGTTAGCTTAATTTTTGTGGCACAGTTAGAATCTTTCCCACAGCCCTGAAAAAATGCCATTAAACCACTTAGTGCTTTTAATGGATTCCCCTTAATGGATGCTATTCAAAATATTCACAATATTCAAAATTTCCCTAAACTTTTTTTTTTTTTGCTTTTTGGAGGGCAGTTGGGGTTAAGTGACTTGCCCAAAGTCACACGGCTAGTTTTTTGTGTTAAGTGTCTGAGGCTGGATTTGAACTCAGGTACTCCTGATTCCAGGGCCAGTGCTCTATTCACTGCACCACCTAGCCGCCCCTTCCCTAAACTTTTTAAAAATAAAAGTCACAGGAAACATGTATGAACATACATACACATGTAGAGGAGAATATAATTGTCCAGGTCTTTTTAGAAGGCACTCAAGAACATGGATCTCTCCAGGGACTGAGCAGTTTGAATTGAGGCAAAAAAAGTCTCTATTATTTGAAGACTAGATATTTGAGAAGTATAAGAAATTAATATTTTTTCTTCCTCCCACCCAATATAAGAAAACAAGCACCATCAGAAGCTGGAAGCATGTACCTGCCAACCTGCTTTCTAAAGAGGGTCAAATGGACTAAAACTGACCAATGGTGTTGCTACCTTTAGATGAGTATATGGAAACACTGCTGATTAAGGAAATTGTGAGCTCAGTTAGTACACACCAATTTCCTTTTTATTAACCAATATATTCTCAAAAGGGAAAACCCACTTAAAAAATCCATATTCTTTCTCTCTTGTCGTGGTAGCTTCTCTTCTGAAATGATCTTTGGAGATCCAGTTCTCTTAGAGAAAGGGCATAGAGTAATTAATTCAGAGATCTATGGGAGGAACTCAGGTGGCATCTAGCCCAAGCCCCTCATTTTGTAGGCAAGGGAGATTAAATGAAATTCCCACTTACCCAGGTAGTGATGTCAAAAGTAAGATTTGAATCGAAGTCCCTAGATTCCAGAATCTGCTCTTTCTACTAAACTGCACTGCCTTCCTCATGCTATGCTATTATTTTGGTAAATTCCAACTGCTCAAGCCTAGGCCCAACTCAAATAAGTGGAAGAAGGCATAGTCCTTCACCTGGGATTGACCCGCTATGTCAGATGAACTAAAAGCAACACAACTAATTATACTCTTTGCAAGGACCTTTGTTGGGACTGAAGGGGCTTCACAACGAATTAAACTCTCCAGTCAATAAAGAAAGCAATATATGAGGTTTTTGTTTTTTGGGTTGGTTGTTGTATTATGTAAGGGAAAGTCATGTGACTTAACTGAGCAACTTGTCATCTATCAGGTGCTCATCATTTATTATTGAATTATATTAAATTGGATGGTACTACACCCAAACCCCAAGTTGTTTCCTTTTTGGCCCACAACTATTGGCAGATAACCAAAAGCATTTAGTAAAGGGAACCTGCTCCTCGTTGTAATTTTCTTGGTGCTTTCCTCATAAAACTAGAGTGTGGAAAAGTGTTGCTCTAGCCCTTAGTAATTTCTCATAATCTCAGTGCTATACACAGCTCCTGGAAAAAAAAAAGAGTTTTACCTGGCAGTTTTATTCTAGCAAGCAAAACTCCTTATAAACACATTTTGGAGAGATATCAGCTTCTAATTTGTCCTGGGAATGGATGACATGTATACTCTGCAGTCATTTGGATCATCATCTTAGCTTGGTGCATTCCATGCCATCATGTCCACCTCCCCCTTACTGGTAGTTTGGATGCTGCCTCTGGGTCCCTCAACTGAATTTTGTTTTGTTTTTCTTGACCAGAACCTCCATGGCTCCGACTGCTCTCTTCTCCATCATTCCCCAGGTCATATTCTGTCCCTTTAATGAATTGTCTACTCCCATTAGGGTGAAAACTTTTTGAGGGGAAAGATTGTCTTGCTTGCTTGTACATGCACCCCAGCTTATGCTTTGTTCCTGGAATATAACAAACACTAAACAATTTTTTTGTTTATCAATTACATTCTTAGAATGCATTACCCAGAACACAATACTCAAGATGTCACATAATCAGAGCAGAATACATAAGATCCATTGCTTCCTTATCTCTAAGATGATGCCTCTCTGTATCAAATAGGATCTGGAGATCAGTTCCTGAAAGCATATCCCTGATTGAGTATCAGATAAATCAGCATTTTGGCAGCCCCCATTCAAGGATCACAACTGGAGAATTTTCTGCATAAATAGCAGAAGCTGCAGTAGAATTTAAGTAGAAAATTTAGACCTATCACAGCCTTTCCTGAGAAAGTAGCACAATCTATACTTTCACATTTAGCAAAACTCCACTTGAAGTGGAAATCAATTCCTAAGTTAATTTAATCTAATCCTGCCTGGATATCCTGAAGTCTCAGGGCTCCTTATGGCATTTTCTTATGAGCTGCCATTAGGGATATAATTTAACTTATGAAATAAAAAATCCCATATTGAATTCATATGTATCATATAATGAAACACACATGACATATTACATTATGATGTTAAACTAATATATCCACTCCCTCCTGATAATTCCAAATCAGACAACTAGCTCTGTTTTGATTAAAGAAATGCAATATTAATAAGTAAGTACAATGTTTGAGCTGTCAGGGTACTTCTTAGCCATTCTAGATTTGGCACCAGCCTCTAAAGATATAGGCCACTTGTAATTCAAGCGAGTAATCCTGGAAATTTAAACATTTTGGAGGACCATTTACAAAAACCATATTTTTAAATGCCACTGGGAAAAAAATGAGTTCTAACCATAGGTTTGAAGGTTGAAATATTCAAACCAGGACAGCAGATTCTTAATGTAATTAATGAAATGTTGTGATATATTAATACTCTGATGGGTCCTTGACCTCATTGAAATGGCCATACTATCCATTGTTTCATATCCCAAGCTTCTACCCTCTCTCATATTTTGTGATTCTTGTTCATAAATGTTTGTCATTCAGTCATTTCAGTCATGACTGACTCTTTATGACCTCATTTGGGGTTTTCTTGCCAAAGATACTGGAGCCGTTTGCTATTTCCTACTCCAGTTCATTTTATAGATAAGAAAAATGGAGAAAAACAGGATTAAGTGACTTTCCCAGGGTCACACAGCTAGTAAGGGTCTGAGGCAAGATTGGAATTCAATGAGTTTTTTGGACCAGCACTGTGCCACCAACTGCCCTATATAAAATGCTGAAGACTTCCTCTAGGTCTCTTAGTATTTTTATGTATTTCAAAGCAACATGTCTACCCACTTGGTATACTGGGAACTCACTATAGAATTCACCCACATATCTTACTATGTATTTGGTAGTGAATGATGTCTTAATACAAAGCTAGGTGGCAAAGAAGATGGAGCAAACCACTTGCAAATGAGGAAAAGCTTGGGAAAAAGTCCTACCTCAGATAATCACTAATTATGGAACTGTGAACAAGCCACTTGAGCTTTCAGCTGGAGTTTATTTCCCTATCAAATAAGGAGAATGGACTAGTTGGTTTCTAAAATCATGCTCAGCTTGAAGTCCTACTTTTGTTTGTTTACCTCCTTGACTTTTTTTTCATTAATTAAAAAAAGAAGTGAGTTAGACAAAAAAAAATTCCTAAATATAACAAAAGTCCCATAGATGAACCTTTTGAAGCTGGAAAATTCTGTAAGTGATATAGTACAGTGGATAGAATTCCACATTAGGAGTAAGGAAGACCTTGGTTTGAATCTTGCTAAAGACATTTGTGAATTGTATGATCTTGGAAGGGTCAGTTAAACACCCTGGACTTTACTTTTCTAGTCTATAAAATGTAAGTGGTAGTAACTGACAACTTACATAGTGACTGCCATACTGGACTAAACAAGGTGGTCTAGTGGATAGAGTATTGGTCCTGGAGTCAGGAAGATCAAAATTCAAATATAGGTTCAGACTCTTAATAGGTGTATCACTCTGGGCAAGACTTATCCTCTATATTCTTCAGTCTCCTCATATGTAAAATGGAGATAATAGTACCAACCTCTCATGGTTATTGCCAGGATTAAATAAAATATTATTTGAAAGGTGTTTTGCAAACCTTAAGATGCTATAGAAATGCTATTATGATTGTTTTTGTTGTTGTGCATAGAAGTGCTTTGAAGACTATGAAGCATTATACAAACACGAGGTATTATTCATAAGTCATCATCATTTGCCAAAAATTTTTTGGCCAAACACCCAAGAATAACTTCTGTAACCCATTTATGCCCAGCATCCATCTCCTCATTGCCTTTGGAATTGTGATTTTTTTAAACCAGAGATCTTTTCAGATTTGATCTGTAATTCCATGGGTGTAGGACACTCCCAGTCAGGAAATTTCCTCCACCAATGGAGACCAGAAATTGTTGTACATCTTCTGAGAGAGATATCTAAGTCCATATGAAAATATGTACTCTCTCTGGGGTCACATAGTCAAAATATGTCACAGCTGGTATTTTAGAAAAATTTTGAGTTGATAGATTCCAAATTTTTATGTTCCAGTTTATACTATTTATATGACAAATGTAAATTAAAAAAAAGTCTTCTCCATGAGTTCTTTCATTGGTAAAATTCCAAGAGGTTGATTTTTTGGAGTACAGGAGCTCACAATCGACTTCTGTAAAAAAAAATGTTAATATATTTGATAAACTCATTATTAGTTGCTTATTCATTGTTATCCAATGTATTTTATTTTATTAATTAATGTATTTTTTTCTTAGAAGGGGTCTGTATATTTCATTAGATGACTAACATGGTCCATGACACCAAAAATGTCAGAAACTCTTTATTCTAGTGGGTGTATGTAGAAAAGAATTTCACAGAATAACCAGGCAAAGAAGAGTTACAATCTGTCTTATTGAAGGGAATATAGTTTCATTGAGACCAGTTTCATTTGAAATGTATATTTCAGTAGTTAATAGAATATTTAAGTATGTCAAATGATATTATTGAATCCTATTTTTGCTGTTCATCATACATTCCCACGTTTAGCTGTCTCAAGAGTAGTGTATGGTGTCTTCCAAAGTATTATATAAATGAATTTAGAAAAATTCAATTTGTATCTATATTTCTGTGAAAGTTTGCCTTTATACGGCCACTCTGTTCCCCTGTACACATTCAAGACTCATTCAGGTGAGGACATTAACACTCTCAGACCTGCTTCTCTTTCTTTTGAGGCAGGATTGCCTAACTACTAAAAATTTTCAACTGATCTATGCATCAGTTGAAAAAGTGGTTGACTTGAGGTTAGAAATGACCAAAAAATACAGTAATCTTCTAACAAAGAAAATGGGGAGATTTAGTTTAAAATAGATAAATGATTAACATCTTCATCAAGATAACAGAATAAAAGTTAAGAAAATATCATTTAAAAATGTGGTAGACGGGTGACTTTATTTTTTATTCCCATTGATCAAGATGAAAATCACAAAATTATAAAAGTGAGAAGAACATTTAATATTTAATATTCCCTAAATGCCTACTCCAATGCAAGTCCAATTCCTATGACATCTTAATCTCTGTTTCATCAATGTCTTTGTCTACCCTACTCTCTGTGGCATGAATGTCATCTGTCTCCTTTATGTGTATTTAGTCCTTTGAAGTCCTACCTACACTTTAATGTTTATTCAAATATTGCCTCCTCCAGGAAGGATATCCAAGGTCTTTAGAAACTATTCTCCTTTGTTCTATGCTTTTCAAATAATCTATCATTCAAGACTGTGAATTTTAGTTATCTTGGTTAGTACCTTATGCTTCTGCTAGATGGTAAAGTCCTTGAAGGAAGGGCCTACATTATATCTATAGTATGTGACTCTTCATGCACTAGGTACTCTGCATAAAGCCAATGCTCCACAAATGCCCATTGTGTTGCATTGTACCGTTCAACATAATTGCATTAGTTTTCCCCTACCTTATAATTTTTTAAGGCATTAGATGTACAGAGTTTATTATGATGGTTTTGCTTTTTGAAGACTTTATGATTGTCTTGAGCCCAGTACATTTAAGAGCCTTTTACCTGAAATCCATAATTTTTCATTTGTGCATATACACATACATATATGTGTACAGTCATGTATAAATGTGTGCATATATACATACATATATGCATGTGTATTATTTATATGTATGTATATATATGTGTATGTGTGTGTGTGTGTGTGTGTGTGTGTGTGTGTATTGAACAAAAGAAAGAGAATGGGCTGAATTGGATTCAAGAAATTCTACAGGACTTTAAATGAACTTGGACTTCTCCCCTAAGCAAAATATTTTAACACCAATCAGTCAACAAACATTTATTAGTCCCCTGCTTTATGCCAGACACTATTCTGGATTCTGGGTATAGAGATAAAATGACTGAAACAAGAGCACCCACAAAAACACATATTCTAACAGGAACAAATACATATTTAAGTATGTGCAGAATAAATTCCAAGAGAATAAATACTAAACAGTTAAATGATATTTAATGGTAAATGCTGGAATGCCATAAGATATGAGAAAGCAAACTGCCAGATTACCTAAAGGGCATTGAAGAGAGAAAGATGTTGAATGTGGTGTGCAGAATGTGATGAACATGGAACATGGAAAGAGAGCTCCCTAGATGTATTACCAGAAGAAATGGGTGAGTCATGTTACAAATGAAGACTCCAGAGAAATAACATGTATGCTGTATTGTTTCTCATGGGATATCATGATTTCTGGAGGAAGACCCTTGTCATATTGGGTAGTCCCAGTACGCAGAATTAAGGGATGCCAGTTTAGAGTTCACAGGACTTGAAGGCATTATATGAGCTTTCATCTACATCATTGGAAAGAGAATCAACATAGATCAGATCGCTGACCTATTATTTTAAAACCTCCCCGATGAAAGAGAATATAATATTTCCTTAAATTATCCCTACATCTCATTCTGGCTTGAAAATAACTGGGTTTTCTAAAAAGTTTTCTAAAAGCCCATAAGCTCTATATTTGCAAGATGGAGGGCCCGAAGAACAAGTATATATCTTATCTAAGGATTGAGTGCAACTTAATTAAGAAGGTCTTCTAAGCAGTTTGGAAACAGGTGTTTTATAAAAACATTATATAAAAACATTTTACATATTAAAAAAAAACATTTTCCAAGATGGGCCTAGGCCTAATGTAATTTTTTCCTCACTGTAGTCAGAAAGGAGTTGACCCCTCCTCATTGTTAGCATGAAATATTCAATATAACCATTCAACAACTCCATACAAAAAGGACTTGGTGGCCCAAGAGTGGCATTGTTAGGAGTGGTCTTCCTTTCAGGCAGCAAAAGGAAGTGAAAATGTCTGCTTAGAATCCACAGGAAAGGGGGGTAGCCTTTCAGTCGAGCAAAGATTTACTATTCCCCTTTCTTATGACTCCCAGGAAGAGATGGATCCTAGAGGCACAGGACAGATTAAATGGGTGATGGTTGATGGAAATTCTTCATCTTCACATTAGCCCTAATATTTCCAATACTGCTCCTGCTCACAGTCAGCTCTTTACATCTAGGGATCCCCTGTATGCTGGAATGATTTAACATCATCCAACTTATGAATTAGGTTGTTTATATCCAGGATGCAGTCCCCAAGGGAGGGGAGAAGTTTAGGGTTTCTGATCTTCATCATCTTATTCAGTCACTCTTCAGAGGAGCTATTGCATTATTTATTTTGTTTTTCTCTCCTAGTGCTTTTTCTCTATCTCAATCTTTTTGCATATCTGAAGTCACTGTTCATCAGGAACAGCCTTCTAAAAACATTTAAGTGCTGGAAGACCCTCAAGAAGACCTTAAAGACATTACCACTAAGGACTAAGAGTTGATGAAATGATTTATTAATCCTCAACTACATATAAGTTAAGCTAGTTTTACTTAAAAGGTATGAAAACCATTGTGGAGCCATTTTTGGCTCAGTGGATTAAAGACTTAGACTGTTCATGTAATTTCCTGCTTACCTTAGGATGAAAGAGCCATTGATGAGCTCCAGCCTCTTTCTGAAGTTTGACTGAGACACCATCACGGGCAACTTAGAGGCAAGGAAGTTTTTGCATCCTCATAGATGTCCTTAATTTTCTTCTTGAATATCCTTCCTTTGCTTTGGCTAAATAAATCTTTTAAAAAAAAAGGACTCCAAAATAAATAAATAAATGGAGATGCATCAGCCAAAGAAGGATGGCCTCAGGGTGATGAATTTTGCAACCAGAGAAAGCTGCATGGGTGGAGGAGGTACCCACACTGATGAAATCAGAGATCCTTGAATTATTGAAGTAAATTTAATTTAAAGCACATTAAAGCCTTAAACTCAAATAATTATTATCCCCAAACAGGATGTAAGTGGTTTGTTGATTGAATTGTTAGGGAACATAAAGAAGACAAATTGCCTTTTGGCAAAACACCAAGGAGTTAAAAGGGGCAGGGATTTGCTTCACTTAACTCTGGTGCAGACAGTTCATGAGGGGTTTGACTCTACAAAAGGCTGCATCCATTTATGAACAAAAAGCAAACCTACATCACAAGTCTTGAGAAGGCATACTAGTCAAATTATTTCAACTTTATAGAACTCAAAACTATGTTCTGATTTGGAAGCATGCTGGTAAAAAACTGTAATTTGAAACATGTTTCTTTCTTTTCTTTTTAGACTGAGAAAAGTCAAATCTTTTACATGTAAATCAGTTATTTGGTCACTCAATCACTTGCTTAATCAACAAAAGAACATTTATTAAATATGTCTCAAAATATGCCCAGCACCAAGATAGCAAGATAGGCACAGGGGATGCAGATACAAAGAAAGAAACAAACTGTGTTTTCAAGGATCTGTTATCCTACTGGGAAGATGGGATGTTCAGTGCACAAATAATGAACAAATAAAAATATATTAGTGACAAAAAAGTGAAATTAAAAATATGTATAACATTGAACTTCAATTAAAATAGATTCCACTCTTCTGGAGCCCTGAGAATGTTTGTAAATTCAGAGCAAAGCTAAGAAGTTAGAGAGGATGAAGATTTTCTATGAAGATAGGGAGGCCTTAGTCTGTTTGGTTTTTTCTTGCTTTTTAAAAGTTTTCTGGAGTTTAAAGAGGTGGTCATTTTACAAGGATTTATTTATTTTAAAAAATTATTTTATTTTCCCCAATTATATGTACATTTTAACATTACTTCTTTTAAGTTTTGAGGTCCAAAGTTTATCCCTCCCTTCCTCCCTTCTTCCTTTCCTGAGATGGTAAGCAACTGATATATGTTATACATTGACATACACTTATTAATCACTTACTATCCTGGTGATACAAAGACCAAAACAGAACAATCCCTGCCCTCACGGACCTTCCGTTTTATAGGGGAGATTGTGAGAAGCAGGAAGGAGGGATTTTAAGGGCTGGACCTTAAGGAAACAGAGACTTGGGTTCGAATATCACCCTTAACATCCCCAAACTGAATGTCCATGGCCACGGGAAAGTCACTGGACATGTCTGAGCCTCTCCATTCCGATGTCTATGTTATAGAGATACTGATAACAGGAGTTCTTGGATGGTCTGATTTGTATCTGTTCTTTCCTCCACTAGAATAAGCCTCTTGAGGACAAAGAACTTAAAAAAAATTGTTTTCGCCTTCTTATTTCTTTGTATTTTCAGTGTCTAGAATAATTGCCAGAGATATAGTATTTAATACAAACTTGTCGATTTCTTGATTGATTAAATAAGATAATATATGTACAGTGATTTGTCAATGTTTAAGGAATTAAATTAGATTAGTTCCTGGAAGAAACAAATCAGAATTCTGCAGCTAGTGATTATGGACATCAGGAATTGGAAACAAAGTCTAATCTATTTCATACTCATAAGGAGGAATCTTCCTCTCCTTTCTGACCATCATTGGAACACTTTTTGTTGTTGTGCAATCTTTTCAGTCCTGTCTGACTCTCCATGACCCCATTTGGGATTTTCTTGTCAAAGATGGTGTATTTATTTACATTTCCTTATCCCATTTGTTTTATAAGATGAGGAAACTGATCCAAAGAGGGCTAAGTGACTTGCACAGTGTCAGACAACTAGGTAAAGTTGTTTGAGGTAGGATTTGATTTTATATCTCCCTGACTCCAGGCCTGATGCTTTATCTACTAAGCCACCTAGCTGCCTTAATTAGAACACCAGGGCCTACCAGATATGGAAATCTTGCTCCACAGTTAGGCTTGTAGGCCCCACCTTCTCCTTTCCACTTTTCTTCTAATGTGGGAGCTGATTACTCCTTGTTACTAAACTCTGTGACTGTCTGTACTGAGGGACACTAACTGAGAATCTATAAGCCTCAAAGCATTTGTGGATAGTTTTCAGCACATATATAAATAGATTAAAAAAAGAAAAAAACTTTAACCATCCTAAATTCTGCCTAAACTTTAGCATTTCATTCAATTATGATTTTATTTTAAAATATTCTGAGAATTGGTCTATAGTTTTCAAAAGGCTGTCCAAAGGATCCATGACACATAACCTTTTTATGAACTCCTGCCCTAGATCCAAATATCCTTCCCTTGTTTTGCTCTGCTAGATTTGCTCTTGTTTGTCCTGTGCACCATGACATCAGGGAGGCGATGCCATGATGTACAAAGTAGTTGGATTTTAATAATTAGATGTAAGTGAGGAGGACTGTGCAAAGTCATCAGCCTTGCTTCTTCTTCCAGAACCATCTGCATTCAGCAGCCAGATATATGATCAGGATAACTGGAGGTGGCTCCACAAGTGTGTTCTATCCCTTATTATAAGGCATGATGTTTGAGGGCAGGGACTAACTTTTTTTTGTTTTGTTTTTTGGAGTTGGGGTTAAGTGACTTGCCCAAGGTCACATGGCTAGTTTTTGTGTTAAGTGGCTGAGGCTGGATTTGAACTCAGGTCCTCCCAACTCCAGGGCCGATGCTCTATTCACTGCACCACGTAGCCACCCCCAGGGACTAACTTTTATGTTTATATCTCTAGTGCCTTAAATATAAGCACTTTGATGTTTATTGATGGACTGCCTGGGGACTGCCCACAGTTTAATTTTCAACAAATTTTTCTTGCAACAATTAAATATGTCTGTGGAACTTTTTATCAACTGTGTTTGGAAAAAACACCGACCAGAGTGTATAAATGTTTTCTTTACTTTTTTTCAAAACATAAGTTTCACATTGATTTATTCTGTTATGACAAAGGATATTTGAAGTCAATTGAAGCTTTCTTTGGTTTCCCATTTTGATTGTCCATACTACCATTGAAAAAAAATTCATGTAGACACAAAAGGAGAACAAAGAGGCAATTCAGGAGAGTTAAAAAATACTAGCCTTAGAGCATAATGCCTTTTCAAATTTTCCTTTGGTACAGTTTCCTTAGGGGATCTCTTGATTCTGGTTTAGCATAGTATAAAAGAGTGTAATATCAATAATGTCTAATCCTATGACATCTTTGCAACAGAACTGTTGCTGTTATGTTTAGTTGTTTCATTGTTGTGCTATTCTTTGTGACTCCATTTGGGGTTTTCTTTGCAAAGATACTGGACTGGCTGGACATTTCCTTCTCCAGCTCATTTACAGATGAGGAATCTGAGGCAAACAGGGTTCAGGGACTTACCTGGGATCACACAGCTAGTAAGTAATATAGTAATATATTAGTAATATCTGAGGCCAGATATTAACTCAGGAAGACATGTCTTCTTGACTCCAGGTATAGCACTCTACTCACTACACCACCTAAGGACTCAAAATTGATATATCAGAAAGTAGGCTTATAGGATCATAGCTTCTGAGATAGAAGAGACCTGAAAGCCAATCAAATCCAATTCCTTAATTTTTCAGATGAGGAAACTGAGACTTATAGAGGTTAACTATCTTGCCCACAATCACACAGATATTTGGTCCCTGAGGCAGAATTCAAACTCAGGTCTTTGCATTCACTATGCTGCCTAGATGATGAAGAATAATTACAACCACTATAAAAAGACAAAGTCATGAGGAAGCATCTGAGGTCAAGCAAACTCTAATTTCCTTGGCACTATTCAAACAGTGGTATAAAATAATAAAGGACAGTCATTCCTTAGCCAATGAAGAGCTCCAATGGGAAATCTCCACTGTGGCCTCCATCTTTCTTATTCTGTCTCATCTCTATGAATTTTTATACGTCTAAGATGCCTGGTAAGATATAGAGGATACCTGAATTGAAGATGATTCAAATCATCTCATGGACTGATTACTTCTTAGAATAGAAAGTTTCCAGATGTTCTGCTGAGGTTGATCATTAGTAGCATAAGTGCATTGGGAAGCTTATTCTTAGGAGTTTGTGAATCAGTACAGTGTGCAAAGGAAGGAGAGTTGGTGTTTCGTTTAAATGACAGCTTTGAATATTATTTAAGTTAGTATGTGTGTTGATGAGGATCCCTGGATGATTTGCAATTACCTTTTAGGTCCTTAAGTACATATATGTGGACGGCTCAGGGAGTTGGGCATTAGGTTAGGTACTGGGGAGATATACACACAAAAAATAAAACTGCCTTTAATCTCAATGAGTTTGTCTTCTCCATAGTGAAATGAGTTCATATGTAACTTTGCATAGAAAGTGTCACTTCACTTGCATCTTCTAGGAAGAACAGGATTCTATAAGGTAGAAAAAGTCCTTTCCAGCTAAGGAATGTAGGGCACAAAATCAGGGAAATGGGTGATGGAGGGTTGTGCATGAGGAGCAGAAAGAACATCACTTAAGAGTATGGGAATGAGAGTGATGTCTAATGAAGCCACTAAACAAAAATAAATGATGCTTTCACAGGATCACAGAGCTGGAGGTAGATGATACCTCAGGAGCCATCTTCTACAACCTCCTCATTTAAACAGGGAGGAAACCAAAGTCTAAACAAAGAGTGATTTTCCCCAAATCACATAGTAGCAAGCCCTCAGATGCTAGATCTCAATCCAGGACTTTGGAACTTTCCACTGGACCAGATGTTCTTTTCCATATTTTCTGGACCTTGCAAATGACATATGTTTTCAAATGTGGTATGGAAAAACTTGTTCTACAGGATATCCCCAAATTCTTAGTTCAGCTTTAAAGTATTAAAGCTCTTAAAGTGTGAAACTTCACTGAGACTTTAGGGACACACTATATATTTAATATATGTCCATGTATATGTGTATGTATATGAATATTCATTTCAATAAACATCTTTTAACAAACTAAGGGCCAGGTTCTGTTCTAAATTCTATGGATACAAATGAGTCAAAGAGACAATTTATGCCCTCAAGGAACTTATGATAGAATGGGAAAGATAATACAGGAAAGAAAGCTGAAAAGGGAGAGGGTGCTACCAGAGAATCCCTGGTATGGGGCCATTATGTGAAAGCATTAATTGAAACTAAGCAGAGTTACTGATGGAAAATGTACATGCATTTATATACACAATACATATATGTATGTCTGTTTACATATATACATATAGATACATATAGGCATAATATAACATACACATACATATACATACATCCACACATAAATCTATATGTATGAATAGACAGACAATATTTGCTATAGAACTTGACTAAGACATGCAATTGCATCAGTGTGTGGAATTTCCCTTCACCAACACAGATTAACAGTTCTCTGGTAGCTTACAATTTTAGAGAGTGGCTTTGGGGCACTGAGAAATTAAGTCATCTGCCCAAGGTCTCATATCCAATATTTATGACAGCCAACGTTTGAACCCAGGTATCTCTGACTCTGAGACCATCTCTCTATCTAGCATATCACCTTTCTTTCATGAAATAATGACCTAGGATCATAAAATCTCAAGAGTTTCAGAAATGAACAGTCTTCAACAATCAGCTAGCCTGAGATATTTCCCTTTTTCTCCTAAGTCCCATAAAGTTCAGATTTTTGTTATATAGAGATGTTTTGTTTGGAGAAAGATACAAATATGATTCTGCATAAACAGACCTAACTCAATTTAATTTTCTTTTGTTTTTCTTCATCCCAATAAAATGATAAAAATAAGTTGACTTCTGTTTTCTACTCCTAGTGATTTAAGCTACATTAGAATGCAATTACTTTACATTTAATAAGCTAAGGCTTAACAGGGGCATAAGATTTCATCTCTTCAGAAAAATCAGGACATTTAATGAGCTGTCATTAGGTTAAAGCATGCAGTGTTTGGATTTTTCTTTTTCCTTCCTGTCATTAATCCAAGTGTTTTGGCATAAACACTCCAATGAAAAATCAAGCACTTTAACAAATCAATTTGGCAAAGCAATATGTCCTTAATCACACACCTGGAGATTACTCAAAGTACTTCAGGAAAAATCTGCCATTGTAGAATTCACCTGACTGCCTTTTTGTTAATACATTAAGAGAGATCTATTGAGCAGTATAGATAACATTCAGCTTGTTGTGATTTTTTTCTTCTAATTTTGTATAAATATAAAAATGTACAAATTTCATTTAAAACAAAACTCCCACAATAGCTTGTGTGAGAAAAACTGCCCCTCTCACTCTAGGTTTTCTTCTCAAGTCATGTTCTCTCAAAGTAAAATATATAGCTTGAGACTGTAGTTCAGAGTATATTCCACTTTGACGCTTTCTGTGTGTCCTTGGATCAGTCATTCAATCTCTCTGAGTATCAGTTTCACTAACTGTAAAATAACAGCATTGTACAAGGTGACTGATGTGTTACTTTTCTAATCATCAAACTCTAGTGACTCTCCATAACCTTTAGGAACAAATATAAAGTCCTCTATTGGGCATTCAAAGCTAAACCTGACCTCCGTTCTGTAAAGCCATGCATAAGCAGCTTTCCAGAGGACTGCTGCTGTGAACAGCTTTGAAGGTTCTGGTTATGTAGTATAGCAAACTCTCTGTTTATTCAATAAAAATCAGAGCAAAATATTCATAGAAAATGAAGGTACAACAGTCACAAAGTTACAACTTATCACAGAAAATCAAAATACAGCATTCACCATGTCAAAAATCAACAGCTTATCACTAAAATGGCCTCATACTTTTCAACAAAGTGGTCACATCATTTTCAACAAAGTACAGTCATTTAATAACTCAATCATTCAATCATCCTTAAGAAGACTTGTTTCCTTAAGGGATACACAGTACAAAAGTCAAAGTTCTCTTCCCCTAAGTCATAGTAAATCATACTCTTCTCAGTCAGTACACAGTATCCAAGTAAAGTCCTCTTTCAGCTTGACTTAAGGCTGGCTCTCAGCTTACATGATTCCTCTTCCATGGTCCAAGCTCCAGCTGTCACCTGGGTTCAAAGGCAGGTAGCTCCCAGTTCCTTGTCCAGCTCCTTGTCCAGATCTTTGTCCAGTTCCCATTTCATATTGAAGTTCATAGTGTCCAGTACACCTCAAGTCCTTCACAGTTTCTGTTTCCTGGAAGCCAAAGCTTGACAGAGCCACAATAATATTCACACACATTGCTGAGACCATCGTGAATTCACTACCTGCCTGTGAAATCAACTCAGACCCACCAACAAGTTCCAAGAGGTCCGCACAAATCATCAGTAAAGTCCCAGGACCTCTAAAACCCTCCTCCAGGACTTCTGTAAACATACAACCAGAAATCTCTCTTTCAGGGCTTCCAGTAAGGTCCCAGGGCTACTGTACAAAGTAAAACCAAAAAAGCATCAACACAGAGCAGATAGAGTTCTGGGATACCACAAGTTTTATCCTTCTTGACTCTCTCACCACAAGTGTCCTCTTCTCAGTTCTGCTGTCCCTAGACTGGGCTCTCCATATATGTGGTCATTAGCTCCCCCCAGGAACTTGCAAGTTTTAGGGTTCACAATTTGTGGGGGGTTCACACATTCTGTTTCTTAACAGACTTGATACAAGGCTCAAAAGAAAGGAATGGAAACAAGGTGTTAATTCAATAGCTGAACCAAGGTGTGAAAAACTTCTTTGCTTGACGTTGCACCTTCTGCCTTTCTGGTCTTAAAACATATCTTCTAAGGTACTCTGCTATCTACTCATGCCATCCTCCTTGATCCTCCCACAGAAACTCAGTTTCCTAACACCAGATTTGTCATTGGCTGTCTTCCAAATGTAGACTCCTTTCCCTCCTGCCTTCCTTTAAATATTGAATAAAATGCCACCTTCTATCAAACCTTCTTGATCCTGCCAATAGTAATTCCTACCCTCTAAAGTGATCTCTAATTTATTGTTATTTTGATAGTGTCTTTTCCATCAAACTGTCATTCTAGAGAGCAGAGAATATTTTGTTGTCTTTCTTTGTATCCACAGCTCTTAGCATAGTGACTTACACATGGTAGTCAATAAGTGCTTAACTTTTCAAATCACTCTTTGTCAAAGTATGTGATGCTGTTTGAACCAGAATCCTAAACATGAAGATATATAGGAGTTATGCCCATTGGACAGTGATATCCAGTGGATAAACAAATGAACATTCCACAGCCTTCATAGTATTTTCTGCAGAACTCCTCAAACTATCAGCCTATAGAAGAGGGAGAAATATCACACTGTGAGCTGGTCAGGATAATTCTTCCATCTCATTGAGTTAAAGCCATTTCAGTTAAAATAAATTTACCAAATGTACCTCACTATGCCATTATTTTTCTAACCTGGTATTAAAATGTCATGATTTGGGTTAGCTTCCTAGGGATTCAAAGGCCAGAGCTTCAAGTCTTGCAAAGCACTTTTCTCAGAGTAGTAGAGGTGGAGAGGAACCACAGCGCTAGATTGGGAATCAGGAGAACTTGAGCTCAAATGTTAAATCTGACACTGTCTTTTTGACCCTGAGAAAAATATGTAGTCTCTGTTTTGGGAAACTTCCCAAGATTCCTCTGCTATTTTGAGGGCTGGGTTATCAATTTTTTAAATCTCTTTGGTTTTTGATAAATTGTCTTGTGACTCTTTTCAATATGAAAGTGAATGAAAAGATGGATGAATGAACAAATAGATACTAGATTTTGCTACCCATATAAACTGAAGACATAACTTTTTATGAAAGATTATTATTTTCCATACAATAATATGATTCACTATTTAATAAATGTTACCATGTTCTCTTGACATACTTTCTGTACCACCACCACAGGAGTACGCACACCTCAGGTTGGAAACCTCTGTGCTAAGCTTCTCTTTGCTTCTGGTGCAAGGAAATCCTGATAAAATTTTCTTGTGTATGCACCACTTTTATATTTTACAAATAAGGAAAATGAAGGTACAGACATCTTATGCAACTTGCCCCAGGAGCATACCTGGTAACTGTCAGAAATGTAATTTGACCTGAGATCTCTTGATTCTGGGCCTAGAATTCCTTCCTACTACTCCCAGAAATGTAAAGACTTTATATATTCTGTGTTTAGAGTGATAAGCAAGCTAAGAGGAGGTACAGAGACTGTACGAAAAGGCAGATGAACTTCGGGATGGTGGATCAGGACTCAGATCTTAGTTCTACCACATCCTACCTTGGTGAAGTTGAGCAGTTCCCTCAAGCTCTTTATGAGTCACAGTTATCCCATTTCAAAGAGGGAGACTGTGGAATAGATTATCTCCAAGGCCCTTTCATGCTCTGATCTAGGGTTCTTTGCTATCTTGTCTAAGCTTTAATAGGGATTTTAGTCTACCATTTTCCCCATCAATATATAGAAGGTATGAAATCTTTTCCCTCTGTCCTTTCCCTGTATGATTTGAGGAGGTGGGAAAAGAAATAATTTCCACTTCAATATATGTGCAACCTACAGTAGCAATGGTGATAAGTGAAGACTGAATAAATGAAATAAATAAATAAATGAAAACTTAAACGAAATCAATACAGCTGGAGATAGAAATAATTGAGCTCACAGTGGGAAGATCTAGAGATTTTGTCCTTATCTTTCAAGAGGGATATGATGACATTGATGTCCATGATCATTGAATCATTGTTTTAGATAGGACAAGAACTTTAGAATCTAAATCTGTTGTCTAGTCGATTAGAAAATGGAGGCTACAGATGGTTGAGATGAGCAAAGTCACAAAAGAAAGTTATTAGAAAAGGTGGCATTTTCCCTAATGACCATTGGGCTGGAGAGACATGTCACTGGACTCTTGAAAATTTATAGAATAGTTTTTCCCCAAGAATTAATGGTCTAGCCAAGATTGTGAGAGCAGCCACCTAAGTCGGTGGTGATAGACACCCACAGTTTACAAGGTCACCTATTTCTTTGTTTAATCCTTTTGTTCAATTACAGTGTTCCAAAATCCCAAAGCATAAATCATGGCTCAGAGGTAAGTAGTAAAATGCCTTTTTTCTACAATAACTGCTTAGAAATCTGTAGAATTAGAGAGACTGATGAAATATTACTGAAGTGTCAAAGAATCAACTTTTTTCTGTACAAAAATGAACGTCCTGGGAAGTTATGCTATTGTCCCACCCCAACTGCCAGGAGTTGCAAAGTCATTGAAAGGAAGATTCTAGATAATTGGTGGAGTTCCTTATGAAGAGGCAGAGCCCAAGATTGCAAGACCACCCATCTGTAGTTGTTTATGTGTTAAGAATATCCTTGGGGCAGTTAGGTGGCACAATAGATAGAGCACTGGCACTAGAGGCAGAAGGATCTGAGTTCAAATGTGGCCTCAGATACTTGATGCTTACTAGGTGTATGAACCGGGCAAGTTACTTAATCCCAATTCCCTCACCAAATAATAATAAACAAATATCTTTAAATGAATCCCATTTGTATACCTAAGTTTGATGCTTGAACTCTCTGGACAAGATTCTTATTTATCCTAGAAATTGTTCTTTTAGAATAGCATTTGCTACTAAATAATAGGGAAATATAGAATACAGACAGGAGATATTCATCATCAGGTTCTTTACTTCCATTAAAATATCTTCACTGTCCTACACTAACTAGAATCCTTTGTTTAATTAGGTAGTTTGGAACTTGTTAATTAAGCTTGTAATAAATACCTCTTAGGATCACACGCTATTGATAATAATATTGGTGGAGTTCCTTTTTTGACAAAAAAGGGCAAAGTTTAAGAAATGTAATAACTAATAAATAACAAAGAGTAAATGTGGCTGTTGAAATATTGGGAAAACAATTCATTTGATATCCTAAAGTCAGTGGAGTTTTTTTTTACACTATCTTCAATATTCCAGAGTCAAGGAGAATTTTTTCTGTTCAGTTATTCAAAAGACAATCCAGATAACTCAACTTCCAAGTCCTCCCTCTTTTCTAAAGTGTGGAATCATATGGTCTTTGAATCGGTATAACTCCATTTCACCAGAAAATTTCATGCCCTTTCTTTTGTGTTATATGAACTGACCAGTGGTTTCAAAGGTACTGCAATGAATCCCCTTGTCTACTTGTGATCTTTAAAAAAGAGGGATACTATTTTTAGCAGGTTTGAAAAAGTAATTACCATTTTCATCCTGCCTTCTGGCATCATGAAGCAATGCCCATGAGTTATATGGTGCAGTAATTATACTTGGAGTTGTCACGAATAAGGGAATTTCTGTAATTAAGAACTAAGCATTCATGTTGAGTTAGAGAGTGAAGAATGACTGGTTGCCACTGCTCCATTAATTTGGCCTGGCTCAAAGCCTTTCTTATTCCTTTACTTTGAAATTTCTCAATTGATGCCTTTTAGGTAAGGAGTAATCATGCCCAGTAAAAGAACTGATCACCATTGGGACTCATTTGGAAAAAGATTGGTTGAAATTTACCAATGTGGGCTATGTCATGGAAAAATGGATTCCTGCCATTTATTTTGTCACTTAGACTAGATAGGAGGTAAATCTTATTCCAGTTTGGAATGATCATTGTCTTGCTTTGAGTTACTGAAAAAAAGTCAAACAAACAAAAAACCCCAACCTGGTTCTAGGAGAGAAAGAAAGGAATCAGGAATCTGTTCTGATTTAAAGTTAATTGAAATCTTCAGCTATTTTCATGACAAGATTCCATAAAGGTAATTCAATTTAAAGTAGCCATTTGTGGGAGTGGTTAGGTGGTGCAGTGAATAGAACACTGGTCCTAAAGTCCGGAGGTCCTGAGTTTGAATCCAGTCTCAAACACTTAACACTGACTAGCCATGTGACCTTAGGCAAGTCACTTTACCCCAACTGCCCTGCCTCCCCCCTCCAAAAAGCTAAAAAAAAAACCCAATTAAGTAGAGATTTGGATTAAAATTTTCTTTTTGCTGACTAAAATGTTCAAGGTGGTCAGTTTACAAAATAGCTGCCTTGCTCATCTGAAAGCAAAATATTTAAAGCAAACAATAAAAATAAAAAATACAAAGCTGGTTATCAAGGCTTCATATACTGGACTTAATTCAATCAGGTGTGGTATACTCTTGCCTTAGACAGCTCTGTGACCTTGGGCATGTCATCTACTGTCTCTAAGCCTCAGTTTCCTCATCTGCAAAATAAGGCAGTTGAACTCAATGATATGTAAACTCCATTTTTAGCTTTAAATCCAAGAAGGTATGAGCCTAATTCATCACATGGCAGTCATCCTTTTAGGAATGAACCTGTGGAAACTTAGGTGCCGAAACAATTATGTTCATATTTGGGAAGAATTTGATTAAAGCTCTTCCCCAATACAGGCCAGCACTCCATTTATGTATCAGAGTTCTCATATAATTAATCCTAGGATCTCCATTTATACAGACATGAATGCATGCACATATAGACATATACAAGTGTATATATGTATATAGACACACGTGCACATGCATGCATGTATACATATATATTATTGGGAATCTCTATAGAGTTTTTGTTTATCTGGGTTGAATCTATCAATATTTACTGTAATGGAAATTAAAACAATTTTATATTATTATAAAAATAGTTTTGACCTCAGGGAATCCCTGAAAAGGTCTTAGAAATCCTGAGGGGTTTCCAGACAATGCTTTGAGAACTTATGCCACATTCTGGTACTTTAAATCTGTGTAGCCATGTCAATTTTCTGAAGCCTTTACATTGCAAAGTAGGTGATAGTCTGCATTGTTAGAAAGAATTTTCTCATCAAGAGAAGTAAAGAAGTTGGATAAAAATATCATAGCGTTAAGAAAGTTCTTTGTGAATTACATTGTTGTAAAGCTGATTCCAAAAGGCTATGAAAGCTAAGGGTGAGTTCTGTCTGATTCTGACAAACAAGAGAGATTTCCCCAGTGATGGACTATGTGCCATCACCTCTACCATGGCTCAGGATATTTTTATCTGTTTTTTGTGTAATATATTCCTATAATATAAATTTCTTGAAGGCAGGTGCTATTTCATTTTGGTTTTTAAAGGCCTTAATTTAAAAGGGTCAGGGTCTCCTGTTGCATCCTGTGTCATATGTAGTCATCTAATGAATATCTGGTCACTAGACCCAGATGGCTCTGGAAGAGAAAGTGAGGCTGGTGACCTTGCACAACCCTACCTCACTCAAATCAAAGTCAACTGCAAATCATGTCATCACTTCCCTGATGTCACGGTCTTTTTTGAAAGTGATGGACAAACAAACAACCTGTACTCCCAATACCCAAGATCATGTCAAGTTAATAGTAACTATTGACTAATCATGTGTGTCTATATTTAAAAGGACCAGATGACCTAAGTTGAGAGAGCCTTATTGTGAAGTTGGTCACAAGTATTAATTTTTGGTCTCCCATAAACCTTGAATTGCCTGTTGTGCCTTAGAAGAATTGCAATCAGCACTAGTGGGGGGAGTACTCAGAGGGACACATCACATTTTCATATATCATTGTGTTTGTTGTCATCATCCTCATCATCTCCACCATTTACTCTTCTTTGTCCTCGTCCTCTCCCTCTTCTTCCTCCTCCTCCTTCTCCTCCTTCTTCTCTTCCTCTCCCTCTTCTTCCTCCTCCTCCTTCTCCTCCTTCTCTTCCTCTCCCTCTTCTTCCTCCTCCTGTTCCTCCTTCTCCTCCTTCTTCTCTTCCTCTCCCTCTTCTTCCTCCTCCTCCTTCTCCTCCTTCTTCTCTTCCTCTCCCTCTTCTTCCTCCTCCTGTTCCTCCTTCTCCTCCTTCTTCTCGTCATCTCCCTCTTCTTCCTCCTCCTCCTTCTCTTCCTCTCCCTCTTCTTCCTCCTTCTGTTCCTCCTTCTCCTCCTTCTTTCTCCACACATAATCATAGTGGTGTTATAGCTGTCATTGTTGTTTGTCATGTGTTTTCCAAGAGTAGCAGGAAAGTGATGTTATGCCCTGCAGTGAGGGAGGGCTGTGTAAGGTCACCAGCCTTACTCTCTCCTCCTGAGCTATCTGGGTCCAGTGGAAAGATATGGATCAGGATGACTGGAGATGGACCTGGATGCAGAGGGAGACCTTAGTCTTTTGAAACTAAGGTCTTTCACAGGTCTTGGTGGGAGGTAATGCCCATTCAGTGATTAAGGCTAGGTAAGAAATAAGGCAAAGTGCCCTACTTTACTTTGTAAAGAAAAAAACAATCTGGATACCCAGGAAGGGGGTGAAGAGACACACTCAGGATTTCTGCCCCAAACAGAAACAATTGCTATTTATACTCACTCTGAGCCATCATAATCAGTGGTTATCAACCTTCCTAATGCCACGACCCTTTAGTACTTGTATGTGGGTGCATCTGACTGTGGGTGGACCCACCTGGAGACTGATAGTGGAGCGGTGTGTTTTCAGATGGTCTTAGGCGACCCCTTTGAAAGGGTCATTCAACCCCCAAAGGGGTCACAACCCATCATGTCTAAACAATGACTATGTAAGGCTTGGTTTGGGATCTGCTGTTGGTCAATCATTGAGAGTCAGAGTAATTCAGTTTTAAGACATGGTCCTTAAAAAAGAAAACAAGCCTGAAAGTCCCAAGATACATTGTGAGGTTTCAACTATCAAAATTTCTATTCCTTGGGCAAGAGAATCCATCCCTATGTGGACAGAGGGAGAGGAGGAAGGGGTGAGAAGGGGAGGAGTAGGAGGAAGGAAGAGAGAGAGGAAGGGAGGAAGGAAGGAAGGAAGGAAGGAAGGAAGGAAGGAAGGAAATGAGGGAGGGAGGAAGGGAGGAAGGAAGGAAAGAAGGAAGAAAGACATGAAGGAAGGAAGGAAGGAAGGAAGGAAGGAAGGAAGGAAGGAAGGAAGGAAGGAAGGGAGGGAGGGAAGAAGGATGGAAGGGAGGGAGGAAGGAAGGAAGGAAGGAGGGAAAGAAGGGAGGAAGGAAAGAAGGGAAGAAGAAAATAAGGGAAGAAGGAAAGAAGGAACAAAGGAAGGAAGAAAGGGAGTTAGAGAGGGAGGGAGGGAAAAAGGAGGGAGGGAGCATTGTCCAACTGGAACTTGCCATTTGAGTCCCCATGGGGGCAACTACTACTACTACTCACAGACTGTTGTTTATCCTTCATTCTGAAAGAGGACAAATGACTGAAGAATGGAGTAGAGCAGATGAGTATGTTTCACATTGAGCCTTGCTTTCCGTGGTTACTGTTTGAAAAATCTCAAAACCACAAACCACAAAAACTTCCTTTTAGTGATTTTAGTTGAAACCAGTGCAATCCTTCTCAGCAAAATATTTTTCTTTTATTTTCTAAATTTCATAGTTGGAATAACCAGCCAATTCTTACAGCTTTCATGTCAATCCTTTAATCCACAGGTACTTTATTAAAATGGCCCCATTCCAGGTATTGGAAATGTGCAAACTACCAGATCAAAAAAAAATAATGCACATTTGACCTTCAGGAGTTTATTTATTCTAATGGAGGGAGATAACAAGCATACACAGAGGTACACAAGATATATAGAGATTAAATAGAAGACAATTATTATAAGGTATACATTGGTTATTGGGTGTGGAGGGGGGACAAGTTTGATCAAGGGTGGCAAATGAACTGAACTTTGAAGGAAGCCAGGAAAACTAAGAAGTAAACGTAAAGACAGAAGGCATTCCAGGCAAGAGGCACAGACAATGCAAAAGCCCAGAGATAGACCAAATAGTCCAGTAGTATGAAATGGTATAGTGCACAAATCATCAACTGGGCATTTGAGTGACTATTCTTTGGTCAAAGGCATCTGGAAAGAAAGAAGCCCATAGAATAAAAGCCATGGACCTTTCTCACAGAGACCTCTCAACCCTGCTTTGTGGTCACTTGATTAGGTGATGACATCAGGATCTGTCACCAAGGACTTAACTCCAAAGCATTTCATGCTCCCAGGATGCCTCCTGGGTACACACAGCCAAGCCATGATGCGTGGTATTTATTGAGTGACCACTGAGTGCAAAACAGCATTAAAGAGAAAAAAGTCAAGAACAAAATTTTAAGGCCGGAAACCTGGGCTCATATCTTATTCATTCCACCTCATTCTTTTCCACTCCCTCCCCCCCCATCCTCTCAGTTATCAATTCTTATTGTGGCTATCCTCACATCTTTTGCATCTGGTCCTCTGTACTGAAAACCCCACATGAGTCCCTCATCACCTTCTGCTGGGGTTGCTACAATCACCTCCTCATGGAACTTTCTGCATCAAACCTCTCTCTTTCTACACAAATAGTAAAGTGACAGGCCTAAAATATACATCAGTGCATCAAATCCCTTTAGTGGCTCTCTATTGGTTCTAGAGAAAAAATCTGAAATCTCCAATGTGAAATTTAAAGCCATGGTAGCCAGAATGCCACGTACTTTTCTAGTCCTATTTCATATTATCCCTTTTCCCTCCCCCCCCATTTCATATTCTCATTTTCTGTCAAATTAGCCTTTTCATGTCTCCTGGTGTACACATTCCTGCCTGAGAACCAGGGAGAAGTAAGTCATATTCCTCCTCTCCTTTCAAAGGGTAGGACTATAAGCTGTAATTTTTGTGATCTCTTTGAGTTCTATAAACTTTTCCCGGGACAAGAAGGATGAAAAGAGCACATAGTGGAGGAGGGGAATTGTGGAATCAGAAGGGGAGCTCACCCCAGCCTACCAACTTACTGTAGCTACTTCTTTCAAGTCATTATTCTTGTTAAGTAAAAAGTCCTGGAATTTTTTTTACCTGCTGAGATAATGGAAATACTGTCAGCGTTCTTGAAACTTGGTACTTGGATAAAACCCTAGTTGTTCTTCCTTAGTTATAGGTCTGGATACACATTTTACAATATTTATCATTGGTTTATCTCTATATATTCATTTCTATGCTTGGCCAGGGGGCTATTATTTGAATGAGCTCCTTTTTTCATACTACCTAGTTGACACGTTGCTCATTTACTAACCACACACATATCTATATGTATATATACACACACATATATGTACATATTTACTAATATGTACACATCTGTATATATATATATATATATATATCAAACATATATGTATGTTTGGTGGATCTTGGGAACACAAGCAGAAGAGAACTCCCTATAGTTTGACATTGGAATGTAAATCAACACTCTGAGTTTCTTGATGTACTTCAACACTTTCATCATACCAGCAGCTACAAATCTACCCAAGTGGATCATGGTCTATATGTCCTTATCTTGTCCATAGGTATTGTCCTGATGTAACAAATAAAACAAAACAAAAGAGAGAGGCAATTGTGTCTGAAGACTGTAGCTGGTGAGGAAGACTTTGATTCCTGGCAAAATTCTGGAATACATTATTGAAGAGATGGTTAGTAAATAGAAAAATCAGAGAATTGGTGGTGACAAAATACAAACATGAAGTCACACAAAATCAATGTATTTTCTTCTTTTGATAGGGTTACTAGACTGTTTGATTAGAACACTGTAGATAAAGTTGAGAACAGAATTGAGCATTTTATCAAGCTTTACTGAATGATTGAAAAAATGATTGCCTTTTACCATATGCCCAGCATTCTAAGGTTGTTCTTGGTTGTTCATCATTTCTGAAGGAGATTAATAACATCCCAAGGTAAGCACTGGCAATACAAAAGTAAGGACAGTCTCTGCCATCAGGAGGCTTACATTCCATTCTAACAAAGAAAACGACATATACATTGAGCAAGAAGGGAGTGATGAAGGAAGAGGATGAGCCTGCTATGGAGCAGCAGCTTGGCTTGTAAATGGTCCAGGAATCATGTGATGTCTTGCTTTCTAGCAAGATGAGACAAAAGCTTACCAATCAGAGCCCAAAGTTTACATGGGAGAGTCTGAATCCTGCTTGGAGGGAAAGAGAGGGTTAGCTAGAATGCAGATAGCATGGTTTGGGAATAAATGGGAAGAAGGCTGGTTGAAGGAATGAGGACATTTTGTATTGTGAAGAAGAGACTGAAGAGAACCATGATGGCTATCTTCAAGGGAAGGGCTGTCAGGTGCATGAAAGAATTACTGTTGGGTAATTCGCCACAGAGGACTAGATGAAAGTTTTGAAACAGTAAACTTAGTTGCTTTGATCTACCAATTTGAGTCATCCAAGAGTGGAATGAGCTACCCACGGAGAGAGTGGCTTGTCAGGTAGATCATTAAGTTGTCTAGTTCTTTGGGAAGGGATTTCATCTTCAGGTCATATGTTCTACTAAATGGCCCTTGAGGTCATTTCCTGTGGTGAGATTCTGTACTCTAGAGATTCTGCACCTCTAAGCTCCATTTATAATGTTACATATTCATAGAAATGTGTCCCAAGTGCCAAAAAGGGGAGTAATAAGAGTTGTGTGGAGACAAATCCATGGATAAGTTGTGAAAGGTCCCTATTTTTTTGACACTTGGATTACATTTCACTGAATGGTTAGAGTACTGGTCTTGAAGTGAAGAAGACATAAGTTCAAATCTGACCTCAGACTAGCTGTGTGACCCTGGACAAGGCACCTAAATGCTGGCTGCCTCAGTTTCCCCTTTTATAAAATGACGATAATAATAGCAGCTACTTGCTGTGGTTGTTATGAAGAGCAGATAAGATAATAACAATAAAGAGCTTAGCACAGGTCCTAGCACATTGTAAGTGCTCCATAAATGTTCATTTTTATTCATATCATACTCTGCCTTTATCTTGTATGTGCCAGCTTTATTACACAATCTCTACCCTCTTTGAGTTTAATCTCCTTTAGGGAAGAGCCGGTTTTTGCCTTTCTATGTCCTCCTAGCACTTAAGCACACTGCTGAGATCATAATGGCAGCTTGATAAATGCTTATTGGCTGATGCTCTGAATCTGGGAACCATCTTTGTCGACACTCTAGCCAATGGTGTATCACAAATCAACATCTTTGTCATCACTCTCATCATCATTTACAGAACAATTGTAAAGTTTTCAAAAGTCTACTATATTATCTTATTAGATTTTTCACAACCCCCCACGAGACAGGTTGATCAGTACTATAGGAAGTAATATGATCATTTTATATATATTGAAACTGAGGCTCAGAAACGGTTATAACTTTCCATGGATACAAAGTTGTTAGTCTCAGAGTGACAGCTTGTACCTAGGACTATACTGATTAAAACTCCAGTTCTTTTTCCATTACCTGATGCTGTCTCTTACTTAAAAAAAAGTAGGGTGCGACCATCTGGAATGATACTAATAAAATTTAACTTCCCCACAATTATTCTGACCCATGGGCCTATTTAGTCCTGGAAGAATTGTTCTGCAACTTTACATATTTATTTCCCTGGTGCATTATAACCAAGTACTTTTTTCTTCTATGGGGAATGCTTTACATAGACAGAATATCATTCTAACTCATGCCTGCTTCCTCTCCCTTTGGCCTTATTTATTTACTTTGCTATAAGAGTAGGGACTTTGTCCCCTTGTATTGTTAAAAAAAGTATCAGAAAGCTAATTAGTTTTGTATAGGAAAAGATCTGCATTACCTTTAGCAACTAAGCAACCTGCCACTCAATAAGATTTAAGGACCTACTATGTGCTTGGCACTGGGAAAACACAGACTAAAATATCCCTTGCCTTCAAGAAGCCAACATTATGTATTCCATCAGGAAGTAATTGATTTATTCAAGATGTCAATTTCCATTTCTGTAGAGTAAGTCATGAACTAGATCCTGGATGAAATCCCTTCAAGTTTTCACAATCTGTGATCTAAAGTGTATACATGAAGATAATCAATGCTGAAATGAATGAAACAAATGAAACATTCATGAAGAAGAGTTTTAGCTTTTGTAGCTTGGCTGGAATTTAAATTAATCAGCAGAAGTGGGAGTAGGAGAGAGAGAGAGAGAGAGAGAGAGAGAGAGAGAGAGAGAGAGAGAAAGAGAGAGAGAGAGAAAGAGAAAGAGAGAGAGAGAGAAAGAATACCAACAGTATACAAATGGAAGATTCAGAGTTCAATGATAATTTTCCACTTTTGTGACCTTGAGTGAGCTATTTCAGATCTTTCCATTCTGCATTTCTAATATGACTAATATTCTCCACCCTGCCATCTACCTCACTAAGGCTTAATGAGGATTAATGCCACTGTGTTTGTGAGATACTCTAAAATCTTTGACTATGAAATCTATAAGAATAGAATAGTCTTCTCTAATAGAAGACTTTCAATTAACTGCCTATCAGTGGCAGTGTCACTGTACCTTTGAAAGTAGTTTCCATCATCTGCCTTCTTTCTCATTTTGATATAGAAGCCTTTATTGATATTTTTTAACTGAGTAATTATTTCCTCTTCAAAAAGTCAGTCTTTTGATGCAGTATTTTAAGAAGCCTTATTTTTATACCAAACCTTCAAACAGACCTTCTATCTTCCATGTTCATTTGATTCCCCTCTAACTTGCCCTATCTAGGTGTCTTTTTTTGTTGCATATTGGATTCATACTGTAGTTGCCTTCTTGAAATCTATGTTAATCTTTTCTGCCTTCTATTATTTGGGCTACTTCTTTCTCTGTCTTACCTATGCTCAGTTGGATCTTAACTATCTTGACTCCTTTTGCTCAAAAAAGTGACAGTCCTGGCCCAGAAAGCCACCAGATGATGGCACTGGTCTTCTATTTTTTAGGAAACATAGATCCGACGGTGAATCATAGCAATTTGATGGGAGTTCTGTTTCACACATCATAATATTCACTCTCCTCCCCCATAAGCTGCAGCTACAATGGGCAAAGAGACAAATTTACTTTCTTATCTCTAGAGAGTGGCTCTAGGTCAGGGTGAGAATGGATAGCTCCTGCAGTCTGAGGAATAGCCTTGGAAACAGCTATCTGGATATCAGGATGGTTAAGGGTCACTGGCATGAGTATTCTATTTCCTTCCTCAAATGATTTCTTACCTGGTTTAAAGAAGACAAAACTCCTCTTACTCTGGGGAAAAAAATAAAATGGCTGAGATTAAAATTTTATATTGAAGAGATACCTTTCCCCCTAAAGATTCTAGATTGTGATGTGCAATCTCTCTCTCTCTGTCTCCCTCTCTCTTTCTCTCTCTCTCTTTCTCTCTCTCCTTCTCCCTCCCTCCCTCCTTTCCTCCCTCCCTCTCCATCTTTCCTTTCCCCTTTCCCCCAGTCTCTTTCTTTCTGCCTCTACTTCCCTCTGTCTTCTGGGCTTTTCTCTTATCACTTACAGCCTCTGTCCCCAACAGAAACTACTTCCTGAGCTAGGGAAAGAAAATATTTTTAAAAGCATTGGCCAGGACTATTTAGATATATTTAATTAACCTCATTATGAATTCCCAATATAAATTCCATTCTATTCTTTGAGTCAAGTCCTTTCTATTTTCTAATTGATAGTTTATTCGGGCTGTTCAGAGTTCATGAGTATATTTTATTATGTCTTCATTCCAGTGAGTAGAAAAGGAGGAAACAATGTGATTTTGTACACCAAATTTCTCCCGAGTCAGTGAGTCAGGTCTAAATTCAGTCCTCAATCTAATTCAAAATGATATAGAAAAAGCATTGGAATAAATATCAAAGGACACCCTGCATTCAAGACTTTACTTCTTGACTATTTCTTGTTAACTTTATCACCTTGAGACAACCACAAGCTCTTTAGTTTTTTTTGACTACAATATGAATCTAATGATAACTACAATATTTCATCATATTGTTGCTTAGTCATTTCAGTCAAGTCTGACTCTTCATGACCCCTTTTTTTGAGTTTGTTTTTTTGACAGATACTGGAGTGGTTCACCATTTTCTTCTCCAGCTCATTTTATAGATGGGAAAAATGATGCAAACAGGGTTAAGTAACTTGCCCAGGGTCACATAGCTACTAAGTGTCTGAGGCTAGATTTGAACTTGGGTCTTTCTGACTCTAGACTTCATACTCTATCCACTGCATCACCTATAGTACTCTTTTAAGAAGTAAATGAGATTCCAGTGGAGAGCTTTTCAAGGCTTAAAAAATTAAATTAGACAATTAGAGAAAACTAATTCAATTAAAATCTGTTCAGCAGACTTTGGTATCACATGAATTCTTCAAGGATCTATAACTTCTCAGTGCATTTATTCATTAATTTAATAAACATGCACCAAGTGCCTATGTGTACCAGGCACTGTCCTGGGTCCTGGGGGTACAGAGGAAAATATGAGCAGTCCCTGCCTTTTAAAGGGCTTATATACAATTGAGGGTGCACAGATAAATGAAAACAACATGTATAGAAAGTAAATATAGTTGATAAATAGTGCTGGGAAAACTGAAAACAGGAACTCAAATTGGACACATTTCATACTTCATGTCAAGATAAATTCCAACTGGATCCATAACAATGGTCACATAAAAGTAATACTATAAGCAAAAAAGAGGGAGAAATTACATTTAAGGTCTGCTAATTAGAAAAAAATTAATGACTAAATGAGCAAGAGAGAATTCATAGAAGATCATATGCACAATTTTGAATATGTAAACTTGAAAAAGTTTTTTGCACAGACAAATCCAGTGCAACTAAAATCAGAAGAGAAATAGGTAATTTATGAAGAAATTTTTGTAGCAAGTTTCTCTGATAAAAGTCTCATATCCAAGATATAGAGGCAACAGATTCAAATTTACAAAATAAAAGCCATTTCCTAATAGATAAATGGTCAAAGGATATGAATGGGACATTTACAAAGGAAGAATTCAAGTTATTGAGAAAATCGTATAAAAAAGTTCCAAGTCACTAAGAACTAAAGCACCTCTACGGCTCAATTTCACATTCATTCATCCAAATGTGGCAAAAAAGGAAACTGAAAAATGTGTAGGAGGCTGAAAGAATGCACTGTTGCACTATTGGCAGAGCTGTGAAGTGTTCCCTTCATTCTGGAAAGCCCTTTGGAATTGGGTCCCCAAAGTCACTAATCTCTTTTCTTTAACTCAGTTATACCTCTACTAGGCTTATACTCCAAAAAGATAAAAGAGAGGAACACAAACACACACATGCACACACACACACAGACAGACACTTTAGTAACTCTTTATGTTTATAGTAACCCCAAACTAGAAACTAAGAGGGCACTTGCTATTGGCAAAAAGCTAAAACAAATGTTACATGAAAGTAATAGAATATTGTGTCATAAGGATGAAATGGTTGGTTTTGGAGGAAAGCTGGTGCAAGCTTTATGAATTGAGGCTGAATGTAATGAGCAGAAATAGTTGAAAATATGTATGACTACAACATTACCCAGAAAAACAACTGAGGAAGTCCTTAGGACTTCAATTGTTACAAAGATAAACTATGAATCTAGAGAACTGAAGATAAAACATACCACTCACCTCCTACAAGAATTGATGGAATTAAGATATAGAATTGGAAATACATGTTTGAACATGGTCAATATGGGAACTTCTTATTCATTCATTCATTCATTCATTCACTCACTCATTCATTCATTCATTCACTCATTCATTCATTCATTCATTTTTTCTTTCTTCCTTGACTAGATGTATATGTGATAAGGATTTTGCTTTTCATCTTAATTGGGGGAATTGGAAGGAGAAAAAATAAGATCTCATAAAGTGAATGACTAACTAAATAAAATACAAAGTCATTTTTAGACAATGGAAGGGGGACTATTAACTGGATAGGGGTAAGGATATATCTCATGTGATGCTCTAACTGGGCTTTGAAAGAAACTATGGATTGTTTCAGGTGAGAATGAAGTTCATACCAGGCATGGTGATATATTCCATGTAAAGGAAAAGAAATAGTAAATATTAATTCCTTCTTTGGTAAATAATAGGACATTTTGGCTGGAATACAGAATGCCTAAGAATATTTAATGTACAAATAGGCTGTAAGCCAAACTGGAGCCAGACTGGGAGGGACTTTAATATCTAACAGATTTTTTTCTTTTATTTCAGTGGTAGCATGGAATTACTGGAGTTCTTGATCATGGTCAGACCTGTGGGTGCTCCCTCTATCAGTGTTGGTCACAACAATTTTGCTGACTAGTAGGTATTTGACAATTGGTATGGTCTGAAGAATTCTCTATAGGCCAACCTGAACTTGTCTAAAGCAGTTCTCCGAGACGGGGAACAAAATTGGTCACTTAATCACTTATTGAAGCCTTTTTTGAATGTGATAAGCCAGCCAGAGCTCTATCTTTATTGGTCTACCCCTTGAGAATCATAGTGACAATAACAGTGACATATACATACTTCATTAAGTTTCCAAAGCATTTAGCATACCTTATATATTTAGCACACCTTATATCCTCAAAACTAGACCAGGAATTCAACCATAGGGCTATTATTCCCATTTTTCAGATGAGGGAATTGAGTCTTAGAAAGGTTAAATGATTTGCTCAGAAACAGCTAGGTATTGCCAAGACAGGATTTTCATTCAGGATTCTGGACACAATGATATACTAAATTGTGTTGTTTTTTTCGGGGGGGGGCGGGTAGGGGATACTTTTAAGCATATCAAAAGTAAGCTCCTTGAGATTAAAGACTCTTGTTTCCTGTCTTTGTATCTCTAGCATCTAGGATGGAGCCTAGTGTATAACAGATGCTTAATAAATGCTTGGTTTTTTAAGTTAATTAATTTATTTTTAGTTTGCAACGTTCACTTTCATAAGTTTTCAATTTTCTCCCCCTCCCTCCTCAAGACGGCATGAAATCTGATACAGGCTCTACATATACATTCCTATTCACCATATTTTCATGTTAGTCATGTTGTGTCGAAGAATTAAACAAATGGGAAAAACCTTGGGAAACAAAACAAAACAAAACAACACCAACAAAAAGAACATTATAAGCTCTGATCTGCATTCAGGCTCCATAGTTCTTTCTTTGGACGTGGACAGTCCCTTCCATCATGAGTCCTTTGGAATCGTTTTAGGTCCCTGGATTGCTGACAAGGGCTAAGTCTATCAAAGTCCATCACCACACACTATAGTTAATAAATGCTTGTTGATCAACTGTTTTACTATTTTATAAAAATAGTCATTGATGTTGAGTGTGCAAGTTATGTGAAAATATTTTATTTACTTTAGTATTACATTTGTCCATCAAATTAGATCAAAAAGACTTTATGGACATAGTTCCACTCAAAGTAGAGAAATACTCTTGCTCAAGAAATTATAATCAAATCAGAAAGCTGCCAAATGATGGCATTGATTTCTTTCCTGTAGGTGTAAGGGAGAAGGTATATAGAGTAAAAGAAGAAAGCATTCAGACTTCTGAAGACTAATGGTGAGGCACACCTCCTATTCTTTAGCATATTGGTTCTATGGGTGTTGAAAATCTGCATTTTCAGACATGTACACATTTGTTAGTTTAACTATATCTGCACATGCACATACAGATGTTCATGAATGCATGCATACACATTTGTGCATATCTTTCTGTCACCTATCAAGATGGGGTTTCTTTTGGGACAGAAGTTATGACCCTTTTCTCTTTGGACACAAGTCTAAGAATTTTCATTCTAATCTTGTGGTTCATACCATCAGTGTCTACAAAAGGATTCAGATCATGTATGAAAAGTTTTGGGGATGTTGTAAAGGTGACATCTTCTCCAGTAGGGGATAGATTAGAAGATCTTTTGTGGTCTCTTTAAAACCGAGATAATATGATTCAAATAGTATAGGAGTCATATCATCTTAGTTTAAATAAAAGAAAAAGAAATTAAAACTATTGTAGTTTCAAAGTCTCAATGTGCAGAATAAAGGCTTTAGATGGGATCTTTTTTTTACTATAAAATAGAGATCACTTTTATTACCTATTAATATTTATTATGTTGATTTTTCAGGTTTTATGTGTTTATTTACTCTTTTTTGCTAGATGCATCAAGGGAGTTGGGGGGAAAAAGTAGATTGCTAATTCCGAACTCTATTGGATTGTTCCTTTTTGACCTCCCATGCTTTCTTTGTGATGAATGTCTCTGCTCAAGGTTAGATTCTGATATTAAACCTTTAGAGAGATCATTTAGTACAACTTGTGACATAGTATTGATCTTGTAAGCAATTGGTATAAATTTATTGCTTTTCCATTCCTGGTGGCTTCCTAATATATATTTATGCTCTACTCTGAATTTGCATCCACGGATGCGAATCTTTTCATAAGAAGGCGACAGCCAGATCTAGGAACTAGATATATGAAAAGACATTTGAAGGAGATAGACAAATCCTCCATTAATGACATGGACAGTCATAGAATGGGTCAATTTTCAGCAAGAAGTGGAGATATACATCTTCTTTATGAAGATACAAGTTGGAATAACCCATTCAGATGAAGAAAATAATTCTGCCTAGCCTACTGCATAATATTCTCTAATTACTGTTTATTTAGGGAGACTGAAAACGTTTTTCATTAGCCAAAATAAATACAGCCACAAACACTGGGACTGTGATACTAAAAAGAAAAAAACAAAGAACAAAAATAAAGAACAAAAATATCATAATAAATGAAGGAAGTTGGGGTAGGAAGGTAGGGAAATAATGACCTCACATCCTTATTTTATTATTTTTTTAATGTTCTAGTCCAAATTCATGTGCATATTAACTTTGAGAAGATCTTGGGAATGTCATGCCTGGCCCACAGTTATAAGCTTCATATATATATGAAGTGCATTATAAGCCCACAGAATAAGCTTCATAGTTGCTTATTGACTTTATTTGTCTTGACTTTGGAGAAAGGGAGATGGAGGTTCAAATCTTGCCTCTGACATATGGTAGCTTTGTGACAATGGGGAAGTCAGCATCTCTTAAGCCCTCCTGAAAACCCCTCAAGAATCTATGTTGCATACAAGTTTTTCATCCATATCCGTGACAGGAGTTTTCACACCAAGAGGATGAATGTGTGTGTGGGATAGGTAGGAAACAAAAGGAAGCAGTGGTGGGTATTTTAATCCCAGTTGTGTTTAAATCCCAGGGCAAAGTGATTTAGAATTAATGTGAACAACATCCCTTTGTTCACCCTGTGGCTGACTGAAATGCAAGCCCTGCTTTCCCAGTAAAGAGGAAGGCAGCTCTGTAATAGCTGAGGATTTTACCTGGCTAAGTACTTGCTGAGTGGGGTATCACCTGGCATCATTCCACAGAAAACTTCTCCCTCAGACTAGAAACAACACAGTTGTTACCAGACATCTCACTGGGGAATGAAATATACAGTCAAAGGGATGTAATTTTCTCAGAACCCATTTTTATTTGCTTGACTTGGGGCTGTTTTATGGGGGGTTTTTTCTCCCAGGAATTTCACGAATGCTCCAAAGTCAAAGGCACAGCCTTTATCTAAATATTCCTGAAGTTCTCATTGCCCTATTTTTTGTGTGTGGAAAACTCTGATCCAATTATTTCTCCAGGTCTGAGCCTCTTTGCTGATTGATTCCATAATCTCCTTGTGAGGCATTGTCTGGGTGTAATGCTCTCCATGCTGCTGAAATTATTCCTGTTGGATCTGCAAGGTGAGGACAAAGCAGGTATGAGTCCTTAAAGCACAGAAAGATTTAAGATTTAGAGAAAAGGCAATGCTTTGGAAGTTGGCAAATATCTGTAAAAAGTGACTCACTTGATTTTCTGCTCTTCTCTGCTCAGGTTTCATCTTCTTGGGATTTTTAGGCCTTAGCCCCTACGCTCATAGTTTGGGTTTTTTAAAGAATTCCAGAGCTGTGAAAGGATCTATTATTATTCGTTCATTTCAATTCAATTTAGTTCAGTAAAATGTAATGCAACCTATTAAATTTATTAAGAAATTACTATCGGGGAGGCTAGGTGGTGCAGTGAATAGAGCACCGGCCCTTGAGTCAGGAGTACCTGGGTTCAAATCTGGCCTCAGACACTTAACACAAAAACTAGCCATGTGACCTTGGGCAAGTCACTTAACCCCAACTACCCTCCAAAAAAAAAAAGCAAAAAAAAAAAAAGAAATTACTATCTATCAGCACCCATCCTAGGCACACAGGGTCCAAAAACAACAATTAAAAAAGCCCCTGCCTTCAAAATGCTGCTTTTTTGTGAGGGGTGAGGGACATGACATGTCATCATGTAAATTAAAATTATTTAAGAGAGAGTAAGTGCTGACAACTTGGTTTCAAGTATGAGGAGATAGAGGGTAAAAATGGCATTCCTTTAGCAGAAGAGAGTATTCCAGGTGGTTTTAAAGGAAGAGATGTCAGAGATAATGTTATATATGGGGTGGGGGTGAGGGAATTATCAGGCAGGTTTGATAACAGAGAGCAAGGGAGAGGGGCCTCGGTTGATTGTTATAACATTATATGTAGAGCATAATAACAAGATTTAAGACCTGTGTTCAAATCTGGCCTCAAATCACTCATGTGTGTGACTCTGGGCAAGTCACTTAATGTCTGTCTCCTGCAGTTTCCTCATATATAAAATTGGGATGATAATAATTGTACCTATCTCTCCAGGTTAAAATAATATGAAGAAAAATGAGACAAGATTTGTAAGATATTTAACAAATCATAAAACTCTATATTAGTGTAGTTATTTTGCTACTGTTATAAATGCTCTTCCAGCTAATAATAACTAGCACATGAAGACTAGCTCCATCGGAAGGATTTCTCTCAATGGAGATAAAGCCATAATCTTAGAGAATTTCTTGAGACACTGAGAGACTGGAAAGTTAGATTGGAACCAAGGTGTAAAAAGATTTAAAAAATAACTAAAGGAACTTTAAAAATCATATTTTATTCTGTTTTTGTCTTAATGGGAATGAGGGGATAGGGAGCCACTGAAGTTTATTGAGTAGGGGAGTAACACAGTCTGATTTATACTTCAGGAAAATCACTTTAGTTCCTATATGGAGGAAAGATTAGAGAAAAATGAATTAAAGAAGTATTATGGATAAAAAAATGATGATTTAGCCAATGTTATAATAATGCCTAATGTTAATGTAGTGTTTATTATGTGCCAGGCCTTTTGTTAAGTACTGTATAATTAGTATATCATTCAACCCTCACAACAACCCTGGGAGATAGGTACTATCACACTATGGACCCTTGTCTTGTGGTGGATCATCTCAAAAATTGCACTCTGGGTAAAGACAGAAATTGAAAGAGATTATAAAACTTGGAGCTGGAAGGTATCTCAAATTTGATTAAAGATGGGAAAATGGAAGCTTAGAGAGACTAAAGGGAGCACCAGTATTCACATTGTGGCCGAGAAAAGGCCCAGCCCTGTGTGTCACTGCCGTCCCAAAATGGTGAAATGAAGTTTGATGTTTCAGCCTCAAAAGAGAATAATAACATGTTATTTGAAAACAGAAAATATAGTCCAAAGGGGTTTCTTCCAGCTTGGATCACTAGGCTCTTTCTTGCAAGCCTTTAGTCTTGACTTGTAGGGGACTTTGAAAAACACTGACTGTGCCAGGAAGCCTTCAACACTGGCAGAGTTAAATTAGCACAGTGGGTGAGTTGGTGCTGCCATTGCCTCAGGAACATGGGCGCATATGTGTCAGGCTGGATAGCTTTGTGGTTCTCAATTCCCTTCTGCCCCCAGGATAAAATACAAACTCCTCAGCCTGTCACTTAAAGCCCTTCACACTGTGATTGGAGCCTACCTTTCCAGGCTTTGCATGCATCACTTCCCTGTAAGTACTCTGTGCTCCAACCAAACTGGCATCCTTGTTGTTCCATGTTGGCATTCCATCTCCCTTCTCTATGGCTTTGCAATCTCTTCCCCTTTGGCTGGAAGCACTTTCCTCATTTTTGACTCTGAGACCTTAACTTCTTTCAGTGCGCAACTGAGATTCCATCTGCTTCCAGAAGCTTTCCTTGTGACTGCTCCTCACCACAACCACACTGACTCTTCCTCACCACAACCGCACAATCAGTCAACAAGAATATATTAAGCAGTTACTACATATCATATTTGGAGAAGGAGATTGCAAAACACTTCAGTATCTTTTCAAAGAACACCCCCAAATGGGGTCATGAAGAGTCAGACATGACTGAAACCACTGAAGCAGGAGAACAATAATTATGAGGCCCTGTACCTAACCCAGGGAATACAAACATCTAAGAGAAGCAGCCTCTGCTGTCAAGGAACTTGCATTATACCAATAGAGATGACATGAACACGCATGGTCATATACTAAACAAATATCAGCTGATTCTGAGGGGGGATGTGTTAGCCTCTCAGCAGTTAGAAAAGATTTTATAAAGAAGATGCTGCCTGAGCTGTCTTGAAGGAAAGAAAAGATCCTAGGAAGCCAAGGGGAGGAGGAACGGTATTGTAGGCATGAAGGAGGGTCACTGCAGCAACATGTCAATTAGAATCGGGATATCAAGAGTAAAGAATAATGACTGGACTTGACAGGGAGTGAAGAAAAGTAATGTATAAATTGGCTGAAAGTGTGCTTAGAGGCTAGATTGAGCAATGAAGTTTGTATGTATTTGGAAGAGTATATGCTTTCCCTTCCTTAAGAGAATGTCAGCTTCCTGAGGGTAAGAAATAGTTTTTCATTTTATTTTTATATCCCAGTGCCCAGCATAGTCTTTAACACAGTCAATGTTTAATACGTGTTTATTGAATGAAATTTAACTGAATTTTTGCAAATGCATAAAAATTGACAATATTTCTGAACATTCACTTTCATGAGCTTAGGGCCATGATACCATAATTTCTGTTATAAATACATTTCTTCAGTTACTTAAGTACATTTACATTTTGCTGAAATACTCTATAAAGCATTAACCCTACCTACCAAATTCCATTTTAGTTTAACTTTGGTTTTATGTCTTGTTCAAGAATATTTTTTTTCTGATTATCTGACAATATTTGAATGCTTTTGTCTCGTGGTTGTCTTTCTTGAGGCCATCTCGGGAGTTGCAGCATAATTGCCATATTTTACTATAATTGATATGGGCTGGATGGATCTATGAGTATGAGAGCAGGAGCCAGCATCTGTAGACTGGTGCTGGTGTGGGACATGATGTAATGGGGCCCAGAATGTTCATATCTGTACCAGCATAGTGGGCATAAGAAGGTGAGCCTTGACAATAAGCAGAGGTCAAGGTCAGAGGAAGAGATGAAAAAATGTTGGCTACCTGGACTGTTGGGTTTGAGATTACTCAGGTTTTCCCTAATTGGAAATGCCCCAAGCATGCTTCTTTTTAGCCTATTAAACTAGAGGGGTGCCTACATATATCCAAAATTCTATATGTCCCTGTGGGGGAGTACTTTCAGTATTCTGCTAACAAATTAAAGACTCAGAAGCTTGAGCCTTCTCTCTCTATGTCTATCTCTATATCTACCTCCATGTCTATCTCCATCTCTATCTCTATATCTATCTATATCTAAT
>CM053598.1:21164398-21179492 GCA_028646575.1 Pseudocheirus occidentalis
TCTTTCTTATTTTCCTTTCTTTCTTTCTTTCTTTCTTTCTTTCTTTCTTTCTTTCTTTCTTTCTTTCTTTCTTTCTTTCTTTCTTTCTTTCTTTCCTTCTTTCTTATCTTTCTTTTCCTTCATTTCTTTCTCTACCCATCAGCTATTACTTGTCCATGCATCTATCCATATATCTATCTTATCCATTTCTCTCTTTCTGTCATGATCACCTATCTGTCTCTTCATTTATTTATTCATCCATTTATTTATTTGTTTATTTTGCTACACTCATGGTTTTTTGTGTATAGAGTTGTCAGTTAGCAATGTCTCTCTACTAATACCTATTAGCACCAGTGCTGGGTAGAGTTGCCTGTGATAACAAGGTATTAAAATTCCTTGTCCAGTATGCATCTGAGGTGAAATTCAAATCCTTATCTTCCACACCCTGAGGCAAGTTCTCCATACACTAAATACTTTCTGACACACTTCCAGGTTCCAGGAAGATTTTAACATATTATATAAGAGGACCAGAGGTCCAACCCCACCTCTGATACTTACTTCAGGTATGACCTTGGACTGTTCACTTATCCTCCATGAACTCAAAGTATTTGTTGTTGTTGTTGTTGTTGTTGCTGGCAGTGGTGGTGGTGGTGGTGGTGGTGTGTGTGTGTGTGTGTGTGTGTGTGTGTGTGTGTGTATGTGCGAAATGTGGGCATTAGTCTAGGTAACTGCTAAGATCTCTAATAGTCTGTATCTATGATCTTATATGATGAAGGAGGTCAGAATTAGTGATCCCCACTGTCATATAAGCCTGACCAGTTAGCCTCCTATCTACAAAGGAAATAGCTGGTCTCTGAAGAAATGTTTAAAAAAAAGAGAAAGAAAAACAAATAAACAAAAGATTTATTTGCTTGAAAGGACTCAGATCATTGAGGCTTCCAGGAAGATAAATCAACCTAAGGATTCTGGGAATGATTGGAATTAGATTAGAACCAATAGCAATTTTTTTTAAGTAGCTAAATTACTTTTGTCATGGTTTAGTATTTGCCAAGGATGTCTCATGGCTTATCTCATCAGCCCTGGGAGGTAGATATAATGAGGATTACTATCCCCATTTTAGAGATCAGGAAAATGAGTCTCAGAGAGGTTATATAACTTTCCTAAGGTTAGATAGATTTAGAGCAGGAAAGATCTCAAAACTAATTGTTATAACTCCCCCCTTTTTACATATGAGGAAACTGAGGCACAGAAAAGATGTGATTGATTTAAGGACGTACAGAAAATAAGATGTTTCTACAGTGGACTCTCTCCCTATATGTGTGCATATATATGTGCGTATATATGTATGTATGTATGTATATATGTGTGTGTGTGTGTGTGTGTGTGTATTTTTTTTCCCTAACTCCCCATCAATCACTCTATCTGCTATGGCAATGCTGCAGGCAAGTGTTTCTGATCTTAAATCCAGCATGTTAGGTACTATTCCACCATGTCTCCAGAGTAGAATCAACTTTTCTCTCCCTAGGGAATCTTTCCATAGCCCTGCCAGTCTTCACGCTCATGGTAAATTCCTTGCAATAATAGAATCAGGTGAAACTGGAAATAAGCTTTGCTCTGGGCCTATTCTATTGATATAGTATAATCCCAATGCTCCTTATTATATCTTGGTCCTGTGCTTTCCTCCATTAAATTTCTGCTTTACCACTTCATTGAGCTAGCTGCAGGGGGCTTCTCGAAGTGGAAAAGAGGATTCCATCAGAATGTAAGTTGCAAGGGGGATTTTTAGCAAGTTTTTGAATGCTGGACAGACTTTGTGGAGTCCCTGGACCATTCCAGGGAAACATAAAAAGGTTCATCTCTGGAAGATTAGCCTACAGTTGATAGATTATTTTGGTCTCGGTAAGAAAGGTATGGAGGGGGTTGCAATCTGCATCAGTGAACAGAATATCCAATGAAATTGCACACCTCTTTACTTTGAAGAAAATATTAACTTTTGAACAGAAGATAAATGGTTAGAGTTTACTTTGATGAAATAACCAAGACTCATTTTCTGATTTCAGTTATTTTTCTAACTCTTGTCAACCATTGGGTCAATACTGCAGCTGATGTGGGAAGATAACTGCCTCATTCCATCTTGTTTTGCTAAGGTGAGAATTCCAGCAGAGACTGAACAGAAACCCACAGTTCTTTCTCAGGGCCATCTTGTTTGTGAGCTGGATTCAGAGGAGAGTTCAATGGACCAGAAGAAAGATCAAGAGGTGTGTGAATTTTAATTGGGCCTTCTTTGGCTAAGACTAGCATTTTATGTATGCCAGAGCCTCGAAGGGCTGAAAGGATAAGTCAGCTGTCTTTTAGGTAGGCTGTGACTGCTCTCCTGTCCCAGAACATTAACCTGAACATATTTTGTAACAAGTTCAATGGTGTGGAGAAGACAGATTTATTTTTAACTGGAGTGATTTGAGGTGAGCTTTCTCAGCCCCTCTTTCAGGCTTTGAATTTGGTGTCTGAGATGATTTTCTTCCCTAAAGATCCATCCATAATCTTGCTTACAATTTTGCCCCTCACCTCCAGCATCTTCTTACACTCATTCTCCTTACATTTTTTTTCCTTTGTAACAAAATCTCTCAATTTTTTTTAAATCAAGATGTTTCTGCTGCAGCCATGTGAGGATTAACTGAACTTATGTCTAAGAATCAGGGGACCTGGTGCGGCTAAGTGGCACAGTGAATAGGGCACTGGGCCTGGAGTCAGGAGTACCAAGTTCAAATCCAGCTTTAGAAACTTAACACTTACTAGCTGGGTGACCTTGAGTAAGTCACTTCATCCCAATTGCCTTGCCTTCCTCCCTCCAAAAAGAAAAAAAAACCCCAAAAACAAAAACAAAAAAGAACAGGGGGCCAGCTTTTCAGGCCTAGCTCTATGTCCAATGTGCTACAGGACTTAAAGAACCAGGACCTTGAGTCTTTGGTTCATTACCTGTTAAGTTCATTTCAGTTCAGGTCAGTTCTCATCCTCCCATTATATTCCATCTCACACACTATGCTTTGTTCAAGGGGTACAAAGAAAAAGGGAAATAATCTTTGCATGAAGAAAGATATTCACCCTACCTTGTAGAAGGGAGGGGGCCCATCCATACATAGATAAGCTAATGCCAAATATTAAATATAATAAAACATTTTTAAAATTGCTTTAGTCATGTTAGCCTCTTCATCCTTCTTTGTTGGGTTTTCTTGGCAAATATACTGGAGTGGTTTATCGTTTCCTTCTCCATCTCATTTTAAAGATGAGGAAATTGAGACCAGCAGGGTGAAGTGACTTGCCCAGGGTCACACAACTAATAAGTGTCTGAGGGCAGACTGGGTACTCAGGTTTTCCTGACTCTAGGCTTGGAACTGTCCACTGCACCAAAGTATGTAGGTACATATAATTTTAGGGAAGAGGAAAGAGTACCAGCAACATATTCATGAAATGGGACTTACTATATAGCTGCCATATAGCACATTGGAAATATTGTTGGATTTGAGATCAGAGAAATTGTAATTATAATATCATTTATATAGAGTTTGAAAAGTTGTAAATCACTTCACAAATATGCTGTTTGGTCCTCACAACACCCTTTTGAAGTACATGATACTATTAGAGTCAACCAGGTGGCCTAGTGGATCAAGGGCTAACCTTGGAATCAGGAAAATATGAATTCAGATTTGACTTTATTAGACATTTATTCACTGTATGACCTTGGGCAAGTCACTTAACCTCTATCTCAGTTTCTTCATATATAAAATGGGAGCTATAGCACCTCTTTCCAGGTGTTGTGAGGATCAAAGGAGATATTTGTGAAATTGTTTTGCACACCTAAAAGTGCTATATAAACATTATTATTTATTAGCTACTCAAATTAGCTAATTCATGAGGCAGCTAGGTGGCATAATGGGTAGAGTACTGAGCCTATAGCCAGAAAGATATGAATCCAAATCCAGGCTCAGAAAGTTATTAGCTGTGTGATCTTGGAAAATTCACTTACCCTCTTTCCCTCAGTTTTGTCATCTGTAAAATGGGGATAGTAATAGCACCCACTTCCCAGGATTGTCATGAGGCTCAAATGAGGTATTTGTAAAACACTTAGCCTGGAATAGAGAAAGAATTATATAAATGATAGTATTATTATTCTCATTGTGCAGATGAGGAAACTGGCCCTGAGATAGTTTAAGTGACTTGCCCACGGTCACATTCTAGCAAGAGTATGAGACTGGATTTGAATTCATTTCTTCTTCATTCCATTCCAGTGCTCCAGTCACTGCATCACCTTGTTTCCTTAGGCAGAGTATCTGTTTGACCTTAGTCCTATCACTTCTAATCCATGGACTGCAGCCACCTCATCCATAAAATGGGAACACTGACCTAGATGACACTAAGATGTTTTCCATCCCTTAGCCTTTTCTTCAGTTTTTCATTAGGTTTGATGTCATGAAATACCTCTTTAAAATAATAGTTGTCCTGGCACAGAGTGGACTGAGTCAAGAGGTAATGAGTTTCCTTCCCATCCCAGAAGTCTTCAAGGAAAGACTGAATGAGCCTTTATTCACTATGGAGGGCATTCTTATTGAGATCCAAGTTAGACTAAGTAATATCTCAATATCCTTCCTGATGTGAGATTCTGTAATTCTATAGCTCTTTAGTTTAAATGAATTTTGAGGGGATCAATTATAGTCTACCTATACTTAAGCATTTTTGATAAGCCCCATTCACTATTTCCCTCTTCTTCTCCTCTCCTCTCCTCTCCTCTCCTCTCCTCTCCTCTCCTCTCCTCTCCTCTCCTCTCCTCTCCTCTCCTCTCCTCTCTTCTCCTCTCCTTTCCTCCCCTCCCCTCTGCTCCCCTCTCCTTTAAGCATTCCTCAGAAACAGGAGTTCACTGTCCATGAGAGTTCATTTTTGAATTTTCAGTGAGATCATTTACACCTCGGAAATCAGCGAAAGTTACAAATCAGTTCTTAGTTTATTGTTTTGTAGATTGTCTAGACTTAAGAAAATGAGAGAGAGAATTTTAATAATGCAGATTAAGCTGGAAATCTTGTGCATACATTTTTTTCCCACTGGAGGAAACTAATTAAGCATTTGTTGTTTAATTAAACATTTTAGTGTAGTTGTTAAACATTTACTAGCATATCCTGACCCTGCAGCATCATGAAAGACAAAATATTAATTGAAAATGCCTATGCTGACTGACACAAGAATGAAATTGATTATGTCTTAATGAAAATGAATCAACTATTTGTAGAAGCAGCCAAGTGCACTGGAGAAAATGTAAGTGCCCTTTCAGGAACTATTCACATTTGCTTCTGAAACTTACCATCCATGTGTAGCACTCCATCTTATCTCTGTTAGTCTGTGCTGCCTCCTCCTTATGCTTGGAGCAGATTCCTTTCCTGCCCTCACTTCTTAGGATTTCTTTGTTTTCTCTATGCTGGGATTTCAATGCTGTCTTCTACCTGAAGTCTTTGTTGATTTCTTCCAGATGATAGTGAGTCTATTGGACTGAGTGCTGAACTTGGTATTGAAAAGATCCAGGCTCCATGGCTCTGGGCAAATCACTTAACCTTTCAGTCTCAGTTTCTTTTTCTGTACATAGTTATAATAATACTTTCCACCTACTTTACAGGATTTAAATGCAAATGTGATTATATTTGTAAAGTACTCTGCAAAGCTAAAATCCTATATTGTTATTATTATTAGTGTCCCAAAATTTTGCTTTGTATTTATTTTTTCTTGTATGTATTTTGTATTCATTTTGCACATGCACACATATATGTATATATGTGTATGTATATGTCTGTGTGTATGTTGTGATGGTACATTTTATAGAGAGCCAGCCTCAGAACCTTATAAGGACTGGGTTTAAGTCTCATTTCTAAGATGAACTGGATGTGTGATCTGGGTATATTCCTTAATTTATCATTGCTCTTAGAAAATCACTTATACACAATATTTCATTGAAGGCATTGATCTGTATTGGGAGAGCCATTTTCCTTATCTAATAGCTTTTTATATCAATAAAATCAGATGGGCAGTCCCCATCCCTTTTTAAATTTTGTAGATGCACTTATATACATTTCTACCTTTACAATATTGATCCTTATTTTCCCCATCAATACACATAATACACAGAATGTGTTATATGCATAAGATTCAAATGACAAAATCTACAGAACTCATAAGACTGTAAGCTGTTATGAATGTTGTTGATAATGTTTTAGTTGCTGTTAGCTATTATGGATTTTTGTTGTATTTTAGAGTAAATTGTCTTTATGCAGTCAGATTATCGGCTGATGGTGGAAAAGCTCAAATTAAATATGAAACAAGAAGAGGAAAAAGATAGGAATAGGACATGCCATGGAATAAAAATGACAAGTCAGCTTGTTTAAGACCCTTGATTCTGGAAAGTGGGATACAGAGAGATGTAAATACATTAGCTTTGGCCCAAAACAGTCTAGTAGTTGCAATGAAAAAACCCAGAAAGTCATTTTATCCTTCATTTTTCTTGCCAAAATGAGGGGTGCTCCTTCTAAGGGAGACAGTATCTGAGAGAACCAAGTCATATGCAAAAATATGATGAAAGAAGATTATTAAAGACTAGATGCAATATAACTTGACAAATCAGCGAACATTTAAAGGGGGGAAAGGTGGGCAAGTTTTATCAATAAATTGAAATAAATTACTTGAAAAGAATTAGTAGATAAAATTGGAATTTTTGTAAGAGAAAAAAGATTTCTCATTTGGAAAGGGATGTGATTCTTTTCTTTTTGCTCTTTTTTTGGAGGCAGTAGGGCAGGTCAGTTGGGATTAAGTGACTTGCCCAAGGTCACATGGCTAGTGATTATTAAGTGTCTGAGTCTGGATATGAACTCAGATCCTCTTGACTCCAGGGATGGTGCTCTATACACTGTGTCACTTAGCCAGCCCAGGTGTTATTCTTAATAGCATTGACATTTAACCACCATATTTGTATTCTATCATCTCAGCCTTTTAAGTATTAATGGGAATGTGATCACCTGTGATGGTGATCTTGGTGGTGGTTTGGGGGAGATTCTAAAAGATCAGAAAAATCTCACAGTTGGTACTTTTACTATCCCTCTCTCAATGTACCTGTTCCAAAAGTAACAAAAGGAGATTTATCTACAACTAAGGAGAAGGAAGGTTTTTGCATCTACATGTGAAAATATGAAAAAGATACCAACAGGCTTTCAAAATTACTTTCTTCAGCGGATAATATTTAGGTTTGTAAGGCTGGCTGATCACTATAATGAATATAAGATCTCTGTCTGTTCATTGTTTATCAATTTAACAAAGGCATTTTACTTGGAAGAGGAAAATATAGCCTTTAAGGGTCCCTTCATTTGCTATATCTTCCATGTAATATTTTAAAATCTTGCTAGTTAAGTTTTGAAAAATAACCTTTTTCCCTAGGAATTTGATGGGAATTGCCATCAAGCAGAGTGTCAAGAAAAAGATATATGTGCATGTCATTTTTTTTTGAGGGGAGAAGAGAAAGAGACAGAGCCATGAGAAGTCCTACTGTGCAAAATCCAAACAAGAAAAAGATCCTCTGTGAGCAGAAAGTTTCTCCAGAATCTCTTTATGATGATATTGAAGCCACCTATGTCTGATGCAATTAATATAAAATTAGTGTTGGTATAAAAATAGAGGCATCTAGGTGGTATGGGATATAGAACACCAGGCATAGAAACAGGGTTATCTGAGTTTAAATCTGGTCTCAGGCATGTCCTATGTGACCTTGGGTAAGTCACTTAACCTATATCTGACTCTGTCTTCTCATCTGCAAAATGGGGATAATAACAGCACCTACCTCCCAGGGTTGTTGTCAGGATCAAAATTTGTAAAGCATTTGGAATGCTGCCAGGTACACAGTTGACACTTAATAAATGATTATTACCTTCCTTTCCCCTAAAAAAAATCACTATTAACACACAATGACAATATGGCTATATATCATACATTTGAGCTGGAAGGGATTGTAGAGGCCATTTAGTCCAATTCCTTTGTTTTACAAATGAAAAAATAGAGCCCCAGGGATGATGTGAGACTTAGGATCAGAAGACCATAGAAAACTGCAAAGGATCTTAAAGGTCATTCACTCTTCTTCAGCCTCTTCTCTTTTAAAGATACAGAAACAAAGCCTGAGAGAGGTTAAATTGTTTGTCCAAGGTCACACAGGAGGTAAGTGACAAAGTTAAGACATGAAAAAAGTAACATTAATAGCACCTACTATTTGCCAGTGTAGCAGCAAGCACACTGCCATACTCAGGCTAATTGCAAGCACAGGTTCTTAGATCTGCTTTATTAGGAAATATAGCTGTTTAAGGGGTCAACAATCTTTTGAAATTACATTGACTAGTTCAAGAAAAACATAAGCATCTTGAACATCAGAGAAAATGCAAGTAGAGAAATAAAGACCAACAGGCAGGTTTCTGACTGCCTGAATCAACAATATACTTTACATATATCTCTGTATGGAGAGAGCTTTTACATCTGAGCAGCGCTGAACATACAGCCACTCAGAATCTTGACCAAAGAATTGTAAGATCCTTTTCATAAGCATGCCCCCAAAGGAAAATACCAACTCAGAGTATATATACACTTCTCAGAGCCAGAAGACATCACAAATCTCATGACTCAGTGCTTAATTAAAAATCGTCTCCTGGGTTATCTCCAGTCATCCTGATCAATATCTGGCCACTGGACCCGGATGGCTCTGGAGGATAAAATGAGGCTGGTGACCTTGCACAACCACCCCTCACTCTTACCCAAGTCAACTGCAGGCCATGTCATCATTTCCCAGATGCCATGGTCCTCTTGGGAAAAGGCCAAACACAACAATTAGACATTAGTAAAATGTGCGAAAGCCTTTCTACAAGCAAGTGGACTCCACCTAAGTCCTATTGATGGGTGGGGATTAAATCCCATTAACATTAGAGCCAGGCACTGTGCTAAGCCATTTACAGATATTATCTCATTTGCTCTTCAACACAACCCTGGGAGGTAGGTGATATCATCCCTTTGTATAGTTGAGAAAACAAAGAGAGATTAAATGACTTACTCAAAGTCACACAACTAGAAATGCCTGAGACTGGATGTGAATTCAGATTTTCCTAACTACAGCACTCTTATCTGATCCCAGCCACCTAGAGGAAAGATCACCCTTTCCCCTCTCTCTATTCCATGCTTATTCTAGATATTCAGATAGAGGAACTCATGGGAGAGGGGAAGCTAAAAACATCCCCCCCATTCTTTTAGAAACCCTCTGATAATCTGATTATTACTTTTATCCTGATTTTATCCTGATTATTACTATTATTACTTGCTCCGATAGTAGAATATAAACATTGTAGTTGTTCACTCATCATTGCTGATGATAACTGAATGCCCCAAAAGGGAAATCTTTTCCGTGAATTGTTAAACCTTATTTTTCATCTACAGTGAAAAAAAGCCAATTGTTTGGAGTTTGATATATAGTCCTTTGAATTCATATCTTGATTTCATCTTAGTTTCTGGGGCATATGGGTTGTTCAGGAGAACTATCACCTCTGGTGTGAGAGCTTACTGAGCCTTTTCAGGGCTGCTCATCCCCCTCTGTGTCCACCTTCCCCAAACTCTCACCTGTGACTCCAAGAAGCTGTAGCATATGCAGTGGAAACACCTCAGTAAACCCAAAGACTGAGGACAACCACCAGGCTGCAATCTTGTCTGTAAATTAAAGGGATGTTTACAATAAGCATGCAAAGACCTCCCCAGCACAATAGATGAGTGAAAACAATTTATTCCGGTGGCCATAAAAGTGGTTGAAGTAGTCACTATGGGGTACTTAGAGTTTGGTCAGACATCCAAGATGCTGTGGTCGTCCACTGCATCTCAAGCCATCACAGGCAGTCCTAACTTTTGTCCTGCTCCTGGATTTCAATGACTCTTGGAAAGGAAATGGGTCTGTTGTCTTTGTGCATTTCTGCCTCACTTAAATCCAATTCACAGATGAGTCAAGGCATAAATCCATGATGTCACTTATTCTCTTCAAAACTGAAGAAAAAACAATAGATAATAGGTTCAAATGGACAACGGCAGACTAGATTTGAGGGAGGAGGTGAAGACCATTCAAGTTGATATGTCCCCAACTTTCCAACAATTTCAAGGATCCTCAATTGACCACTTCTGCAGAGTCTCATCTCTTGGGACATCAAGGTCTCAGAGAATTAAAATTATAAATAACTCAAAACACAATGAAAATACCAAGTGGGGGTCAGCATGCTACAACATGCCATTGAAGATGACCATAGTATGAAAAGTGAATGAAAGACCTTTATTTTGTGTGTGTGTGTGTGTGTGTGTGTGTGTGTGTGTGTGTGGTTCAGTGAATGTAAGAAGGAGAAGCAACAACTACAGTCTTAATGTAATGTTAGTTAACTAAAGAGCATGAAGACGATTTCAAGCAAATTGAGTAGATTCTATGGGCAAAGATCCCACAGGATGATACAATCTTTTTGAGTGAAAGGAATACCCCATCAGAGAAATTACTCACCATTCTATCAAGGCAAATTATGGTTTTTCTCATACCTCTCCTCCCAACCTCTGCTTAGGAAAAAAAATCCAAAAAACCCAATAATATACCTGTTTATGTAGATGTTCAATGTCTGCAACCGTTGCAATGTTTTGAGGTCAAGGGATATATTGAATATATTCCACAAACACAACATTCAGTTTCCTGACTCCTTGCCATTGTAGAAGTTGTCCTCTATGCCTGGTGTGCCTTCTCATCTTGTCACCATCTCTCCAAATGGTTAGCTCCTTCAAGTTTCACCCTAGTAGCCATGCTTCAGGAATCCTTTCTTAATATCCTCAATTACTGTCTACTAACCTCTTTGCATTTGTTTTATATACAGATTATCTTTACTTATATAACTTATATTTACTTATCAGTGTTTACTGGTTTACTACAATCTTCTCAAGAGCAGAGATTGTCTCACTTTTGTAATTGTATCTCTAGCATCTAACACGGTGTACCTGATGCAAAACAGATACTTATTGATATAATTATGTCTTCAATAGCTTGTACAACCTTGTGTCCCCAATGACACCTAACAAAGCAGTGTGTACATAGTAGGCCCTCAGGAAACACCTGTGGAAAGAAGCAATGAATTCTCATCACTAAACACAGCTCTCTCTACATATAGTAGGTACTTGATTAATTTTTGTTAATCATGTGCGATGAACTAAAGTTGTATCATTTTTTAGTCATGTTCGACTCTTCATGATACTATTTGGGGTTTTACTGGCCAAGATACTGTAATGGTTTAATTTCCTTAATCAGCTCATTTAACAGATGAGGAAACCAAGGAATACAGGATTAAGTGATTTACCCAGGGTCATGCAGATAGTGTCTGAGGCCAGATTTGAGCTCAGGAAAATGAGTCTTTCAAATTCCAGACTTGACACTCTATTCACTGTGCAACCCAGCTACCCCTATAAAATAAGATATTCTCTATGAAATGAACTAACTGGACCAGTGGACGTGTCTTTAGAAAATTAAAACTGAGCCTTTTGTTTCATTCTCCTTATCTTTCTTCAATGGTTATACTGGCAAACAACAAAATCAAGAGTCTTCACAGCCTAAGTAGAGAATTCCAGAGCAAATGTTTGGTTCATCAGCAAATGTTTTTCTTCTGAGAAGTGCTAGCAAATACTGAGGCATAAACATTCATACTGGGGGGAGTTTTATGTCAAATGTTGTGATGGGGAGAGATGATTGGGGCAGATGACTCTTCTGCTTAATAAAAGCTGTTAAGTTTGCTCTACTCTGACAACACAATGCTGAGACACTTGTAACTTTGAAAATATATGCAGTTTTATTTATACTTTGTGTGGGGCCATTTGTGGCAGCAGTCTGATCTGCTCCAACCCACATCCATGCAGATGGATAGATCTGCCCTCGTGACTGCTCCCTGCCCCTCCCCACCCATTGCCCTGGGAGGATAATAGTGCCTTCAAACGCTTGAGGCAGTTGAGATTTTCCCAGGACCCCCTCAAGAAGTTCAGTCCAGATTGGCCACTAGCTATGAAGAGTCTATTAGGTTTAGTCACTCCTGCTCTTGAATAATAAGAGTATAAAGGAAAACGAATCTAGTGAGGACTTCCTAGGACCTTCCTTAAGGGTGGATTTTGGAAATAATTTAAACCTTTATCAAAACTCTATTTTTAAAGCATCTAGTTGGCTATTTTCCAACAGGCCTCCCCTGAACACTGATGTTACTTTTTTTTCCTTACCCCTCCCTCACTTTGTCCTTTCCATAGGAATGTAACTTACCCTCTGTTTGATTTCTATATGCACATGTCCTATGTCTTTGGATAAAGAATATGAGGTTTTCTGACTTCAGATCAAGTCTATATTCCCTCTACCCCTTCTATAATACAATGCATGTATGATCACTAAGCTCATTCATTGAAGTAATAATCCATGTGTGTTCCATATTTTTTTATTCTATAAAATCATTTTACTAAACAGAGAAAAATGAAGCCTTTAAGGTTCCCTTCAACTGAGATGCAGCAGAAACAGCCTGGTATTTGAAAGTAGGAGAGAAGGGACCAGGATAAGCAGCTAGCATTCCTTAGGGTCTGCCTCTTAACTAGCATGAAAGAAGATGAAAAGGGAAGAAGCATTTTATTAACTGTCTCCTGTGTGACAGGCAATGTGTTCAGTACTTTACAAATATTATCTCATCCTCACAACAATCCTGCAAAGTAAATGCTAGTATAGTCACCATGTATACCTGAGGAAACAGATAGAAATCTCTCTCCCAGAGCTGTTAAACAACTGGAACATTGGGTGGGCATTTGGACAAATGTCTTTGCCTTCCAATCAATATTAGGGTTAGATTTAGATTTAGTGACTCTGGGTCGGTGCTCTGTCCATGGTACCTACTAGTTGATACATCAATTTCCTTGCAATAGGAATTAGGTTTCCCTAAAATTGAACATAGATTTACCTGTTACTTGATTGCCTAAAACCTACTTCATTAACATGGCTTTCTGGTCACCTAAAGGCATAAAAATTCCTACTCACTTATAGTAAAGGCTCCTCTGATTAATAAATTTCTGGCTATCACTTGAGTCACTACCATACCCTGCTCTGCTGACTAGACATATTTCCCTGTGGAGACGATGGGGCCATGTCCATAGAAGCTTCGTTACACTATATCTTTTTTGCACATCTTTTCAGTGTTATGGCAAAGTATACCCCCTTTCCAGTGTTCAATGACATTCCAGTGTCTCATTTTATCAAAAAATTAAACCCTAGTAGTGTTAGAATTAGGCTTGCCCCTAAGAACTAACATTGGTAAATTGCACAGTGGAATGTCTCAGAAGTCACAAGATGGAAAAGGTCCTATATAAAGACATAAGTAACAATAGTTTCAGGGAAAGTGCTGTAAAGAAGACTGTCAGATATTTCTGTTATCCCCCCGACCCTCACCCAGTGGTAGGGATTTGGAGGTCTGGAATAGGAATATAAAACTGATCCCAGGGAACCCACCAGAGGAAAAAGAAAGCTGAGAGAGTAAAAGGAGATAAGGTTGGAACTCAACCTAGTCCACAATCTGGTTTCTTCTTATTTTAACTAATTATTCTTGCTAATCAGGTGATGAAAGCTATTTGTTTCTGTGTTGTCAAAGGACTACAAATGTTGCCAGTGCCCTCAAAATTCTGCTTTGCACTAGGCAAAGCTCCCTCCATCTGGCCATAGTTTCAGTTCTTGTCTTATATAATAAAATTCTGAAAGTTGTTATTTTGGATCAAATTCTTCTTTTTGCTGGCTAATGTATTACTATGTAAAAGGTAGTATTTTTCATGTCCCTTTTTAAAAAAAATGTAACTTGTATTCAAAATGAGTTTAACTCAAAGTAGGACCCCTAACAGTGGCAGTACCACTTAGATTATGGATATCCTCTGAAGAAATGATGAAATTTGGGTGCTAAGCCATTAAAATAACTGATCTCCTATGCAGCTTTTATATTCATGAATTCTTGGTTTGAGTTTTCTGTTGTGGGTTTTTCAGCCTGATTTTTAAATGCACAGAGTACTACATGACCTCATTTGATCTTACTTCATTATTTTCTAACTGCCTTATGTTCTATGAGCATATTTCTAAAACTCATAATTAGTTGATGGATGACTCAATCTAAAGAATTAATTCACTTGGAGTTCATGGTGGGCTAAAGAAAGATGGAAAGTTGGGCGGGCATTTATAGAAATTTCTTTGCCTTCCAATCAACCAGAAATTAGCTGTTTTCTTAATGTTTCTGCCTCATATGTAAAATATGTATGCACATCTAAATCAGTGATGATCTACAAATAATACTTCAGCTCCAACTCTTCATATCATGGGACATGGAGTACAAACCAAACTATAAATTGTATTTTGAACTTGCTGATCAACAAATTGTTTAAATATTAGTCTACAAATGCCAGAAGGAAATACCAAGAATAATATCATGGCTTTATGAAGAACAAGTCTTAGAATAATCTCATCTCTTTTACAATATGATTACAAATCTTCTAGGTATGTACTTTAACTTGAGATTTTTCATTCTGTCCCAGAAGACGAAGTCAAATTATTTCTTGAGTGTATTGAGTGGGTTCCCAGATGTTCTGAGATGGTTTATGTAGCTTCCAAATTGCCCTAGTAATTCCCCAAAGAACAACTGTTATCCACTGCCAAAATGTACCAGAAAGTTGGGATTAGTTGGTCCTAGTATGAGGAAAATATATTGAGGGATCATGTGTGTGTGTGTGTGTGTGCGTGTGTGTGTGTGTGTGTGTGTGTGTGTGTGTCCAGGCAGAATCTTAACTACCATTTCATAGACCCACAGATCCAGTGTTCAGATGGAATTTAGAAGTTATCTAATCAAGTTCCTCATTTTATAGACAATGAAATGGAAGCCTAGGTAAAGAGACTTGTCTATTATCTTTCCTCCTTTACCCTTTCCTGTTTCAGACTTTCAGAATATAGTTGAGGATCCCACCATCCTCCTAGTTGCCTGGATTCTCAGCTTAG
>CM053598.1:21179592-21214592 GCA_028646575.1 Pseudocheirus occidentalis
GAGAGAGAGAGAGAGAGAGAGAGAGAGAGAGAGAGAGAGAGAGAGAGAGAGAGAGAGAGAGAGAGAGAGAGAGAGAGAGAGAGAGAGAGCAAGCTTCTAGCTGAATAAGAAAGAGGGAGAGAGACAGGGATGTATTCCATAGTCTGTTTATTGCAGACCTGTTTCATACAGAGCCAATCACTCCTTAAGCTCTTTATCCTAGGACCATGTCCAGAGGCACAAACAGGGTGTTACAATCAAGATTTGCAAATTAACTCAGTACTTTCTTTAGATTGAGATCATCCACCCAACAAGGTTATACTTTCCTTGCATATCTACCTAATGACCTTTGTAGAACTGGGGAGCTTACATGGCCAAGGACCTGAAAGTCTTGGCCTACATCATTGTCTAATTTACATCTATTCTTAACATCTTGTATGTGCCTCCTCCCCTCTGATACCAACAGTGCAGTCCTCCTCATCGCACTCCTGGGTTACCATAGTAACATGTTGTCTGGCCCACCTGCCACTAGGCTCTCCCAGTTCATTACATCATCCACTCAGCTGTCAATGTGATTTTTCTATAGCTGAGGGCTGACCATGTCAACTTCCACCTTTGTCCTACTCAGTAAACTCCAGTGATTTTCTCTTAAGGTCAAATATAAAATCCGTTGGTTTCAAAGCCCTTCCTAACCTGGCCCCTTTCTATCTTTCCAGACTTCTTACAATCTCCACACCTCCATATACCTGATGATTCTATGACACTGGCTTCCCTGCTGTTCCTCACAGATGATACTCCATCTCCTGACTCTGACTTTCACTCACACCTAAAAGGCTTTCCATCCTTAATTCCATCTTCTGCCTTCCCTGGCTTCTCAAATGGAATTTCACCTCCTCAAAGAAACCTTTTCTGGTCCTCTTTCATTAACTTCTACAGAGATTTTCTTCAAATTGTCCTGTGTATATGTTGATTGCACATAGTTGATTGAATGTTGTCTATTCCATTAGAATATCAACTCCTTGAGGGCAAAGGCTATCTTTGCATCCTTAGGCACAGCATACATTCCCTTTGTCATTGTTGTAGTCCATATTATCCAGATATTAACTATCACAGTCAAAGTCAGGGCTTGTGTACCAAAATTCAGTGAGCTAATTTGAAGTGTCAAAGAAATTCTGTTAAGGCAGGGAGAGAGAGCTCAGATAATGGAGAACAAGATCCTGTGGGAGAAGAAACTCCAGGGTCCATTGTGGTAGAGACAACTTCTCCAGACTACTCAAAACCAGGCACTGGTTAGGCCATTTCTAGAGAAGTGAGAAAAGTGTAACCAAGACGCAAAGGAATACAGGACAGAGAAAGGGATGGGGAAGAAAGGAAGGTGTGAGCTTTCCTATTTTTTTATCTTTTGGTGGTGGTGGGGGCCAGACCTGTGCTTTCACTTGCAGGTAAGGAAATGCAGGTGAGGAAATACCATCTACCAATGATGCAGATGGAAAACTGTTTCACAACTTAAGAGTCTTGGAGCATTGTTTAGGGGTACTGGCACTAAGAGAGTGACTATCCAAGATCAAAATCAGTATGTGTAAATGTGGAATGGGAACTTGGAGCTTTGTGACTCCCAAGCCACCTCTCTTGTCATGCCTTGATACTCCCCTCCCTCTCTTTTACCTTCCTCTTTCAACTCTTTCTCCTTGCTTCAGAATGATAGGCATAAGGATGAGACTTTTGATTTCACTGCCTAGCCAATTTGCTTTAGCAATGAAGACTGATACATTTTTTGCAACTTATAGTCTTAGAAAGTTGCCTGGAGTGCTGAGAGGTCAAGGGAATGGTCCAATGTCTCACAGCTAGAATGTGTCAGAGATGAGACTTGAAGCTAGGTCTTTGCCTAGCATAGTTCTTGGCAAATAGTAGGCCCTTCATAAATGTTTTTGATTGGGGCGGCTAGGTGGCACAGTGAATAGAGTACCGGCCCTGGAGTCAGGAGGACCTGAGTTCAAATCCAGCCTCAGACACTTAACACAAAAACTAGCCCTGTGACCTTGGGCAAGTCACTTAACCCCCAACTGCCCTCCAAAAAGCAAAAAAAAAAATAAATGTTTTTGATTGATTGGATGTTAACCCTGTGTTAAGATCAGGTCAAATAAAGTGACATTAACAAGCATTAATTAGGAATCTCCGATCTGCCAAGCACTGTCATCACTGGAAGTAGTACAAAGAAAGGCAAAAGACAATTGCTGTTCTCAATGGGCTTACCATATGATTGGAGAGACAACCTTCAGATAAGTATGGATGCACACAGGAATGTCTGGAATAGATTGTAAATAATAGAGTGAAGGGACTAGAAGTAAGGGGATTGGGAAAGGCTCCTTGAGGAGTGGGATTTTAATTGGAACTTGAAAGAAGTCTGAGAAGTGAGAAGATGGAGGTGAGAACAAAGAGAATTCTAGTCATGGAGGGCAGCTAAGTCAGTAGGCAGAACAAAGTGCATCTTGTGTGAAGAACAGCAAGGAGACCAATGTCATTGGACTGCTGAGTATATGGAGGTGAGCAAGGTGTAAGGAGACTGGAAGGTAGCAGGGGACCAGGCAATGAATGCCATTGAATGTCAAACAGATGGTTTTATATTTGATCCCTGGAGTTTATTTGTGAGAAGAGGTGATAAGGCCAAACCTGTGCTTTAGGAAGATTAATTTGGTAGTTGAGTAGAAGATGGAGTCGACAAGAAAGAAATTTTAGACTTGGGTCCAAGGGGATGAAGGGCTTCACCGCAGTGGTGGGAGCTTCAGGGGAGAGGAAAAAAAACTTATGAAAAAGGTACCATGAAGATATAATTGTCAGGAATTAGCAACAGATTAGATATGGGGAGGTGGTGAGAGGGAGGGCACATTCTTAGATGACAGCCAGATTGTAAGCCTGCATTGCGGGGATGATGGTGGTGCTCTGGGCAGTAGTAGGATGGTTAGGAAGAGAAGAATGCTTGGGGAAAAAAAGGTATTAAGCTTATTTTTGGATATGCTGAATTTGAGATGTCTACAGGACATACAGTTTGAAATACCTAATAGGCAGGCAGACAAAGGAGTCTGGAAGTTAGGAGAATGGTTAGGGCTGGATAAGATCCATTGTCTTTTCATGCTAAAGGGATTATAGGGTTTGTAGCAGTATATAAATTACAGCACTTAGGGCAAAACCCTAAGTAGCCTGCCCTAGGTGTGTATTTGTGTGCAGGAAATCCTATCTGGCCCTCTTCCTGCTTAATGAAGGAGGAAAGAAGGTGTCCATGGTAAAAGCTGACTAAGCTCAAAGCACAGGAAACAATGAAATCATTGAGGACAACAGATAGTGCTTAATGCTGGACTGTTGCTTTTACTGGCATTGCTCAATCAGTGGTAAATCCAAGAATCAAACTGAAAGACTCTGAATCTCCAAATCAAGGACACCCCTGGAGCTTCCTCCCAGCCCCCTCATTCACCTCTGAATTCTATAACTGGACAAAGTACTTGAAGAAGCAGAAGGTTGGAACAAATGGCCAGCCTGCCTTGTAATTTTCATTTCTTCCACTGATTGTCCTTGTTTATTTCCAGGGAGAAGGAGCTTATGTCTTTTGTATGGAAATTTTATTTCTAGAGTGATCATTAAATTACACTTCTGCTCCCATAGTGAGTTTCTCTGAATGGTGAGGGGCCCAGTTCCATACTGGAGCACTGTTTCTAGCTCACCTTGGGGGGGCTGCCCATTGACCTTCAGAAGCTCTCGGTGGGGAATGACAACGTGATGGGGTAGAGAAAATGTCAATTTGACAGCCACAAGTCTGCCAGTGGGGCTTTTCATTGTCTGAATTTATAACATTTTTTCCCCTTTTGTTACCATTCAAAAGGCATAGGATTTGTGTGACCTCCAGAAAGTCACTTAAAGCTCTCTAGGCCTGTTTCCTAATTTCTAAAACAAGGAAACTGCACTAGATGGATTCTAAGATTCACATGATCTTATGATTTTGTGAGGTCTCAGGCAAATCATGGGTCTTAGTTTCCTTCTCTGTTAAGAGAGAGGAATGTACTGGATGATCTTTAAGGCCCTTCTGATCAACTTGGTTTTAAAGTTGATTATATGGTAAGCCCATTGTATTTCTTTATCATTCATCCTGTATTGTCCATCTCCCTACTACATGCAAAACATGCAGTTGACCCTTAATAATTATTTGTTTATTTGCTATGCTTGTATTCTCCATCCTTAGTACAGTGCATTCATGGCATGCAGTAGGCACTTAATATTTGCTGAATGAATTGATGGAAACTCAGTCTAGAAGTTGTTTAACAAGTTAATTAGCTCATTTCTAACTTATAATTACAGCAACTGAGTCACAAGCCAGCATTGGAGTTTGGACAATATTGCTAAGGCAGTGTTAACAAAATGATAGACACTTGTCTAGAGGGTGAAGAATCCAGCTGGGCATTTGGAGCTTCCTATATATTCAAGGAGGTCATTGTCCTTATCCATTGGTATCATTGTTGCTTGGAAAAGGCCAATCATGACACCTGCATTGGTTACCTCATAGCTTATTTTTGTAAACTCTTTGTAAGTTTTCTGTTAATGGCAGATATCATTGTGATATTCCCAACAAGGGGATGAGGCCATGGGGTTTGGATCCTTGCCACAAATAGGAAGAAAGGTCATACTTCTTTCTCAGAATGGATGAAATCAAGGGGGCACAAGGCAAAGAAGGATTCTTAAAATTTAGAGACACTGTAATCTAACTGTCTTTTTTGATATATGAAGAAAAAGGCCAGACATCAGAAGTGTCAAGTGATCAGTCAAATGGGTAATAAGTGGGAGAAGGGAAAATTCAGACCTTTCAATCCCAGTTCACTTTCTAGCACTCTAGGCTGCCTCCTGCATCTCACCTCATGGATCATAGCTCTTCTCTTTAAGGTCAGGCTAAGTGACCTCTCGAGCTGGACAAAGAAAGTCCCCGGCCTTTTCAATCTATTTTTTCCTAAGAAAAGGAATTCAGTGTAGTAGTACTCAGGTAACAGGTTTAATAAGTAAAGTGCAATTGTTGACCAGTAATCCAGCTTTTGGGCATTGCTTTGAAAATAACCTTCTTCTAGGCCATGAATCCAAACCTCTGATATTTGCATTGTTTCTTATAATTTACAAAGAGCCTTTGTGCACATGATCATATTTGTCCTGACAAAGCAGGGAAAATATTATGCTCTGTTTACACAGTAGAGGGCTGAGATCCAGAGAAGGCAAGTAGCCTGGTCACACATCCAGTAAGCAATAGAGCGATAGCTTAAACTCAGGTGTATGAAACTGGAATGATTTATAAAGCACAGAAGTTTGGGATTTAGACTTTCTGGATTTGAAGCTTAACTCTGTTACTAACTAGCCATGTGACCTGGGCAAGTCATGTGACTCCTTGGCCGCAGATGCTATCACTACAAGATGAGGAGATGGAATGGATGATGACTGAGGCCTCTTCTAACTTGAAATCCTCTGATCTTAATTCATAAATATATTCGATTCCCATCACTATGTGCATGAATATATCTATATATCCTTAACTTCCTTCAAAGTTCACATCATCTCACTTCCTATTGGAAACTTTTCCTGACTCATTAGATCAGAAATCCAGATCTGGAAGGGAACTAAATGGTCATCTAGTCCAATCCTCTCATCTTGCAAATAAGGAAACTGAGACCAATTGAAGGTTGTCACTTGCTCAAAGTCACCTGGACAATGCAGGATTTACTTCCTAGAAATTACTTTGTATTTATATAACCTCATATATGTACGTGGTATTTGTGATAAGGGAAGATAAGTTCCTTGAGGACAAGATCTATTTCAGTCAAGAATCCTGAAATAGCCTTGGAAAATTTGACATTAAATAATGACATCAAGATCAGCTAAGTGGCACAGTGAATAGAATACTGGTCTTGGAGTCAGGCAGACCTGAGTTCAAGTCCAGCCTCAGACACTTAACATATTTACTAGCTGTGTGATCTGTGTGAGTCACTTAGCTCCCATTGCCCTACCTTCCCTCCTCAAATAAATAAAGACATTAAAAAAACATCTTCTTTGCTACTGTACCCCAAAGGCCATGGAACCTTATAAAGTCAAAACCTTCCTTAAGTATGTTATCTCCTTTTGTCTTGTGAGCTCCTAAAGACAAGAGCTCATCTTAATTTTCTGTTTTTATTCATTATGTCACATAGTGCTTTTCACATAGTAAGCACTTAACAAATGCTTCATTCATTCATTCATTCATTTTGATTTTTCTATCTCCATTTCTTATCATAGTCCCTGGTGGATAATAGGTACTAAATAAAAAACTCCCTGGATGAATAACTAAGTCATATAATACAGCTAGGAAAAATAAATCCTCATTGTTCAAAGGTCTCCCTCTTTTTATTCTTTACTCTTTATTCTTTCTTTCTTCCTTTGCTTTCTCTCTCCTTCTCCTTGCCCCATTGGTCTTCTGACGGCTGGAGTCTTAAGTAAGGAACTCAGGCAGCATTTTCTTCTTTATCCTCTAGAATTCACACACTAGTGTTTCTCACAAGCTCCTTTGCACATGGGTCATAGGTTTTGAGACCAGGTCTGACTTCGGGTCTAGTTGCTTTCTGCCATACCATTTCATAGCACACTGACTAATGAAGGTACTATCTTTGAGCACGAATATGGCTAAAAACATGAACCCAATTCTTTGCATGCTAAAGCAGTACTTGAAGCTGGAGTAGGCCCCATCTGACTTTGTATTTGTATAACCTCATATATGTACATGTTATTTGTGATAAGGGAAGATAAGATTTTATTTCCACTTTCAAATGACTCATTTCTCCTCCAAATAGTGATGGGAATTCTACTATTTCCAAGGTAAACTCTGTCGTGCTCTCCCTTTCTGTTCTTCCTAAACACATACACACACACACAGTAATCCTCTTGGGAAGTAATGTATGGATATTAACTTCTTTCTAGGGCTTACTTTGCTCTACTACAGGAGGGAATGGTCTGTAGTTTCAAACCAGAGCCTCCATCCCTTCCAATTTCAGTTGTCACAGTATAAGAACCAGTTTGGCAGAATGATTATTAACCAGGACCTGGAATCAGTGGGATCTTAGCGTGTGAATCTCAAAAGCACTTCCGTGATCATTTAGAAAAACTACCCCATTTTACAGATGAGGCCCGTGGAGATAAATTGGACTGATTTAGAATCCTGTTTCTATCACTTCCTAGTAGCATGACTGTAGGAAAGTCAGTTTAGTACTGCGAGCCTCAGCTTCCTCATCAATCAAATGGGAATCATAATACTGTTAATACTTATCCTGGTAGAAATAATGTCCATTAAATGCTATATAAACATCAGGTATTATTCTACAATGTTTTCCATAGCATCACAATATTAATCCTAGGTGGCATTTGTTCATTTTTTTTCCTGAACTGATAAAATGGTTATTTTTAGGAGGTAGCTGGCCATTAGAATTCCAGCTCTACCATCCCCAAATACATATATCCTAAGACCACATAGAGCATCCTGTCAGTTCTCAATTATTTTCCTACAAGCACAAAATAAATCTTGCTTTTAAATTCTGGCTGAATTTATCACATACTGTGTCTCGTTAAATACTTTGTTGACATAAAAAGAGACATTTTTATCTGCTTGGGCACAGGAGGGCCTGAAAAATTTTCTAAGTCAAAACAATCATGTCTTTTTCCCCAGGGAGCTTAGAGATGTGAAGCTGAACTGCCTCACTGGGAATATTTGAATTGTCCAGTGAGAAACCATGTTTCTTGTCTACAAAAAGGACAGATGTATTTCTTATCAACTGTCACAGTTTTTCTAAGATAAAATAACAAATTCATACTGATTCAGTGGTGAAGGTATGGGATTTGGAGACAGAGGCTCTATTTCACTCTTCTACTTGCAAGCTAGGAGGCCTTGAATAAGTCATATTCCCACTCCAGGCCTCAGTTTCCTCATTTGGAAAATGACAGGCTTGAACTAGATGATTTGCAAAGTCCTTTCTAGCTTTAAATTTCCATGATCTTAAAATAATTTAGTGCCATGAAAATTAATTTAATACTCCCATAAAAATATGGACTCCACATCATCATGATCTTACACTGGGGCGAAAGTGCCTCTTGTATATGAAGTGGGGGATATGTCTATGCAAGACCAATAATGCATTTCCAGTTCCTGAGTTTACTTGTCGATTTCTGTTGTCTATGGAAACAAAAGGACCGACTTTGCTCTACTACAGGAAGGAATGGTCTGAGTGACCTTGGACCAGTTGCTTCTGCTCTCTTGGCATTAATTTGCCCTTCTCTTCTCGAAAATAACAGGTGAGACCTAGCTGGTGGCTAAGATCCTTTCTAATTCTAAATCTCTGCTCTTATGGAAGACTTTTCATATCTCAGAAAATTGCTTGAGTATTATATTTTCTAATAACATCCTAAGAAATTTTACATGATTGCTTGAGAAAAAAATTAAAAACTCAATAAAAAGGGCATTCACCTACAAGTAATTTTGATTTATGCTGATATTACTTCACAATTACAAAGTGTACTTTGCTTTACAGAATCAATGGGTTCATTTAAATTAAATTGACATTAAAATAAATTGACATATTCTAAACACACAAGAGGTACAACATCTCCTCAGGAAAGGTATTTTGAATAATTTTGCAGTGATAATCCTCTTTAACTTGCCCTTCATTCAAATTAGTAAAGCAGAAAGAACACTGTGTCAGGCAGCCTGTTCTGGTTGTAACACGAACAATCAACAAGTCAGACAAGGGCTCCAAATCTCAGCTTGTTCAATTGTGAAATGAGCCAGTAAATCATAGTGAATTCAAAGATGATTTCAGGCTTCAAGATCCCATTTAATAAATCTGTCAGGTTCAGAGGATTGAGACTCAGGTATGATTTGGATTGGATGATGTCAAAGGCCCTTGTAATTTTCTGATTTATCAAGAAATTTTGCTTTAAAATCAAGGTGAATGCATAGATTATCTTCCTCTCACTCCCAACCATATGTTTAGAAGGGAAAAGTGTAAGAAAAGGAGCAATCAGAGATCTGGGTGCAGGAGAAAAAGTTGTAATGCTGGCAGTTATTATTAGCCTCCATTATTATATTCTAGATATTAAAAAATATGCCCCAAATAGTACAGAAAGCAGCCTACAGATATTCTAATTGGGGAGACCAAGGCTTGAGGTACTTTTCCAGATTTCTTAGGCAATGCTTGATGAAATAGTACTATGAGATTGGATGGAGAATCATACTTTGACAAAATCAGGAACATTTATAGAATATTCTGGGAGTCAATCTTGAATTCCTCGAGATTAGGAGGAAACAAGCAATTGTTCGGTGAATCTCTTAATTGGGAAATATTAGGCAGTTAGGATGTCTATTGGCAAGTATTCAGTGCACAATCATAAACTCTGTACTGTTCACCTGAAACTCATGCCCAGACTACAGCAAATTCTGTTCTTATTCCCCATACCTACTTCCCTTGTCCTCAATCATGTGTTGATAGAAACAATAATGAAGATATTTCTTTTTTAAAATTATTTTTGTCTTTATTAATTTGTTTACTTTTAGTTCACAAGATTCAGTTCCACAATCCCTTGAGTTTCAAATTTTCTCCTACTCCCTCTATTTCCCCCCCTCCCTCCATGGTGGCATGCAACCAAGTATAAGATATGCAAATACTTTCATATTAGACATTAGTCAGGTTGTAAAGAAGGATTGTAACCATTGCAATGAACAATGGGAAAGAGAAAACAAAAACCAAACAAGAAAAAGAAACAGAGCAGGTAGTTTGTTTCAGTCTGCATTCAAACTCTCTTTTTTCTAGTTCTTTCTCTGAATGTAGACATCTCCTTCTGTCATGAGTCTTTTGGAGTTTTCTTATAACCTTGAATTGCTGAGAAGAGTCCAGTCTATTGAAGTTGGTTGTCACACATATGTTGTGTGTGTCATTGTGTACAGATTTCTCCTGGTTCTGTTTTTTTCTCTCAGCATCAGTTACTGTAGACATTATGATTATGTAGTATAGTGAACTCTCAAAAGAAACTTGAACTGAAACAAGGTGTTAATATAATAGCTGAAACAGGTGTCAAATACTTCTGTGCTTGCCATTACAGGGAGGCAAAAAGTTTGAAGTATAGGACATGATTTTTCCAGATCAAACAATTCAAGGCAAAACAAGTCATCACCAAGTGACATATACATCTTTACCTTCCCTCCCCACGTACAGAAAAGCTTAATCTTAATCTTATGTAGAGCTTACTAATTAGTTGGAAACTGAAGGGTGGGAAGGAATCAGACCCATTTGAATAAGAGAATCTGTGTGAAGCAAATAAAAAAAAGGAGTATGTAAGATTTTTCTTGTTGTTGAGTCCTTTTTCAGTCATGTCCAACTCTTCAAGACCCCATCTGAGGTTTTCTTGGCAAAGGTACTGCAGTGATTTGTCATTTCCTTCTCCAGCTCTCTTTCTAAATGAGAAACTGAGGCAAACAGGATTAAATAAATTATTCAGGGTCACACAGTAAGTGTCTGAGGGCAGATTTGAACTCATGGAGAAGAGGTTTCCTGATTCCAAGTCCATCACTCTATCCACTGTGTCACCTAGATGCCACTGTATGTAGGATTAAGCAATATCTAAACATGCTTTGATGCAGGTGTTCAATGTTATATTAATCCTTCCAAGAAAGAAATATGTTGAGGTGGGTTTGAGAGGCACCAACTTATTTGGTGGGTTAAAGTTGGGCTAAATGCTTGTATTAAAATAGCCAAGGGATTTTGTATTTCCAGGGACTTGTGGGTGGGGGTACAACTATAGGAAGTGGGGGGCAATGAGTATCCTTCTTGAGGAAATCATCAGTTCTTTTCCTTTTCCAGATTGTACCTTTTCTGTACATTTTTTCCGATTTAAATCCAGCATGAATAGAAACCCAAGTAAGATAATAAATTTCCTTCTGGCAATTCTTTTAAAGGTGAATTTGGAGAACAAGGGCTATGCACTACAGTATTAGGAGGTCCACATAAAGAATGAAGGAATCTGTGGTAGGCTTTGAGAGAAATGGCAGCGAAAGGCTATGATGTACATTTTTCGTGTGTGTGATCTTAGAAGTTTTTGCTTAGATTTTTTTTCTAGGACTCATGGACAAAAATGGCATATAAAGGAAAATGAGGCATTTGGGAGCTGTGAAATCATCTGAAAGCCTTTCTTTGCAAGTTGATATTGACAACAGAGGCCATAAAGTAAAAGATGGAATTTCAGTAGGGAGAAGTGTTGAAATAATTCCTACAAAATTCCTAGTTCGTAGGGCCTTGTAAACTTTTTATAAGTTACCCCAATTGGGAAAGGAACACTGTTTAGTCCTGAGTTCTCATTCATTAAAACCCTACAATAGAGTTCTAGGGTGGACTCTAGGACACAATCTCTACATTAGTTTTGTATATATATTTGAGTTAGTTATGTGGTACATTGGATAGAATATTGGACTTTGAGTGAGGAAGACCTAAGGTTGAAACCTGTCTTAGACATCTAAAACCTATGGGACTTTGGTCAAGTCACTCAACTTTTCTCAATCTCAATTCCTTCATCTTTAAAATGGGCATAACAACAGTGCCTACCTCATAGGGTTATAGTAAAGATCATACAAGACAACATATATAAAGTGCCTTGCAAACATAAAAAAAAGTATAAAAATTCTAGCTATGATTATTGTATACATGTGTTGGGAGCTGGCCATAGCAACCATTTTTAAACTAGTAGGAGTCTTTAACACAAATTATATATATATACATATATATTTCACTGGCTAATAGTAGGTACAGAGAGAATTGTATAGTATAATCCTTCTTAGTAGAAGAACTACTGGCACATCCTCCAGGGCCTCCTACATAATTACAATTCTTATACATCACATCTATCATGAAAGGTGGAAGTGTAAGTTAAACCTTCTTTGGCATTTATAACTTTTAAATCATGGGTTGGTTAAACTGGGGTAATGGGCTGTGTGAGAAAAGTTGGAAACCTGTCTTTACTTGAAGTTGGGAGGAGAGACAAGGTACATATTTGGGTTGAAGATGCCAACCAAGAAAGAATATAAATTGTAAATAGGGTCTTTGAGGGATTGTAGAAAGGATGGTAACCATTCTGGTACTGTGCTAGTTTTGTTTCCCAGGTTTTGAAAGATTAGTAAAAATTAAATTTTGGAGGCATAGGCAAAATGGCAGAAGAGAGAAGCACTCAGCTGAGTTCTCCCAACATTCCTTTCCAAACAATTTTAAAATAATGCCTTAAATCAAATTCTGGAGTGGAAGAGTGAACAAAAGGTCAGACCAAGAGATTCTTCCAGCCCAAGACAACATAGGAGTTCAGGAAGAAAGATGTGTGACAGATGTTATGGACCCACATGTATTGAAACACCAGTGGTGGGACTAAGTGGTAATGATGGAAGCTGTAACAATCTGGGGGCTCTCAATTCAGAGACTATCACCCCACCTAGGAAACAGTGAAAATTTGACAGTGAGAAAAAGCTTGAAGCTTTAGACAGGATGCACCCCTTCCACCCTTCAGTAGATAGTCCAAAGTTAACAAAAACTTACAAATCAAGAAATAGAGTGGAAAAATGAGCAAATAACACAAAAAGAATCTGACTGTAACCATCTACTATGGTGACAGGGAAGATCAAGTCAAACTGAGGAGAAGACAATCAAGTTAAAAACAGGGAAAAAATTTTAAAGAAAAAAAGTGAATTAGACACAAGAAAAACAAGAACTTTTAGAAGAGCTAAGAAATTATTTTTAAACTCAAATAAAAGTATTAGAGGAAAAATTAAGTAAAGAAATGAAAGGAGAACTATGAATGAATAATTCTAAGCTCAGTAAAAAGGCACAAAAATACTAAAGATAATAACAACTTAAAAAACAAAACTGCCCCAATTGAAAGAGGAACAAAAAGTCACTGATGGAAATCATTCCTTTAAAAGCAGAAATGGCCAAATAGCTCACTGAAGAAAATAATTTTTAAAAAATTAGAATTGGCCAGCTGAATGCTGATGACTCCACAAAATAGCAAGAAATAATAAAACGAAATGAAAAAAATGAAAAAAAAAACATGAAATATCTCATTAGAAAATCAAATGACTTAAAAAATAGATCCAAAAGAGATAATCTAAGAATTTTTGAATTCTTGAAAGTCATTATAACAAAGTACCTTCATGTCATATTTCAAGAAATTACCAAGCAATACTGTTCCAAAATCCTAGAACTAGATTACAATTTAAAGAATCCACAAATCATCACCTGAAGAAGACCCCAAAATGAAAAGTCCCAGGAATATTGTAGACAAATTACAGAACTCCCAGTGAAAGAGAAAAATTCTCCAAGCAGCAAGAAAGGAACCATTCAAATACAATGGGGGAACAGTCAGGATGACACAAGATTTAGAAACGATCATATAAAAGGAGTAGAGGACTTGGAAAATAATATTCAAGAAAGCTCCCAGTTCTGCTCTAGTTTTTCTCTGCCCTGCTCCTTCCTGTTTCATCCTTCCTGTTCTGCTAGCGCTTTTGGCAAGCTCCTCCCACTGTGGGCTTCATGTGATGACATTAGACTTATTAAAGACAGGGAAGGTCTTCAAACTCTCTTAGGCCTATTAAGGGCAACCCAATGTATACTGTTTCAAACAGAAACTCTTGATACAATCAAAGGTGAGTCCAAAAGGCACTTGAATAGCTGAAAAAAGCAGCAAAGTACTACTTGGCTGGCCATTACAGGGAACAAGAACGAATCAATTATGTTGGGATGATGGGAGAATAAAACCTGGTTAGGAGAGAAACAGGGATTCCCTGTAATAAAGGGGAAGAGGAAGAATGGGGAAAATTATCTCATATAAAAGAGACATGCAAGGGAGAATTTTAACACTGGAGGGGGAAATGGTGGTGGGGGGAAGACCAGTGAATGTTTGAACTACACTTACCCCTAAATTGGTTCAAATAAAGGTGTGTGTATATGTGTGTGTGTGTGTGTGTGCACAATACATATATGCATGTGTACATATACATATTACATGTGTTTGTATGCATGCACTCAATTGGTTATAAAAATCTATCTTATCCAATGAAGTAGGAGGGGAAGGAGATAAGACAAAGGGGAGGGGATGAAAGGGTTGAAAGCACAACAGGCTAGAAAGTAGGGGCAGGATAAAGAGAGAAAAGGATGAACAGAAGAAAATAGGATGGGGGCAGCTAGGTGGCACAGTGAATAGAGCACCACTCCTAGAGTCAGGAGGAACTGAGTTCAAATCTAGCCTCAGACACTTAACATTTACTAGCTGTATGACCCTGGGTAAGTCTAACCCCAATTACCTTGCCTTCAAAAAAGATTTTTTTAAATTACTTAAACCATTATGAAAACCTAAAAAAGACCCTCCAAAAAGATTTTTTTTTAAAAAAGAATGAAATTGGATGGAGGGAAATGTAGAGTTAGTTATCATAAGTGTGAATGTGAATGGGATGAATTCACTGATAAAATGCAATTGGATAGTTACTAACCAATGGAATCTAACCATATGTTGTTTACAAGAAACATACTTGAAACAGGGAAACACACAGAGTTAAAATAGAAGACTGAAGCAGTATGTATTATACTTCAGCTGAAGAAAAGAAGACTGGAGTAGTAATCATAATCTCAGATAAAGTAAAGGCAAAAATAGTCTAAATAAGAGGGATAACAAGGAAACTGTATCTTATAAAAGGAACCATAGACATTGAATTAATATTGGTACTAAACAAATGTGCACCAAAAGGCATAGTATCCAAATTCTTAAAGGAAAAGTTAAGCAATTACAGGAAGAAATAGTGAAATTATATTCATGGAAGACCTTAACTTTTCCCTTTCAGATTTAAATCATTTTACCCACAAAATAAATCAGAAAGAAATCAAGGAGATGAATAGAATCTTAGAAAAGATAGATATTATCGATCTCTGGAGAAAAGTGAATGAGAGTAGAAAGAAGTATACCTTTTTCTCAAGTGTACCTGGCACCTCCAAAAATAGTGACTATATAATAGGCCATAAAAACATCATAAGCAAAACTAGAAAACCAGAAATATTAAATACATGGTTTTTAGACCATAATGTAATAAATTACTTTCAATAAAGGGTTATGGAACTGTAGATTAAAAGCTAATTAGGAACTAATCTAGTCCCAAAGAATGAGTGGAATGAGGCAAGTTTTTTTTTACATGTTTTTCTACAACCAGATCACCATTCCTAATAGTACAGTAGTGTTCCATCATAATCAGATACCACAATTTTTTAGCCATTACTCACTTTACAGGCATCCCCTCAATTTCCAGTTTGTAGTCACCACACACACACAACCCCCCCCCCCCAAAACAGCCTGTTATAAATATTTGAGAATATATAGTCTCTTTTTCTTTTCTCCTGATCACATTGGGAAACAGACCTAACAGTGACAGACTGTACGTAGCTTTATAACTCTTGGTGCATAATTGAAAATTGCTCTCCCAAATGGTTGGATCAGTTCATAGTTCTACCAACAGTGAATTAGTGTCCCTCCCAGTATTTCCACACCTCTTCCAACATTTGCCACTTTTCCCTTCCATCATTGTAGTCAATCTGATAGGAAATAAGTATGATAGGATGATCCTGAAGTGGTGCTCAAAGAGGGTGAGGGCTGCCTGAGACCCCAAAATACCAACATGCCGGGTCCTGCTAAAAGAATTCCACTCCAGTCTTCTCAGCCAGAGAAAAAGTAAAGTTTATTGAAAGTTCAAGTTCACCATGTGGGGTGCTAGGTCATATTTCAAGGTACTCTCCCAGAGCAAGTCTGTGTGCTAGGGCATTCTAAGGTACTCTCACAGAGCATGTCTATGCCAAGCTATTCCATGGCGCTCTCACAGATGGAGGGCAGATGGGGTCTTATATACAGAGGAATCTAGGGGTGGTTCAGAGGAGGAGCCTGGGGAGGGTCTTCAGGAGGAGCCAATGAGTTCAGACTCCAGTATTGATATATTGATAGGCTCAAGGGTGGGAAGCAGATGGAACAAAAGGGGGCTAAAGACTTGGGCAGAGACACAACTTAAGGCTCATAACCTCAGGCAACTGTCTTCCCTGGGTAAGGTTTACTTTCCCAAAGCCTATACCTCAAAGAATCAAGGAGAGCTCAATAAAAGGTGGGGGGGATCCCAGATGCTACATCTCATCAATCCTAAAAAATAAAGTTGGATAGGGAGAGATAAAAAGGGACCAATTATTTCATACAAATGTGGTGTGGATACAAGAACTGTTATAGTGGAGGTAGGAGAGGGTGGAGGGGGTAGTGCCAGAAACTTATTCTTATCAGAACTGAGTTAAATAGGGAATAACATATACATCAAGAAGGATAAAAAAGTCTTTTTACCTTATAGAGAAATAGAAAGGTGAAGGAATAGGAGAAAGGAGGGACTCTTAGAAGGTTGTGCAGATCAAGATAGAGGCAGAAAAAGAGAAAGGATTAGGGTAAGTAAATTAATGAATATTTGTAAAAAGGGAAAGGATGAGGGAAGGATTCTTAGAAGAAGAGTGGATTAGGGAGGCAGTGATTAGAAGTCAATTAGAAGTTTGAGGAGGGATGGGGTAAAAAGAGGAGAGAAAGATATGCAGAGAAGGCAAATGCAATCTCATATTGTGATTTCCCATTCCCACATGCCATTTCACCCCCTAAATTACCTGACCTCATTCTTTTATTGGCCAAAGAGTGAGATTTTCTTTTGTTTATCAAGATTTTATCACGTTCAGAACTTGACCAAGTGCTTAAAAGAGTAATCAGTTTCTCCCATCCTTTATAATCTAGCCAATGTTCATTTGTGTGTGTTCTTGTAATAACTATAAACATCTTCCACTTAAAAAAAGAAATGGGTTTTACTGAATTGTCTAATCAGATATTCTCCTAGATATGCTGACTTGTGATACATTACTGGTTCTGCTTCTGAAGAGATTTTGAAACACTTCTCCACAAATTCCTGGTCTGAACTTGGCCCAACCAAGCAGCTAGTTTTCAATCTTATGAAGTCTAATTTTCAGTCCTTTCAATTAGTTATTCTTACATGCTTCATTAGAGTGAATTACATGTGGCTTCTTGCTATGAAATATTCCTATTACTCTGAAGAGTACCCAAGTCTTTGCTTGTTTTATAAGTGCCATTATAATGAGGAAATAAATTGGAAGTCTCTTTGTATTAATTATATATGCAAATTGATTAGATGATTGGTTGTTATCCTTCATTCTCCAAGAGGAACAAAATGATATCACTATGCTGGCATCAAGTTTCAGGGTGTTTGACTGACTGATCAGAGCAATTCGAGCTCAGAATGCTCTACTACAGATTAGACACAAACAGTCCATGTGAACATTTGGGGTGACTTGTCTAAATTTGTGCATCTTGTATTTTTTTTTCACTATTTCAATTCTGCTTTCTCCTTAGGGCACATCACCTTCTCTGATGAGGGCAAACCTGCTGGGTGGTCCAGTGCAAGTGTCTCCCATGACATACAAGCAATTCCAAAGTTTTTGAGAAAGACCTTGAGAGTGTCCTTGTATTGCTTCTTCTGACCACCAGGTAAATGTTTGTTTTGTGTAAGTTCACCATAAGACAGACTTTTTGGCAACCATACATTTCACATTCACACTACATGACAAGCCCAACAGAGTTGACGGCTTTGCTGTAGAGTTTCAATGCTTGGGAACTTAGTTAAAGAAAGGACATCAGTGTCTGGTATCTTAGCCTGACAGGTGATCTTTGGAATCTTCCCAAGGCAATTGAAATGATTCAGTTTCCTGGCATACTGCTGGTAGTTTGTCCAGATTTCATAGGCATATAGTAATGAAGTCAGCATAATGGCTCTGTAGACCTTCAGTTTGGTAGTTAGTCTAATACCTCTGCTCTCCCACACTTCATATACACGAAATTATTATGTGACTTTGCAATATATATGTGTGTGTGTATGTGTATGTATGTATGTATGTATATGTATGTATCTGAGTGACTTATATTAGGCAATTTAGTAGTGAAGATGTTGGGGTGCAGGGATCCCTGAAAACATCACAGTGAAAGGTGGTGTCATCTGGAAAGAAGTTGTGGACTAAAATTGTCTTTAAGTCAAGTGGCAAAAGCCTTATTGTGATGATGTAAAGTGTGCTGAGCTTCTTAGGGAGCTCATAGCCTAGTGGAGGTTAAGAAGATGCTTTTTGGAGGAAAACTCAGACCACGGTATGACAGCTATGCTAATTAAGTGGTGTGGGCCAGAATCAAGGAGAGGTCAGTTTTTAAAGGAATGTATCTTGGGCATAGGAGTCCTGTCCAGAATTCACATTTGTAAACTCTAGGTGGGGGTGGGGGACTTCTAAGGGATGTGTTTTGGAGTCTGCTACATCAGTAAGTCCACTATTGGTCATGGTAGTCCTGTTTATTACTGGTCAGTGTACTGTTTATACTAGATAGCCTCAGGAATTGATGTCTATAATTTGACCTCTGGATTGTAAATGGTGACCATGTGAGTAAGTACAAGATAGTTCTATCTGTACAAGGAAATTCTGTAGGTTCAGCTTGTTCTTGTAGCAGGAAGGTATAATTTTTCTCATTGGGTCCCATTCATGGGGTATTGCCAGAGACATAGTCCTCATCTGGAGTCCAATCATCCTACTAAAGAGAGATCTGAAAATTCAATTAAGAAACACTCGATATTGTAATTTCATAAGCAAGTGCCAGCTGCTATTGCTGGGTGCTAGTTATCTTGGTACACAAAATTAACTAATCCCCACTCTCAAGGGGCAGTTGGGTTTCACATTGTACAGAGTTCCAAACCTGGAGTCAGAAAGACTTATTTTTCTGAGTTCAAATCTATCCTCAGACACTTATTAGTTATGTGACCCTAGGCAAATCACTTAAGACTGTATTCTTCAATTTCTTTATCTGTAAAATAAACTGAAGAAGGAAATAGCAACTCACTCTTTGCCAAGAAACTCCACATGGGGTCATGAAGAGTTGGACACAAATAAAATGACTCACCTGAACTCTCAAGGGACTTACAGTCTATCAGAGTGGAGGAAACCTTATTTGTGTGTGTACAGAATATATTTTTTTAATCCCAAGTCATTAAAATACAAAATGGCTTAGGACAGAGTGCACCATCATTTTAGCAGGGGCTGGAGGTTGGGTCAGTATAGTCTTCATGTAGCAGATAGCACTTGGGCTGCATCTGGATGAGTGGGAGAGAATTTGTACAGAGAAAGTAAAGAGACGGTCCCTTCCAGGTACAGTTTGTGGCAACACCAAAGCCACAGAGATGGGAGAAGGATCATCCTGAGTCAGCAGCAAAGAATAGTCCAATTTAGCTGGACCAAAGAGTGCAAGAAGGAGGATAATAGCTTCACTTTCCTTCAACAGATGTGCTTGATCTGAACTCCATAAAATGAGATGCCCCTCGCAGAATGAGTCAATCATTTGAAATCTCATGGTGTTTTTTTTTTGACTCAGCTTTGTATACTCAAAACCTACCCAATTCACTCAGCCTTTTCTTTGCTCTGATTGGAGGGTCATAAAGTAGAGCACTATATTCGACTCAAAGCTTTCTTTTACAGAGGCCAGGGACTGGGCTTTTCACTCATGCTAGTTTCTATATTCAATTCTGCTTGGATTAAACTCCAGGGAACAAGATACACCCAGATATCCTTCCTCTCTTCCCTCCTTTTCAATTTCCTTTTGTATTTTGTCTTTTCCCATTAGATTGTAAGCTCCTTAAGGGCAAAGGCTATCTTCCCTTTTCTTTTTTGTATCCTCAGTACTTAGTACGGTGGTTGGCACATGGTAGGCACTTGATAAATGTTCATTGAATTGAATTGATATCCAATGAGACAAGAACATAAACTGGGGCCAAGTTGGGCAGCACCAGAAAAGTCAAGCAAATGGGGAACAATTTTTACTGCCAGTTTTTCTGATAAAGCCCCAATTTCTAAAATATATAGAGAATGGATTCAAATTTATAAAAATACAAATCGTTCCTTAATTGACAGAGTCAAAAGGCATGAACAGGCAGTTTTCAGGTGAAGAAATTAAAACTATCTATAGTCATATTAAAAAAAATGCCCTAAGTCACTATTGATTAGAGAAATGAGAATTAAAAAAACTCAAAAGTACTACCTCATATCTATCCAATTTACTAATATGGCAAAAAAAGAAAGCGACAAATGTTGGAGATGTGGGAGAATTAGAATACCAATGCATTATTGTTGGTGTGGTAAACCGATCCAGTTATTCTGGAGAGAAATTTGGAACTATGCCCAAAGTGCAATCAAACTGTGCATACCTTTGATCCAGCAATACCACTAGTAGGTCTATATCCCAAAGAGACCATAAAAAGGGAAAAAAAGAACCTGTATGTATAAAAATATTTATAGCAGCTCTTTTTGTGGTGGCAAAGAATTTGATATTGAGGGAATGCCCATAAGTTTGGGAATGGCTACACGAGTTGTGGTATATGAATGTAACTGAATACTGTTGTGCTAAAAGAAATGATGATTTCAGGTAGATTTCAGAAAAACCTGGAAAGATTTACATGGACTGATTCTAAGTGAAGTGAGCAGAACCAGGAGATCTTAGTACGCAGCAAGAGCAACATTGTGCAATGATCAACTTTGATATACTTAGCTCTTCTCAGCAATACACTGATCTAAGATAATTCCAAAAGACTCATGATTGAAAATGCTATCCACATTCAAAGAAAAAAAAACTATGGATTCTGAATGAAGATCAAAGTATGCTATTTTCTTTCTTATTTTTGTTTTTTTTCTTTCTTGTTATGTTTCCCTTTTGTTCTTAGTCTTTTTTTACAACATGACTAATATGGAAATATGTTTAATATGATTTTACATGTATAGCCTATATCAGGTTGTTTGCCATCTTGGGATGTAATGGTGGTAGGGGAAAAATTGAAGCTCAAAATCTTATACAAATGAATTTTGAAAGCTATCTTTACATGTAATTGGAAAAAATAGTATTAAGTAAGGAAAAAATTCAAGCAAAGGAGTTTATATTGGATCCTGGAGGCAATCCACTGCCTTTGCAGTTTATTGAGTAAGGGAATAACTTAATCATATCTGTGTTTAAAGAAAAATCACTTTGTTCCTCAAGAAAAACAAAACAAATATAGGATAAACTGGGAAACAACTGAGTCAGGGGGACCCACTGAATTTTGTTGCCATAATCCAGGTGAGAGATGACGGGAGTCTGACCTATACTGTTATCTGCATGCAGAGACAAATGGCACCAGACTGAAGAAATGATGTAGTGATAGAAATGGCTAGATTAAAACAAATGATTGGATATGTAGGATGAGAAAGAGGTAGTAGAAGATGATATCAATGTTCTGAACATGGTAAACTGGAAGAATTGTGGTGTCCTTGAGAGAAATTCTTAAGTTTAGAAATTGGTGGTATTTGGGGAAAATATGTGTTCTCATTTGTGTATATAGAATTTGAGATGTGTCTAGGATAAGGCTGGAGAATCTGTGGCCTCAAGGCCACATGGTACTCTCTAGATCAGCGGTTCTCAACCTGTGGGTTCCGATCCCTTTGGGGGTTGAATGACCCTTTCACAGGGGTCACATGGGTTTCCTAACACCATCAAAAACATATTTCCAATGGTCTTAGGAACTGAGACACCACTCTTCTATCCATCTCCAGGCGGGTTCACTCACATGCAGATATGCCCACATACCAGTATTAAAGGAAGCATGAGAACCACTACTCTAGATCCTCAAGTGTGGCTCTTTGACTGAATCCAAACTTCACAGAAAAAATCCCCTTAATAAAAGTGTTTGTTCTATAAAACTTGAACTCAGTCAAAAAATTGCACCCAAGGTCATACAAGGCCACATGTGTCCTTGAGGCCACAGGTTCCCCTCTCCTGGTCTATGATATAGAATTTGAAATACCCCAAAACTTAAAAAAAACCCCAATGAATTTAACAATTGTTTTTACATGTAATTGGGAAAATATATATAAAAAAGAAGTGCCCAGTAGATAGTTTGAGGACTGAAACCCAGGTGAGATACCAAGACTGGAAAGAAATTAAAATATATAGATCCCAAAGTCATCTAATAGAGATGACAAACCTATAAGAGCTGATGAGATCATCAGGAGAGAATTCAGAGAGAAAGAAAGAGTTCCTAGGTTAGAACCTAAGGGGACACTCACACTTAAGCAGCATAATATGGCTAATGGTGGGTCAGCAAAAGGATTGATTACACAAGAGGGAGAAAAAACAAGGTAGTGAATTATTACAAACAAACAAACAGAGAAGAAAAAGTAATTAGGAGGAGAACAGGTTAAGAAAAATGAAGGATGAAAAAACACCATACCATTGGGGACTTAGGAAACCTATAGAACTGTTGGGTTGGTGAGGTTTCAGTTGAGTGATGAGATCTGAAACCATGCAAAAATAGATTGAGGAGGAAGACCGAAATAGAGACATTTTATGTAAGAACTTTTGTCTAGGATTTTGACTGAGAACAGAAGGAAAGATATAGAAGACTAGATTGAAGGCTTTGTAGAGTCTAGTGAAGAGAAATGGTTTCTGTTCCCACTTGTGACATACATTGACTATGTGACCTTGGAGAAGTCACTTTACATTCCAGGAAGCTCTTTAAAGCCTATTAATTTCAGAAGGAACTCCTTGATCTCATTCTTCAGCTTAGACTATCTTCTCTACAATCTAACCAATAACCCTGTTGAGGACCAGAAACCACAACCTGATGGTTTTAATTCTTCCATATCTGGAAGTTCCACCGCATGTCCATGCTGTCCTGGTTGTTAACTGCTCTGCCTGCCTTGATACTGCAGCTTGGCCTGCACCATGCTTCTTTTAAATTTTTACCCTCACACTCTTATCCATAGCCCTACCAACTGCCCTTGCTTCTCCATGCATACCCTGCCTACTCCTCTGTTCTGGGCTCCAGGTTTGGAACGATGATCACTTAAATTCTGCCATTGCTCCTGGAAGGGGATGGAGCAATCTACTATTCTTCTACCCATTTTCCCCAACTCCCTCCACCATCTCAGTAACTTCAGGCCAAAATACCCCTATTGGTCTCCTATTCCACTATAAATGTTCCCTCCCGTTACTGGAATGTAAGCTCCTTGAGGACAGGCATTTTCTTTGCTCTTTTATTTGTATTCCAGCCAGTGTTAAGCACAAAATAAATGCCTATTCATGTACTCATTTGTCATTGTAAAAAGTAAAAGATTATAACAATGGTTTATTCTAAGCAGCAAAGAACAAAACTCTTTGTATTGGACTAGCTTAGTTATAAATTTCTTTTGGTGAATTTTAGCTAAGGTGTAATCAGCTACTGGTATTATAAAATTCTGCTAATGTGCTACACCTCTTTACTATAAAACAATACGGATTAAGGTAACTCTATTTTCAGAGGTATTTGTGAGTCATTAAAATTACAGCCCTGAATGTGTTAATACAATTGAAATTTTCTGAAATCCCTTCCTTCCTTCCCCATTTTCTCTAAACCTGCTACACACACACACACACACACACACACACTCTACACATACACACACTACACACCATCACAAGATTTACCTGTGCATAATAAGATTCAGATATGCCTCTTAAGTCTCTCCTGGATAAATGCTGTATATTTATTTGAAGTGGTTTTCACATGATTCCTGGGGAAGATGAATTTGATACATCTCAATTATCTCCCCAGATAAGAACATTTTATTTAAGTAGTTGCTATGACTCTCTTCTGAATAATTATCCTTTTGGTACACACACACTAAAGTTCAGTAGTTTTCTCAAATAAGATTCTCTTGTCCATCAAGTCATTAGGAAGTATTTCTCCACAGCCAGAATCTGGGGGTGGAAATTATAAAATGGCATATTTAGAATTGATATAAGAAAAAAGGGGAGAAAAAACACTTCTGAAGTATTGGACTTACCTCCAAATGGAATACTGGAATAGATGTCTATTGGAAGAGGATGGCCTTCCTCTGACTTGAGACCTTAAAGCAACCCTGGATAGCCACTTGTGTAGAAAGTGGTGGGAGGATTCTTGGTCACATCCATGCTGGAATAGTTGGCTTGTGAAGTCCCTTCTAAGTAAGATATTCTTGGATTCTATGTCTAAGAAATCATTAATTTTCCTTTGACCCAGAAATAAGCTAAGTTCCTAATTAGAAATATAATGTCAGACATTTCTAAGTAAATCTGGTATCTTTCTACATATTTACCTCTGTAATAGGTACTTCAAACTCCATATGACTGAAACTAAATTTGTCACTGAGAGACAGCTGGTACAATGGAAATAAGTCAGCCTGTGGAGTTAGAAGACCTGTGTTCAAATATCTGAGTGGCCTTAAGCAAGGCACTTAACTTCTCTGGGGCTCAGTTCCCTTGATTTATAAAATGAGAGAAGGGTTGGACTAAATAAACTATGATTTTATGATCTGAAACTTGATCCTCTTTCAGACTTCTCTTTCTCTGTCAATGGGGCTGTTAGTTTCTTAGTTACTTTAGTTATAAACTCAGGATCATTCTGCGTAACATGTATACCATGTATAACATGTTACCATTCAAGTTAGGCCTGGATCCAGAAGATCAGAGACTCAAATGCTCTTCATTTTTCAGATGAAGAAACTGAAGTTATAGTGAAAAAGCAGAGAGGTTAAGTAATATCCCCCAGATCACACAGGTAGAGAGTGACAGAACAAGATTGGAAACCAGGCTATCTGTTCCTGTAACCTGGCATTCCTCTCATTCTTTCCCTCTTTTTTCTAATTAAAAGGGCCATCTCTTCATTCACTTCTTAAAGAGGCCTATTCAGGAACCTAGTGAATAGAGTCAGTAGGACCTGAGTTAAAATCTGGCCTCAGACACTTAACAGAGAAACTAGCTGTGTGACCTTGGGCAAGTCACTTAATCCCAATTGCCCTGAGTTCCCCTTTCCAGAAAGCAAAAAGAAAAAAAAAAGCTTATTCACTGAATGGTCGGTCACTGTCTTACTCTAAGTTAGTACCTGAAAAGGTCTTAGTCTAGAAGGGCTAACCAGGGTCTCCCATTGCATCCTGGCTCATCTCCAGTCATCCTGATGAATATCCAGCCACTGGACCCAGATGGCTCTAAAGGAGAAAGTGAGACTGGTGACCTTGAACAGCCCTCCCTCCCTCAAATCAAAGTCAACTGCAAGTCATGTCATCATTTCCCTAAGGCCATGGTCCTCTTCAAAGACAATAACAACAACCTCTCAGGAGTATCTTCATGTTTCCAACTCCCCTATCAATTCACTCTAGCAGATCATGTTTATTTCCAAATCCTCCTTTGCTCATTTTAGTTTCTTTCTATAAATCATTCAGTGTTTATTCATTTACTATATAATAAAGTCAAAACTCCTTGTCATCGAATTCAAGGCCCTCTACAAATTCCCTTCCATTTCCCTTTCCTATCTTTCTCACACTACTCTCCCTACTCACACTACTCTTGGAAACTACTTTGCAAAGCTGAGCCATATAAATGTCATTTACTATGTGTATTTCCTCCAGCCACTTAACACTGCACCGAATGTAATAAGGGTTGTACAATTTTATTATTCAGTTCAATGATCAAGTCAGAATCTCTATGCATTTTATATCACAGTAGTCAAGGATTAAAGCTTTCTGAAGACAGAAATGAGTTCAGACCCAATCATAAGTCTTCTAGTTATTGTTGTTGGTTTTTTAAATAATAAACTTGCAAGGTTTAAGACTGTATTATTATATACATGCCATAGAACGAATTCCAAAGTAGAAAGAGTAAATGTTCCTAGTTATTTACATATTGTCTACTCCAAAAAAGAATATAAACTCCTTGAAGGCAAGAACTTGCTTTTGTGTTTCTTTTTAGCACTAATGCTTTGTATAGTGCCTGATGCTTGTTGACTAATTCTTAAAGGGGCATCACATTATTGGAAACAAACAAGAGTGGGGATAATCCTGAAGAAGCCATACCAAGGCAGCAGAGACCAGGTCAAGGGGAGACTGGGTCAAGGCAAACTTAAAATGTACTGAGCAACTGATATGTAAGGGATGGAGGCCTATTAACAAGGTGCCAAAGAAATTGATGTTGTTCAGTTTTTTTCGGTCATATCCAACTCTTTAACGGCAAAAATATTGAAGTGATTTGCAGTTCATTTCATAGATGAGTAACTTAGGCATACAGAATTAAGTGATTTGTCCAGGTCACACAGCTAGTAATTGTCTAAGGATAGAGGTGAACTCAGGAAGATAAGTCTTTCTGACTTCAAGTCTGACACTCTATCCACTATGCCCTAGGAGTTACCAAAGGAACTTAGAAAGATCATGTCCAGTGGGATTCACAATTTGCTAATGATACACCAAAAGTAAACAATAAGAGGAGACACCACAGTGCATGAATTACAGGAAGTGGGATAGGATGAGGGTGGAACAGTTTCTTCAGGCATTATTGGGATGGGTGTGTTGAGGTTTAGAGGTGCTTGGAACCCTAAAATAATGATATGCTAGGTCCTGCCTAAATGAATTCAACCCAAGCCTTCTTTCAACCAAAGAAAAACAAAGTTTATTAAAGATCCACCATATTGGTTAGACTCCTAAGAAATCTGAACATTTGTGATGCTTGTATTGACAAGCAGGCCAGATAGTACCTGAGTTAGATTGAATCTGAGCACCTTCATGGAAACAAGATAGACCTTATATACAGAAAGACTGCAGGGGGAATCTAGGAATGGTCAAGTAGTCTGGGGTGATGGGAGGACAGGTCCAGGGAGGATCTTGAGGGGGAGTCTAGGGAGGATCTTGATGGCACTGGGATGACTAGAGGTCAGATTCCAGGAACCAAGAGAATGGGATTAAGGGTGGGAAGTAGCTGAAGGAAATAACAGAAGATGCAGGCCTAGGCCAGGTTAAGGGTAACAGAGCTTTGGGTATAGCCATAATGGAAGGCTTATGGTCTCAGACAAATGCCAGATCCAGTGGGAAGATTCAAGGAGAGTTCAAGGGGGAGTGAACTGGAAAAATTGAATTTGCACTTTGCATTCATAGAGATGTTATTTGTCAGTCCATTTCGAGTAACTTTTTTTTCCCCTTTGAATTTTTCTCTTTGCAATTTCTACTCATTACTCTTTCTTTTGGGGGGGCAGTCTGTAGAGCCAAGCAAAATATACCTAATGGATTTTCTACATGACAAATCTTCAAATATGTGATTCCATGTAATATCATACTCTTCTTCCTCCCCAAGACTTATCTTATTTATGGTAAACTTTCACAATTCATTTAATGGATCCTCATATAACAAACATTAGGACTTTTACTATCTAGGATGCCTTCCTCTGCTAAAATTGCCTTATATTGTTCATGATCAAATTAGGGCTTTTGTCTTTTATGTTACCATTAGATTGTAAGCTCCCTGAAGGCAATGACTGCATTTTCTCTCTTTTGTATCCTCAGCACTTAGCCCAGTGGACAGCACATAGTAATTATTTAACGTGTGTTTACTGATTGTTAGCTCACATTTTTCTGGTAATCTACTAAACTAGAAAATATTTTAGTAATAAAAAATTGATAGTTCACATTTATGTAGTACTTTAAGGTTTGCACAGTGCATTTGCATATATTAGCTCATTTGATCTTAATAACAACTCTGGTAGATAGGTGCTATTATTATCCCTACATTTATGGATGAGGAAACTGAGGTTTGGACAGTGTAAGTCACTTTCCTCAAGTCATGAAGCTAATGTGTTTGTTAGGGCTCAATCAAACTCAGTCTTCCTGACTTTCTGCTTAGTGCTCTCTGCACTATTCTACCTAACTTTTTCTTTTATAATTTTTCATCAATTTATTTTTCACATTTAATTTAATTTTTTCTCCATTATACATAGACACATTTTTAACAGTAAAAAAAAATTGAGTTTCATGTTATTTCCCTTCTTCCTTCCCCTCCTCTTTCCCCTCATTGAGAAGGCTAGCAATTTGATATAGTTATATATGTGCAATCATGCAAAACATATTTCTGTATTAGTCATGGTGTGAAAGAAAACAGACAAAAAAAGCCCCAAACAACCAAGAATAATAAAGTTTAAAAAGCATGCTTCAATAAACATTGAGACTTCATAAATTCTCTCTCTGGAGGTGGATATCATTTTTCATCATAAGTCTTATAGAATGGTCTTGAATCATTGTATTGCTGAGACTAGCTAAGTCATTCACAGTTAGTCACCGTACAGTATTGTGTTATTATTTACAATGTTCTCTTGGTTCTGCTAATTTCATTTTGTAGAAGGTCTTATATGTCTTCCCAGATTTTTCTGAAAACTTCCTGCTCATCAATCCTTATCTAGCTATATTTTTAAACAGGAGAATGCCTCTTTACTTTTTAAACCCAAAGGTAAGGTTTTGCTTGCCACGTACTTCTGGACCATCTTCTCAGTCCTCACTTTTAATATGGATTCAGACCACCACTCCAGTGACTCTGATCCTGGTCACAGGCTTATCATATTATTTCCTTATCATTTTCATGCTGTGTCAACTTTACCTTCCTACCTCTTGCATCTTCCAACTTAAACTTCAAGAATGCAATTCAAATCATGCCATCACTAGAAAGGGTGTATTTCACCAGTATTTATAATCACCACCCCCTTTGACTTCTCTATCCAAAATATTCCTCTCTGGTTTCTCCAGTCCTCTGCCATGTGGTTATCTTCCCTCATATGCTCCTTAAAGGCAGTGACTGTCTGGATTATTTGTAATTGTATTCCCAGGGCTTAGCACTGTGCTTAGAACATAGTAGACGCTTATTCATTCATTCAGTCAATCATTTGTCTCAGTCTTCTAGATAGTCAAGACTTCTTTTCTCTTCCGTTATTTGTTGTATCAACTTTTCTCTCCCAATTTTATTTTATCTGGAATTATGATAAGCATATTGCATATGTCAGTGCAAATTGTTCATTAAAAAAAAGGTAAACTTCACAGAACCATGGGTAGTTGGCATACTACTCTGGAATACTATTTTCTATTTTTTTTTGAGGGCAGTTGGGGTTAAGTGACTTGCCCAAGGTCACATGGCTAGGTTTTTGCATTAAGTGTCTGAGGCCAGATTTGAACTCAGGTACTCCTGACTCCAGGGCTGGTGCTCTATTCACTGCGCCACCTAGCCGCCCCCTGGAATACTATTTTCAATGTGATTTGAATGGTGATTTTTCTTTTGTCTGGTCATTTTCTTTTCTTACATCCATTCCCACCTTGATCACTTAATTTGGTGATTAAGAGGTACAACATCAGAATTGTTTCAATTAGCATTTCTATCATTATCAGTCTGAATATTTTCTATGACTGCTGATGGCTGTCACTTCTTTTGAAAACTTTATACCTTTTGACCACTGATTTATGGAAGAATGACCATTATTCTATATTGTGACAATTCCATATACATCTTATGTATGAAAAATTTATTAGTGATAGTTTTATGTAAATATTTTTTCACTCAGTAGTTTCTCATTTTATTCTAATTTAATTGTTTTTGTTCATTCAGAAGTTTATTTTTTTCCTTTTTTGTTCTTTTTCCTCCTTACTCTCCATTTCTTCTTATTCTTATTTTGTTCTTGTTGCTGTTCTTTCGCTCCTGCTGCTGCCACTGCTGTCACTGCTGCTACTACTGCTACTACTACTACTACTACTGCTACTACTACTACTACCACCACCATCACCACCACCACCACCACCACCACCAGTACTACTACTACTACTACTACTCGTACTCTTACTACTTCTACTGCTACTACTACTACTACTACTACTACTACTACTACTACTGTTACTATGACTCACTTCCAACCATACTTGTAAAAGGTTCTTTCTGTTTTCTATTTAAAATAAAGATTTCAACAACTACTTACATTTAGCTCCCTTAATCATTGTACCTATTTTCTGCCAAAGTGCTTTATATTTTCCCACATGTCCTTATCAAATAAGAAATTCTAGTTCCATTACTTTATATTGTTTCAGAAAATTAAATGGTAGACTGCTTGATGTTTGATCACTTCTGGGTCTATTTTTTTCTAGGTCTAGGGTACTTAGTCAATCTGTTTTTTTCTGATCTAGTTTCATAATTTTTAATCAGTACCAAATAGTTTTTATAATTGCTGTTTGACAATTACTTCCAAACTCATAGGTATTTTTTAATCAATATCTACACAGGCACACCTGTGTAACCCTAAAGATAGCTAAAATGAAAATTCAAAGAGGATCACTTCTCAAATGTTCAGGTAACACAATTCACTCCATTCTTTATTAGTGGGTGACAACTTTTAATTAGCTCTGCTACTGCCTACGTGATCTTGGGCAAGTTATATCACCCTTTGGGTTTCAATTTTCTGATCTGCAAGATGAAGGGGCTTGGTGACCTTTGAGGTCTCTTCTCACCCTTGGACTATGATCACATGATGATCAATATGTAGAAGAATCACATTGAGATTTATGAGAGTCATATCTTGCTAAACTCTTTGTCATTATCATCTATGCTACCTAGTTGGCACACTTTAAGACAAGTAATCTTTTGAAGAGTTGGAAAAAAAGGATTTTTTGTAATATGAATAAAATTACTCTCCTCTCTCAAGAATGGTTGATAGAGATAGTTGTAAAATCAATTCGCCTAGTCCTTTACGTCAATAAAAGACTTAATGCAGTCCAGCAAAAGTGGGATGACCATTTGTCCTGGAATGTTAGAGAATTATCAATTAGGTTAGATGATTTATAAGTTACCTTTTAACTATAATGTTGAGATATTCTGTGATAATGAGAAAAGAAAGAGAAATAGATGAGAAAAAGAAGGGAAGAGAAGAAAGGAAGAAGAGAAGGAAGGAGGGGATGAGGGAGAAAGAGAAGAAAGACAGGAAGGAGAAAAGAAAGGAGGGAGAGAAAGAGACAAGGAAATGAAGAAAACAAAAGTGAGAAAAATCAGATTTGAGAAAAGGAATATAGTAATAAAAGAGGGAAGAGAAGAAGAAAATAAAAAAGGAACATTTTGAAAAATGTTTCCTTAGATGGCTCCTAGCCTTCTTTATGTTATGGAACACAGAGAATATCTGCAAAGCCAATAGGACAACTGGTCCCTTGTAAAATGGGTCAAAGTTCAATGCTTCTGACAGAAATGCTATGTGGTCACAGTTGCTGAATATACCACTTGATGCTGAATATCAGATTTCTATTCTAAACTCCCTTTAACCTCTTATTCAATAACCTGTTGCCTCCACCATAAATCTTTCATGAGGAATATGGTTATTTGCCTTCAGGAAAAATTCTCTTGTGCTACATCATTGAATTCCTGTCATCTATTCTGCAAGTAACATTTTTAAAAAATTCCAGAAGACTAGTTAAGTATGACCTCCCCAACTCGACCTGCAATGAGGATTCTTAATCAAATGGCCCTTTGTTAGCTGTGCCTCCATAGAATGCCTTAGATGATGTCCAGTTCTTTTTTCTGTTTATTAAATTCACACATTGAGTCCTTCCTCCACTGAGTCATTTGGAGACAGGTGTAAGAAATAATAACTCTATGGGTACTTAATAGTCTTCAGTGACTTTGTTGATAAATCATACTAATTCTTCTCAGCACTAGAACACTCAACACATCTAGGGGATGTCCCTGTTTCCCACACTTTTAACTCCTGACTTTAATTTCTTGTGAGATGAAGCATGTTGTACATTACATGTGTGACATAAATGCTCAATACATGACTCACAGAAGGTAAAAACACGGAGGAAGAAAAATCTCCTTTTTTATAGTAGATATATTAATAAAAATGAAAATGAATCCCAGTTTTGTGAGTTTCTTCTTATACTCACATCAAGTTTCTATTAATTTCACCTTTATAACATTCCTACTATGTCCTCTTTTTACTCTTTCTATTCCTACCATGCAACTACAATATTTGATGGCCAACAGGTAGGCTATTAACATATCTTCCTACATCGACTTTTCCTCTCCCGTTCAATACATCCTTTTCACAAGTATTAGAATATAATTTCTTTTATTTGGGGGGGATAAGGGGGTTGGAGGGGCAATTGGGGTTAAGTGACTTGTCCAAGGTCACATGGCTAGCTTTGTGTTAAGTGTCCGAGGCCAGATTTGGACTCAGGTCCTCCTGACTCCAGGGCTGGTGCTCTATTCACTGTTCCACCTAGCCACCCCATAGAATATAATTTCTTATACAACTGATGCAGCTATATGTCTATTATGTTTAAAAACCATCAGTAGCTCCCTTTTCCCCACAGAATAAAGTTCAAATTTCCCTAAACATGATGTACTATAATGTGTTGCTCTCTTGCTATTCTAGTCTTATCTAACAATGGTATATACCATCATGAATATTTGATTATAGACTAGCTAAAGGAAGTCCTGGCCCCCAAATATCTCTGTCCCCTTGGTCACTCTTTTAATTATTAATGTAATATTTTTCTTTCTTATGAATTCCTACCTTTTGAAGCCCAATTCCAATGTGTTCTTCTCCATGAACATTTCTCTGATATACTCTTATGTCACCTTTATACCCCCACCTCACTTTCTCTATTGGTAAGAACACTGTTTTCCCTCCTCTGGACATCATGAAAGTGTTTTGTAATTCCCCTAATTACTTAGATTTTGTCTTTGTTTTATTTGCTTTCATTTATTGACAATAATAGTATATTTTACTCAAAGTTCAAAATAGTAAAGAAACAAAACTAAGCACGCATAATGGAATAAGGGAAACCTCCAAAAGGTACCTTCTACAACCATAGCTCTTTAGACATATTAACAGAAAAACATCTAAATATATCTGTCCAAAATAGCATGTAAACTCTTTGAGGGAAAAGGATATTCTATGTTTGTTCTTGTGTCACCAGCACTTAGAATAGTGCCTAGTTGGTACATAATATCAATAAACATTTATTGAGTACCTACTATGTGTCAGGAATTGTGCTAAGTTCCAGGCACGCAAAACAAAGCAGATGACCTTAAAGAGCTTTTAATGGCAAGCAAATATATACAATGAACAAAATAATAGGAAAAAACATGAAATTATCAATGGAGGAAAGGCAGTACAATTAAGAGTAGTTGGAGAAGGCTTCCATTAAAATTAGGAATTCTGACCATAGAAGTGGGAGGAAGACCCATATGTACAAAAATATTTATTGCAGCTCTCTTTGTGGTGGCAAAAAACTGGAAATTAAGTGGTGCCCATCAATTGGGGAATGGCTAAACAAGTTGTGGTACATGAATGTAATGGAATACTATTGTGCTATAAGAAATGGGATGGAGATGGACTTCATATTCACCTGGAGAGCCTTATACAAACTGATACTAAGGGAGAAGAGCAGAACCAGGAGAAATTTGTACACAATCACAGACACATTGTATGTGTGACGATGAACTTTGATAAACTGGACTCTTCTTAGCAACACAGTTATAAACACAACTCTAAAAGTCTCAGGATGGAAGGACATATCTACATGCAGAGAAAGATGTATACAGAACAGAGTTTAAATGGAGACAAGCAATCTACATGCTATCATTCTTTTCCATGTTTGGTTTGCTCACTTTTTTCCAATTGTTCACTCCATGGGTTACAACTCTTCCATACAACCAGACTAATGTCCAATGTGAAAGTATTTACAGATCTTATACTTGATTACATGCCACTATGGAGGGGGCTGGGGAAGAGGGAGGGGAGAAAATGTGAAACTCAAGGGACTGGGGAACTGAATCCTATAAACTACAAGTAAATAAATCAATTAAAAATAATGATGATAATTTTAAAAAGTCAGAATTCTGTTTGAGACTTAATGGATGCCATGGAAGTCAGTAGTCAGAGGGGAGGAAGGAGAGCATTCTAATCATTTGGGACAGCCAGAGAAAATGCCTGGAGTTAAGAGATGCAATATCTTATTTGCAGAATAGTCAGGAAGCTTGTATCACCCAATCAGAGTACATACCAAGGAGTAAAGTATAAAAAGACTGAAAAGATATGAAGGTACTAGGTTCTAAAGGACTTTGAATGCCAAACAGAGCATTTTTTTTGGAGGGTGGAGAGCCGAGAAATTGTGGTTAAGTGACTTGCTCAAAGTTACGCTGATCATAAATGTTAATTGTCTGATGCTGGATTTGAACTCAGATCTTCCTGACTTCAGGGCCAGTGCTATATTCACTACACCACCTAGCTGCCCCCAAACAGACCATTTTGTATTTGATCCTGGAAACAATAGGGAGTCATTGGAGTTTATTTAGAATTAGACTGATGGAATCAAATCCGTGCTTTATAAAAATCATTTTATTACCTCAATGGAAGGATAGATTAGAGTGGGAAGAGACATGAGGTAGGCAGACTTACCAGGAGACCATGATAATAATCCAGGCTGAGGTGATGATGGCTTGCACGTTAATGGTGGCAGTGTCTCGGGAAGTAAAATTGCCAGACTATGGCAACAGATTGAATGTGAGGTGGAGTGAGAGATACTAATAAGGCCAGGATAACTCCTAATTTTGAGCCTGATGGCCTGGGAAGATAATCTTGCCCTCTATAATAATAGGAAAGGGATCAAGGGGAAAGAACATGATTCATGCTTTGTAGAACTGAATTTAAGATGTCCACTAGACATTCTTTTTGCAGTGGCATTTGGAAAAGTGATATTTGAGGTCAGCAGAGAGTCTGAGGCAGGAAAGATAGATTTGAAAATCATACACAAGGATGACAATTGAATCCTTGGCAGCTCATGAAACTTTCAAGTGAATTAGGATAGAGGTGGAAGATAAGAAACCCCAGGACTGAAAACTGAAGGACATCTATGGTTAGTGGGCATGATCTGGAAAAGAATCTGGTAAAAAAAAAAAAGACTGAAAAGAAATGGTCAGATAGGTAGGACAAGAACTAGGAGAAAATGGTATCTTGT
>CM053598.1:21219592-21221073 GCA_028646575.1 Pseudocheirus occidentalis
CTTTGTGTATTTACATTGGAAAGTGACAGTTTTCTGCTTTAGAAAAGCAACCTATTCATAATTGAGGCCAAATTAAACTGGGTAATCTACCAGTCCCCAAAAAGAATGTTGAATTTGGCTTTAGAGAAAGTGGAAACCTTTTCATAGACTTACAACTAAAATTTTTCCATATAAGAAGTAAAAACTTTCCAGTAATTATCATGTTGCCAATAATGTTACCAAGGGCAAAGGTAAAGAGGAAAAGATTGGGGCGGCTAGGTGGCGCAGTGAATAGAGCACCGGCCCTGGAGTCAGGAGGACCTGAGTTCAAATCTGGCCTCAGACACTTAACACAAAAAACTAGCCGTGTGACCTTGGGCAAGTCACTTAACCCCAACTGCCCTCCAAAAAGCCAAAAAAAAAAAAGTAGATAGTTCTTACATTTGGGGCGGCTAGGTGGCGCAGTGAATAGAGCACCGGCCCTGGAGTCAGGAGTACCTGAGTTCAAATCCGGCCTCAGACACTTAACACAAAAAACTAGCCATGTGACCTTGGGCAAGTCACTTAACCCCAACTGCCCTCCAAAAAGCAAAAAAAACAAAAAAAAAAACAAGAGGAAAAGATTCAGGAGCTGGAATATTTTGAGATCTGAAATTAGAGGAGATATTTTCCCCAACTGAACTGGATGCCTGGATGAGTAACTCTGTATTCAAGAAGATATGCTCTATGCCTAGGGGAATTGATCATGACCAGAAGCATGCAGGCATCAAGGTTCCAGCTTGCTGGAATTCTGTTACTTGTTCAGTATTTGGTAAGATATTGGAACAGTTTTGATACTGAAGAGGAACTGCAAACTCCAATGTCTTAAAAGAGATTTTAGTGGCATTCTCTTAAAAATTCCATTTTAGAACCAGTGTCTTTTTCAAATGTTTGTTTCCTAATTCCTTTTGCCCACAGAAAGATTTGTACATTTCTGTTACATGACCATGACAAACATACATATGTGGAAAACATACTGACTTGGCTTTATATTCACTCATTGTATTTTTAGTTTTAAATGATTATTTTTAATTTGTATCACTATTTATATAAATTCAAGTATAATAGCAACATTCTTCCTAGCCTTGGAAAATTTGTATGATTTTTGACAAGTAGAGGCAAGAGGAATGTTAATCTATACTGAGAGATCAGCATGAGGAAAAGAGCTGAAGACAAGAAGACAGAGACAGAGATAGGCACTAGTTAGAAGAGTGTTACAATACTCAAGTTGAACTGAATGATTGAACAATGCTATTTGCACACTAAAATCAATAGGAATTTAAAACTGAATGGTGTATCAACAAGCACCCTGGCATGCCCAGAGATGCTGCTAGCACAGGTTCTTAGATCTGCTTTACTAAAGGAAAGCAACTCAAAATGGGTTAACAACCTTTCTTTAATCAAACAAACATATCATTTACCTAGTTCAGGGGGAAAAGTCAGCACCCTGAACTTCAGAGAAT
>CM053598.1:21221573-21236791 GCA_028646575.1 Pseudocheirus occidentalis
GCTCAATGGCTGCCCAGAGCCTTGTCTGGGCAAATCACACAAATCTTTCCAAAGTGAGCCCCAAAGCCAAAACTCACATCGGGTTATATACAGCCTTCTCCTGGATCAGAGAATGTCACAACCCTCTTGACCAACTACCCAATCACAAAGTAATAAGGTGTGGGCATTCATGAAAAACAAGCTTCCTATCACAGGCTCCATGTGACCACATTCGGCCTATGAGGGGACAGAGTATATTTTCAAATCAGGGAAGGTTCTCAGAGTCACTTAACCCTATTGAAGGGTCTAGGGGCAGGGAAGATCTTCAGATTCCCATAACAGGAATTCAAAATACAATCATTCTGAGGGACTGCCTCACACATATTAGATTGGCTAATTGGACAGAAAAAGGTAAATAACAAATATTGTAAGGGATGTGGGAAAAAATGAAACAGTAATGTACTTCTGGTAGACTTCTGAACTGATTCAATTATTCTGTAGACCAATTTAGAACTATGCCCAAAGGGCTATAAAACCACTCATACCCATTGGCCTGCACTACCACTACTAAGTCTGTATCGCAAAAGAGATAAAAAACAAAAGGGAAAAGTCCTGTATATAAGGAAATATTTATATCAGATCTTTTCAGGGGGCAAAGAATTAGAAACTGAGGGGGTGCCTGTGAATTTGGGAATGACTGAAGAAGTTGTAATATATGATTATGATGGAATACTGCTTTACTATATGAAATGACAAGCAGAATGCTCTCAGTAAAACCTAGAAAGACTTGCATGGGCTTATACAAAGTGAAATGTACTGTATATAAAGTGACACCAATATTGGAAGATATATGAATGACTTAGCTGTTCTCAGCAATGCAATGATCCAAAACAACTCTGAAGGACTTATGAAAAATGCTATTCATCCCCAGAGAAAGAATTGATGTTATTGGAATATAGGTTGAAGTATACTTTTTACATTTTATTTTTCTTTAGTTTTTTGTCTTTGTTTTTTTTCCCACAATATGACTATTATGAAAATGTTTTGCATGACTATAAATGTATAATCTGCATCAAATTTCTTGCATTTTCAATGTAGGGAAATAGAGAGAGAGGAAGGGGTTCTGTTTTTTTAAAGTTTCCATGGTTCTTGAGTTATATTAACAAAGGAAATGAGAAAGTTCCCAATCTGATGCCATTTATGCTGAAAAAATCATATCAGTTTCTGCTGTTGAACCATCTGACAGTGCTGAAGATATTGGTGGTGGCATGAACTCTCGATTGTGGGCTTTCAAAAAGTGCAACTCTGACACTCGTAAGAACATTTTTTTTCTGTTTATGAGGCTATTTTTCTGGGAAGTCAGGGAGGAGGGAGCTTCCTAAAAAGATAATTACAGACATTGGGCATTTGTCTATGTGTGTGTGTGTACACACACACATATGTATGTATGTATGTGTATACACACATACATGAATGCATATGTACATTTCTATGTGTATATGTATAGTATACATATAAATTTATTAATCTCCCTTGTTCTTTTCACCTATTTCTCACCTCTTCTCTATTATCTTCTCTCTTATTCCTCTACCTCTAATATTCCTTTCCTTTTCTTCTTCCTTCCCTCTTCCTCTCACTTTCTCTTCTTTTCTCTTTCCTTTCCCCTCCTCTTATCATTATCTCTCTGTTTACTTTGTAAAAACAAAACTGCATGAATGGCCAGATACAAAAACTACTAATTAATACATAACTGTGAACCTGGAGCATTTCAGTGCTCTGTCCTTGACCCCAATTCCATTCAACATTTTGATTAATGATTCAGACAAAAGCAGAGATGGCATGTTAATATTATTTGTGGATGGCAAAGAAAGAAAATATACAGTTGTCCCAATGAATAACAGATTAAAGATTACAAAACATCCTAACAAATTAGAATATGATAAATCCAATGAAATGAAAGTTAATGGGAACAAATTTAAAGGGCAATAGGTAGGCTAAAGGAAAATCAAGTGTAGAGAAATACAAGATCAGGAAAACATGGGTAGAAGAAAGTTCATGTGAAGAAATAAACCTGGGGTTTCAGTGGGTTGGACGCTTAAGGTTCCCATATTGTGACTTGGTAGCCAGAAGGGTAATGGCATTTCAGTTGATAAGAATAGAAGAAGGGCAGCTCGGTGGCACAGTGAATAGAGCACCAGCCCTGGAGTCAGGAGTACCTGAGTTCAAATCCGGCCTCAGACACTTAACACAAAAGGCTAGCCATGAGACCTTGGGCAAGTCACTTAACCCCAACTGCCCTCCAAAAAGCAAAAAAAAAAAAAAGAACAGAAGAAAAAAATAAGGAAGGGGACAGGTCTACTCTACCACTTCATCACAAAGACTGTATTAAAACACCAATGCAGATATCAGCTAATTCATCAATCCTATTACAAAACAGGATTTGAAGGAGCTAAAGCCCAGAGACAAGAAAGAGGATGTTACTCTGTAACATGAAGGCACAAAGTCATAATTGAAACCCAGATCCTCTGACTCCACAGCAACATAAGACTATGACATATTTTATATTGTCACTGAATTTCAGAAACATTTTGCAAAAACCTTAAGCAAACACAGAGGAAGATGATGAATATCATCAGTGACCTTCAAAACTTGGGCCATGAATTGAGGGGATAGAAACGAACGCTTAGCTTGGCAAAGAGAATAAAGACTTAGTGGGGGAAGGAGGAGGGATTTGGGCACAGTTAGAGTTTTAACAGGGGAGCATGATGTAGAAGAATGAACACACAATAGATGCAAGAAATAAGGATCAATAACCATTCTGGAGAGCAATTTGGAACTATGTGCAAAGGGCTGTACAAAGGTGCATACCCTTTGACCCAGCAATATCACTTCTAGGGCTGTATCCCAAAGAGATCATACAAATGGGAGGAGGACCCATATTCACAAAAATATTTTTAGTAGCTCTTTGTGTGGTGGCAAAGAATTGGAAATTGAAGGGATGCCCAACATGCCCATAGAAGGGAGCAGCTAAACAAGCTGTGGTATATGAAAGTAATGGAATACTATTGTGCTATAAGAAATGAGGAGTAGGAGAACTTCATAATAACATGGAGAGACTCATATAAATTGATGCTGAGTGAGGAGAGCAGAACCAGGAGAACTTTGTACACAACTATAGACATATCTTATCTATGATGACTGACTTTAATAGACTGGGATCCTCTCAATGAAAAGTTGTAAGACAACTCCAAAAGACTTATAATGGAAAGAGATATCCACATGCAGAGAAAAGAACTATAGAGTTTTAATGCAGATTGAAGCAAACTACTTGCTCTCTCTCTTTTGTGTTTTGTTTTGTTCCTTCTTTCTCCTTGTTCACTCCATTGGTTAAAACTCTTCTTTACAACCTGACTAATATTTAATGCAAAGACATTTGTAGAACGTATACAGAATTGCATGCCACCATGGGGGGAGAGAGGGAGAAAATTGGGAACTCAAAGGATTGTGGAAGTGAATGTTGGAAATCAAAAGCAAGTAAATAAATTAAAAAGAAAAGAAATAAGGATCAGAATCTTTTTTGGGGTATTTAGCATTTGCATAACCTTAGATAAATTATTACCCTACTCTTCCTATCAGTTTCAACAGGGGTAAAATTGAGAAATGTTATTTGTAGTATCTACCTTATAAGGACAAAGTGTGAAAAATATTGTTACAATTTTAGTTGAAAGTGTTCAAATATCATTGAAGGGAGAGGACAGAACTAGAAGCAAGGTGTAGAGAGCCAGATTTTTCACTTAATATAAGGAAAGAAACTTCTTAACCACAGGAACCATCCCAAAGTAGAATGGACCTCCTCAGGGGAGCGTGAGCTGGAGGTTATCAAGCACAGGAGATTGACGGGCCACTTGTCAAGGATGATTAAAACGAAAGATTCTTGATCAACTCTAGAGGAAATCAATTGATCTCTGAGAATTTATATACTATGTTAATACCTTAGATTTGAACTATATATTTCATTCTCTACCTCAGGGGTGACAAACTCAAATAGAAATGGGGGCCACTAAAGCATATATAAGGATCTATATGGGCCACATATCAATTTAGAGAACCACATATTAGCCTTATCCATGTTTTATTGTCTTTTTATTTATTGTGTTAAAATATATACCAATTATATTTTATCTGGTTTGGGCTGCATTCTGAAGTATTATGGGATACAACGAAGCACCCTGGGTGTTTGACACCTCTGCTCTACCTCATTTAACAAACTAACATAATGTGTTTTAAGATTAGATGTACAATCCTTTTTTCCATCTATCCATCCACAATTATTCATTAAGGACCTATAATATGTGTCAGATACTGCGCTAGGCACTGATGATACAAAGTCAAAAATGAAACAGGCTATGCCCCAAGGAAGCAATGTTCTTTAGGGAGAGACAAATTATATGTATATAAGAACATATTGACATATATGTATTATACATATAGATATATTTGTGTATATAAGCATATACACACATGAGGTAATATATTAAAATTATTTTATTAATACTAAAAAGTTGGGAAAGCTAATAGCATTTGGAGAAATATTGTGTGACTAGTAAAAGCATTATATTGAAGACTTACCTTTTTCATACTCCTTTGCCAAGTCATCCTCCATATAATTCTCCCTAATTTTGAGTGTTTATGGGGGCCCTGTCTTTTGTCCTCTTCTCTATCATCATTATCTTTTGTTGACTTCATCAGCTCCCATATGTTTAATTAGCATTTTCATGTAGATGATCCCCAAATCACAGTATCCAAACACAATCTGCGTGATCTCTCTCCTGAGCTTCAGACTTGCATCTCCAATGAGCTATTAAACTTGTCTAACTTAATGTCCCTAGATCCTTCAAACACATGTCCAAAGCAGAACTCATTATCAGTCCCTAAAAGCACTTCTCTTCCAAACTTGCACATAACTATTGAGGATGCTCTCATTCTTTTAGTCACCCAGGTCCAAAATCACAGTGTCACTTTAGATACTCAACTCTTAATAACTCCAGTTACCAAATCTTGTGATTTCTATCTCCACTGCATCTTCTGCTTATTCTCCATTCTCTGATTTCATGTAGTCATGACCCTTGTTCAAGACATCATGACATCCTGCCTTAGCTATTGCAATGGATTTATATTTGGTCTCTGACTCAAGGGGTCCCTTTGGCTCCAATTGTTCCAAATCACCAAGGGGATTAACTAAAGTATGGTTTTGGCCATGTTCCTTTACTGGGCCTACTTAATAAAATGACTCTTTATTCTTTCTGCTATCAAATGCTATTGTTGTCATTGATGTTGTTGGTAATTTAAAGCCATTCACAATTTGATCCCAGTCATTCAAGCCTTATTACTCATTATTTCTCTTCACACATTCTACACTCCAAGCAATCTGACTTCCTTGCTGTAACTGAGAAAAGGCTGAGAAGGGCAGGCTGGGAGACTTCCATATGTGCCAGAAGTCTACCACTGCCTTTTGCAACCTCATAGCCAGAATGCTCACTTTAAAAGGTCTTAGATTTCATTAGCACCTTATACTGTCCTCCTGCTGGGTGCAGAATGTTCCATGAAGAAAAGTTTCTAAGAGCTGGGCCAGGCATCTTCCATCTGCCTTGGAGCAACCATTTCCATCAGTGCTAGGACAAAGCACCTTCAACCTCCTCCTGTCAGCCCAATATCCCAACTGGAATGTCTAGAATTTCCTGTACAAAGAAAAGCAGCCCTCTTTTTTACTTCAGGCCTCCTATCTCATGAATCACCAGACCTTTGATAGTAGAGGACTGACAACTTTCCCCCAAGGATGAACATTCTCATACCTGATCAAACCTTTCATATCCCAGTGACTCTGAACTCCTAGAGGTCACCTGCAAACCTTTTTCCAATCCCCCCACCACTTGATTCTTTATTCCCATCCCCTTCAACCTTCCCACCCAAACATTTTATCCTAACTCCACTCAGCTGATCCGTTGATCTTTGCAATACTTGTTTCATAGGAAACAAATTCCCCTTCATTTCAATTGTTTTCATCTCCCATTTCTTCCATCTACCAACTCTTACTGAAACTTCTGTTCCTCGTGGTAACACAGCCTTCCTGGCCTAGTACTTTTTCTGGTTTTCTGATATTCACAGTACCGTCATTTATTCTGCTTGATTTATTAGTCAAGCAATTCCTTGCTTCCCCTTGCCAATTCTTGAATCTCTGGTGCAATGTAATGGCAAATAATTTGAATTTGAAGACCCCTTTTTTGTATTGGCAAGTAAGCAGGTTCTTAGCACCTTATTTCAAGTTAAGCAAAGGTAGCAGGCACTTAGCAGTTAGTAATTGATCAAGCCACCATTGGAGAAACAGAAATTATGAACTCCTGTCTTTTGTTACTGACATAAGAAGAAGGGGTTTGCTGAAACAGGAAGCTAATGCTGTGTGTACATAAGAAAAGCCCCAGAGAGGCACAATCAGAATTTTTTGAGACAAGAATTTGGTGGTAGAATTTGTTCTGTTGGGGAGAGAAAGATAGTTTTTCTCAGCAGCATCTGGAGGCTAGTCTGATACTGCTGGACTAAGAACTGAATCAGAATCATGGAGACTGAAGTTGCTGGCACCATGAAGGCTAAAGAGGAAAGTACCCCCACCCACACCCTACCCAGGCTGGAGAAAACAATTTTGATTTTGAAAACCTGGGAGGAGTTATTGTGATTCCAGGAGTCAGCTGAGATTTCTTCTTTGTCCTAGGGCCAACTGAATTGCTAGAGGACTGAGGAGGCATGGCTATGGTGATGGTACTCTGTCTGTCTGTTTTGATGTTGTTTTGCCAGATTTGTCTGTTGGTGAAGGACAGTGCTGTTTTTGCAGAGGTCCTGGAACCTTGCTGTTGACCCTGATGCCCTGAAGTAGAATTTTTTTTTTGCTTTTTATTGGTCAGTTGGGTCAAAGTTGAGTGACCTGCCCAAAGTCACACAGCTAGTAAGTTCATCAGGTGTCTGAGGCCAGATTTGAACTCAGGTCTTCCTGACTCCAGGGCCAATGCTCTACTCACTGCACCACCTAGCTGCCCCTGAAGAAGGATTTTCTTGTACATTTACAGAAATCCTGGAAGTGGGTCTTGCTGATGTTTTCAGAGGTCCTGAGACTGTTCTGCAGGCAGAGAGTGAATTGATGAGGACACCGGCAATGAATATTGTGGCTTTGTTAAGCTTTGTCTACCCAGGAACAAAGATTGCTGAGAACTTGCCTTGGGTCAAGATGAAGAAAAGACCTCACCTTGAGTACTGAATGCTATGACCTAGGGTTGGAAGGTTTGTGTATTTCCTAATGATTGAATTTAGTGATTAATGGTACTTAGTAAGTGATGACTGAATAAGTAATTGATTTGTAACCCAATATGCCCCATGAGTGGAAGACTTTGATTATTGTATTTTGAGACAACTGAATGACTGAATAGGGAGGCAAACCTCTTTAAGGATACCAGATGACTGTTCTTTGTTCAAAACTATTGTGACCACTTTGGTGAAAACTATGTGGACAGTTTAATGATGAGCTGTTGTGAATACTATATTGTGACTTTCTGTGATAAGTTGTAAATGCTGTACCTTGATTTTATGTGAATGTTCTACTTTGATTTGTTATGGAATAGAGTGTTCACTATACTGTGTAATCAGAACCTTAAAATTTGTTCACAGTAGCACTGTTCTGTGAAGCTGCTCCTGCATGGCATTAAATCTCTATATGTCAAACTTTCTTGAATCCCTGGCCCTCTCTTCATATCATCAATTATAATCACTCCCATCATTAGATCACTCCCATCATTCATCATCTTTTTCCTATGCATTTGCTGCTGAACAAAGATAGAGAAAATCACAAAATCATTTAGACTGGGTCCATTAAAATTTTATGTTTTGTTAAATAGTCATCTGACTGTTTTGTGATATCATTTAAGGTTTTCTTGACAGAGATAATAAAATGGTTTGCCATTTCTTTCTCCAGCTTATTTTTAAAGATGAAGAACTAAGGCAAACAGGGTTAAATGACTTGCCCCAAGGTGACAGAGCTATTAAGTGTCTGAGGCCAGATTTGAATTCATGAAGGTGAGTCTTTCTGATTCTAAACCAAGGGTTTTACCCACTGTGCCACCTATCTGGAGGCACAAATTTATGTTACATAACCACAAATGGGCACTCACTGCTGCAGGGTAATCCTACTATACCTCCCTTATCCATTCATTATCACAAATTCCATAGGGGTGCTTCCAAACATTTTTATCCCTTTTAAAAGCTTCCATGGTCTTCCCTCCCCCCACTCACTTGAGAACTTTGTGTCATATTTTACCCCTCTACTGACTCAAGTAAACCCATTCTGTTCCATTTCCAACAAATTTCCCTCTCCATTATCCCTAATCTTTTATTTATGTCCAATCTTTTCCTGATTATCAGATAATTTCTTGCCACCTGCAAAAATACCTTATCCTGAAAAAACCCTCATTTCTTCCTTCCAGCCACCAAAATTGTTGTCGTATATCTCTTCTCCTTTGTACTTATACTGCTTCTTTAAAAGGCCATCTACAATAGATATCTCTACTTTCCTCTTCTCACTTTCTTCTTAACCCCTTACAATCTAGCTTTGGATTTTATGATTCCACTGAAACAATTTTTTTCTGATGTTACTAATGAATTATTTGTCAAATCCAATGACATTCACCAATGTTCATTCTAAATAGTCTTTTATACTGTTGATGACTCCTCCATGATTCTCTCTTCTCTCTAGGTTTTCAACACACTGCTCTTTCCTGATTCTCATTCTACCTATCTGACCACTCCTTCTCTGTCTCCTTTGCTGGATCCTCTTTCATACTGTGCTGTCTAATCCTAGGTGTGCCTCAATATTTTGTCCTAGGCTTTCTTCCCTTCTCCCCCTATACTGCTTCACTTCTTGATTTCATCAGATCCCAGGGATTTAATGATGATTTACATGCTGATGATTCTCAAATCTACCTATCCTGCCCCAAACTTTCTACAGACCTTAAAATGGTTGTCCAGTAGGCATCTAATACACAATGTGTCCAAAATAGAATTCACTACCAAAACCCAAACCCCTACTACCTTCTGTAGTAGCAAAACTGTAGAAAGCAAAACATTTCTTCAGTCACTCAGGCTCACAACCTAGAAGTCATCCTGGATTCCTCACTATCTCTTAACCTCTTCCCCTTATTCAAGCTTTTTCCAGGGCCTGTAAATTTTACCTTTGCAACATCTCTTTAACACACCCTCTTTTAACCACTGACATTGTTAAGAAGCTAGTGCAAGCCCTCATCACATTATGCCAGGATTATTGGTGGGTATGATGCCTCAAGTCTCTGCCTACTCTAATTTATCCTCCATTGAGCCACTCAATTGATTTTCCTGAATGTTTGTCAGATCAATTCACTCCCCTGCACTCCCCATACCACTTTCACTACTCAACAAACTTCAGTGACTTCCTATTGATTCCAAATACATGTTCTTTTTGAAGTTCAAAGCCCATCATAATCTAGCTTTTTCCTAATTTTTCACTCATCTTACAACTTATTCCCTACAATGTACTCTTCTATCTAGTGACACTGACCTCCTACCTATCCAACAAAGAAGACAGTCCATCTCTCCTATCCACTGTGGACATTTTCTCTGGTTGTCACCCATTCCTGGAATGCTTTTCCTCCTCTCCTCTGACCACTGACATCCCTGACTTCTTAAAGTTCCAATTAAAACATATTATACAGGAAATCTTCCCCAGTCCCTATTAATTCCAGTGTTTCCTTCTATTAGTTATTTATTTATCCCATGTATCCTGTATAGATCTAGTTTTGTGTGCGCTAAGTTACATGTTTTCTTCTCTATTAGATTTCAAGCTCCTAGAGGGCAAGAATTAAATTTTGCCTTCTCCCTCTTTTTTATTTCCAGTCCTTAGGCACTTAATAAATGTTTATCAATTTATTGATTGCTACTCCCTCAAAAATACCTATCTTCCTTTCCCATACCCTTTATCTGGCTATAATTCAAGGCTGAAATACACTTCCTACTTGACTCTACCTATTAAAATATACAATCTCTTTCATGGCTTATCTCAAATATCTCCTTCTATGGGAAAACACCAAGCTTTGAGTGTATTTCCCCCCAAAATTATCTCACATGTATTTTGTAACAATTTAACCTACATATATATGTATATAGATGCATGCATATAGATGAGCCTGTGTGGGTGCATGTGTACGTGTGTGTGTGTGTGTGTGTGTGTGTGTGTGTGTGTGTGTGTATTACCCTAGCTACACTGTGAGCACCTTGGGAGCAGGGACTATTTTTTCATGATTGTTTCTCCAATTCCCAGCTCATTGTTATTACTAAATAAATGCTTGTTGGTTACTTGGTGAATGGATAAAAACTAGCACTTAAACTATGTCTAAGAGGTAGAGGCCAGTAGAAAGGGAGAGGAAGTGTCTTCTGAGCATTGGGTTGGAGGTATAGAACAACATGGTCAAATTCTGCTTTAGGAAAATCACAATGGACATTCAATGAAAGGTGGATTGGTGAAGAAGAAACTGGAAGGGAAATAAGAAGACAAATTAAAAATCAAATTTGAAAGACTATTAAGGGAGCAGCTAGGTGGCTCAGTGAATAGAGCACCAGCCCTGGAGTCAGAAGGACCTGGGTTCAAATCTGGTCTCAGATACTTGACATACTTACTAGCCATGTGACCTTGGACATGTCACTTAACCCCAATTGCCCTGCCTTTCCCCCCTTCAACTCCCCCCAAAAAAGAAAGACTATTGCAATCATCCAGGTAACAGATAAAAGTCTGAAATAGTAAGCTAGTTATGTGAGTAAAGATAAAAGGATAAATTGGGGGAGAAAGGGGCAAGCATTTATTGAGTGCCTACAATGACTAGACCCTACACTAAATGCTTTGTAAATATTGTGTCATTTGGTCCACACAACAACCCTGTGAGTTAGGTGATATCATTAGCTCCATTTCACAGTTGAGAAAACAGAAGCAGATAGAGGTTAGGTGACTTGGCCATGTTCATACAGCTAGTAAAGCCAAATTGAAACACAGGTCTTCCTGCTTTATCCCTAACTCTACCCGTGTTCCTTCCTAAAAGCGTGAGAGATGATTCAGATGTAGAATAGGCATGGAAATAAGCTATAAGCTATACTATAGCTCACATAAAATAATGTTGTAATGACTTCTTAGTCACTCTTCCTCATCACCATCACTGTAGGCATAAGATAATGCAATCTAAGTGATTAGTAGTCTCAACGATGACACAAATATCATGCTTTGTGGAGATAGATTTCCATAAGGACTTGATTTATTCACTAGACCTCAGTCATTTGACTTTGCAGTGAAACTCAAATTGCAAAGTTATTTGGATCAGTGAAAGCTTTCAGAGTGTAAACCTCCACTCCAATTGGACCCTGGAGATTGAAGTTCTACAGCATTTGAACTGAGGGGAAAGCAGATGTTCTGCATGGATGGAGGAAAATCAATCATGATTCTCCATGTCTTTAACTCTGGTTTGTTTCACTGGGAGAACACTGGAATGGAAAAGAAGGCCAAGAAGGACTTAAGATAAAGAATGAGGATATGGATAAAAAGGGAAAGCAATTGTGAGGGGCTGGAGGAGATCTGAAGGATTTAGGAATTCTTTTATTTTTAACGTTGAAATTGGGGAGAGAATAAGGGAGAAACTGGGGAGATCAAAGAAGTCATTCAATTATTATAGGTAGGTATTGTGCTGAGCACTCTGATCAATTAAGGAGGACCTAAAGAAGAAGAAAGAATCAAACTGAAAGAGATATATTTAAGAAGAAGCTGAAGAGAATGAGAATGAGGAAAAGGATAAATGATGATGATGATGATGATGATGTATTTATTTAGAACTGTAAGGTTTGAAAAGCACTTTACATTAGTTATCATTTTTTTATCTTTGCAATAATTCCAAGACAGAATTATTATTGTGCCTATTTTATAGATATTATTAAGCACTTATTATGTGCCAGGCACTAGGCTAAGAACTGGGCATATAAATAAGATAAAGAAAGATGGTTCCTGCCCTCAAAGTGCTTATAATCTAATGAGAGAAGACAACAGACAAAAGGAAGCTGAAGAGATAGGAGGAACAGAATCCAGACATACCCAGAATTGTTCTTCCTATACTTCCTATAGCCAAACCAAACAGAGTTACTGACGAAAAATGAAGATGTAGTTACCTGGAAAGTTCTGTGCCCTTAATAAAGGTAGACTTTGGGAGGAGTTTATTGTTCCTATCTTGAGCTTTTCAATCAAATCTATTTTTCAGATGAGGAAACTGAGGCTGAGAAAATAATTAACTCCCTAAGGTTCACATAATTAGTAAAAGTGTGAGGCAGGATTTTAACTGGTCTCTCCATTCACTATATCCAAGCTAAGCACCCAACTACTTCAAGAACAGTCAAAGCTATGATAATTGACTGATTATTGATTGAATACAGCAGATAAAGAGAAGGCACTGAAGAAGAAAAGTCAATTTATAAAATGCACAAAACATATAAAACTAGGAGGAAGAACAGAAATATTGGGTAAAAAATTATAACAAGAGAGAATGTTGCTCCCTATCTAATTAACAAATTTATTAAATTAACTAAATTAGAAACATAATTAACCAGTGACAAAGTGTCATATTGGATTTTTAAAAAATCAATGTTTACATATAGGATGAGGAAGGCATGTCTAAGGGTATAGCAGTTCAACTCTGAAAGACTTGTGGATTTCAGAGAACTGAAATTTCACAATATGTCAATGTGAAATGGAAAAATAAAACAAAACAAAACAATGCAGTCTTACGCTGTGTGATTAATAGAGACCTGCTGCCAAAGACTAGAGAGGCTACATCCCAGCTATCCTCTGGGTTGGATTGTATTTGGAAAATTGCAATTGTCCTGTATTAGATAATTTAAGAACAGTTGATAAACTGGAGAAAATACAGAGGAGCACAGAATAAACTAAGAAGGGCATTGACCTCATACCATAAAAAGTATTTAGGATGGAAATGGATAGGACATGATCTGTCTGCAATTATTTTGAGGCCCCTGTACATAATAAGCCCCCCCTTTTTTTTTAGTAAATTGTTTTATACATCTTTGTTTCACTAAATTTCCCAATGTATCCCTCCCCCACACCTTCCTGTGGCATAATCCCTTATAACAATTTCTAAAATGAAAAAAATACAGTAGTAAAATTAACCAATATATCAAAAAAGTCTGTTCTAAGTCTGAGTGTTCTATATCCATAGTCTCACTCCTCTGAAAAGAAAGGGAGGCATCCCTTCTCATATATATTCTTTGGGGCCATGTTTGGTCATTTTCAATGATTTACAATGAGAAGGAATCCACTATTTCCCCAAGCAGTCATTTCCTTTTTGGATAGCAAAACAATTTAGGAATATTTTCTTTTATGCCAAGTATAATTTATCCTTGATGTACCTATTACAAATTTCTCCAGTTCTATCTTCTGTGGCCAAGAAGGATCAGTCTAATCCTTCTTCCACATGAGATTTCTGCATGCTTTAATGCTTGTATATAGTTATCATTTCTGCTCCATCTACCCTCCCCCTGCCCTTCAATTTTCTCTTCTTCAGGCTGAATATATCCAGTCCATTTACCTATCTATCTATCTATCTATCTATCTATCTATATATATATATATATGTATATATATATATATATATCATAACCTCCTGTATTCTCAATAACCTGTTTGCCTTTTTTGCATGTGTTCCAACTTGTCAAAACTTTTCTTGAAATGCATTACATAGAACTGAACAGAATATTTCACGTGAGGTTTGAGGAGAATGAATTATTATTGTGTCCCTTGTTCTAGGCACTATGTATGACTTAATGTAGCCTCATTCAGCATTGGCTTTTTTACCTGCCATGTCTTATTGTTGACAATTGAATGGTAAGCTCGCAGTCTGCAACCAATGATTTACAACTTGCTATGAATTTAAAGAGCAGCTAGATGGCTCAGTGGATAGAACACTAGCCTTGAGTCAGGAAGACCTGAGTTCAAATCCAACATCAGGCACTTACTAACTATGTGACTCTGATCAAGATTCTCAACCCTGTTTGCTTCACTTTTCTGATATTTAAAATGCTCTGCAGAAGGAAATGGCAAATCACTCCATTATCTTTGCCAAGAAACTCTAAACAGCGTCATGAAGAATTGTCCACAACTAGAATGACTCAACACTAACAAAATGAATTTAGAAGAATCACAAGATAGAAGTGCAATGAAGAGAAATGTTATAGAGTTTAGTCCTCAAAGAGCATGAATGTCCTCTAAAGTCTCCCTGGCAAATAGTCATCCGATTAGCCAAGAAAAATAGTAATTCTCTATTTTTTTTAACTTAACAAATAATTTACTAGTTAGTATAAGGCATGAATATGGCCCAGATCATAATCTTCATTATTATATATGTGACTTCGAAGTACAAAATTACATAATGTTATATTGAGAATCAAACTATTCTTCATAACATCACAACTGGGTATACAAATTTATCCTTGTGTGTCCAGCTAATTTTTCCACATTTGTAAACAGCTGCCTAAGGCATAACACTTTAGGAAGAATCACATAATATGGAGATAAAAATAACGTGACATAAGATGCTGGCTGTATCCCAATTGAATAATCTCAAAGAATCACATTAGGTATATTACTTATTTTGATGAGTTCTTTTTGAAGACACATTTTTAAAAAAATTTTCCATAATTGTGTGGTTTTGTTTTTAGTTTGATAGAAGCCTGTGATTTTGTATTTTTCATGTAAATAAATGGGACACAAAATTTCCAGATGATAAGAATTGGTAGTCATTTTTTTAATTTAGTTTTTATTTCTTTTCTTGTTTACATTATTCATTTTCATTACATTTTTTGAATTACACATTTTCTCCCCATCTTGCTCCTGCCCCAACCCCATAACAGCAATCCCACTGTAAAGCCCCTCCTCTGCTCTGCTCTCCTATTTTCTGGTAGGAGAGGAGGGGTCTCCCTATCCCAGCCCGTGTATATCTTAATTCCTAGTTGCAGGTATTGCAGAACTTTAAATTCTAGATTCTGTCTATTCCTCCCTTGTCACCGACCCCTACTAGAAGGACACTCAGTTCAGTACAGGCTATGGATGTGTGATTATACAGGAC
>CM053598.1:21237291-21255206 GCA_028646575.1 Pseudocheirus occidentalis
GAGAGACAAAATGGGGTTAATCATCCCATAAAAAAGAGGCAAGGGATAATGGTTACAACTTTACTTTCATTTACTCTCATTGAATTTGGCTTAGGGAAGGAAAGACATAAACTCTAAATTGAGTATCTTGCCACATAGGAGAATAAATGGGAGGGAAATGAGAGAGGGGGTGATGGAGGGAAGGGCGGGGTGGGGTACGGGAAGCATTCATCTCAGTAAAGGGACAGGAACAGGGTAGAGAACAAAACAAGGGGGGTGCAGGATAGGAAGGAGGGTCATACAATTAGCCTCTCACAATTTGCCCACCATGGAGATGTCCTGTGTAATTACACAGGTACAGCCTGTATTGAATTGCTGCTCCTCCAAGTGGGAGTGGGTGACAGGGGAGGAATTGCAAAAATCTAGTATTCAAAGCTATACAATCAAATGCAACTGGGAAATAATACATACAGGGAGGGGGGCAGTGAGCTCCTCTCTGCCCTACTAGAAAGCTAGAGGGGTGTTGGAGGAGGGCATAAAAGGGAACAGAGTGTGGGAGGGGTCTTACAGTGGGATCAATGTTCTGGGCTGGGGGGTAGGGACAAAAAGCAGAGAAAATTGGTAACTCAAAACCTTGTGGAAATGAATGATGTAACCAATAAAATAAATTAAAATTAAAAAAAAGAAACAAGCATTGACATCTGCTTTCTTGCTACATTCTAAGGAACATGAGAGCTTTCCATCTAACAGCCAAAATTTCCCATGCCTAATGTTTCGCCTTTTATGAATCTGACTTCATTGAGGGCAATGTCTGTCTTGCTATTGTATTTCTATCCCGAGGACTTAACATATTCTTTTATTCCTAGTAAAAAATTAATGGAGCACCTACATGGTATAGCAGATAGAGGGTTGTGCCTGGACTCAGAAGGATTCATCTTTGTGAGTTCAAATCAGACCTCAGCTACTTACTAGCTATGTGGCCCTGGGCAAGTCATGTAACATTGTTTGTCTCAGTTTGCTCATCCAGAATACAAACTGGAGAAGGGAATGTCAAACCATTCCAGTATCTTTGCCAAGACAACCTCAAATGGATTCATAAAGAGTTGAACATAACTGAAAAATGATTCAATGGCAATAAGGAGAAAAAAAGATTAATGAATGCTTTTTTTCCATTCATTCACCCCTCTTAAAGCTAATTAAGTCTAATTGTTAATGAAAACTATTAGAAGAATGTGACATTTTTAAAGGAGCAAGTCCTCAAGGTACTCTTCAACTCTGATGAAAGTAGTAGTCAATTTATCCTGTAGAATCCTGAACTTCTGAGAATAGGTTAGAATAGTAGTTACAGAGTATATGCTACCCCTGGAAAGTGGAGGAGGACAAGGGCTCCTAATTATGTTCACTGACCTTTCAAAACCATTTGAAACTAACAGTAGACACTGTTAGAGCAGCTACTAAGCAAGTTGTTTTGGATTTGGAAATCGACCAAGATTCCAAGGCAAAGACATGATGGTAAAGGACATTATGGTAATGACATTAGCTTTCCGTATTCATTTTGTGTTATGACTAGACTAAAGAAAGACTTCATTATGGAAGTGATATTACTCAATTTACTTTAGAACATTTACCCAGTGACCCAAAAGCTGGCATTGGACTGTGTTTTGGGACCTCTGGGGAAGGTTTTGATGTTTTAAACAGGATCAAAGAATTCAAAAATATTACTTAGAGTGCACTACACTCCTGAGAGAATCAAAGAAGATGGCATATAGGGAATTATTTATCACTTCTTGTAAGTTAAACCCCTCCTTTGCATTATCAGTTAGCCTACAGAAGATGAAGACTTTCTATACTATATACTATACATACATAATATGTATATGTGTATATGTATATACATATATATATATACATATACATATATTCTAATAAATGATCAATCAATAAGTGATTATGATTTACTTAAACAACATTCCAGGTAACATCCTGGGTTTGAGGACAAAAATAAATGAAGGACCCCTGTCCTCAGAGAGCTTATATTCTAACAATAATGATAAAAGTATAAATATACAATAGCTATAGAAAAGACACATGCAGAGCAGTCACAAGCTAGAGTCCATTCTATCCAGGGAGACAATATGTACTTCTATATTTATACAGTGAATACATACAAAATAGGAAAGGAGGGAACTTATACCTGGGGAAAAAAATAAAAACTGCATATAGAAAGTAGTCATTCAGCAGTCATCCAAACTATTTGGTACTGGCTAAGAAACAGAGTGGTATATCAATGGAATAGGTTAGGTATACAAGACAACATAGAAACTATATAGTCAATGACTATAGTAAACTACTGCTTGGTGAATCCAAAGACTCTAGCTTCTGGGCTAAGAACTCATAATTTAACAAAAACTGCTGGGAAAACTGGAAAATAGTATGGCAGAAACTAGGCATAGACCAACATTTTACATGCTACACTGAGATAAAATCAAAATGTGTACATGATTTAGATATAAAGGCTCATACTATAAGTAAACAAGGAGATTAAGGAATAGTTTACCTCTCAGATCTATGGAGGTGGAAGAATTTATGATGAAGCAAGAGATACAGAGCATTATGAAGTACAAAATGGATGATTTTGATTGCATTTAATTGAAAAGGTTTTTTGTACAACAAAGTCAATGCAATAAAGATTAGAAGGGAAACAGAAAGCTGGGAAATAAATTTTGTATCCATTGTTTCTGATGAAGGCCTCATTTCCCAAATATAGAGAGAAGTGAGTAAAATTGATAAAAATACAAGTCATCCTCCAATTGATAAATGGTCAAAGGATATGAACAGGCTGTTTTCAGAGGGAAAAAATGAAAGCTGTTTATAGTCATATAAAAATGCTCAGTATCACTGTTGATTACAGAAATGTGAATCAAAAGAACTCTGAAGTACCATATCACACCCATCACATTGGCTAACATGACAAAACAGGAATATGACAAATGCTGGAGAAGATGTGGGAAAATTCAAACACTAATGCATTGTTGGTGGAATTGAGAATGCATCCAACCATTTTGTAGAGCAATTTGGAACCATGACTAAAGGGCTATAGAACTGCAAACCTTTTGAACCAGGAATAGTCTTCCTAGTTCTATATCAGAAGGAGATCATAAATATGGGAAAAGTATTCACACATACAAAGTGTTTATAGCAGTTCTTTTTGTGGTGTCCAAGAATTAGGAACTGAGGAGATGTTCAACAATTAGAAAATAACTGAACAAGTTATGATACATAAATGTAATGAAACACTATTATGTTATAAAAAAAATGATGAGCAAGTAGACCAGAAAAACCTGGAAAGACTTATATGAACTGATGCTAAGTGAAGTAACCAGAACCAGAAAAACATTGTACACAGTAATAGTCACAGTGTGCAATGATAAATTTTTATAGACTTAGCTCTCTAGATCCTTAGCAAGAATCTGAGAAAACTACAAAAGACACATAATGGAGAATGTTGTCCACATCTAGGGAAAGATCTGTGAAGTCTTAATGGAGATCAAAGCATACTATTTGGTCTCTTTTTTTCCTTTTGTTGTTTTGTTTTTCTCTTGTGGTTCCTCCTATTGGTTCTAATCCTTCTTTCTGACATGAGTAATGTGAAGAAAAAAAAAGAAAGTGGTGTTATAGCTAAATTTTGATGGCAACAATGGACTGTGCAAGATGGAGGAAAGGAGGAAGTACCTTGCATTCACAGAGAGCAGGAAGTGGAAGAAGAGGCAGTGGTAAGTGCAAGCTACCCACATAGATATGGAAGATAAAGAGAAATGCATGAAATACAGTAAGAGGGTCAGTATAGCTGGACCACTGGGAACAGGAAAGAGAGCAATATATAATGAGCCTGAGTGGATAAGTTGGAGTTATATTGTGAAGGGTTTTAAAAGCTAAACAGAGTTAATTATGTTTTAACCTAGTGGTAATAAGAAGCTACTGGAATTTATTGATTAACAGAGTGATATTATCAGAGCTACTCTTAGCAGTAATGGAGGATCTGTTGGAGGAAGGAGAAATCTTAAACAGGTAGACAAATTAGAAATCCATTGTAATAATACAGATGAGAGGATATAAGAACCAGAACTAGGGTAGTGGCTATAAAGGTAGAGAGGTAGAAACACACATGGAAGATTGTAAGATGTTAGAAATAACTATGTTTGGCCACAGATTTGCTGTGGGGGAAAGGCAGAGTTGGGAGAAAAAGATGACCCTGAGGTAGTCATAGGATCCAGAGCTGGATAGAATCTTTAATAGCAAGTAGTCCAACTCTTCTATTATATAGATGAGGAAATTAAAGCACAGAAGGGTTAAATGACTTGTCTGTGTTTACACTGTTGGTAATTATCAGTAGCAATGTGGGAAGTAAAATAGCTTACCCATAGCAAGTAAAATTGTTGGGACAGAAAGTTTGGTGAACAAAGGAGTCACTGTGTGTGTGGATTCAGAATTGGATTTGAGATAAGATTTGGTAATTCCATAACTGGACTTGCTAGTTTTAAGCAAATATCATGAGTCAGAAAATCAGAACCATAATCAAGCCACCTGACCAACAGAATAGCAACCATTATAAATTAAAGTTCAGTCTTCCATTCACCAACCAAAAATGAAAAGGGGGAAATAGTCACAGAAAGGTTTTTTCAGTCAAAATTATAGAAATGATTAATGAAAACAAATATTTCATAAATATATAACACATCCTGATTATATGTATGTATATATGTGTGTATGTATACATGCATGTGTATACACACATGCACATATATGCATATACATGTATGTATGTGTATCTATATGTGAAAATATGCATATACATATGCGTATATACCTTTAAACATGTGTGTACATACATGCATGTGTATACATACACACATAATCTCACTGTAGCATTATTTTTATGGAAAAATTCATAATATTACATAATTTAAGAGTTGAAAAGGAAATATTGGGGAGGGTAGCCAGATGACCCTTATATTCACTTCTGACTCTAAATAGATAATATTATGATCCTGCAACCTAAGAGATTACAATTAGATGTAAGGTTCTTAAAGGAAGTGTCTTTTGCCTCTTTCTGTATCCCCAGCATGCAGCATAGTGCCTATAAAATATTAGCTGCTTGACAAATGTTTATTGATTGATTGCAGCCAAGTGAATTGACTTGTCCCTGATGAATACCATATACAACATACATGACAAGTAATTGTGCAGTTTTGTTTTATTTTTTGATGCCTACACAAAGAATGCATTAGGTATTGGGGCAGTGCATTCTGCTTTCAGACAGGTGGAATGATCTGCCTCTTGAAAGCCTGGTTTCCCCATTATCACATGTCATCAAATAAAGGATGACCAGTTAGCAAAAATATATACTTTCTTTCCTATGGGTCAGACTAGATGGCTACTGGAATCTCCTCTGACCCTGGAATTCTTTGATTTTATGAGATTAGATATTTAAACATAATTGTGAAGATCAAACAAGGTTATTCATTTAAAAGCATTTGTAATGATGAAGTATTGTTTATATTAAACCTTCTTTGACCCATAAAAAACATGTATCTCTTACAAATAGTTCAAGAATCTCATGATCTTGGAATCATTTGTCTGGCAATAGCAACTGCCAAAAATGAGACTAGGAATTCTTTGAAAATATCATTCCAAGTTTTGTTTTCATTCTAATTTTTATGAGTGAAGAATTAAACAATGCAGTGATAAGTTTGAGAACATTTTGGTTCATTGAAGAGTACATGAATCTTCCATTGATAGCAACCCTTCTATACAAACAAACTAATGTCCAATGTGAAAGTTTTTGAAGATCCTATACTTGATTGCATGCCACCATGGGGATGTGAGGTGGGAAGAGAGAGGGGAGAAAATTTGAAACTCAAGGGATTATAGAACTGAATCTTGTAAACTACAAGTAAATAAACAAATCAATAAAAAAGAAAGAAAGAAAAGCACATGAACCACTTGGGAAATTTAGTTCAATCAGATCACTTCTCAGCTAAAAATTTCCATTGAATTTTAAGATTTCCTCTTAAGCTTGTTTAATATGTGTGTGTGTGTGTGTGTGTGTGTGTGGACTAATACTACCTTTCATGTGCATAGTGCTAGCAGGCTGCTCACTGGAATGTTGATCAAAGACACACTGTTGCTATAATATTAACTCTCAGGGGATCATCTGAGGTTTAAAGTGGATATTTGGGATCAGTGAGACATTATAAAAGCATTTGTAAAAAAGTGGCCACAGAATTGCTCCAAAGTCATTCAGCACAAAGCTACTACAGAAGAATGAAACAAACAAAAAGTCTTATGTTTGAATTTGTAGAAAAGTCGCCACAAATCCACATACTTCATTTAATGTAATGGGGCATTGATCTTTAGGAGACTAAGTAGTTCAGACAAGAGGTGTATTAGGTCATGGTTGTGAACTTTAATTACACTCTGGTATAGCATTGCAATAATGGGATCAGTCACTGTCCATGTTTGTGAAAGCTATTTCTTTTAATCTCCTGCCTCTACTCTGCAACAAAGTGGACAATCTTATGGGCAAAAGCACAATTTGTGTAGAATAAGCTAAATAGGTCCTGAAGTCGCATCCTCTCACATGAAATGTGGTGTTTGTGTTTTTTCCTCTGGAATTCTAACTCAAAGCCCTTCCTTCCCCCTTGTGGCACTTACTTTCTACTTTCCATCTATGTTCTGGAGGACTGAAGATGCCAGGAGTTATACTGCTAAATTTAAACAGATATCCTCTATCTGTCTATCCATCTGTCTTGGCTATGACTACTGCACATGTTACAACTTCTTGGAGTCACAGGTGGGAGTTGAGCAATAAGTAGACGTCAGAGGCAGGTGAGCAGTCCTGGAAAGGAAGAAAGTCTCAGCAGATGGGCTAACCCAGGCTGAGCATAGACAATAGGAATTAAAACCATTGGTGAGTTAGAGGGATGCCTCCCCCAAATATCTGAAGAATTCTCCTGGTGAAATGGGTAGATGAAGACAATGTGTTCCAATGGCCATGAAAGCAGCTGAAGCAAGTGCCATGGACCACTTAGAATTTGGTAAGATGTTAGAGATGCCAAGGTTACCCACTGCACCCCAGACCATCACCAGTCATTCTAACTTTTGTCTTGTCACTGGACTTCAATGACTCTGGAAGATAGAGGGAGGCTAATGATTTCTGCAGCTCTGTCTTACTTAAATGCAATTCACATGCAAGTGAAGACATCATTCGTATGTGATATCATTGGTCTTCTTTGAAAATAAGGTATAAGCAATATCTATCTAATTGGTATGTCAATCTGTGTCTCAATTTCTAGGGATGTTTATGTTTGTTATCTATCCCTTCACTTTGAAGAGACAGACAGAAGGACATACAGACAGAGAGACAGGGAAATAGAGAGGTGGGTTGAGATAGATAGATCTCATAGTTATAATTCTAAAACATTTCATTGGATTTATTACCAAGTTTTTCTTAATAAAGGTATCTTGTCTCCTAAGTGTAAACAATATATATTTTAAAGCTTAAAATAATCACTAACAGATACCATGGCCTTTAACATGATATGTCAAGGCATTTAACTGCTGGATATCCATCTCCTCTTACTGACGGGATCAGTAATGCATTTAACAGTTAATGAACTGGAAATGCTATAGCATTTGAGGAATTATTTTACAGTACAGAAGTATATAGCTAATCATGTTGAAACTATATTTCCCAACACTTGAATAAGCCTTAGAGATTAGTTTTTGATTATGATGTATTTCTTTCTAGTTTTTTAAAAGTGACTCATGACAGATTCCCTTTTTGATTTGTGAGATCTTTTTCATGTCCTGAAATGTAATTCAGTATCTTACTCTTATAGTTCATTAGTTTAAACCAATGGACCACTTTTTATCCATTTCGGATACAGTTAGTGAAACCCATAGCTTTAACATGTGACAAAAAAGACATAATAAATGGTTGAAAAGTTTTCATTTTTACTTCTAATGGGATGATGCTGTATTTGTGCCTGAAAACATGGAATTAATTGAAATTAATAGACAAAATAAAATTAAGATGTGGGGCTATACATAGGAGAAGTCTTAGTTCTGAATTCAAAGATGATTTAAAATTGTATTAACCATTCACTAATATCACAAATACAATTTTGGGAAAGTATTTTAAGAAGACAAAGGGACATTTGGAGTGCCTCTAAATGGTAGTCACCTCCTAAGATTTTCGAGGTATAAGAGGTCTTGCTGAGAATCCAGGATTGTGGAATCACAGATTTGGAGCTAGAAGGAATCTTTCCCTCTAGTCTAGCCCTCTCCTTTTAGAGATCCTGGGATTATAGATTTAGAACTGCATAAGTGGTCAGCTATTATAAAATGCTCCTTTTACACCTGTGGACACTGAGATCCAGAAGATTTCGGAACCTACACAATGTCAGTGTATTTACGCTTATTGTTCCACAAATAACTATCTTAAAGTCAAAAATTTACAGTTAGAGGAAATATTTTTGGACCAGATTAGCAGTTCCATTTTTTCCCTAACTGGTAAAATCTGATTAATATAAATGTATTCCTTTTAGAAATAAACACAAGACATATTACAGATATAACAGAAGCATGGTAATGCCCTAATTGACAATGACGATTTAGAATTCCTGTATAACCAGGAAATCCTTTATGACATTTTGTGAGTCTGGAGTCAGAGTAAAGAATATAGAAGCAAACAATAGATGGCAACTAAAAGGAATGCCACGATTAAGTTTTTGTCAGGCTGCTAAGTAATCAAGAGCCCTTTCCTAAAATGCTATTGTGTCAGAGTGCCAGATATGGAGTGAGGGTGCCCTGAGTTCAGATCATGTTTTTATATATTAACTCCTCAGTAGACTCTAAACTCCAGGACAGAAACAAACTTCTCATCTCTACTAGTAACTACCATGATATGCTAAGCAGTTGACAACAATTAATACAGAGAGACTGAAAGAAGGTTGATTGTATGAACAATATTTCCTGGACAGTCTGTATATTTCACTGGGAAATCAAATACAACTCTAGTCAGAAAGGCATCAAGGGGTGGGCAACTTTAAGCCTCTATCAAGGCCACATGTGGCCTTTTAGGTCATTGGGAGTGGCTTTTTGACTAGTCCAAGGTTTACTGAACAAATCCTTTTATTAAGGGGATTTGCTCTGTAAAGGCTGGATTCAGTAACCTGAAATGCCTTGACTCAGCAGATTCCCCACCCTTGCATTAAACCATATAAGTAATGTATTTTCAAAAAACTTCTTTCCACTATGGGAAATAAGTTTAGTGAGATGAGAACAATTAGAAAGGGGGGCATGTGGCTTGTTGATTTCCAGCAACAGCTGTCCAGCAGCAGTTTATAAACTGGAAGAACTCCCATGCTGAGTCAGGGCCCTGCTGATGGGAGCCTCCTGACAAAAGCATCACAGGGAAAAAGAAGAGGAGGTGAGTGCCAGGGTTGGGATAGCAGGGCTTCAGGACTGGGACTGCAGAGCAGAAGCAGAAATCCTGAAGACGAGATGGCAGCAGGAGAGATGAGAGCAGGGTGCACTAGTGATGCAAGCACTACAGACAGCACCTGCCAAGAGGGGCAGTTAGAAAACTTTTGTCCTCCTGCACCCTGACATTCAGATCAGGATGGAGTATGCTGGCTTTGAAGAAAAATGTGGCTACTTTGCTCATACAAGGAAATTCTACGAAAGAGCTGTGGAATTCTCTGAAGATGAGATCACTATGTGGCCTTTGCAAAGTCTGAAGAAAATCAGAAGGAATTTGAAAGGGTATGAGTGAGTTACAAATGTGCCCAGATAGGATTTTGAAACAGGAAGATAAGGACTCTTTAAAAATTGTGTAATCTTTGAAAAGAAATTAGGGATAGGTAAGGTATTGAAAATATCATTGTGAGCAAATGGAGATTGCAGTCCAAAGGGGAGGTGAAGGCACAGACGTGATTATGATGCCTGGTTTGATTGTTTGTGGCTAATGAAAAGTGATGTGGAATGAGACACAGCCAGAGGAGTATAAAAGAGCCACTGTCAGCATGCACCCATCTAAGAGAAGAGGCACTGGAGGCAATATTAATTTTTCCTCCTCCTCCTCCTGCCCTCATCCTCCTCCTCCTCCTCCCTCCTTCTCCTCCTCCTCCTCTTCCTCTTCTTCTCCTTCTCCTCCACTTCCTCCTCCTCCTTTTCATCAACTGTGCACTTTGTGGAGGGTTCAAATCAAAAGATCCAATGAGGGACAGACAAATATATCATGCTTGCTTGGAACTGATTCACAAAAAAATTATCTTTGCCAAAATATGGCTACTGTGTACTCAGTTAGAAATAAAACAGAAAAATCTAACATTTGCCAGAAGAGCTTTGGGAACTGCTATTGACAAGGGCTCCAAAAACAAATTGTTTTAAGTCTACTTTGAAATGGAGCTGGACCTTCAAGAATTTAACCACTACCAGAAACTTTAGGAAAAGTACCTGGAGTTTGTGCCAGAAAATTGCAGAGTATGGATTAAACTTGCCCAGTTAGAGACATTTTTTGGAGATATTGAAAGAGTTTGAGCAACAGGAAAGATGGCTATTAGGCATCCGTGCTTAAATATTCCAGAGGTACTTTGCATATTCTGCGTTGATTTTGAAATTAAATAAAAAATCTAAAAACAAAACAATCAAACAAAAGAAAACAAGGAGACTTTACAGGAGATTGCATAATGAACATGACAGGTAAAGATGAGGGTTTTGCCCAGTTTGAGTTGTCTTCAGGAAATAAAGTTTAGCTAAATGCAGACAAATTTATGAAAAAACTTACACAACTATGAAAAGCTATGAAGAAGAGGAAGAAAGACATATTCCTAGAAGCCTGGCAAAACTGATAAATTTGGAACACAATCTCATAAGGAGGCAATGGATAAACTCAATTTATGAGCCCAAAAGGTTAAGAAGAGAAGAAAAGAACAGTTTTGATGCTCCTAGAAAAGTACTATGATTATTTCTTTCCAGAAAATGCTGCAAACAAGTCCAGGCTCAAATTATGGGCAAACTTTGGAAGAAACAGCAGCCAAAAAAGAACATCATGGAGCAAGATGTGGACAAAAGACATGAATAAAAGTGAATCTTGACTTCTTTTCCATGTTGTTATGTTTTTGTTATTTTTATAAATTCCTTCTCTGAAACTATTGTGACAGGAAATTTTTGTGCAGTATTTTTAGCACTGGTAAACCTTGTACTTTTTCTATGCTATGTATTTCAAATATTGCTGAGTTAGCATTGAGGAGATTGTAGATAAAGAGCATAAAATTTCTTTTAAAAACAAGAAGAAAATAGGGGCAGCTGGGTGGCACAGTGAATAGAGCATCTTCCCTGGAGTCAGCAAGACCTGAGTCCAAATCTGGTCCCAGACAATTGACAAACTTACTTCCTGTGTGACCCTGGGCAAGTCACTTAACTCCAATTACCCTGCTTCTCCCCCTCCAAAACGACAAAAAACAAATCTCAGTGTTAGCATTGTAAGTAGCATTAATGATCGTCTGAGGACATAGCTTTTCTTCCAAATCATCAAGGCAACACTTGGCTTTAAAAAAAATGTTTTTTTTAATATTAAAGAATTAAAAGAGGGTCCATCAATGTAATATCTATAGCAGGGTTTATTAATCATCTGCTGTCTGTAAACTTATTTTTAAAAATTCTTTGAAAATGGATCTTAATATAAATGGTTTCCCTAAAATGTCTCTGTATTTTACTATATTCATTTACAATCATTATTCTGAAAGGCTCCAAGAACTTCATCAAACTGACAATAGGATTCACGACCAAAAAAGGAAAAAAATCATGCTAAGAATTCTTGATCTAAAGGCTTGCAAAAGCTTTTATGCCCTTCTTGACTCCTTTCAAGTCCACTCTAAAATTCTACCTTCCCCAAAGAGCCTTTCTTGATCTCTTTTAACACTAATGCCTTCCCTCTGATGCTTCTTGTTACTTTAGCATGAATATGTTTTATATGTTTGTAGTTGTTTTCATGTGGTCTCCCTCAATGGACTGTGAACTACTTAAGACCAGAAATCATTTTTGCCCTCCTTTTTATGTTCAGTGCTTAGCAACTACCTGGGATATGATAGAAAACTAATAAACATTTGTTGCTTTACACTGCAAAATGTTTGGCTTAGATTATTGCATTTGGATCTCATAATAACATGGTGCTAATGCTACAGGAATGAATGTTCCCATTTTGTAGATGAGAAAACTGAGGATGAAGCAGGTTATATGACTTCCCCATAAATGGTAGATATCAGTAAAAAAAAAATACCTAAATGCAAGTCTTCCATTGCACGTGCAGTGTTCTCTTCAGTAAACCACCTACATCTACTACCACTAATGACTGTACTAACTGCTACAATATTCATGAAACTCCCAGCAGTAGACAAAGAAAAATGAACCAGAAGACATTTAGTGAATTGGAGTTATTGCTATAATAGAAAGCATCATGCTCATCTGCTATTCCTCTAAACTTTTTTAGAGGATAATTTCTACTCTGTGTAAAAATGATCATGATTTTTCTTGACTTCCCAAGGGTCAAAGATGGATGATGTTTTTTCTTTAGGAGAAGATACAGTAAAGAAAGCTAAATGGAAAAGTCAAAGAATTAGATTTAAGTATCGGTTTTCTATATTTGTACTTCCTGAGATTGCATTTGTACAATTCCAAGCAATAAATTATTCAATACCTCGAGTGAGTAAAACACTATGCACATCACTGAGGAAGTGGCAATGTTGAAGCTAAACGTGTTTGCACTTGAGACAGCAGGGATAGCATTTCTTTCACCTAGAAGTCTTATTAGGTCAAAACTTTATGTTTGCAAGTCAGGACAAAATGGTAGAAAAGAATTATCTGAACAATATTTGTGTGCAAAAAGAGGACCATCCGGTCTAAAATTTTCTGAAACAAGTGGACACATTTATGATCTACTGTTGACTAAATAATATGTAATCTAGATTTCTTCTCATTCCCCAAGGAAGGCCTAAAAATAAACTTTCACAATAGACAAAATATAAAACATAATGCATTAAACAAGCCATAAGCCAAAAGCTAGAATCATCTTCTGATATTGTGTTGTCTAATGTCTTCATTCTGTAAATAAGGAAACTAAGACCCAAAGAGTTTAAGTGATTTGCTCAAAGTCAAACAGGTACTTAAAAAAAAGATAGAACTAGAATCAATTTTAGCATCACAGGTTGACTTGAGACACTTGAAGTCATTTAGTACAATACTTTTAAGTTATAATTGGGAAAACTGAGGCACAGAAGTTAAATGAGTTGCCTCTTATCACACAGGTATCAAGTGGCAGAAAAGGGATCTGAACCCACATTTTCTGGTTTCAAAATTCTTTACACTACCAACCATTGTCTCTTGATCTTAACTGAATCAGAGTCAAAATCTTTCCATGGTTTCAATGCAATAAGTGCGAAGACCTTTGTTTTCTATTTTCCTTTCCAGTTGATATTGTTAAGGAATAGATGAATTTCAAGATTTCATTTAGTCTTCCTAAGGAGATGTTGAAGAATTATGATCAAATATAAACATTTATAAAGAAATGCTTGTGAAAAAAAACATATCTCATTAGGGATCATACAATCATAAATTTAAAGTTTGATTAGAAATTGGTACCATTTATTAATGCCATAAAATCCAACCCTTTTGAAATAAGATTAATTTTGTCTTATTTTAAATTCGAGTAGGACTATCACTAGTGGACAGAAATTGGGATTCACCACCTGGATATACTGAATTTGGGCTCAAGTTTTTAATTTCATCAAAGCATTATGATGATTCTTATACCTCTTAACAATTATTCTAGAAAGTCATGAAAACTTAGACTTACATGCCACTGTTTTCTCTAATAATTCTTTTGGTTACTTTCTAAACTACATTAAAATTTAATTTAACAGGATAGCTGATGGAGTAAGTAGAATATTAATGTGAATCATGTGTATTATTTATGAGACAGGTCCAGAGAAACATGGAAAATGCATTTCTAATAACATAGATGTCATAGTTGTTTAAATCCACCTCCATGACCAGATGGAGACATTTCTCATAGAAACATAAAAGGGTAATAGTGAGGTAATGAACATATTGTAATATTTTATGTATATATTAATGACATCATGCAAAATATTATTTCATGCATTGATGTGACATTAATATATTAATACCATAATATTACATTAATAATTTATGTTATTTTGTAATATCTTTGTCATTTGGGATATTTTCATAAATGACTTTTGCCTTCCAGAATAGAAATATAGGGACTGAATTTGGGAGTCATGACACCTTGAGATGAATCCCAAATGTGCAACTTACAGAACTTTTGTTTTAAGGCTACTGTATATTCTTAAGTAAATTAATCTGTCTATCTATGCCTCAGTTTCATTACATGAAAAACTAAAGAACTGCACAAGATGATCTCCAAGGCCCCTGCTAGCTTTAAATCTTTTTAATTTGTGTACATATGGGTGGGGGGATAAGTTGCAAGAAGTAATATGCTTAACATATTTTGTGAAAAATATATTAGTGCACTAGAATGTGCAGAGATTAATCTTTATAATCCTCAGGCACATAAATAATAATATAAATTTTCCATTGAATAAAAGGGAGAAGAAGGAGGAGGAGGAGAAGGATAAAGATGAAGAGAAGGAGGAGGAGAATAAAGTTTGCCTTTAGCTATGGAGCAACTTGGATTTTCAGGAATTTTGATACTGCAAGAATCCCTCACACCTCCTCTCTTTGATAGTCATATAAGGCATCAAGTGTAACCTATATTTGCCCAGGTATTCTTCCTATACCTTTTCTGACAAGGAGTCATCTAGACTTTTACTTTTACTTATAATCTCCGAATTAGGGTAAACCCATTCCACATCTAAGCAAGCCTCTCAAGTTCCAAGAGCTCTAATGATTAGAAAGTCATGTTTGTTTGTGGTTTTGCTTGTCTTCCATGTCAAAACTAAATCTACTTCTCTGGACCTTTTAACAATGTTGAGAGATCTGTTTGTTTGTTTGTTTGTTTTTGCCCCAGGTTCAACAAACATAATCTCTCTATTATGGGGCAGCCCTTCTAACCAATACAGCAATTTTGAGCCCCATTCCATTGTCTCCTCTCTAAATTAACTTTTCCTACTTTCTGTTATCATCTCCCAGCCTGGTTTTTCATCCTGATTGCCCTTCTCTGAAGGTTTGGCCTCAAAAATCCTCTTCCTAAAATATGAATATGGAATTACTGATGAAATTTGATGAGGGCTCAATACACCAGGACCTTCTTATTTCTTGGCACTATGCCCTTCAATGAAGCCTGAGGTTTTTGTTTGTTTGTTTTTTGCTTGTTATTTTGTTTTTGTTTTGTTGTTGTTGTTGTTGTTTCAGCTTTTGGACTGCCATATTACAATACTGACATATTTTAAACTTTTGGTCACTAAAATTCACTTATCTAAATTATGCTATGTTTATTAGCCTTACTTCTCCAAATTATTCCATAAGCAAGTGCTCTGGATAAATATATTTCACCTTTTATTAGATATTTAAATCCTATAGAATTTGTGCATTTAATTTCAAAATTAATAGCAATAATAAAAAGCAGGCTACCAATCTTGCCTGGCCTTCTTAAACTCACTTTATTAATATTTTTTAAATTGATAATCCCATTTTAATATAATTAATTTTCCTTATAATTTTAATGTTCTGTTGTATACATTTAAAAACATTTTTTGAAAAGGTCTCCAGAGACTTTACCAGACTGGGTCACAGGTATCCAGACCATGAAAAATGCCATGAACCCTTGATCTAGTCCAAAGCTATATTGGAACAAAAGTGATGGACAAAAGGTGATCTAACCCAATGAGGGGACGTGATCCTCCTCCCAACGTAGCCCATCCTACATATCACAAGAGATAATAATTGAAAAATGCTTAACACAGTGTATATAATAAATGCTATACAAGTGTTAGCTACTATTATTGTTAGTACAATCAAACTGCTTTAATTGTGGGGAGGATTTTTCTCCCTTACATAAATGTGTCTTTATATTGTTCCTCATTCTATCTGGAGCATATTCTGCCATCCTGCTCCTCACAACTCATCTAAGTTTGGCACTGAAATGCTTTAGATGTTATGCAATACTTAACATATATCATGTCATGAGAGTCAAATAATGACCCCATCTCTTCTTGTATTACAAATGAGGAAACTAAGTCTTAAGGAAGTAAAATAATTTGCCTAAAGTCAAACAACTTCCTTTTATTGCGGAGGGCACTGCCATCTTCCCAATCACTCAGATCCTTCCTGTCATCCTCAATTCCTTACTCTAATCCCCCATAATCAATCAGTTGTTGAGTCCTATTATTTCTATCTTCATAATATCCCTCTTCTGCATGCTGCCATCCTGCTGGTGCAGGTCCTCATTACCTCACACCTAGATTTCTGTAATAGCCTGCTGTTTCATATCTGAGCCTATTTTCTCTCTATTCCATTCTATCTTTCATTCAGATATCAAAGATATCTTCTTAAAACTGACCACATTACCCCTTATTCAAAAATTCCAGTGGCTTTCTCTTTCTTCCATGATCATGTATAAGTAAAATCATCTTCACTCCTTCCTATCTTTTCAGTCTCCTTTTATCTTACCAACCTCCATATAATGTGAAATCCAGGGACACAAACCTCCTTGCTAAATCTGACAAAAGACAGTTCATTTCCTGACTTTTGGACTTTGGGGGAGCTGTCCCCTATTTCTAGACCCCTATCCATCTTGATTTCTGTCTCCTGGCTTCTCTGGTTTCCTTCAAATTCTATGGATTCTTTCCACTAAAATTTCTCCTTGTGTAAGAAACCTTTCTCAGGCCTCCTTTATCTTAGTGCCTTCCCCAATTTGTCCAGTAGAGATCTTGTCAGTGTATAGTGTTTGCCTGTTGTCTTCCTCATAAGACTGTAAGCTCCTTAAAACCAAGAATTCTTTTTTTCCTGTCTTTACTTCCTTTATTACCCCAGTGCTTAACATGGTGTCTAGCATATAATTAGGCACATACTAAGTGTTAGTTGCCTGGCTGGCTGATCACTAGTATTGGAACTGATATTTAAACACATATCTTTCTGGATCAAATTTTATAATTCTATTTATAATACTTTATAAACAGAGTTCCACAGAGATAAAAAATTAAGTAATTGACGGGCAATATCAGCAAGCAAAGGAAGGAAAGTAAGAAAAGCAACTGAATTTTAGATTCCTTCTTTGGGGACAAAAAGGATCAAAGCATGGAACTGGAGGAAGACAAAACAGTCAGAACGCCCACACCAAAAGCTTCCAAGAAACATGAAGACTGCCTTAAAGCCATAGATCAGCTTAAGATGGATTTTGAAAACCAAATAAGGGAAGTGGAGGAAAGAATGGGAAATGAGAATGATGCAAGAAAATCATGAAAACAGGGTCAACAACCTGAATGAAGAAAAAAACACCTTAAAGAACAAATTAACTCAAATGGCAAAAGAGGCCCAAAAAGCCAGTGAAGGGAAGAATGCCTTAAAAAGTCAAATTTGTCAGGTGGAAAAAGAATCTCAAAAGCTTTCTGAAGAGAATAATTCCTTCAGAATTAGAGTAGACCAAATGGAAGCAAGTGACTTTATGAGAAATCAAGATACTATTAAACAGATACAAACAAATAAAAAATAGAAGGCAATGTGAAATATCTCCTTGAAAAAAACACTGATATGGAAAATAGATCCAGGAGAGACAATTTAAAAATTATTGGAGTACTTGAAAGCCATGATCAAAAAAAAAACTTAGAAAATATCCTTCAAGAAACTCTCAAGGAAAATTGCCCTGATATTTTAGAACCAGAGGGCAAAAT
>CM053598.1:21265729-21291252 GCA_028646575.1 Pseudocheirus occidentalis
CCTATACATGATTGTATGCCACCATGGGGGGGACGGGTGGGGGATGGGGAGGAAGGGGAGAAAAATCTATAATTGAAGTGACTATGGAACAGAATCTTGTAACCTAAAAGTAAACAAACAAGTCAATAAAAAAAAGAAAAAAAAAAGGAACATATTTTGATACCAGCAGGTAAAAAAAGCTCAAAAGGAAGCCAAAATCAGTCAGCAAAGAATTCCCCTTCCAAATCCTAAAAAAACCATTCACAGAAGAGGTCCCCTTTAATCTACCTGGATTAAAGTTAACCCAAACTCTCCAAGTCTACACCGTAGTCTCCATGTCCATAATAGTCCTTGTTGATACTGTGGGACTGTGGGAAGGTATTACAGTATTCAAGGCCACAATATCTCTTCACTCCCTTATCTCCCATATTCCTTTTTTTGTCATTGTTTAATTCTTTTTGTAGTGTTCAACTCTTTGTGATCCCATTTGGTGTTTTATTGGAAACATACTGGATAGGTTTTCCATTTTCTTCTCCAGCTCATTTTACAGATGAGAAAACTGAGTTAAACAAGGTTCAGTGACTTGCCCAGGGTCACAAAGCTAATAAGTGTGTGAAGCTAGATTTGAACTCACAAAAGTGTATCTTCTTGACTCTAGACCTAACACTCTATCTACTGTACCACCTAGCTGCCCCCACTTTATTACTGAGTATTGAATAAATATTTACCTTTTAAAAAGAAAAAAAAATCAATGACAGTTCTTTACATGAGATCCTCTGCCTTCACTAATCTCAATTTTCACTCTTTGACTTTTCATTTATTGAAAGTTCTCGCTCCTTATCTTCTCTTGCTGGATTCCTTGGCATCTTTCAAGTCTCAGATTACATTCCACCTTCTTCAAGATGTCTTTTCTATTAAGTCACTTCTCTCTAAAAATTTGTCTAGTGTCTATGTGTGTGTGTGTGTGTGTACACACACACACACATAGTTTATCATGACTTAAGTTCAGTATTTACCTAATTAAATTGCTATGTTTATCTATGAGTATATATTCTAGAACCTTCCATATTGTAATTTGTATTGTGTAAAACTCAAGAAGTATTATTGAACCAATGAATTTGACAGTTGTTAGTAACTGATCATAACTGGGCAGTTAGGTGGGGTAGTAGATAGAGTTCAGGGCCTGGAAACAGGTAAACTGAGTCCAAATTCAGCCTATGTGTAACAATAAGCAAGTCACTTTATCTTTAAAATGAGATGGAAAAAGAAATGGCAAACCACTCTACTATCTTGCCAAGGAAACCTAAAATGGATTCATGAAGTCAGCCAGATTGGCTATAAATGTTTCAACAGGAACAACAACAAAGTAACTGAAATGGTCTGCTAGCCCGGCGCAAACAAACACAAGTTACTGGACATGTCGTTGCTTGAAGACACAGAGAGTCAACAAGCCACCTATTTCAGTTCTGGATAATTCTTATTGTTTGCAAGTTTTCCTGACATCAACCCCAATGGAAATTATTTATATTAATATATGAGCCTTTCAGCATCCCTTTATACATCAGAAAACTAAAGGCCAGGGCAAGTAATAATCGTGCAACCAAAAGGAATAGTTGTCCAAATTAATGTTTTATACTTGTGATATAACTGTAGCAAAAAAATTAAAATATGGATATTTAAAATGGTAAGTTTCATCTGGGTAATAAGAGGAAGAGCCCGAATTTAAATCCAGCTCCCCCAAACCCCCAGTTGTCTACACTACCATCTTAAGAAGTTAACCAGTTCAGTTCCTTCAGAGGCAAATCTGGCTCAGGTAAGGTACTTGCCTAAGGCCACAGACACATGATTATCAAAAAAATACTAACATTCCTAAAGCATTTTAAATATCTAATAGAATTTTTCATGTATTTGCTCATATGAACCTCACAAAAACACTGTAAGTATAGGTTATTCTATACTAATTGGAGTATCATTAGTTCTGTTTGATGAGGAAACATGGGTAAAGAAATTAAGCAACCTGCCCTTAGCCAATCAGTTGATGTGTAACAGAGGCGACATTTGAACCCAAGGCTTTGCTTGTCAGGTGCAGCAACTTCTCTGCTACTAATCTCTGCTACAGGATTTGAAGCAAGGTCTTCTGTTTCAGTTGTCATCATTATGTTGCTTTGACCTTCAAGTGGCTGGCACTTGGAGACAGTCATATGTTGGACTCAGGGAAAATTACTAATCCTGTCCTACTCTTCCTAATTTCCTCCGATCAAAGGGTCAGCTCAGAGATGCAAATCCTTCACTAGTTATTATGAAGCAATATTTGCTGAGCATTTGATTGATAGGTAGCACAACTGATTAGAATCCTAGACCGGAGTCAGAAAATCCCGAGTTCAAATATGGCCTCAGATACTTACTAGCTATGTAACCCTGGGCAAGTCCCTTAACCTCTGTCTGCCCCAGTTTCCTCAGCTGTCAAATACTGAAAATAACAATAGGACCTTCCTCCCAGTGCTGTTCTGATTATTAATATAGATAATATTTCTAAATTTGGAATATTGTACTTGGTACATTGAAATCTTTCCAAAAATGCTTATTTCTTTTCTCCCTCCCTCCTTTATTTCCTCCTTCTCTTCTTTTTTTCCTTCCTTCCTTCCTTCCTTCCTTCCCTCCCTCTCTCCCTCCTTCCTTCCTTCCTTTTTTCTTTCCTTCCTTCCTTTCTTTCTTCCTTCCTTCTTCCTTCCCTCCTTCCTTCATCCCCTCCTTCCTTCCTCACTCCCTCCCTCCATCCATCCCTTGTTAGAATTTGGTGCATGGTTCTGTTCTACAGCAGAGTTCAGATAGTCCAAATCTGTTAAAGTGGGTTACTGTTAAAGAAAAAAGAAAACAACAACCTTGAAACTATGGTTTCCGGCTTCCCATATGCTGTACAAATTGAAAGGACTTACACATAAATGAGAATTTTAACCAAAGGACTAGAAAGGCCCTCTAAGGGTCATCTAGTCCGTTTGCTAAGCAGGCCCACATTGTATGCAGTCCCAGGCTATAGTAATGACCTCCAGAGAAGAGTAACCTCACTCAGTGACCCATTCCAATGTGGAAGAAGTGTCTGAGCAATAATGCAGAGCTTAGATCAATCTGAGCCTTTGAAATGTCTGTGTTTGAAGTGGGGCTCTTGAGATGAAGGGCTTTATGGCCTCATATTCTGATCTTTATGCCGCTGCCCTTTTTTTCTTGACACTTTCATGTAATTTTAGTCGTATGGTAAAATTATCAAGTATTAATGCCGCCTTCCAATTTAATTTATAAAACAGAGGACCTAGATATGCCTTAAGAAAACATCCAAACTTAATTCCATGATAATATATGTAGTGTCTACTCTGTGTAAGCACTGTTTTAGTGATTGTGGGAGAAGGGACGAACAGGTAGGAAATGTTTTGACTCCTTAGGACTTTAAAGCAAAATAATCAGTCTCACAAGGAAATAAATGATCCATTTCCCCACATATTAAGCAAGTCTTGCCATAGGCTCTACCCTGGGCTCCCTTTTCTTCTTCTTCCACTTTGTCACTTGGTGACCTCATCAGCTTCTTTAAACTCTTTAATCATTTCTATGCCGACAATTCCCCAATACGTCTATGGTTTTAACTTCTCTTCTGAACTCTAGTCTCATATCACCAAATAGCTGCTAGACTCTACACTGATGAATATGTCCAAAATGACTTCCATTTCCATAGGTACCTGTCCTTTTCCAGTTTCTGTCAAGGACACCATCATCCTTCCAGTCTCACAGATTTGCTTCTTCAGAATTGCTCTTGTTTCCTCTCTCTCCTTTACCCTCCCACTGTCCACATATATACCAGTTCAATTGATTGAGATTCCTCCTCCCTCTCTAATGTGACTTTTCTCTTATCTACAGCTTCCCCTTGACTCACACAGCCCCTACCTTGCTTATTGCACAGCCCTTCATTACTTCTCCTTCTGATTTTTTAATAGCTTCTTAATTGATGTCATTACCTTTCTCTCTTTGCCAATTCATTCTGCACAAACTGCTGAAATGATTTCCCTAAAACATTACTCTGACAATAGCATTTCATCATTTCATTACCCATGATTTTGGACAGGCTATGCTCCACAACTGGACTATGCTTCCTCTCCCCTACTTCCACCTCTTAGAATCCCTGGCTTCCTTTATGGGACAGTTTATATGACATCTCCTACATAAGACCTTTTCTGATGTCCCTGACCTTCCTCGGATATCAGTGAAATATTCCTCTTAAAATTAATTTGTTTCTATTGATCTGTATATAATACACTTCTCATCTCACACACACTCAAACCCACACTTTCAAATGGGTGCCAGGAACATATTATTATCTTTTTTCTTCATCTATCATTTTTTGTTCCTTCTTTGTTTCCTTGCTTCCTTCCTTCCTTCCTTCCTTCCTTCCTTCCCTCCTTCCTTATTTCCTTCCTTCCTTTATTCCACTCTTCATTTTTCTAATCTGTGGTAATTTTCATATAGGAGGGATATGAAAATTTTATTGCTTTCGAGAAATGATTTAAGTATAGACCAGACAATTACCCCTGGGAGAGGAAGGAGAAAACATTTCAATTGGAAATAAGCAGCATCAATTTTAGAGGGGAGAATGGGTTTCACTTAGACCAAGAAGTCTGTGTAGCACTTGGATAGACCAAGGACACTCTGAAAGGAAGGAAAATGAATAAAACATCTGGAGATATGAATGATCAAATGATCAAAAATCAAATGATTTAGCAATGATATGGTAAGAAAATTGTCCTCACCAAAGGGTAAAGGTCACATTGAGTATCACTGGGAAATATGGTCAGCCAGAAAGGAAAGGAGTTCAAATCTTAGTTCTTGGCCAAAATAATTCTCCTGCTGAGTTACTACATTTGTTGTTCTGGTTTTAATGGAGGCATTGCATAACCTGATAAAATGAACAACACTTTTCTTGCTCTGATATCCATCTTTAGTATTTTAATTGAGATAGCAAATGACTGCAGTGATCCAGAAGGATGCAAATGACATATTTTAATTAGCACCACTGTGAAATAGATTATTTTACTGTTCTTTTTTAAGTGACATGAGGAAGTGATTGTATCTTTATGCCACTTAGGTGGTTACTAACTTGTACATGGGGAATGGGGGTAAGGCAAAATGCTGATGTTTTTTCAACCTTAGAGACAAATTAAGGAAATCTGGGGACCCAACTAAAATAGCATTTAACATTTACACTAATCTTCCCCATATGTTTCAGAGATTCTTTTAGATAGAGCTAGAAGACAATGTATAGATAAGGAAATCAAGGCAGTAAGAAGAGAAGCAAAGAGGCCAATCAGTGCTGGTAAGTCGAGGGAGGGAGACTTAATTGAAAGAACATTTGACCTGGATTCAGAGGCCCCTAAGGCAAATGTTTCTGCCACTGAAATTTGTCTTCAACAGTTTCTCACACATGATGTTCCATCTCCCATTTCCATGTTTTTGCCCTGGATATTCTCCATGTCTCTATTATACTCTCTTTTCATCTACACTTCTTAGAAACCTTGATTTCATTCAAAATTCAGATTAAGAGCTAAACTGACATAAATCTTTATTTCCCTCTGATTTTTTTCAGTTACATTTCATTTTGTACATATTTCAGATGATCATATTTCCCTCAATTTTTATTCATTTTGTAAATATGCTACATATTACCCCCTCTCTGTTTCTCTCTCTGTCTCTGTCTCTGTCTCTCTCTTTGTCTCTGTCTCTCTGTGTCTCTCTCCTCTCTCTGTGTGTCTCTCTGTCCTCCCTCCTCCTCTCTCTGTCCCTCTGTCTCTGTCTCTATGTCTCTGTCTCTGTCTCTCTGTCTGTCTCTCCCTCTCTCTCTCTCTCTCTCTCACACACACACACACACACACACACACACACAGAGGATTTCTTCTTATCAGAATGTACTTTAAGATAGGTACATTAAGACAGACATTGTTTCTCTTTTTTCCTCATATCCTCAATGCTCAGCACAGTGTCTGCTACATAGAAGGAATGTCAGACCTACTTCATAAATGATTAATTGCCTGGGCCCCTGTTCCTCCACTATATACAATAAAAAGCCTGGACCATATGATCGTATCATCTCCTATTTGTCCTGTATGTAGCTTACTTTATACATACTTCTTTGACTCTTGTCTCCCACATAGGATTGTAAGCTTCTTGAGGGCAGAGACTGTTTTGTTGTTGTTGTTTTTGTCATGTTTTGTGTCCTCTGTGATTAGCTTAGTGTTGGGCACATTGCAGGTGTTTAATGAATGATTACTGAATTGAATTCCAGTTGGGACATTCAGTATTTTCAAGTAATACTTTCTATTATACTGCTGATCATGGTTTTTTAATATCTGTCCTGTTATGGCCAACCTTTAAAAAAGTTTTTGTGTGACTATGCATTTATTTCTGTAAGAAGAAAGGAAAGATTGTTTGGAGCAGATGTTGATAGGTCTGAATCCCAGAGGGAAAAAAACTGACAAAAAGACATGTAAGGACAGTGAAAGAAAATAAAAACATAAGCAAAGGAAGTACATAAGGAATGTTCCTTGAAATTTCAGGGCTGGCTTTCTTTTAAATATTCATTCACCCAGTGAAATTGCTTTCACCCTTGTAGAGCATGGAGCGAAAAAGTAAAACATATGTCCTTGATGCACACTTGGCTTTAATAGACAGAAAAGTGAAGGAAAATGCCTCAGGTTTCAAAGAATGTCATCAATAGTCATTCTTTCACCCTTATGTCTTCTTTATTTTTGGAGGGGGGAAGGCAGGGCAATTGGGGTTATGTGACTTCCCCAATGTTACACAGCTAGTAAGTAATAAGTGACTGAGGGCAGATTTGAACTCAGGTCCTCCTGACTCTAGGGCCAGTGCTCTATTCACCGAACCACATAGCCACCTCCTCCCCCTTTATTTGTTCTTGAGAAAGTATTGCTGGAGAACAAAGTGTCCACAATCCATTATGAAACACTTGAGCTCAAATCCTACCTGTGACACTTATTGGTTGTGTCATCTTGGGTGAGTTCCTTCACATCTCCGAGCCTGATATTGATCACAGGGCTGTTGTGAGGTCTGAAACAGAAAATATGGGGCCTTAGAGCACGAAATAAATATCTGCTTCTATTATTACCATGAGCTAGGGACTTTAGAACACTGAATAAATGTCTTCTTATGTTGGTACCATCCTTTGTCAACAGGATCAGCATCAGCATCCTGCTGTCTCGTGGTAGATGACAAAGGTCATAAAAATGCCGGTGACATAACTTCCAGTCCCAGCTCGGCCTTGTGTTTCCTATGTGTTTTCTGAGAAAAAAAAGAAGAGAAAACAGAAGGACTCTTCACTGAAGAGCTGGAACAAAGCTTAATTTTCATAGGCTTTCATCTTGAAGCAACCTTCTCACAATGCTTGAAATGTGGTAAGAAACGTGGTTTTGTTCATTCATCAAATATTACCCAGTCCAAATTCATCATGTTATATAAACAAAAAGGGAAAGAGAAACCTACAGAAGTGAAGTGGCAGGACTTTAGAAATGATTTAGTTACAACATTTTTCATTAACCCTTCTTTGCAAAGAATGTTAGAAATGAAAAGGATTGTGAATATTGTCTAGTATAGGGTTTCTTAATCATGTGTGTGTGTGTGTGTGTGTGTGTGTGTGTCTTTAATAGTCTATTATGTCAGTTTGTGGAAGTCTAAAGAACCCTTCTCACAAGTATATGTTTAGATTATGAGTGGGTAATCTATAGTTTTGAGACCACATGTGGCCCTCTAGGTCCTCAAGTGCAGCCCTTTGACTGAATCCAAACTTCACTCAAAGGGACTCAGTCAAAAGATTCAATCAAAGGGTCATCACACTTGAGGACCTAGAGGGCCACAGGCAACCTTGAGGCTGCAGGTTGCCTATCCCTGGATTAGATAGATAAAATAAAACACAGAATTTTCATATGTGTGTGTACGTGTTAATTATTTTAAAATAAAATTGTCAGAATAAGTTTTTTTTTTAAGTTCATGGATCTCAGGTAAAGAATCACTAGTCTAGTCCAACCCCTTTTTTTTACACATCAGGGAACAGATTTCCAAATAGTTGATGTGACTTCCTCAAGACCACAGATGTCAAAAAAACCTTAGGTGTAGGGAAGGTTTTTGTTGTTGTTAGTTGTTTCAGTTGTGTCTGATGCCTGTGAACCAATTTGGGGTATTTTGGGCAAAAATACTGGAATAATTTGCAATTTCCTTCTTCAGATGAAGAAACTGAGATAAAATTGGGTAAATTACTCATCCAGGGTCATCAAGTGTCTGGGGTCAGATTTGAACTTGGGAAGATGAGTCTTCCTGACTCCAGGCCTGGGCTCTATCCGTTGCACCATTCCGCTACTTGAAGAGATGGTAGGGAACTTAAAATTCAAAAAGTACAATCTCCCTATTTTACAGGTGAGAAAATCAAGGCATAGAAAGACTATGTCTCTCGCCTCGCATTATAAAATAAATAAGTAATGGAAATAGGATTTGAAGTCACATCTCCTTAACTCCAAATTCAGACATCTATGCATTACACCAGAGATATTTTCAGTGAGCCTAGAAAAGAGGAGCCAGCATTTCAATGAAAAGCATCAATCTTGTTAAGCTCCTGGGCAATAGTTCACCAAACACCAAACATAAAGAATGAGAGCAGAACATAGACTTATCCCAGGACCAGCCCATTGGATATAAAGATGAGGAGAACTAAATGTAAGGAATAACCACACTGCCAACTAGAACAATGTCAAGCTGACCTCTTGTCATTGATGGAGAGTTAGATGGAAACTCAAAGTTCATTTAGCCAAATTCTCTCATTTTGTGGACAGGGAAACTGAGTCCTAGAAAGATAAAGAACTTCCCAAAGTAAATATGGGGACTTGAAAGCTGGAATAAAATCAGAAGTCATCTAATTCAACCCCTTTTTCCACAGAAGAAACTGGGGACCAAAGAGCATGTCAGCCATGGTCACATAGCTGGTAAAGATCTGGAGCCTGGGCACCAGACTCCAGTCTGGAAGTCTAAAAGTCAGAAAGTCCTGGGTTCAAGGCAGTTAGGTGACACTGGATCTTCAATCAGGAAGATCTGAATTCAAATCCGGCTTCACTTTACTAACTGTGTGACACTGAACAAATCCTTACCCTCTCCCTGCCTGTTTTCTCATTGGTAAAATGGGATTAATGACAGCACTTATGCTATGCAGTTATTGTGAGAAACAAATAAATGGATAGCTCGGTAAAGGAATCAATAGGCAGCAAATAAGTAAGTAAATAAATAGATGAGTGAACAAATAGATAGGAAAATAAATGAGTGAGTGAATGAATGAATGAAGTGAATGAATAAATTAATGAATGAGAAAGATTCTTATGACATATACTGGTCATTTTGCCATAAACAAGTCAGTTGACCTCTCAGCAGTCAAAACATTTTTCTAAGACGATAAATTGTAAAAACGTATAGATCTCAAGTGTTTGGGGAAATGTTCTCGCTTAAAATCTTTGACATAAATGGAAGCCCAGGGTTGTTTTCAGGGAGTCTTTCTCCTTATCAAACATGTTGTTAGTGATGAATTTCTATGTCTTAACGGAGTAAAATCTATTGGTTATTTATTTGAATATTGGCAGAGCTTATAATAGGAGGTCTCTGGTTGAAGCATATGGAGCCAAGGTACAGCCTTGGGTCCTAGCAATGCAACACTTGATGGGAAACACATTACCTGAATGAATGGATAGAATGGCTGGCAATAGCATTAGGGTTTTGGAATCCTCTGCTCTTGATTTTCTTTGTCCTTGTCTTTTCTGAGCAGGCTACCTGTCCTAGGGCCTTTCTCCCCACCCAAAGAAAGGCGCTATGAGGGATCTTGTCTGTGCCCTTCTTTGGGCAGAGGGGTTAGAAGGCTACTTTCCAGTGAGTGGACAAATACGTACAAGTTTGATGTGAAAGAATGGTCTGAATACATAGTGTGTGGTTGTTCTGAAAAATCGAGGGAGAACATCTCTCATTAGTCATCCCAACCAGAGAGAAATAAGAGCACTATAATTGCTAACCATAATTTCATTTTGCTCTCTAGGATTTTCTTATCTCTAGCACTGATTTATCTTCATCCTTAGAAGAATTTTCAATCAATGGCCTGGGCTGGTGGTGAGGAAAAGTCAACATGGCTGAGTGGGAAAAAATGGAATAAATACTGGGCAGGTGGGCAGGATCTTTACAAAGCTTTCATATTTCTTCTTGAGTACTTCATGTCAATCACACATATGTGCACATACAAACACATGACACAATACTTATATGTCATATGTATGAGCACATCAACTTTATATGTTATATTGGGGGAAACTTGACAAAGTAGAGATCCCACCATGGAGTCAGGAAAACTGGGGTTCACGTCTAAATTCTGCCACATACTAGTAATTTGAAGATGAAAGGGTCATATGATATTTTAGTGTTCCAGGTCAATTCCTAACCTTTAAGTTGTAGAGAAGATGCCAATGTGTTTTGGTAGAGGGAATTCCTTCTGTATGACATCTATCCTAATGATGTCATACATGTGTGTGTACACACCAGGGATCTTAATACATATACATGCATATGTGCATCTATATATGTATGTATCATATGTAATGTTATTTGTCTTTTCCTATGCCAGTGATGAAGACCATGTATCATCTATGACATATGATAAAGTATGTGTACATGTACATAGATGTACATAGAAGTTTTTATATCTCAGAATAGTGTGGTAGAGAGTATGTTCTAGTGTTCTGGACAGAAAAAAATGGCTATTTATGTTTCATACAGGATAATATGATTATTTAATAGGTACTTTAACATTTCATGCCTATATACAGCGCCTAGAGAATTGGGTCTAGAGTTAGGAAAACCTGAGTTCAAATCCAGTCTCAGATACTTACTAGCTATGTTACCATAGGCAAGTAATTTAAATTCTATCTGCCTCAGTCCTTTCATTTATAAAATGGGAATAATAATTGTACTGACTCCTAAGCATCCTTGTGAAAATAAAATGAAATAATATTTATAAGGTGCTTAGCACAGTACTTGGCATATAGTAGGTACTTAAACACTTAGTCTTTTCTGTCTTTCCCTTCTGGAATGGATGTTAAAAAAATTATCTAGTCTAAGGCTGTCATCTTAACTTTATTTTTTGCTTTTTGGAAGTGGGAAGGTAGGGCAATTAGGATTAAGTTACTTGCCCAAGGTCACATGGTTATTTTGTGTTGTGTCTGAGGCTGGATTTGAACTCAGGTCTTCCTGACTCCAGGACAAGTGCTCTATCCATCGTGCCACCTAGTCACCCCAAGGCTGTCATCTTAAATATCAGAAAATCAAATCCCAAGACAAAGTGGCCAGCCTGTGGGCAAAGCTACGAATAACAAATTTGAGATTTTTTATTCAGTTATTTTTCATCCTTCTTAAGCTCCCTGGCCCTCCAACCCCAAACCCAGAGTACTTTTCACTCCACTGCAATCAGGGGGAAAAGTCATTAAAGTAACTCAGAGCTCAGCACTCAACACAATCTCCAAATCAACTCATCCCTCCCCAACTGCACACAATTTTCCTGGAACGTGTTTCAAGGCTTATTTTTATAAGTGCTCTAAGATGCTCACAATTTGCATCTATGAATGTAGATTTTTAAAAATAATCTTTCCAAAGAAGACAAGTTCTATTCTGTCACAAAAATTCATAGGGTCAAAGATATGGCACTCACACACAAACCATAGGAGCATCTTTTTTCTTAAATATTTTCTTACTTGGTCTATGCAGAGATACAAGCTTCATTCCCTCTACAATGTACCAGCTTCCTTCTCTATTCATCTGATGAGTTTCATAAGTGGCTATCATATAAGACATAGTTCTGAAATCTTACATATTATCCTTGCTCCATTAAATGGGAGAAGGATGATCTTCTTTGTCCATGTTTTCCTCCCTTCTAGAAATTCCCCATTTTTCTCCTCTTCTAGAAAAGAGGTCTCCTCCCTACTCTTCTTGGTTTTATGCCTTCTCTGTGGAAAGCTTCATATAGATGCTGCTTGTCATTGACATTCCTTCTCCTTTAGGAAAAACAAAAGCTGCTAAAGACCCAGATGCTAAAGTAACACTGACTTTTAAGTTTAATTAAAGAGATGACTATAATCAATGGGAGCAGCTTTGCTCTTCAGTCCCTGGTCATGGTGTAAAGAGCAATGAATAGATTGTGTAGCTATGGACCGTTGATTGCCTAGTCCACCAGTCTGTAACTTTATGCAAAACATTTCTCTCAGTGTTTAGACTATTTTATCAATAAAATGGCAGAAGAGCACATCAGAATCTCAGGAGATGATGCATAGAAGGTAAAAAAAAAGTTACTTCAGTCAATGAAAGCAAGACTGTTTTAGTTGGGGGTTTTGCATATGTGTTTGTGTGGCTTTATTTTTTGTAAATAGTTTTCCTTGAATGCAATATGGCACAATGGAAAGCGTCCTGGATCTAGATTCAGAGGACTTGGATTCAAATCCTTGCTTTACCATACTTTTCCTAATTGGCCTTGGAGAAGTCAAATATCTTCTCAGGGCCTCAGTTTTCTCCTGAGAATGAGAAAGTCATGTTTTGTTTTTGTGGTTCACACCTATAATCCCTACTACTGAGAGGGGCTACAGTTGGTCTATCATTTGAGTTCCAGAGTTCAAGTTGTAGGAGTAAAGTTAATTGAGTATTTCATACAATCGGGAACCAAGACGGTGAACTCCTGGGAACAGGTGGATATCAACTCTGCCTAAAGAAGGAACAAAGCAGCCAAAGCCTGATATCAAGCCGGCCATAGTTTGCTGCTGATCAATAGTGGGCCTGATCCACGAGTGGCCCCTACACCTCCAGCCTACATGATCTAGAGATGTCTAAATCTTAAATGAATAAATGAACACATGACTGCCAAGGTAATTCATTAATTACAATTAATAAATAAGACAACAAATGAATAATATAAAGTGAGTAGGCTGTTCTAGATGGCATTTATGGTACCTCTCAAGTCAACAATTGTGACTCTATGACTCAATATATCATCTCTGTGCCTTTTACACAATCTGCATCTCACTACAAAATGCAAGGTCTTTGATATTACGGACCATTCTCAGTTTTGTTTTGTTTTGTTTTTAAACCACAAGACATAACCTGGGGATGGAAAGAAGGTTAATCTCAGAGTCAGGACACCCTGGGCTCAGGTTCTTCCTCTTATACAAACTGTGTTATTTAGTATGTCATTTATGTAGAAATTATGCTTTGCCCTCATCCTGACTGCATGAGATTGACTACACTTTTCTTCTTAAAGTTCTAGGGATTACCTCTGAGGGTTTAAGTCAGGGGCAGGAAACCTGTGACCTCAAGGTAATATGCGGCCTTCTAGGTCCTCAGTTGTGGCTCTTTGACTGAATCCACACTTCACTGAACAAATCTTTGTCCATCTTTCTATAGCACAATGAGGTTGAATCCCTGATAATATATGCACGCTCCTATTTCCCATCAGGAGTTAATTTCCCAGTTCTATTTTTACCAATTTACATTAATTACCTTTTACAAAAGAATATTAATTTCAAAGGAATAGTAAAAGCAAAAATTCCAACATTCCCTCCCAAAACCTTGGAGTTATACTCCTTTCCCCCCACTTCTTAAACTTTTTTGCTCACAATCCCTTCAGTGAACATGACAACACACTTTAAGAAGTGCTACATACTGCATCAGTTTCTGGGGAGAGTCAGCTAAGACAACAGTTTTTACAAAGTACCAGTTTCACTATGCTTTCACAAATGTGCCTTCAATGAAGGATGAATCTTCCTTCAGCTAGGCTGGGATGGGACCTAATGGACATTATTACTCCTTTGGGGCACTAATCCTAAGGAGCTGGTTAAGAAAATTAGTTTGAGCTTAGTTCCCAGACTCCCTGATCCCTAGGCCTTGCAGGGGCAACTGTATTGGCCTTCAGAAACTCATAAGTCATCACTTCCTACTTTTTTAACCTCAGAAGAAATGGGGAAAGGTTAAAAAAAAACCAAGGCCTGCACTTAAAAGAACCACATATCAGCCTTCAATTTAGAGAAGCCCGGAGTCCTCTCCCTTTTTAGCATTGTTTCGTCTTGGAAGAGTTCAAGCAAGAAGTCAGTTGAAGAGAGGTAGATAGAAGTTGGCCTGTGGCTGGAGCCTCTGTATCTTCCATTTCCCCCTTACTCAATTCTGGCTCTGTGGCCAAAGATAATAAAAAAAGGCTGCTATTCAACATGGAATTAAAATGAAGTGAAATGAAATACAGACATCCCATACATGTACCATGTGTCAAAGAAGTCAATATAATGAAATGAACTTCTACTAAGTTAATATAGAAGAAAAACAAAACAAAAACAAGGCTCAAATTAATTCCCACCTTTGGATAGAGAAGAAGTCTAGGAATAGTATAGTGTATGTTATGTATTTAAGGAAAGTAGGTTTCAAAGGAATGAGAAGAAGCTCAGAATGAGCTGAGTTCAGCTAAGGATGACAAAAAATGTTTTTTGGTTCATTCATGTTTATTTATATTGTCAAAAAAAGCATATCAAAGCAGGGAAAACACCTTTGTGTGAAGAAGATAAGATGATGACAGGTCATAAGAGAATAAAAACAGACCTTATCATTATCAGAATCTGCTTCTTTATCATCATCATCATTATTATTATTATAAACAATATGAATTTAAAATAAGAACTTGTACAATCACTGTTTGTCTACCTAGAATATGCATGCTAACACTAATAAACAAAATGACATATGAAACAAGTCCTATACTTATACAAGTAGTTATGGAGGGAATGATGGGCTATCTTTCATTTCCATATTTGTGTCACAAATATTCTCAAAGTCATGTATATGAGTCTCTACTTTAGAGGGAAAAATTCACTTGACTTTTCTGCTTCATATACAGGTATTAATGAGAATCTGTGGTACTGGTTCATTTGAATCTTCTCAAAAATAGAGATCTGTGAACTTGGTGTTGTTCACACCTTTGATAATATGGTGAATTCTACAAATCCTTACACAGAATAATATTTTAAAATGAATATCACAAAATCTATAGATTAACAAAGGAAACCAATAATGTGAAATTTATTGTTGCTGAGTACTTTTTCAGTTATATCTGACTGTTTGTTATTCCATTTGAGGTTTTCTTGGCAGAGATACTGGAGTGGTTTGCCATTTCTTTCTCCAGGTCATTTATAGATGAAGAACTGAGGCAAATAGGGTTAAGTGACTTGCCAGTATCACACAGCTATTAAGTTTCTGAGGCTGGATTTGAACTCATGAAAAGGAGTTTTCCTGACTCTAAACTTAACACTCTATCCATTACACCACCTGGCTGCCCTATATTAGAATAACATTAGCTAAAATATATTCATGTAGAAAAGTATGTGAAGGTATATATTTATATAAACAGCTACAATAATAAATATTGTGAATTATCATTAAAAGGTATTATAATTATATATATGTACTATTTAGAAATAGAACATATTGTGATTGTAATAAATTTTGCTGTTCATTCTTTGTTTTCTGAAGACTAATGAAATGACAGGGTATCTTGACTAGTACCCGAATTGGATTTACGTGAGGCAGACTTGCACAAAGCTCTCAGTCTCACTCTCCCTTCTAGAGTCATTGAAGTCTAATGGCAAGACAAGACAGGATGACAATGATAGCCTGGGATGCAGCAGATGATGTCGATATCTTCTCTGTCTGACCAAGGTCTAAGCACTCTGCAGCACCTGCTTCAGCTGCTTTCATGGCTATTGGAACTAATGTGTCTTCTTCTGCCCAACCTGGTGAGTAAAGGCTTCAGATGCTTGAGATAAACCTCTCTTTAAGTCATCAGTGGGTTTGAGGCTATGCTCAACTTCGTAAGCCTGTCTGCCAAGATACTTTTACTGAGCTATTTCTGCTTTGCATGCTACAGCTTCTTGGGGCCACAAGTGAGAATTGTGACAGAGGGACACCCAAGGTAGATGATCTGTGCTGTAATGGGCTCAGCAACACCTCACACCAAAGGTGCAAGTCCTATGTGTTCAGGAGGAACTTAAGCTGAATCGAAAAGGAAGTGAAGATTCCAAGAGATGGAGGTCATTTATCTTGTACTGTTCTTCTCATGATTATTCCCCTTATTTATTTTGATTTTCCATTGAATATAGGATCATACTGATATTGATTCACCCTCCAGTAGTGCACATATAAAATCATTCATGGTTCCTCATTCTTTGCTACTCTTGTCCTATGTTCTGTCGAAGGTCACCACACTGGACACCTTCAATGTGCTGCCAACTTTCCTTCTATTCTCTTAGTGTGAGGAGAGGAAGGAATTAGTGTTTACATAGCACCTCCTACCTATTAGGCATTATGCTAAATGATTTACAGATCTCTCTTTTGATCCTCATAACAACCCTTTGAAGGAGGTTCTGTAATTTTCTCTAACATATACTTGAGGCAACTGAAGGAAAGAAAGGTTCACTGATTTGTTCAAAATCATAAAGCTAGAAAGTAGCTGAGGATGGATTTGAACTCACATCTTCTTGAGTCTAAGTACAGCTGCCTTATTAATGGGTATAAAGAATGGGATTCATAATTTGTTCATTAGGTCTTGCACTCTCTCTAATATGACCATATCTTTTTTTTCCCAAGCCATACATTTTTCTGATGACATCTTTTCTACCATAAGTTGAAATTCACTCACGACCAGGTACATGATGTTACACTTTAACTCTTTTTTTTTTTTTGGAGGTGGACAAAGCAGGGCAATTGGGATAAAGTGACTTGCCCAAGGTCACATGGCTAGTAAGTGTAAGTATCTGAGGCCAGATTTGAACTCAGGTCCTCCTGACTCCAGTTCCAGTACTCTATTCACTGCACTGCCTTTCCACCCCTGCACTTTAACTCTTAATATGCTGTAGCATCCATGTATTACAACATAAAATATTACCAGAAGGCTATTGATGTTACAGAAGATGGACCTTTGCATAAGGGAGAGACTTGTGGTAACAGAAGAATAAAATGATCAACCAAATCATTCCTCAAACTGAATATGCCTAGCTAGTAATTTATCCTATTAGAAAAGGAAAGCAAATTATTCTGGTATTATCAATGACTCCATGTTGATGCATTGTAATCACTGTTTCCTTTGATGAGTGTTTCTGAGAAACTCAGCGGTCATGGATGGCAGGGTTTCCCATGAGTCAACATCAAGCTCATTTGCCCATAAACTCACCCAATGCATCACCTTCTTTGTTTGAAAGAGATGGATTATCTTTAGTTCTGTGGCACCTATGCCATTTGCCATGATAGGTCGAAAGACTCCCAACCCAGATAATTTATTACATATGTGAATCCTTTCAGTGTCTTGGGTTCTGCCTCATATAAGCCTAGAGAACTGGACTCACTGAAGATGTATACAAATATCCTTAATGCTGTTTCAATTAGAATATTCAGCAATAGTAATAGATTTTTAAGTCATTTATAAGGGAAATGTGGGTGGTTCTTTATACATGAACGCCCATAGGAATTTATACATTTACACACGCACGCACACACACACACACACACACACACTACAAATATGCAAGTAAAGAATCTGAGTACACATCTCAATCATATATTTCTTCTGCAGAAATCATGCAATAATAGATTAAGAACTAGATGGAATTTTGGAGAACATTTGCTGTCATTCTCTTATGTAAAGAACTGAGGTTTAGGCAAGACAACAGAATGTAATATTTTATTGTAATAATAACCACTATTATTACTTTAATTGATATACCATTAACAGATTCAACTCTATCATTCATATCTGAAAATTTCATAAATGAAAAATACTAAGGAATCTTGATACATTATGGGAAAATGTTCTTTTGGCATTAAGTATGAAATCTTCCTGACTTTAGAGCATCATTTTCTTCCACAAAAATTCCATTCACAGTCTAGTTACCAATGAATATATCTTGCAGTTTGGTTCAGTGCTCCATTAAGCTACTTGACTATTCAATAGGTTGGTTACTTTGGGTATGGAGATGAATTCTTATAATCTGCTTCTTTCTTCACATATCCTCACATAGGTACACTGAACTGCTATTCCACATTATTGGGCTGTACAAATGATTGGTTGCCTTGTTTATCTTCTCCTCATCTCACAGTTACCAGCCTACCAGGAGTAACAAGGAGACCAATAAAAGAGAACACCAAAAAAAAAAAACCAAGTCCTGAATCTCTGTACCTGACCCCTCTTTCACCTTTGTTATTCGACCCTACAAGCATCCCCCAAAAATTTCCTGCATAATTTGCATTATACTCATACATATATATGTTCATATGTGTATGATACATATCTTTGTATCCATAAATATGAATATACATGTATATATGTATATTGTATATATTGCTTATAAGCTCCATGAGGGTTAGGACTATTTCAGGTTTGGCCATATACCCCTGGTGCCTTACATGGTGACCTGAGAATAGGTATTTAAAAGTGTTTCTTGAGTAAATGATTCATTTATTTGACCAAATGACCATACACAGTTCTGTTTTGTGAAATTTATAAGACTTTCTATTCTACCTGCCATTTTTAGAGCATTTTGGAGTGGTTACAAAGAAGACCTTGAAATTCAGAAATGTTTGTGTTCAAATCCTGTTTTCAATGCATACTGACCATGCGTTTTGGTAAGTTGAATAACCTCTCAGGACTCTGGACAACTCTTTAGGACTATTAATAATTGAAAATAGGTAGACCTGTATTGGTAGAAGGAGTTTTCAGCACCTGGGAGTTCCTTACACCAATGAAATCACAGGACCAGTCTCATCTTTAACCCTTCCAATTTTATTGATATCTAAAGAGCCCAACATACAGGGGACAAATAATATGTCCCTCTGGGAAGCAGAAATATTCTTGCCCAGGTGGTTAAGTATAGAGTTCCAAAGCAAACTCAATGAAAAATTAAAAAAAAATTCAGGATATTTGGAGAAAGAAAGAAGAAACTGAAAGACTGGTTGTTTGACAGAATTCAGTCCAACATATGGGTGTAATTACATTTTGGTTAAAATAAGATGCAGAAAAAAGATAAATTCTCCAAAGCTTCGCATATATAAAGCCACGAAGGAACACAGCCCAGCCACTCAAAGACATGATTTTTGACTCTAGTATGAACAGCCATTTCCTCAACCACTGTTAAGAAAATAGAATCCAATTGAAAAATAGGTAATATGAACAGAGAATTTTCCCAGATGGGAACTAAAGAAATCAAATTTACTTTGGGAGCCTTACAAATGAACTATTTTAAGATGTGGAATTAAAAGAATGCCACAGAGCAGCTCTTTTGTGTGTGGACCCACAGAAGCATGTGAAAAGCTTTCTGTAATGCATTAAATAATGTTTCATTTTATTCTCTTGTAAGCAGCTTCTTGAAACCTCAATGGTATTATGATGTAAAGAATGAGAAAGAGAGGGAGAGAGAGATAGACACACAGAGAGAGGCAGAGGGAAAGGGAAAGAGACAGGGAGAGGACTTTATGGACACAAGGCACATTACCTGCTGAACTTCTTTACTTGTATGCTCCAAAGGCATCACCAGTTCAACATATCAGAAAAAAAAGAACATATTCCATTTCTCCCTGGACACTCTAGCTCCTAACTTTCCTAATTCTATCAAGAGCATTGATATATCAATGTCAATAGAAGTAAAAAAAATAACAATTAACAATTAACATTTGTCATATGATACATAAATTATTCCAACTGATCTACACACGAGCCCTCTGAAATAGATGTTATTATTCCCCTCTTTTACAGATGACAAAAAAGAGGCCAAGAGAGGCTAAACAATTGACCTATGTCATATAACTAACAAATACTAGAGTCAGAATTTATATGTTTATTTTTTTTTACAATTTAATAGTATTTTATTATTTCCAATTGCATGAAAAGAGGATTTTCAAAATTCTTTTTGTAAGATTTTGAGTTTCCAATTGTTCTTCCTCCCTCCATTCCCTCCCCCAAATAGCCAGCAATATGATAAAGGTTTTGCATGTATAATATTAAGCATATTTCCATATTGTGTTATTAAAGAAGAATCAGAACAAAAGGGGAAAATCATGAGAAAGAAAAAATATTTTAATATTTTAAAACCATGGGGTGGGGGGGAGTGGGGGGAGAGCCAAGATGGCAGCATAGAAGCAGCAAAGGTTCTCAGCTCCCACACAGCCACCTTAAATACCCAGGAAATATTAATCTAAACAAATTTTAGGACTCCAAAACTCACAAAAATGCAGAAAACACATCTCTGGCTGAAGGCAGCTCGGCAGGTGGGGCTCATCACAAAAGGCTGGGAGGCGAAGCCAGCAAAAACCGTGGCCTGGCCCCAGGGTAGTCAGGAGAAGCTGCAACTGGAGTCTACAGTAGAGTTGATTGGCGGCACCTGGGGCAATCTCCACATTTATCAAGCCAGAAGAAACAAGGCTAAGAGGAAGGTCAGTGGAAATCAAGCTAAATTTGGAGGGGGGGGAGTGGTCTGGCCAAACTGCACCCAGGGCAAGAAAGCAGCCCAACATGGCTGCATGAGAGGTCCTGGCCTGCAGACCGCAGGGGGGCCAAATGGATTGATCAGGGCCAAGGGCTCTTGTGTTGAGCAACCTGGATCCAGATCGTGGTCTTCGGTGATGGTCCTGGGGTGCACATTCAGCAAGACAAAGCTGGTAGGGCTGCAGCACCCCCCAATAGCTACTGCATCTGTGAAAATCCCATCAATTTGGGACATAGCTTTACCCCCTGCAAGCAGAGTTCCACAGAGGTAAAAAATCAAGCAATTAATTGACTGGCCAACATGAGGAAAAGGATGGAAACTAAGAACAGCAATAAACCTCTAGAATCCTTTTTTGTGGACAAAAAGGATCAAAGCATGGAATGGGAGGAAGACAACACAGTCAGAACTCCCACACCAAATGCTTCCAAGAAACATAAAGATTGCCTACAAGCCATACATTGACTTAAAAAGGACTTTGAGGAACAAATGAGAGAAGTGGAGGAAAAATTGGGAAGAGAAATGAGAATGATGGAAGAGTCAACAACCTGACTGAAGAGAATAACACCTTAAAAACAGATTAACTCAAATGGAAAAAGAGGCCCAAAAAGCCAATGAGGAGAAGAATGGTTTAAAAAGTCAAATTTGCCAGATGGAAAAAGAATCTCAAAAGCATTCTGAAGACAATAATTCGTTCAGAATTAGAGTGGAGCAAGTGGAAGCAAATGACTTTATGAGAAACCAAAATACTATTAAACAGTTACAAACAAATGAAAAAAATAGAAAGCAATGTGAAATATCTCTCTGAAAAAACCACTGACATGGAAAATAGACCCAGGAGAGACAATCTGAAAATTATTGGTTTACCTGAAAGCCATGATCAAAAAAAGAACTTGGAAAGCATCCTTCAAGAAATTCTCAAGGAACATTGCCCTGATGTTTTAGAATCAGAGGGCAAAATAGAACTTGAAAGAATTCACCAATCACCTCTTCAAAAAGATCCCCAGAAGAAAACTCTTAGAAATGTTATAGACAGGTTCCAGAACCCCCTCATCAAGAAGAAAATATTGCAGACTGCCAGGAGAAAACAATTTGAATACTGTGGAAACATAATTAGGATAAGCCAGGATATGGCATTTTCTGCACTGAGGGATCGAAGGACCTGGAATATGATATTCTGGAGATCAAGGGAGCTGGGATTAAAACCAAGAATCACCTACCCAGCAAAATTGAGTATAATGTTCCAGGAGAAAATATGGTCATTCAATGAGGTGGAGGACTTTAAAGCATTCTTGCTGAAAAAAAAACAAAACTGAACAGAAAATTTGACATTCAAACACAAGAAACATCAGAAGGTAAACATGGGAAAGAAATCATAAGGAACTTATCAAAGTTGAACTATTTACATGCCAATATGGAAAAACAATCATAGTAACTTATGAAACTTTTGTTAGTATGAGGATATGTGTAGGTATACATACATACATACATGCATGTGTACGTGCATGCATGTATACCTACACATATGTCTATATAGGAGGGTATATATGTGTATGAATATATATCTGAGCATGTGTGTGTATGTGTACATAGAAGGTACAGGATCAATTGAATACGCAGGGATAATATCTTAAAAGGTGAAATTCTAAGGTAGGAGAGGACTAGAATGAGAGAAGACAGGGAGAGACAAAATGGGGTTAATCATCCCATATAAAAGAGGCAAGGGATAAGTGTTACAACTTAACCTTCATTTATTCTCATTGAATTTGGCTTAGGGAAGGAATGACATGAACTCTAATTTGGGTATCGTGCCACACAAGAGAGTAGGGGATTTGGGGATGAGAGGCAGGAGGATGGAGGGGAGGGCAGGGTCTGGGGGAGGGTTGCTGGAAGCACACACTTCAGTAAATGGACAGGGACAGAGTAGAGAATAGAAAGGGGAGTGGGAAGGAGCAGGATAGGAAGGAGGGACATATAATCAGCCTCTCACAATAGGTCCTCTGTGGAGATGTCCTGCATAATTACACATGTACAGCCTATATTGAATTGGTTGTCCTTTCAGTGGGCGTGGGTGACCAGGGAGAAACCAAAAGAATCTAGAATTTAAAGTTCTACAATCAAATGTTAAAAAACAAAACAAAACACACACACATATAATAATTATTATTATTATTAACTACATGCAACTGTGAATTAAGATATACAGGGACTTGGAGAGGGAGACCCTCCGTGCCCTTCCAGAAAGTTGGAGTGGTGTCAGAGGAGGACATAATAGAGAGCAGATTGGGGGAGGAGCTTTACAATGGAATTGCTATTTTGGGGTTGTGGGTAGGGGAAAGATTGGGAGAAAATTTCTAACGCAAAATCTTGTGGAAAGGAGTGATGTAAACAAGAAAATAAAAAATATATTAATTAAAAAAAGAAAATTGATAGAAAAAAGAAAAAAAAGAATTACATCATGGCAATACTGAATAAAGTTTTATTTTAATTTAAAAAAACTGAATAGAGTATGCTTTCCTCTGCTCTCAGACTCCATAGTTCTTTCTCTGGATATGGTTAGCATTTTCCATCATAAGACTTTTGGAATTGTTTTGGACCGTTGACTTGCTGGGAAGAGCTAAATCTATCATAGTTGATCATCACACAATGTTGTTGTTACAATGTACAACGTTCTCCTGGTTCTGCTCACTTTACTCAGAATCAGTTAATGTCAATCTTTCCAGATTTTTTCTGAAATTCACCTTCTCATTATTTCTTATAGAACAATAGTATTCCATTACATTCATAAACCACAACTCGATAAGCCATTTCCCAATTGACAGACTTTCCTTCAACTACCAATTCTTTGCCACCACTAAAAGCTGCCAAGAGGTTGCAAGTTTTTTTTTGTTTGTTTTACAAATGTGAATCATTTTCCCTTTTCTATGATATCTTTGGAATACAGACATAGTAGTGGTATTGTTCAGATACCAAATATCAAAGGTTATGCCCAGATTTAAAACCCTTTGGGTGTAAGAACATATATTACTGACTCTAAATTCAGTGATTTATCCACACTAGCACCTTGCTTTCTAATAACTATGCTCAATAATCAGGAATATTTCTCAAGAAATCACCATCTCCAAACAACTCACAAGCTTAACCTCCTTCAGTTACATGATCTTTTGTAAAGTCTTGCAGATTCCACTTCTTAGAAACCTCTTGTATCTATGTTTCTCACAACAGAACACCCTAATCTTGACAGTCAACACTTCACAGCTAGACTATTAGAATAGGTTCCAGACTGGTCCTTTACTCTTTTCTTCCTCTACTTTTGTTTATCCTCTATGTGGGTGCTAAAGTATTGTAAAGTATAAGTCTTAAGATGCTCCTATCCTACTCCAAAGGAATGAATGGTTCCCCATTGTCTATTGAATAAAACATGAATTCCTATGTTTGATATTGAAATCCTAAATAGTCTTTATAACCTATCTTTCCAGGTTTATTACACATTACTTCCCCAAACCTACTCTGTCCACTTGCCAAATTACACTAAAATTTGTTTGTTGTTCCCCACATAGGCAATAATACCTTCCACCTCCATGACTTTGCACAGGAGGTCCCCTATATGATCCTACAAAATTATTCTTCTTTATTTTCACATTGTGAATTCCATTACCACACATGAGCAGCTTTCCAGAGGAATGCTGCTGGGAACAGCTTTCAAGGTTCTGATTACATGTGAACACTCTATTTATTCAGTAACAAATCAGAGCAAAACATTTACAGAAAATCATGGCACAACATTCAGAATGTTACAATTTATCACAGAATATCGAAATATGGCATTCACAATGTTACAACTTATCACTAAAATGGCCACATAGTTTTTACCAGAGTGGTCACACAGTTTTGAACAAAGTATAATCATTTAGGCAATGAATCACTTAGCAATTCAATCTTCTAATAAACTCAATCATTCAATTATCCTTAAGGAGGTAAGCCTCCTTAAAGACCACAAAATACAAAAGTCAAAGTTCTCCACCCACGGGGCGCACTAAGTTATTCAATGATCATTCACTATTCAATCATCAGAAAATACACAGACCACCCATACCTTGGTCACAAGTAAATCACAATCTTCTCAGTCAGTACACAGTATGAAAGTAAAGTCTTCTTTCAGCTTGACTCAAGGTAGGCTTTAAGATTCCCTGGATGTCCTTCCACGGTCCAAACTCCTACCTGGATTCACGAAAATGTCACCTGGGTTCAAAGGCAGACAGCTCCCAGTTTCTTGTCCAGCTCTTCATGCAATTACCATTCCACACTGAAGCTCACAGTGTCCATTTTACCTTAAATCCTTCACAGTCTTGATTCCGGGGAAGGCAAGGCTTAACAAAGCCACAAACAGACAAAGTACTGACACAACAGTCATGCTTCCTCCAGAAGCTCAAGCTGGTTCTCTGAAGACCTCAGAAGCTTAGCTGGACTTTGGGAGTTCTCAGCAGCTTGTCTGTCCCTCAGAGGAAGCTCCCTACCACAAGTTCCCAGGAAATTCTGCCTTTTGCAGCTGAGGTTTTTCCTTATATATAGTATTGTACCTCCTTGTTCAGCCCCTTCCTGTTATGTCAGCAACAGGTGTTCAGACCTTGTTTCTTTAACAGAGGTTTAATCTGAAACTAGGTGTAAGTACCTATCAGCATTCCAATGCAAAGGGATCTTCAAATTTAATTACCATTATAACACCCCAAATGCCATTGCCTACAAAAGGTCTTTGCCAATTACCCCTGTAGTTAACCGGACCAACTCTACCATGTAATGTTGTATTGACTTTTAAATAACTGTACTCGTCTGCGAGCATATATGTCCTTAGTAGTATAAGCATCTTGAGGTTAGGAAGTGTTTCGTTTTTGTGTTTGTATCCCTAGCACTTAACGTACGTAC
>CM053598.1:21291752-21306984 GCA_028646575.1 Pseudocheirus occidentalis
AAAAAAAGGGAAAATAAGGAAACTATATTATTCTGAAAGGAACTATAAACAGCAACCAATACTGATTATGCACACAAGATGTAGTAGTAGAAACAGGACTTCTGCATAGCTTTGGCTTCTACCTCCTCCAATAGATGTAAAAAATGACTCTAAAAAACTTTTGAGCAACAGAACCCCCACAGTGACAGAGAAAAACAAATATCCCAATGAAGGAAGCCCAGCAGTGCAGCAGGAAGAGTCTATTGCTGTGCACTGGGAGCTGAGCAGAGTCCTGACTAACACATGGTTTTTAGTCCCAGGGTGGCCCAGACCAGTGGTGGCTGGTGCAGACTTCATGAGAGTAAATCAGCAGCATCTGTAATGGTTTCCAGACTTTCAAAACACAAATTTCAAAGACAAAAAGGTCAGTGTGAAACTTTGTTCAAACAAGGGAAGAGCAGTCCTGCTGCTAGCACCAGAGTGAGAAGTGAAGGAGATGTGGTGATCACAGCCTCTGCTGTATGGCTGCTTCAAGAGCTCCTGGACTACATATTGTAGGGGGAACAAATAACAATTCAGAGGGTAATTAATCTTGCTTTGACCTGCTTGGATCTAGATTGCAGTCTTGGCTGGTGGTCTTGCAGTATGTAACCAGTAATCCAAAGTGTATGGTGGCTTCAGAGAGAGCACCCATCTAATACCTCCAGCAGTTGCAAAAACCAAAGTCTTTTGGGACATAGTTTCATGTATTTTGGAAGTAGAGTTCTATTGTGGCAAAGAGCTCAAAAGACAAGTAATTGCCTGTCAAAATGAGCAAACAATGGAAGCACAAAAAGATGTTAGAATACTTTGTTTGGGATGAAAGGGATCATGGAATAGAGTGGGAGGAAAGCATCAAGGTTAGAACTCTGCCATCAAAAGCCTCCAAGAAAAAATATGCACTAATTACAGCACATGGAGAAGCTCAAAAAGGATTTTGAAAATCAAAAGAGAAGTAGAGGAAAAATTGGGAAGAGAAATGAGAATAATGCAAGAAAATAATGAGAGTCACCAGCCTGCTAAAGGAGACCCCCTAACCCCTGCAAATACTGAAGAAAATAGCACCTTAAAATAGACTAACTCAAATGGCAAAAGAGGCCCAAAAAGCCAATGAGGAGAAGAATGCTTTAAAAAGTCAAATTGGCCAGATGGAAAAGGAGTTTCAACAACTCAGTGGAGAGAATAACTCCTTCAAAATTATATTGGAGCAACTGGAAGCTAACGACTTTATGAGAAATCAAGATACTATAAAAACAAATCCAAACAAATGAAAAAATAGATGTCACTGTAAAATATTCCATTGGAAAAAACACTGACTAGGAAAATAGAGATCATTTAAAAACTACTGGTCTATCTAAAAGCCATGATCAAAGGAAGAGTCTAGACACCATCTTTCAAGAAATTATCAAGCAAAATTGCCCTGATATTCTAGAACCAGAGTGAAAAATAAAATTGAACAAATTCATGGATTGCCTCTTTAAAAAGATCCCCCCAAAACCTTGTGAGAATATTATAGCCAAATTCCAGAGTTCCCAGGTCAAGGAGAAAATACTGCAAGCAATAAAGAAGAAACAATTTGAGAATTGTGGAAACAGAATCAGGATAACACAAAACTTAGCAGCTTCTACATTAAGGGATTGAAGGGGTTGGAATGTAATATTCTGGAGGTCAAAGGAGTTAGGACTAAAACCAAGAATCACCTGCCTAACCAAGCTGAGTGTAATTCTACAGGGAAAAATATGGTCATTCAATGAAACAGAGGATTTTCAAGCACTCTTGATGAAAAAAACCTGAGCTGAACAAAAAATTTGACTTTCAAATAGAAGAAGCAAGAGAAGCATGAGATGGTAAACAGGAAAAAGAAATGATAAGGAACTTATTAAAGTTGAACCATTGACATTCCTACATGGAAAAATGATAATTGTAACTTGTAAGACTTTTCTCAGTATGAGGGAAGTTGAAGGAAATATATATAAAACATATTACATTACACTACATTATATTATTTTATATGATATGATATGTTATGATACATATGTATACATATTATATATATATATACTTGTGTGTGTATACACACATTCATATATATATATACACACACATACATACGTATACATACATATATATGTATGTATAGGAGGATATATGTGTATATAAATATATATGCAAGTGTGAGTATTTGTATATTCATGTATACATAGACAGAGGGTACAGAATGAGTTGAATATGAAGCAATGAAATCTAAAAAAATAAAATTAAGAGGTGAGAGAGGAATTTTTAGAGAGAAGAAGAAAGGGAGAGATAGATTAGGGTAAATTTTCTCATATAAAAGAGACAAAAGAAAACTGCTACAATGGAGGACAAGATCAGGAAGGTGAAATGGAAGGGAACAACCTGATTCTCACTGAATTTGGCCTAAGGAGGTAATAACTTCTCAATTGGGTATCTTACCCTATAGGCAAATAGGGGGTAGGACATAAGAAGGAGTAAGACAGAAGGGAGGGCAGATTGGGGGAGTGGGTTGTTAAAGGCAAAGCATTTTTAAAAGATATAGGGTCAAAGGAGAAAATAGAATGTGTGGGCAGGTTAGGATGGAGGGAAATATCATTTGTCTTGCACAATATAATCACTATGGTTATGATTTGGGTAACTACACATGTACAATCTATATTTAATCACTTGTGTTCTATATGGGGTGGGTGAGGAAGGAAGGAGGGGAAAAATATGGAACTCAAAGTTTTAAAAACTAATTTTTTAAAAAATTGTTTTTCTTTTGCATGCAACTGGGAAATAAAGATGGACAGGTACTGGGGCATAGAAACCCATATTGCCCTACTAGAAATTTAGGAGGACTAAGGGGAGGAGGATATAAGAGAGAACATATTGGGGGAAGGGGTATTCAGTAGGCTTGCTATTTGGAGGTGGGGGGTAGGGGAAAGATGGGGAGAGAAAAAATTGTATCTCAAAATCTTGTGGAAATGAATGTCAAAAACGAAAAATAAATAAAATTTTAAAGTTATATATTCACATGAATATGCATATTTATTTTTCACTATGACTAAGCATAATTACAGTAAAATCTGAAAAATGTGAGTTATTCACATATGCTTCAAATACCTTACTATCCAAATTCATAAACAAAATGTATGAACTTTGAGATGACACAGAGACAGTAGCACACCAGTGAAAGGAGCTTTCAATTCCCTTTATCAGTTTTGGATGCATATAACAGAAAACAGGGACTCTGGTTAAATTTGCATGGTTGAAAAGAGCACTGATCATGACTCATGGATCAGAGGATGGGTCAGGAGAACAATGATCATACTTTTCCTTAAGTTATGCCACTTGGAAAAACTGAAAACTTACAGACCCTCCAGAACTAGTTCTAAAAAAGCAGGACAAAAAAAGTGAAGCTTGGGAAAGTAGCCTCTCCAAAATAAAAGCAGAAAGCAACTTTAACATGAAGTTAAAAGTTTAAAAAGTAGACTGGAAAATGAGCAAAACACAAACAAGAGAAAAAAGTTTATGATCATAGAAAGTTACTATAGTATCAGGGAATCAAAATTGAAATTCAGAAAATAATGTCAAAACAGCTACATTCAAATTCTCTAAGATAAACTTGAATTGCTTTTATACAATACCCCCTCCTCCTCCAAAAAAAAAATTGTGGAAGAACTCAAGTAGGATTTTAAAAATAAAAATAGAAATCAACTAATAATCCTATGAAAATTACTCTAAATCATTAGTGATTAAGTAAATACAAATTAAAACAACTCTGAGGTACCACATCATACCTATAGGATTAGCTAACATGATAAAAAAGGAAAATGATTAATGCAAAGAAGATGTGAGAAAAATGAACAGTAATGATTTACAACAGTGGAGTTGTAAACTGATTCAGCCATTCTGGAAAGCAATTTGGTGCAACATCAAAAAGGGCATAAAAATGTGCATAGCCTTTGATCCAGCAAAACTATTACTAGGCCTGTATTCCAAAGATAGCATAAAAGGGGAAAAAGGATCTTCATGTACAAAAATATTTGCAGAAGCTCTTTTTGTGGTGGCCAAGAATTAGAAATTAAGGGGAGACACATCAATTGGGGAATGTGGAAACAAGTTGTGGCATATGAATGTAATGGGATGCCATTTTTCCATAAAGTATGATGAGCAGATGGATTTCAGAGATACCTGGAAAGATTTGCATGAACTGATGCTAAGTGAAGTGAGCAGAATCAGGAGAACATTGTGCTTAGCAACAGCAACATTGATTTGGTTAGACTTACCCCTTCTCAGCAATGCAATAATCAAGGACAATTCCAAAAGACTCATGATAGAAAATGCCATCCACATGCAGAGAAAGAACTGTAGTGTCTGTTGGCAGATTTAAACATGCTATTTTATCTTTTTGTTGTCTTTGTTTTGTTTTTTTTTCTTTATTTTTCATGTTTTTTCTCTTTTGTTCTGGTTACTCTTTCACATCATGAATAATATGGAAATATGTTTAATAAGATTGTATATGTTTGGTCTATATAAGATAGCATGCTATGTTTTGGAGAAAGGAGGAAAACGAGGAGAAAAATTTAGAACTCAATATCTTATAAAAGCAAATATTGAAAACTAAAAGCAAATAAATGCATTTTATAAAAAGGAAAATAAATAAATGCTTGGTAGAATTCACATGTAAATCCATCTCACCCTGGCCATTTTTTTAAAAGTGTTTGTTGGTGGCTTATTTAGTTTCTTTTTCTAAATTAAGTTATTTAGGTATTTCATTTCCTCATCTTTTAATCTGTGCAATTTGTATTTTGTAAATATTCATTCATTTTACCTAAATTTTTGAATTTATTGGTATACAGTTTAGCAAAATACCTCAAAATCATTGTCTTAATTTCTTCACTAGTGTTTAGTGCCTAGAGTGCCTTTTTCGTTTTTGACACTTGAAATTTTGCTTTCCTTTCTTCAAAAACAAAATTAAAGAAATCAGAGATTTATCTATTGTGTTGCTTTTTTCCATATGCCAGCTTTCAGTTTTATTTATTTGTTTAATTGTTTCTTAATTTCAATTTTATTGATCTCTCCTTTGAGTTCCAGAATTTCTAATACGTTATTTAATTGAGGATTTCTAATTTGTCGTGTTTTAGTTGCATGTCCAATTCATGAATCTTTTCTTCCTCTGTTTTCCTCATGTAAGCATTTAGAGATATGAAAATTCCCCTAAGAATTCCTTTGGCTGCATCCCGTGTTTGGTATAATGTTGTTTCATTATTGTCATGCTCTTAGATGAAGTTATTGGTTGTTTCTGCAATTTTTCTTTTTATTTTCTTTCTTCCCTTCTCACCCACCCCCACTGGGAAAATAAGCAATTCAATATAGTATAGGTTGTACATGTGTAGTTACACAAATCATTTCCATAGTAGATATATTACAAAAGACTAACTGTATTTCCCTCCATCCTACCCACCCCCTCACTTATTCTATTTTCTCCTTTAATCCTGTCAAATTGCAACTCAAAATCTTGTGGAAATGAATGTTGAAAACTAACAATAAATAAATTAATTAATTAAAAATGAAAAAAAGTGGTGAGTTGAGTTTGCAAGCATCTTAAAGTTTTTTTTAATGTTATGGTTCAAGTCAACTTTTCTACTCTTTCACTTTCATCAAGAGGCTTCTTCAATTCTTTCCATTTTTGGCTAAGGGTGGCATCATCTACATTTCTGAAATTGTTGATAATTATCCCAGTAACCTTAATTTTAGTTTTTAATTCATCCATTATGGAGTTTTCCATGATGTACTTACTCTTCATGTTTAGTAAAGCAATCAGCCAACAATATGTCACGATGTCACACTTCTTTTTCAGTCTTAAACCAATTGTTTATTCCTTGTTAAGTTCTAACTTTTGCTTCTTGACCCACATACAGTTTTATTGATGGACACGTAAGATGATCTGGTATTCCTGTGTCTTTGAGGACTTGCCACATTTTGCTATAATCCACAGAGTCAAAAGCTTTTGAACATAGGTTACTTTCGCCCCTGGAAATCCCTTGCTTTCTCCATAATCCAACAAATGTTAGTTAGCAATTTTGTCTCTGGTTCCTCTACCTCTTTCAAAAATAGCTTGTTCTTCTGTAAATGCTAGGTTCACAAGTTGTTAATATTTAGCTTACAGAATCTTAACTATAACCTTGCTGGTGTGTGAAATGAAAAATATTTGGAAATGGATTAATTGAAAACTATATATATATATATATGTACGTATATATACATATATAAATTATAAATAGAATTAAAAGTTGGTAATTAAAATGGTAAATTATTAACTAATTTAGGGGCGGCTAGGTGGTGCAGTGAATAGAGCACCGGCCCTGGAGTCAAGAGTACCTGAGTTCAAATCCGGCCTCAGACACTTAACACAAAAAACTAGCTGTGTGACCTTGGGCAAGTCACTTAACTCCAACTGCCCTCCAAAAAGCAAAAAAAAATAACTAATTTGATTAAAAAGAGAGGAGCACAAAATCAAATAAACATATGAGCAATCAATCATAGTAGAATCATAATAATTCTAGAAGAAATTAAAATCATCAGAATGTATTATGAAAAATTCAAAATATCAGAACTATCAGAAAACCTGGTATATGTTTTTAATATTTTAGTCTCAGCAAATGAAAAAAGTTTTTTTTCTGTAAAGAAAATACAAAGACACAAGAATAAAAATGCATAGTTTGGATGAATTTGCAGGAGAATCCTATCAATTTTTTAAAGAATGTTTGGTACTTTACAAATTTTCAAAAATTGAGAAATAAATGAGCTTACTAAAAACTTTTGTGAGCTAAATATAGTTCTAATATCTAAAAAAGAGAAAGATAAGATATTGAGTGGAAACTATAGGGCCAATATCACTCATAGATATTAAAATTTTAAGACAAATCTTGTAAAGGAGACTACAGAAATTTATTAGAAATCATTACATATGTTAAAATGTATACTAGAGATATGATATACTAGGGATAACATCCTAGACAAATAAGTAGCGTTCAACATTAGGAAATCAATCAACATAATTAAGACGAGTAAAAAAGTTAAAGCTCTCAAAGATTAATCATTTGAATTGATAAAGAAAATACCTTTGACAAACTGTAACTTCCTTTTATGTTAAAAACCTAAGAAGTATGCATGTAGAGGTACCTTTTCAATATCATAAAATCTCATCTAATTAAAAAAAGCAATAGGCAATAAAGTATATTAGAAGCATTTTCAATATATACATAAGTGAAGCAAGGATATATACTCTCCTCATCATTATTTGACATAATTTTGGCAATGCTAGCAATGGTAGTTAGATAAGAGAAATGAATTAAAGGAATAAAAATTGGAAAAATAAAAGATAACACTACTCTTTTTTGCTCATGATAAAATGGTAAAAGGGTTTACTTAGAAACCTGCAAGGACTTAATAAAGATATTACCTATCCTCCTACTTAAAAGGGCTTAGAAGTGAGAAAGAAAAAAAATATTAAAAGCCTAGGGCACAACTGGAAAAAAATCCAGGAAATCAACACATGGATTATCATCTTCATGGAATTGCAATGAGGCTAACGTCACAGGATCAAAGAGTATGAGGTGAGGAGTAAAGTGTAAGAAGTCTGGAAACATAGGAAGAGCTTAAGTATAAAGGCCTTTGAGTATTAAACAGAGGATTTTGTATTTAATTGTAGAGGTTTTAGGAAGCCAGTAGAGATTATTGAATGTGTGTGGAGATGGTGGTTGACATGGTAAGACCAGAGCTAAAAAAAAAATCACTTTGGTCATTAGTCTATTACAACAATTCAGGCATAGCAGTAGCAGTGTGAGAGAAGACTATGGGGGTAGATTCAACAGATACTGAAAATGTGAAATCAACAGGTCTTGGCAACAGATAAGCTATTATAGGTGAGAGGCAGTAATAATTGAGAATTATGCCTAGACTGTGAGTCTGATGACAGGATGATGCTGTCCTCAAGAGTAATGGGAAAATTAGGAGTGAGACAGTTTAAAGTAAAGACATTACGTTCAATCATGGACACTTTAAGTTTAAGATTTCTAATTGACATCGAGTTCAAGGTGTCTTAATGGAAATAAAAGATGTAAAATCAGATGTCAGTGAAGAAGGTAAGAAAGGTAAGGTAAACATGAGGGTAATCAGCATAGAGAGGGTAATTAAATCCATAGGATTTGATGAGATCACCAAATGAAGCAGTAGAGTGGGAGAAGAGAAGCTTGTCCAAGACTTATTATATAGGACATTTATTATTAGAGAAGTTGAAGAATGGTGTACTGATTTGTCGTTGTTCAATATTTCAGTCATATCTGACTCTTTCTGGCCCTAAGACCTTTGCATGGTAGGCCTTTCTCTCTTCCACTATGTCTCCAAGTCTTTCCAAATTGTTTCATTAACCATATCTATCCATCTCATACTCTTTAATTTTGGTTTTCATTCTTTTCCAAGGTCTTTTGCAATGAGTCCTATCTTCTTATTATGTGTCCAACATATTGAAACTTCTGTTTCTTTAGTTGACATTCTAATAGAACTCTATCAGCAGTTACAAGCATAGGACTATACTATGAAACATTCATAAATCTATGGGTAGGAAGGCCTCAAAAATCATTTATTCTATTCCATTCACTTTTTAGCATATGAAACTAAGGTTTAGAGAGCATGGGAACATCCATTTATTAATTGCCTAATGTGTACTAGGCACAGTGTAAAGCACTTTATAAATGTTATCTCATGTACTCAGGTAGGAAGTTTACAGATCTATTAAACATAAGTTTTCACAGAGAGTAAATATCAGAGACAGGATTCAAATTCCAATATCTTATAAAAAATCCCAGAAAGTTCATTTCTGAGATAAAACCTTACATTTGGCCAATTTGATGACTTTAGTTTTAACTTCCATTTTTTAGAACCTCTCTCACTAAACGTATAATTTTTTTTGAAAAGTTTATTGAAAATAACTACTCTGAAATTTTGAGCTATGTTAAAAGTAATCATTTAATTAAATTCAACAAATTATGAAATGTTTGATTTGGGTGGGTACTTATATATTTCTTTTAAAGACCCCAAACATTGTCCTGAATAAATGTTCATATTTTTTAGTATCAGTCATCAATTGGTGGTACTGTATGACTCTGACACATGGAGGATTGCAAAATCTACATATTGAAAATTATTATCATTTGAAGGACAGTGACAAGGTATATACGGCATAACCAGACAGTGAAACATTATTAACAAAGGTATTTATAAAAGAGAAGCATATAATTGGGGGTTACCAAGGAAATGTATAAAGCATATATTCTAAAATATAGAAAATTAGTCCGACCATATGATGAGAGAAAGGGAAAACTGATAGATTTCTTCCATTAATATTCTATTAGGAAAATCAGGGAAGAGAACTCAATACCTAGAGTGGACATTGTGTAGCAGACTTAAGGAAAGTGATGGGCAAGAATTTAAATGAGAAGGGGAGAGTTCAATGTGCATCCTTGGAGAAAATATTCCCACGCTTGTGATCACATATCCTTCCGAATATTAGATTGCAGTCAATGTACTGTGGCAGATGCTAAAAAGGAAAAAAAAATCCACAAAATTGTGCTTTTCCTGAAGGAGGGGTGAGGAGTGGATATCACATGAACATAAATAAGGAAAGATGAATTAAACAAAAAGTATCACAAATTAATTACAGGAAGGAAAGCGTGTTAAACTGGATGTCAAGAAAATCATGAATGTCATTGAATAGGAAGTGGAAGCTGAACTGTGCTTTGAGGGAGACCAGTATTCAACAAAGCAGGAATGAGAAGGGAATGCATTCTGTTCATTCATTTTATGTGTGTGGGAGGGTAGAGGAATCTTTGGCTCTAAACAGATGTTTTCTTACACAACCATAGGGACAATGGAATAAGATACAAGTTATTCATAACACTCATGAATATGCACGGAGGAGCTTTTGGCATTCTTGAAAAGTCCTTGTCAGTACATACCACATATTGACATTACTGGAAATATTTCAAACTTCAACAGCTTGGCTATTGATTTTAATGTTCAAATTTATAGTGAAGAAACACAATATGAAATTCAAACCTTGGATTTCTTCTTATTCCTTACTTATCATAGCATTCTATCATACTCTTGAGATAAATAGGGACTCACATGTAAATGGTTATATGGGATAGATTAATAAATTTGATAGTTAATAAACTTCTACGAGCTGAAATTTAACATCTTGAAGGGACTTCCAGGGTAGAGCCAAGATGAGAGATAGAAAAAACTTAACCAAGAAAATAATTCCTTGAAAATTAAATTTTGGCCAGTAAAAACTAATGACCCTATAACTTCAGAGTGATGGAGAAAACTATTAGTGATGTTGGGCATTGCTTGTATCTTACATCTGAATTGGCTTACAGAGTGAAAATAAATATGCATACTCAATTAACAAAAGAAATCTAGGGGCAGCTAGGTGTTACAGTGAATAGAGCACCAACCTTGGAATCAGGAGGACCTAAGTTCAAATGTTGACACTTACTACCATGTCACCTTGGACAAGTCACTTAACCCCAATTGCCTTGCCTTCCTGACTACAAAATAAAAAAGCCAATAATCATAATCACAATCATAATGATTGTCATAATAATATATCTTTCCAAACGTGGGAATAATATGGGAAAAGGACAACAGAAATGGGCGGAAGGGGGTTTATAAAAGGGAAGGCAGATAAAAGAAGACAGTGGTCAAAAGGAAGACAGATAAAAGCATGGAAAGATAGAAAGAAGAATAAACAAAAGAAAATAGGATGGAAGTGAATGCACAGATAGTCATCATAATTCTGCATATGAATGAAATGGACTCTAAAACAGAAGTAGATAGCAGGAGGGATAAAAACAATAATCCTAAAATATGTTCTTTATGAGAAACACAGTCCAAGTGGAGAGCCTCAGAGAGAATTAAAATAAAGGACTAGAACAGAGTCTGTAAGGGTTCGGGTAAAATAAAGAAGGCAGGGCTAGCATTCATAATCTCTGACAAAGAAAAGGAAAAATTGATCTAATCAAAAGAGATAAGGAAGGAACTACATCTTTCTAAAAGGTACCATAAATTATGAAGTAATAATACTAACAGATATGCACTAAATTATACAGCTTTCACATTGTTAAAGGAAAAGTTAAATTACAGAAGTAAATAGTAAAATTATACCAGTGGGGAACCTCAACATTCTCCTATAAGACCTAGATAAGTCTAACCTTGAAATAATTTTTAAAGAAGTCAAAGAGATAAATAGAATTTTGGAAAATTTAGATATGATAGAACTTTGTAGAAAACTGAATGGAAATAGAGAGGAGTATACCTTTTTTCTCAACTGTATACAACATCTTCACAATCTGTCCATGTATTGGAGCATAGAAATCTCACAAGCAAATAAAGAAAAGAAATATTAGATGCACATCTTTCAAGTCATAATGCAATTAAAATTAAGTATAATGAAGAGCTTTGGAAGTATAAATTGAACGTTATTTGAAAATTAAGCAATTTAATATTAAAGAGTGAATGTGCCAAAGAACAAATTATGTAAACAATCAATTATTTCTTTAAAGAGAATGACAAAAATGAAAGAAAATTTCAAAATATGTGGAATGGAACCAAAGTAATACATGGGAGAAATTTTATATCTCTATATGGGTACATCAATAAAAGAGAGAGGAGATAAATAAATTTGACATGCAGCTAATAAACCTAGAAAAACATCAAATTAAAATTGTCCATCTGCATGACTAAATAAAAATCCAGAAAATCAAAGGTGAGGTGAATAAAGTTTAAACTTAAAAATGAACTAATAAGAACAAGGAGCTGTTTTTATGAGAAAAGTAAAATAGATAAACCATTGATTAATTTGATTTAAAAAAATAAATTACCAACATAAAAAAATGCAGAGGTTTACAGCACCAACAATGAATATTAAAGTAAAGCAATTAGTTGAAGTTATTTTACCCAATCATATGCTAATAAAACTGACAATCCAAGTGAAATCAATAAATATTTTTAAAAATAGTGAATGCCCAGATTAACAGGAAAGGAAATTTTTTAAAAATTGCATAGATCTATATTTAAAAACAACAACAACAAAACATTGAACAATCCATTAATGTACTACATAGGAAAAATAAATCTCAAGGGCAAGATGGATTCTATGAAACATTTAAGTAATAATCATGCCAACCTATTATAGAAACTATTGGAAAAATCAGTTTCAAAAAAGTGCTACCAAATTATATTTATGATGCAAATATGGTTTTAATTCTTAAGCCAGAGAAAACAAAAACCAAGAAAGAAAACTATAGAAAAATTTCCAATGAATATTAATGAAAATTTAAAAAAATACTAGCAGGGAGATTACAATGATATATCACAAAGATCAGTAGGTGGGATTTATATCAGGAAAATAAGGTTAGTAATATATTAACAAAACTATCAGTACCAATAACTAAGACAACAAAAAAAATGATTATCTCAATAGAATCAGAAAAAATCTTACAAAATATAACCCCTTTTCCTATTAAAAAACACTAGGAAGTATAAGAATCAAAAGAACATTTCTTAAAATAACGAGTAGTAACTATAATAAAACATCAGCAAGCATTACCTTTAATAGTGATAAACTTTAAATCTTCCTAAGAAGATCATAAGTTAAGTAAGGATGTTCATTATCATCACCATTATTCAATATTCTACCAGAATTACTAGTAATAGCAAGAAGACAAAAGAACAAAATTGCAGGTATAAGAATAGACAAGGACCTTGGAAACCAAACTAACACTTTTTGCAGATGGTATGCTGGTTTACTCAGAGAATCCTAGAGAATCGAATTAAAAAAAAACCCTGTTGAAACAAACATCAAGAAAGTTGCAACTTCTAAAATAAACCCAGATAAATCAGTATTATTCTTATATATTACCAACAAAACCCAGCAGGGAGAGATAAAAGGAGAAATGCTCTTTAAAGCAACAACAGATGATAGAAAATACTTTGGAGACTGCCTGCCAAGGGAAATCCGGAGATTATGTGAACACATTTACAACACACTTTACGTGGAAATAAAAACATATCTAAACAATTAGAGAAACATTAATTGTTTATGAGTAAACCAATCAAATATAATATAACATAAGAATTCTACCTATTAATTTGATTATTCATTTCCATACTTATCAAACTACCAAAAAATGAAGTTAGAAAAAATAATCCCAGAATTCATCTGGAAGAATAAAATGTCAAGAATATTTTTTAAATATGAAGGAAAATACCCTAGCTTTGGCAGATGTCAAACTATATTGCAAAGTTGTCATCATCAAAACAATCTGGTAATGGCAAAGTGGTAGATTTTCAACAGGGAAATAGATTAAGTACACAATGCAGAGCATTAATTGGTCACAGTAATCTACTGTTTGATAAGGTCAAAGACCCAAACTTTGGGAGAAAAACTCAATATTTGACAAATTTTACTGGGAAAGCTGGAAGGAAGTTTGGAAGAAACTAAGTATAAAGCAAAGTCGCACATTGTATTGTAAGATAACTTCAAAATATATGAATGATTTAGATACAAAGGGCGATATCATAAGTAAATTGGAGTAGCATGGGAAAATTTACTTTTCAGATCTCTGGATAAAGCAAGCATTTATGACTGAACAAGAGAGGATGTAAAATGGATAATTTTGATTATATGAAAAAAATTAAAAATCTTTTGTAGGATTAAAACTTATTCAGTCACAGTTAGTAGGAAAGCATGTGAATGGAATTTTTATTACCATAAATATCACTTATAAAGGCATTGTTTATAAAAATATAGAAAATTGTGCTGAATTTTTTAAAAGTAAAAGTCATTTCCTCATTGATAAATTGTCACAGGATATAAATAAGCAGTTTTAGAAAAAATATTCAAAGTTGTCAATGCTCATAAACAATATTCTAAACCAATACTGATTATTTAAATGTAAATTAAAACAAGTCTGAGGTACCACCTCATATCCATGAGATTGATTGTCATGGCAGAAAAAGGAAATGACAAATGGTGGAGGGGATGTTGGTGAAGGCAATTAAGGCATTGTTGGTGAAGTCATAAATTAGTCCAAAAATTCTAAAGAATAATTAGGAACTATTCTCAAAAGGCTCTAAAATCGCACATTCTTTGATTCAGCAATACCATTATTGGTTCTGTGTCCCAAAGAGATAAAAAAAGGGAAAATGGTATATTTATTAACAGCTATTTTTTTGTAGTGGCAAAGAATTGGAAATCAAAGGGATATCTGTCACTTGGAGAATAGCTTTGCAAATTATGGTATTTGATTGTGAGGTAATACTATTTTCCTGTATATAGTGATGAGCAGGCTGATTTCCTATAATTCTGGGGAGACTTATATGAACTTCAGACACTTAACAGCTCTGCTAGTCTGGGTAATACATTTAAGAATCTTTATGTCAATTTCCTCAACTGTTAAATTGTAAAGCCAATCAACAGTAGATTCCTAAAAGAATGCTACTGTGAACAGGTCTTAAGATTCAGATTACACAGTATTAGTGAACACTGTGTTTATTCCATTATAAATTAAGATTCAGTACAATATTCACAGTATCAACAATTCACAATATTATATACAATATTTAGAACAAGGAAAGTCTCAATATTATATCTTATTACAGAAAATAACAAGAACAAGAGAAGAGTCACCTGGTTTCCCTAAGGGAGAAACCAGCTTCACATTTAAAAAGTTAATCAATCCAGTTAAAGATTATATCAATCAATTCACCTGGTTTCCCTAAGGGGGAAACCAGCTTCACATTTAAAGATTCAGTCAATCAAGTTAAGGATTAAATCAATTAATTAATCAAAGGAATCACCTAGTTTCCCTAAAAGGCAGTTGATTCAATCAACAATTCACAATATACTGATCTTCCACTCATGGGGCAACCATTAACTTTAGTTTCCAAATAAAATTATTAGAAAACCACACAATCTTTCCACCCCTTGATTTCAAACAAACCTCAGTTTAGTCCAAGGGGAGGCCTTTTCTTCATTTTGACTCTGGGTGGTCTCTCTGATTCCCTGGATCCTCTTCCCTGGTCCCAGCTCCCTCCTGAATCTGCCAGACAATCACCTAGATTCAGGAGCTGAAAGCTGCCAGGTCCT
>CM053598.1:21307484-21319564 GCA_028646575.1 Pseudocheirus occidentalis
TACATAGAGACTGAATTCTTGATAACAGATTGCATCATCAAATGAAAGAGCATAAAGGAAGAAGATAAATGGGTTGATATCTAAGATGTGGGGTACACAATGATTAGTATGAACAACATGAATGAAGATCCATCAAAGGAGATTAAAAATTGGTCAGATGAGTTGTAGGAGAATCAGGAAAGAGCAGTATTGTAAAACTTAGAGAGAAGAGAATATAAAAGAGGAAAAAGAAGTCAACCAAGTCAAAGGTTATGAAGACATCAAGAAGGATGAGGGTAGAGAAAATGGCATTACATGTGGCAGGTAAGTGTTCTCTGGTAATAATGGAGAGATTAGTTTTGGGGACAATGTTAAGGTCTGAAAATCTGGCCTCAGACACTTAACACATAAAACTAGTCGTGTGACCTTGGGCAAGTCACTTAACCCCAACTGCCCTCCAAAAAACAAAACAAAAAAAAGTTAAGGTCTGAAGTCAAACTGAAGAGGGTTAGGAACAGAAAGAGGAAAGGAAATGGAAACACATTGTAGATTACTTTCTAAATGAGTTTATCTACAAAAGGAAAAGAGATATAGAATATTAAATAGTAGAAATGGACAGATGGGGCAAGTGAGGAATTTCAAGGAAGAAGGAGACATAGATGGTTAGGGAAATAGCTAGTACACTGGGAAAAATAGACACTAGTGAGAACATGGAAATGTTACAGAAGGCAAATTGCTGGTGAAGATTGGATGGGATGGATTGATATGTAAAAGGGTTTTCCTTGTTAGTGGGAGGACCACCTTCTCATATTAGATAGGAGTAAAGGAAAAGATAGTGAGGCAATGTATCTGAGTGATTGAAAATGAGGATGATGGAAAGAAAAGAAGTTGTTAGGGAATTAGATCATTGTTTTCAGTGAAATCTTCAAGCAAGGTTCTCAACTGTGTGGTTTGGGCAAAGGGGGAGACATGGGAATTTTGGATAAGAATTGAAGAGATTTGGAAAAACTGCTGCGATGAGTGGGATAGAGATATGATTAGTCCGGGGGTAAATGGTGGCCTTTTCATAATGAGGAAATAGTTATTATTATGTGACAGGAATTTATACTGAACTTAGTACCACAGTTTTGTGTGTGTCTTGTCCCCAACTTTATTTATCATTTTGTTATAGAAGCAAGAGCAGCAGATGGTGATAGTAATTGAACACTGAGGCAAAAGTGACCTTATATATCCAAAGTATTCCATTTTCTAGATGAGGAACCCAGAAGTAAAATAATAGCCCAAAGTTTCACAGACTGGATGAGACAATGGTGGGATTTGAACTCTGGTCCTTTGATGCCAAATTCAGAACTTCTTCCATGATACAATAAAACCTCCTCATTTGACCTTTGTTAATTTTTTCCCCATAATCCCACTTCATGCAGTTCCTGTCCTGGTCTCCCTACTCCCTTTCTATTATGTTTTTAGTTTAAGAATCACTACAATGACTTTGAAAATAAAGGTTAATGATTACTATTCTAAAGAAGATTCATTTGCTGAGAGCAGAAAGATGACTGGCTCACTGAATGTCATTTTTTTGAGAAATGGGGCTTTATTGTCAAAGATATTAAACATGTTTGTGAGTCACTAAAAATTTTGTGAAATATTTTATAATAACTTTGAATGATTTTGTAGGCATGCTTAGAATCTAGAAGAACCCATGGAGTTAGTTGAAAATGTTAAAATCCTTGGTTATGATTCAGATTTTATAAAGGCTAATTTTGAGGCCCAATCAAAAATCAGCGGCATTAGTGTAGAGTAGGGGAGAAAACAGTGTAGCAAAGCAGTCTTTTTTTTTGTAATTTGTAGAAATTAACATTCCTTTTTTTCTGATTGTAGAAAATCAAATGTAATGACTCCCATTCAAACTTAGCATAAAACAGTAGTTTCAGCTACTATTTTGTATTCATCTCTGTCACATTATTTTTCATCTTGAAAGCCAGGTAGATATAAACTGAATTTGGAAGCTGTTAAAGAAATGTTGGTAAATCATAAGAAGCAGCTAATCAAAATTTAACTGAATATACCTGTACATTGAAAGTAGTAAAAATGAATAGATGAGATGAATTTCACATCACAGAGAAGCAAAATTAAGGCAATTGTGGTTAAAATGGTAGTACTACACCATCTGCCTTCTCTTTGCAGTGATATACAAAAGCTGTCTTTTTTTTTTCTTTTCAAGAAAAAAAATAGTCTTTAAAAAACAAAATTCCCCCTTCATTTGAACGGATATGTTCAAATTTGATAATTAATGAAGCATGAACATGTATAAAGTCAAAGTAGTGTGGATTTTGAGAACCATAATTTTATCAGCATGGGACATTCCCTGTGTGAAAAGGCCCACACGGCTTTGACACAGATGTGCAATTCACTTGTCCCTTATAGACTTAGAGCTACCTGGTTCATTGAGAGGTTAAATGATTTACCATGTTACACAGTTAGTATATGAAAGGAAAAGGATGTGATCTCCTGAATCTAAACCCTACCCATCATTTACTTCTCCAAATCTAAGTTAATGCAATATTTAAGATACAATAAAAACTAATATTGCATCTTGACATTGGAATTTAACAGGAATCATAAGTCAGTGTAACAGTCAGTAAATGTTGGAGTCATGTTTTCTTTAATTGAGTCTCTTCTCAGACTAAATAGGATTATGAGAGTTGCACTTCCATTCTTTGGTATACAAGGTATTAACCTGAACTCTATAAAAATATTTTGATTGCTGTGTTTCACTATAATTGGTTTATTTGTAAGCCTATACATTTAAATGTATGCACTAAAATATTGCTTGACAAAGGATGCCTAGACTTCACCAGGATGTCATGAAGGGCCATGGCATTCCTAAGAGTTAGGAAATACTGACATGGAAAATTATCTCCAGTATCCATCAGAGAGAGAGAGAGGGGGAGAGGGAGAGTGAGAGAGAGAGAGAGAGAGAGAGAGAGAGAGAGAGAGAGAGAGAGAGAGAGAGAGAGAGAGAGAGAGAGAGATATTATGGAAATAGGTATATATAAACAGAGATACATACATACATATATGCATACATACACACATACACAATTATAAATAAAGTTAGAGAGAGAGAAAAAAACACAAAACCATGAGACTGAATCCACCATAAACTATTGTTAACACAATCAGAATTATTCCCTCAGTATATAAGGTCACCCTTTATCCTTACAAAGTCAATTCATTCTCCCATTCCTCAAAGCAACTATTCCAAACCTTTCAAGCTTTCCTCAAACCTCTCACATCTCCTACTTTCCCCAAACCTCTGAATTGAGTACCTTGCCTAATATTTTGTGAGGAAAAATGAAGTTATTCATTGAGAACTCTGTTTTCTTTCATCTTTCTCATTTCAAATTATATAGGCAAGGTTCTCTAAGAGGAACAGAGAATAGAAAAGGTAATGGTCCTGTATTCATGATCTTTAGATATTCCTAGGAAAAGTTACTTTGCCTCCTGTATTAAATACCATACCAGAAAAATGAGAATAATGATATAAGCACCACCCAAATCATAAATCCTCTGTAAATCTCAACATGGTCATAATTGTCAACAACCATAACACAGACCTTATCACAGTAGATATATCATAAATGTACATTGAAGAGTGATTTAATAAATGCACAAAAGCATATATTACCAATAGGTATCTGGTTTAAATCTTGTAGTGAGGGAAAATAAATTAGTCACCACAGCCATGTCTGTTTATCTCTTGTCTCTGCCTCATTGTCTCTGTCTCTCTCTGTTCCTTTCTGTGTCCCTATCTCTCCTTCTATGAAGATATAGAGTGTTGTCTCCACCCAAGCACAAGGAGTACAACTTAGCCAGACACCTTAGGAAATTTATTATGACTCAAAAAATTCCCCATTTGACAAATTTTCTGGCGAAGAGTTGAATGCTCAGTTTAGCTAGCTCTATTGGTGTTGCATCTCTATCCATGTTTCTTGTCTTGGGCTTTGCTGACAGAGCCACCAAGATTTTAGTATGATTTTCCTATTATCATGTGTCTATAGGTACATATATACATTCATGTAGCCTTTCATCCAAAAAAAATGTAAGTGTATACACATACATAAACACCGTGCGAATAGATGCGTATCTATTTATAAACATACACACACGCATGATGTGTATGTATGTATGTATGTGTCTGTCTATCTGTCTGTCCATCCATCCGTCCATCTATCTATCTATCTATCTATCTATCTATCTATCTATCTATCTATCTATCTATCTATCTATCTATTTGTAAAGGGGATTTCCTTAGCAAGGAGGTTTGCCTTCTCATAATAGACTGGATTTATGTGAAAATAGTGAAGTTTAATCCTTCATTGCACGAAATTTCTCTATTGACAGAGTTTTTATTCATTCTAGAAAGAGAAAAAATTATATCCAATTTAGCATTAACAAATTTATGTTTAAATCCAATCAAGATGATATAAATGTTTAGTTTCCAATGTTAAAATGAAATATTTTTCTCCCCAAAATCTGAGGTTTTGTGCTTATTTATTTCCTACTAGCAATTGTCCCTTTGTACTGTTAATCTTAGAGAAAGCTAATAGTAGATTTTAGCAAGTGTAGAAAAGGTGTGTGTGTGTGTGTGTGTGTGTGTGTGTTTCCTTAAAAATAACAAAATACAGAAACATCTATCCTTTAGTAAACACAGGTGACACTCCAAACTGTTCAGAAGTCTACATCATGTGGGTTCTAACTATTCAGGTTCTTTGAAGCATAGAGCAAGTCACAGAACTTCCAGAACAATGCCATCTAGTGCCTAACTCTCATTTGCAGAATGAGTTCACTTAAACCTCTATCTATGCTATAGATTTTTGCCTATTCTATAAAACATGTGCAATAACACTCCACAAGAATACATTCACTGTTCTTGCTACAAATCTTTTAACACTGCAGTCCATTTTACAAAATATGGCTATACTAATTTTTAAATGCAGGTCCAGTCTTCTGAGTCCCTTACTGTAGTGGTGTCAAATTCAAATATAAATCAATTTTCTTCATGTTTATGTAGGAAAGAAAAATAATAGCATGTATGTGTCATGGCATCTTTATTTTGTCAAATGTTCTCCACATGCAATTTCAGTTGTTTTGGCTGCACTATGGAATTTTGCCAGTTTCCAGGGCAGGACTCAAGTTAGATACCTCTACCTACTTACTGTCTCCAGTGACTTCCTAGAGAATGTGTAGTTCTCTGTTTAGCTTTAAAAACCCTGCACGACCTGGTCTCTACCTAACTTTCAAGGATCAATGGACATTTCCATTCTGTCCCACCAAATTATCTTTCTCTCTTTTCCTCACTAAGAAGATAGTCCATCAGCCTTTGCATTGCCAACTCCCCTACCCCAGTCCTTATCTGGAATTTACTCCATCATCACCAAGATAGAATCCCTTCTCTTCCTTTAACATGCAGTTTCAGGTATCATTTTTCAAGAAACCATTCCTGACCTCCTGTCAGACTCCTTATGCCTTATACCTTAAAGTATTTTTATGTAACTATGTTGTATATATTTGTAGTACTGATTTTCTTAATACTGTACAAATTTTATTGGTATTTGTTGACCCGCATTATTTTCTAAGCATATTGTGAGTGTAGCTATTGTACTTTCATTTTTGAGTAATGTTTGACTCTTCATGACCTCATTTGGATTTTTCTTCCTAGAGATGTTTGAATGATTTGCGATTACTTCTCCATCTCATTTTTACAGATGAGGAAACTGAAGTGAGGCTTAAGTGATTTTATCAGAGTGAAAAAATTAGTAAGTGTCAGAAGCCAAATTATACTGAGCAAAATGAGTCTGACTCCAGCCCTGCCACTCTGTACACTGCGCCACTAATTTACCCTATCCCAAAGTCTTCCCCATGGATTACCAGAAGGCATGAGCAGATATAATTGTGATTGTGCAATTATGCCTGATCTTCATGAGCCATGAATCAAAGCATGCTAATACTATTCACATGATTTTCTTGGCAAAGATTCTGGAATAGATTCAACAGTGGGATGAGGCCAACAAACATTGAGTGTCTTATGCATTGTCACACAGCTGGTAAGTATCTGAATCCATATTTGAACTCAGGTCTTCCTAACTTTACAACCACTACTTTACCACAGAATCATCTAGCTGCTGTCAATCATAGTAGTCATGTGTATTCTCGTTGAGTAAGTACTGCTTAATTCTTCATGCTTATAGCTCAATAATATAACACAATGTTCAACATACCATTCCTGTTATTTAGTAAAGAATGATCCTTGAGTGATTGACATAGTTATTGATACATGAGTAAGTCCAAAATGTTAACCTATTTTTGCATATAAATGACTAGAACTCAATCAGAGTTCAAACAAGTTTGTTCCTGGTAACACTGTTCTGTGAGAAATGTCTCATTTCCAGCTTCTTCCAAAACAGTGAGGAGGTAAACAATCCATATTTAAAGATCATCAAGATGAGCAGCCAGACCAATGTTCATATCTTATCCCAGTTGCAAAATTATATGGTAAAAGCACATAATCTTGGCTCCAATTTTCTAGTAAGTACATTTCTGCAATTAACTGAAAATGAAAAGTAGAATGAGTGATGAGGAAAGAATGCGGCATGTTGTTAGAATGAGTTTGAATTTCCATAAAAATACAAATGCTCATTGATCAGGCATAATTAAAGAAATGCATTCATCGAAAGGAAAAAAAAGCAGATTTCACTGATGTTTCTTCATATCTCTTAGAACTTTAGTAAGCTATGATTCCAAGAATCTTACAAACTTCACAAAGAAATTGTATTTGCTGAAGAAAGCAAAGTTTCAATATTGTGGAAGAAAGTCATAATTTGTAGATGGGATATGAGGTGTGTGTGTGTGTGTGTGTGTGTGTTTATGTGTGTCTGTGTGTTTAGGAAGAGCTGGAGTTTAGGAAGAGCTGAAAGTTTTCTCTAGTACTGATCTAGCAATATATAGTTCCAGTAGTCCTTAAAGGTTTATAGAGTGATTTTCTAATAAAAACCAAGTGAGAGATTAATATGAATAATCTCCCCATTTGTGGAAGAAGTTACTAAGTATCAGAGAGATGAAGCAATCTGTTCAAGGTTAAGCAGTATTTTACCAAAGATTCTCCTAAACCTGATCCAGAGCTTTAAAAAAATTAAACCATATTTCTCATCTATTATATGATATGGTCATGGCAAGAATATCCTCTTTATTTTTACCTTTTTTAAAAAAATATTTATTTGTAATCTTCCACATTTGCTTTTATAAGATTTTGAATTCCATTCTAGATGTCCCTTCTCCCTCTTCTTCTCCCTCCAAAAGGCAGCATATAATATAATATAGGCTATACATGCATGATCATGGCTAACATATTTTCACATTAGTCATGTTGTGAAAGAAAAATCAGAATAAAAGTGAAAAAAACATGAACAAGAAAAAAATAAAAGAGAAAATGTTATGCTTTGATCTGCATTTAGACTCTATGGTTCTTTGGAGGCAGATGGCATTTTTTATCAAGAGTCTTTTGGAATAATCTTAGATTATTACATTGTTCAGAAGGTCTAAGGCTACCAAAGTTGGTGATTGCACAATGTTACCATAACCATGTGTAGTGTTTTCTGGGTTCTTCTCACTTCCTTCAGCATTACAGGTTTTTTCTGAAGTGGACCTGTTCATGTTTCTTGTAGAACAAAATTATTCCATTACATTCATATACCACAAGTTGTTTGGTCATTCCCTAAATGATGGGCATCCCCTCAATTTCCAGTTCTCTATCACTACAAAAAGAACTGCTGAAATTTTTTTGTACATGTAGGTTCCTTTTTGTATGATATCTTTGGGATACAGACCTAGTAGTAGTATTGCAAGATTAAAGGGTATGCACAATCTCATAGACCTTTGGTCATAGTTCCAAACTATTATCCAGAATGATTGATATCTTTTCTATTTACAAAGTTCAGAATGAATCAGCCAAAGCTTTTTTTTAATCAAAGGTAATAATGAAGTTGGATGAACACATTATAATTTCTCTTATCTCTCACACAACCTCATATTTTAAAAATAATATTTTATATATTTCACTTATTTCCCAATTATATTTTTAAATGTTTAAAATTTATTTTTAATATTTTGAGTTCCAAATTCTCTCTCTTCCTTCTTGTCCTTTTCCTGCCCATTTCGCATAGGCTTGTAGAAGCCCACTCAGTCTCCAGGATGACTAGCTCATTTCATTCTGTGAGAGCTGGTATGGGATCACAGATGTGCAAGCACAAAAATATCCACTGCCAGTCAAATTCTCTCAGGCTGTTTGGGGTAAACTTGTTTGGGGAAGTCCCTGCCCTCCTCTTAATGACTTTAATTCTTACTGCTCTCCTGTCATGTTTCCATTTACACAAATCAATCACAGCAATGACACTGTGAGATCTAAAATAGCATTTACTTTACAGAAGGCAAATAAAATGTGAATAATATTAATACAAGATCGATAAATACAATGCAACAAATACAAAAACCCAGAACACATTCTTCTACTATTCTCATCAGTCTATGTGAGGAAAAGGCAGTCAATCTATAAACATTTATTAAGAGTCTACTATATTCCATGCTCCATACTAATAACCATGGACACAAATAAAAGCATGTAAAAATGTACAAATGAAATGCTATCAATTTATATAAAACAATTTAATCCTAAAATTTAAAATTTTAAATAAAAAATAAAAAATTAAATTATTTTAAAATAATTTTAATTTTTAAAATAAAATTTTAAACTGAACAAAGGGACTAAGCCTGGTGCTCTATCCATTATGTTACTTAGCTGAAGGGAAAGAGAGAGTGGGAAAGCACCTTTTTACAACTGTTTGAAGAAGCCAGAACCTAATTCCTACCTCCTAACTGTTTGAATAAAGTTTAAGGTTTGTTGGGAGAACATTTCAGCTACAATAACTACCCTGCAGTACCACACAGAAGTTGAGGTGAAGCCTCTTATAAATTTTTTTGCTACTTGCTACCACATTCATTTGAGAAGAGAAAGAATTTTGAAGCTATTTTTGTACAGACAGAGAAGGGACTTAAGAAGCCATCTTACCTGATACTCATTTATCAACTAAAGAAATTAGGTTTTAAAATGTTTTTACCCAAATTCACACAATGAGTGCACACTTTTGAGAACAAGTTAAGGTAGAATGTACTCTTGCTGGATGTAGGGATTTATATTTTTAAAATAAACACTTATTAATTCCCTTATATGAGACAGACACTTTTCTAAAGACTTTACATATTTTAACTCACTTTATCTTCAAAAATACCCTGGAAGGTAGGAGATATTGTTATCCTATTTTATAGAGAAGGAAAGTATAACAGAGGTAAAATGGCTTGACTTGGGTCCCACAGATAGCAAGTATATAAGGTTGGATTCCAACTCAGTTCTTTCTAACTCAAATTCAAGATTTTGTTCAATATACCACATAGCTACCACTTCTTTTTTGTGTTTCTATCCCAAGGTCACAGAGTAAGTATCTAAAGATTGCTTGTTGAAATATTAAGTGATTTTTAAAAATAGCAGACCTATGATTTCATCAGTGTAGAACCTCTCTTTGATAAAAGTAAATCAATAACTTCTCTGCCATTTGTAGTTTTAGAGAGTTCCTTGGGGAGGCCTGAAAGATGCAATTTCACAAACTAATGTAAGTTTCAGGAGGACTTGAACTCTGGTTTCTGGGATCTTGAGGTCAGCTCTCTAACCCCTATTTCAAGTTACTTATTCTATTAAAATTAACTCATACTTGCATGATTATTTTAGCTATTTGATTCATTTTGGGTGAGAAACTCTCTAATACTGGAAGGAATAATACTCAGAAGACAATTAGCCTTGAAGAAAATTGAGGTCACATCCTATCATACACAAAGGATGTCCAACCACAGATTTGCATGGACTCCTACAAACTTTGGCCCAGTTCTATTGTTTGCTAATAACAAATTGACCTGAATATAGAAACAAAAATATCATCATGTATTATTTTGGTACCCTATCCACTTGTGTGATAGAAGCAATGATATGAAAAGGTGATAGCCCTACCCTTTACACAATGAGGAGTCAGAAGACAGATAAATGCAGTAGAAATTGGCATAGCACAAATAAGGGCTAGCGCAGAATTAGTGCCACACCTGGCTTCATCTCTAGCTCTGACATGTACAAATGTGAAAACCCTTGAAAACGCATGGTGTAACCTTAGCCTAAGTTGTATCTTCTGTGTAATTATTGCACCCTAGTTTTGACTGCACTTTTGCAAGGACAGTGTGAAAAATTGAAAGCAGTATCTAAGTATGATATTGTATTATTCATTCCTATATTGAAATCTTATTCTACTAACTCATTTTGAAAATGGAAGTAATGGTTTTTGAACATTAGAGTAACAGAAAAAAGTATGCTGGCTGTTTTTACCAACATGAAATGAATCCAAGGATGAATGAAATAATGACTATGTCTTCCAGTTTTCTGAATACCAGGTTGAATTTATTAAGGTCCCTGAACTGGACAAAGTCACACTATGAAAATCAACCATTTCAGAGGGTTTGTGATCTGGTTCAATGGAGGTATAAGTACACTATTTAATTTGAAGGCTGAAAAGTAATGAACAATTTTATAATATTGCTCTTTTATACATTTTATTTCTCCTCCTTCTCGAAACTCTGAGTTGGTTCAAAAAGTCTTCAAACATTTCTATGAAAGTGTCCCTTCCATCATTTTCTATGAAATAATAGAATTTTATTGCATTCAATATCATAATTTGTTCAGCTGTTCCCCTGTATGTAGAAGGAAATACACGTTGACTTGGCCAATGTGCGAATTTTCTTTAGTTAAAAAGTAATAATTGTTCTAAGGTGATAGTTATGCTTTCTTTTCTCCAATTAGTGGGAGGTAGAAGGGAGAGAAAATAATGGTTTACCAAATGAATTTAAAAAATTAAAAATGATTTTAAAATAAATATTATCTATCATTTAACTTCTTTCTTCTATTACATTCTCCATATTTAGGTATATTCAAATGTTGATTGGTTCTAGTTTTCTTGCTGAGAGGAGTGTTTGATACCCCTAATTATGATTTGAAATCCTCAGCTCAATCAGGAAGTCTAGAAACTAAGACCTTAATTGATTAGCTTTAATTGACAGTTCCTGGGAACAGAGTTAAAGGTGAATGTAGCTGAAAGAATGGATGTGAATAGGTGAAAATGTGTCTGAAGTGAGGAATGAGTCATTTAACTGAGTCTTCCAAGTCTAAGCTGAAACTACAGTGTTGATCAGATAGTCTTCAACATTTTACTCCTCCACAACAGGAACTATTTTTAATGAATGAAGAAATTTGAAAAATGTTGTAGGTTGGTATTAAGGGCAAAAGAAAGACATACTGTGGTCAAATGTAGACTTTAATCTACTACCAAAAATGACATATACATATACCTATGCACACATGTGTTTGTAGATATGTGTATAGATATAGGTTATGTTTGTGGGTATATATTGCATATATGTATATATACACATACACACACATAATCTATATCTCTATCTACACTGTGTGTTTATCTGTGTACACATGCACATTCATGCATGCATACACATATACATGAAATGGAAGTAAACTGGTCAAGTACCAAGAACCACGAAAATACTGATGGATTGCTCAGAGTCTAAAATTGAAGCATGAAATGTCGAAAATACCTAAAATAATATTTTAATGAGACTTACTATTTTTGTCTTAAAAATACGTAACTGTACATATCCTTAAATTCATTAGTTCTTACTAACATGGGTGAAACATTCTGAAGATTAATCGTCCATGCTTTTTCTGAATAGATTTCTACCAATGATGTTAATTGGTATAACACTGGTGTCCCTCCCTCCTTCCTTCCTTCCATCCTTCCTTCCTTCCATCCATCCTTCCTTCCTTCCTTCCTTCCTTCCTTCCTTCCTCCCTCCCTCCCTTCCTTCCTTCCTTCCTTCCTTCCTTCCTTCCTTCCTTCCTTCCTTCCTTCCTTTATCTTCCTTCTTTTCTTTATCTTTCT
>CM053598.1:21328930-21351531 GCA_028646575.1 Pseudocheirus occidentalis
GTACATTGAAAATGTATCCGTTTAACATAAAACTGTGTTTTTTGTCTGAAAATTATTTTATAAATGTGTTCATATACTTCCTTGGTTTGTCTTGGCAAGAAGATTCACAAGTATTTTAGAATATCTATGGTTATTTTAAATTGAAATTTTCTTTCTATTTCTCTATGCTAGGTTTGTTGGTAACATATGGAAATGCTGATTGTTTATCTGGGTTTATTTTACATCCTGCAAATTTGCAAACGTTGTTTATTGTTTCATCTCATGTTTTAGTCTATTCTCTAAGGTTCTCTAAGTTTAACATCATTATTTTCAAAAAGTAGAAATTTTGTTTTCTCATAGATTATTTTTACTACTTTAATTTATTTTTTCTTATTGTATTATTTTAGCTAGCATCTCTAGAACAATACTGAATAGTAAGTGGTGATAATTCCTTAAATCTGATTTTAATGGGAAGATTCCAAATGTATTCCCATTTCAGATAATGTTTCCATCTGCCTTTATATGGATACTGCATATCATTGCAGGAAAGGTTCCATATATTCTTTTGATTCATATTTTTAATAGGAATGGACATTGTATTTTGTAAAAACCTCTTTCAGGGGTGGCTAGGTGGCACAGTGAATAGAGCACCAGCCCTGGAGTCAGGAGTCCCTGAGTTCAAATCTGGCCTCAGATACTTAACACAAAATACCTAGCTGTGTGACTGTGGGCAAGTCACTTCAAAAAAAAGAAGCTTGTTCAGTATCTATTGATATACTCATATGCTTTGTTGTATTTGTTACTGATATAGTCAATAATGCTAGTAGTATTCCTAATATTGAAGGAGCTCTGCATTCCTGGTATAGATCACACCTGGTTATACTGTATGATTTTTGTGACATTTCACTGTAATTTCCTGCTAGTATTTTATTTGAATTTTTTCCATTGATATTAATTAAAGAAATTGGTCTATACTTTTCTTGCTTTGTTTTTGCTTTCTTTAGTTGAATTACCAGCACCATATCTGTGTCATAAAAGGAATTTAGGATAACTCCTTTTTTTACTTATTTTTTCAAGTACTTTATATAATATTGGAATAAATTGTTCCTTAAATGTTTAGTAGAATCCAATTAAAAATTCGAAATATCCTGTAGATGACTTCTTATGGAGCTCACTGATGGTTTGCTCAATTATCTGTATATTTTAGAAATGAGACCTTTATCGGAGACACTGATTGTAAAAATTCCCAATTTTCCATTTCCCTCCTAATCTCGGTTACATTGAATTTTTTGTACATAAACTTTTCAATTTAATGTAATAAAAATTATTCAATTTGCAGTCCATAGTGCTTTCTAACTCTTGTTTGGCCATAAACCCTCCCTTCTCCATAAATAGGACACATAAACTATTTCTTGCTCTCCCAAATTGCTTACAGTGTCAGCATTTGTACCTAGATCATGCACACGTTTAAACTTGATTTTGGTATATGGTGCAAGATACTAATCTATACCCAGTTTATTCCATACTGTTGTTCAGTTTTCCCAGCAGTTTTTGTCAAATAGTGAGTTCTTCTTCCAGAAGCTGGTCTTTGGGTTTATCAAACAATAGATTATTATAGTCACTGAGTGCTGTGTCTCATATATGTAATCTATTCCACTGATCCACTACTCTGTTCCTCAGCCAATACCAAGTAGTTTTAATGGCTGCTATTTTATAATGCAGATTGAAATCTGGTATGGCTAGGCCTCCTGCCCAAGCATTTCATTTCATTAATTCCCTTGATATTCTGGACCTTTTGTTCTTCCAGATGAATTTTGTTACTATTTTTTCTAGCTCTATAAAATAATCTTTGGTAGATTGATTGGTATAGAACTACATAAGTAAATTAATTTATATATATAATATTAGCTTTACCTAGCCATGAGCAACTGATGTTTTTTTTTAATCATATTGACTAAAGGTCTATCAATTTCATTTTTTTTCATAAAACCAATTCTTAGTTTATTATTAATTCAATAGTTGTCTCAATTTAAATTTTATTAATCTCTCCTTTGTTTATCAATATTTCCAATTTAGTATTTAATTGGGGATTTTCAATTTATTCTCTTTCTAGCTTTTTCAGTTACACGAACAATTTATTTATCTATATTTTCTCTATTTTATTCATGTATGCATTCAGAGATGTAAAACTTCCCTGAAGAACTGTTTTCACTGCATCCCATAAGTTTGGTATGTTGTCTCACTGTTTTCATTCTCTTGAACTGTTACTAATTGTTTCTATAATTCCTTATTTGATCCACTCATTGTTGAGGATTAAATTATTTAGTTTCTAATTAGCTTTTAATCTATCCTTCCATGGCCCTTTATTACATATAATTTTTGCTGCATCACGATATATGAAGGATGCACTTAAGATTTATACCTTGCTTTGCTGAATTATGAAGTTGTTTGCTTTTGGTTGTTTATTTTTTTTGCATTCATACATGGTCAATTTTTGTGTATGTGCCGTGTGACACTAAGAAGAAGTTATTTTCCCTTTTATTCCCATTCAGATTTCTCCAGATGTCTACTACATCTACTTTCTCCAAAATTCTATTCACCTCCTTAAATTCTTCCCTGTTTATTTTGAGGTTTGATTTATCAAGTTCATAGAGGGGAAGGTTGAGATCCCCCCTAGTAAAATTTTGCTATCTATTTCTTCCTCTAACTCCCTTAACTTCTTTAGGAATTTGGAAGCAATACTGCTTGGTGCATGTATATTTAGTAATAATATTGCTTAATTTTCAATAGTGCCTTTAGCAAGATATAGTTTCTCTCCTTACCTCTTTTAGTTAGGTCTATCTTTGCTTTTGCCTTATCTGAGATAAGGATTGGAATATCTGCTTTTTTTTAAATTTAGCTGAATCATAATATACTTCATTCCAGTCTTTTACATTTATTCTGCGTATATCCCCTTGTTTCAAATGTGTTCCTTATATACAGCATACTATAGCATTATGGTTTTTAATCCATTCTGGTATCTGCCTCTGTTTTATGGGAGAGTTCATCCCATCATTCACAGTTATGATTACTATTTATTTCTTTCCCTCCATCCTATTCCCTGACCTGTTTATGCTTTTAGTTCACCCTTCCCTCTTCCCCTCCTTATCTTCCCAATGGGGGTGCGTGAGGAGGGAAGAAGGGGAAAGAAATCTCTAACTCAAAGTTAAAAAGACAAATGTTTAATTTTTTTTACATGCAACTGGGAAATAAGATATATAGCTACTAAGGTGTGACAACCCATCTTGCCCTACTAGAAAGTGAGGGGGCTGAAGGGAGAGGTTACAAGAGAGATCAAATTGGGGAAGGGGTATTCAGTAGGCTTGCTACTTTGGGGTGGGCCTAGGGGAAAGATAGGAACAGAAAAAATTGTAACTCAAAATCTTGTGGAAATGAATGTTGCAAACTAAAAAAAATTGAAAAAGAAATGTTGAATCAATTACAGAAAGAAACAAAGACTATTCTTGTAGAGGTAGAGGCAAGATAATAGATTAGGTAAAGTATGCAACAGCTCTCAAAAATATTCTCCTCAATGAACTTTAAAATAATACTTTCAGTTGAATTCTGTAATGGCAGAAGCAACAAAAGTCATAATGGACATTCTATGAGCCCAAGACAAATTAGGAGTTTAGAAAGAGAGATCTATGGCAGAATATTATATAGATAAATGACAGATAGAAAGATAGATAGAATGACTGAAAACCTTATTAAAAGGCCATTTTTTCCTTGAAGGATTATACTCAGTTTTGTTAAATAGGTTTATTATTGACTACAATCCTGATATGTTGCCTTCTTTATTATTATATTTCAAGAATCCAAATCTTCTATAGTACTAAATCATGTGTGATTCTGACTATGGATCCATAGTACTTGAATTCTTTCCAGTGAGGTGATATCTTTTCTTCTTCGTCCAAGAGCTATGGAATTTGCTATACTATTCTGAGGAGTTTTCATTTTGGGCTTCTTTCAGGAGTTGACTCATGTATTCTTCTTTTCCAAATCTGTTATTTTTGTTTTTATTACATTCTTGCATATCTCATTTCCCACCAGTTTTTGCTCTACATTCTCTTATTTAATTTTTAAAATCATTTTGTTTTGCTCTTTTTTTTGTCTCAACTCATAGGAATTCTTTTTGACCTTCTGGTTAATTTGCATTTTCCCCTTAAATTTTGCTTTAGACATTTTTGTCACTATTTTCTGTGTTTGTGTCTTTAGCTTTCCTGTCACCATAGTAACTCTTTATTGTTAGATTCTTTTTTTTTGAGGGGAGGGGGTTGCTTTTTGTTGTACTTCTTGACTTTTGACATTGTTAGTGTTGGACTCTGCATTCTTCTAGTAGGTGGGAGATGCATGGACAGAGCTTTTGTCTCTTTATATCCTGCTCTTTTCACAACTCTTTCTGGAGGCCTGAAATTTCTCAGAAATTCCAATGTGGTATGATTTGGGCAAAGGTTTGTTCACTGCCCTCCCAGTCTAGGGTCTGCAAACTCCTGATCCTGGTTTGGGTCTATTGGATCATAAGTGCATGACTCCTATTTAGTTTTGCTTTTCTGCCCTAGGTGTTACACTATAAGCTTATGAGTGGGGTTAAAGGTTAAAACTAATTCCCTCCTCTTCTACTAGGCTCACAGCCATACAGCTTGGGTTCATAATTATTCTTTTCTCCATAATAATCAGGTCTTCTCTCACTTACAACCCTCCTCTCTGCCCTGGAACTGTGATCTGGAACTAGATAATATAACAAAGTTATCATATGTTACATTTTTTCACCAAAGTCTCTCACTAATGATGCCTGTTTGAAGTTGATTTTAACCTAGTATTTAATTTCCTTGTCCATTCATTAAATTAGTTCCATATTTGACTATTGATACATTCACAATGATATTATATCAAAATGAATATCAAATGACTGGCATTCAAAACATTTCATAACCTAGCCCCAGTATGCCATTCTAATATTTTTACCCATTACTGCCTTGCATTGTTTTATGCAGTGTCCTTAGCCTCCTTTCTGTTCCATGAATAAGACACTCCATATCTTAGCTCAAGAATTATTTTTCATTATCTTCCATGCCTGAAATTATCTCTTCTTCTTCAACTACTGACTTCCCTGACTTCTTTTAAGTCACCACTAAAAATTCACCTCCTCCAATAAGCCTTCCCTAACCTCTCTTAATTCCAATTCCTTCCCTCTCTTAATCATTTCCTATTTATCATGGATATAGCTAGCTTTGTACACATTTGCTTTTATGTTATCTTATCCATTATATTGTAAGCTCCTTTGTGGCAGAGACTATCATTTGCCCCTTATTGCATTCCCAACACTAATATGTGGTATTTAATAGGTGCCCTAATAAATATTGATTGATTGATTGATTGACTGACTGAAATGTAGGTTACCTATGCCCATTTAGTCCTCTGACCTAGTAATTCTACAGAAAAAGGATGTGAAATATAGTATAGCACAAACTATTTATGAAAAATCCATGCTGGCTCTTAGTTGCCATTACTTCTCTAAGCATCAATAAGCTATCATTTTAATCATATGTTCTGTAAATTTAGTTATGTTAAAAATCAACACAGAATTGTAAACAAGTCACTAATCTTGAAGTCAAAGAGGTCAAGTTTCAAATCTCACCCCTGACAATTCCTAGCCATGTGACTCAAAAGTTCAATTTTTAAAGCACTTCAAAATATTTTGTCATTCCAACAACCCTGTTGAGTAGGTGTTATTATTAATTACTCTTTTATAGATTAGGAAACTGAGGCAGACAGAGCTCAAGTAATTGCTTCAGGGTCACACAACTAGAAACTATTTGGGTTCAGATTTAAGTGCTATTCTTCCTAATTCCAGATCCAGTTATAATATTTGCCTCTTGTATCATTATTATGATGACTGTATAAGATATTATCAACAAGTGTTTAAGTGGTTACTATGGGCTAGACATTATGCTAAGCACCAAGAAGACAAGGAATGGCCAAATATAAGATTCTTTACTAACTTTAAAGTTCTGTCTACATTCATTTATTATTATTACTCATCATAGGAATTAGAGTTACTAAACTGGTCAGCAGGTGCTATAACAGGCCTTCAATGTTCCTAGTAAAGACATTAATATTTTTCATTATTCATAATTTCTTAAAATAATACAGTAATATTATTAATAAAAATTCAAAATTCATAAATAGTAATTAGTAATTAATAATATATTAATAAACTAATACATTAATATTATGCATAATTCTGTTTCACTGGGAAATGACTTTTACCTCCAGCAGAGACTTTTTTAGAATGTTTAAATTGATATCTAGTCGGACTCAATGCCTCATTTAAAGCCATCTTTTGACAGTTTCAGATATTGACTCTTAGAGAGTTCACTAATTCTAAAGTCCATGGATCATGTATTTGAGAATTTTTTCTCTAACAATGACTGTTGTCATTTCTCTCCTGGGACTTGATTTTCACTTTGTCATTTTGATCCCAAGTACAATCCTAGCACTGTCATTAAAAGTTCAAAAATTGTCCATTAAAAGTCCACGTACATTTTACATCAATTTGAAGAGATTGGTTATTCAGATGATGTTTTTCTTTTACCTGCTTCCTATCCACAGACACACAGAAAAATAACACTCAAAATAAACCAAAAAAATTCACAGCATATGATTCATTAAACAAAGATACAGAAACCAGAGAAAAGAAAGGTGTTGCATTTCCTTGACCTCTGTATCTTTGCACAGAGATGCAAATAGGGACAAAGAGTTTCTCTCCAATTGCTCTCTTTTTTTTAAGTTACCACCATTTTAGCATATTGCTTCCTCCAGAAGGTGTTGCTCTCCTCCAAATGATGATTAAATTGGTAGTGATTAGGGTGGATGAAGAAACTGAGAAACATCTGTTGAAATCACACTTAGTTAAGTTATTAATTATTGTTTCAAACCATGAGACAAATAAGAAATCCCATGTATCATCAGTACCAATCTTTCATCTTTTTTTATCATCCCAACAATTTGTCTCTCTTTAAATACTGCACCATTGATCAAGCAATCATTCCACAATTACTAATCATTTACTCAATACATACCCAGCCTTGTACTAGGTCCTGAGTGAGATATGGAAGAAATAAATGAGATCAAGTATTATATTTAGTTCTGGGCATTGAATATTTATAATAGCATTGATACATCATAGACTATTTCTAGAAAGTGACAACAAGGATACTGAAGGATTTCTGCATGAACCCATGGGGTGATTGGATTAGCCTGAAGAAAAAGACTTAGTGGGAAATAACTTTCTTCAAGAATTTAAAAGGTTGGTTTTTTTATGGGAGAGAGGTTAACTTTGTTCTGTTTGGTTTTAGAGAGAAAAAAAGCAACATTGAATTTCAAATTAGGAGACAAGTTTGAATTCTAGCTTTTCTACTTATTCTCAATGTTGCCTTGAATAGCCATATGTCTTCTCTAGTTCCTTGGTCCTCTTCTGTAAAATGAGGGAGTTGGACTGGTCTAATGTCTAATATTTCTTTCAGATCTAAATCTATGAAATTATTTTGTAAAGTTTTGGAGTTACTCTTGACTTAAGACAAAAATTTTCAATAAAGGGGCAGTTTAGGTGGCTCAATGAAGCACCGGTGCTGGACTCAGAAAGACTTGAGTTCAAATCTGTTCTCAGACACTTGACACAAAAACTAGCTATGGGCAAGGTCACTTAACTCCAATTGCTCTACCTTTTCCTCTCCAAAAAAAATTTTCTTCAGTAACAAAACTCTTCCTAGATCAAATGCTCTCTTTTCAAAGCCAAATTTCAATCAAGACTTCTAAGCAAAGACTAGATGACCACCTGGCAAGATGGTGTCAAGGGAATTCTTGCTAAGATTCTGAAGAGATCAGATGGCTACTTGAGCTCTCACCCATTTTAAAATTCCATGATATGGGTCCACCTTTCACTGAGATAACAGTGGAATACTATAGAACACACTGAAAAAAATGTGAATATTAGAGCATCAATTGTTAAGTACAATGCAAATTTAGATGAGAGATACACCGTAGATAAGAAGAGTCTAGGGAGAAAAAAGTTTCATGGAAAAGAAGGTGTTGATGGACAGATTTCAAACTATTGATAATTATATCTCTTTTTTTTAAGACTTTCATCCCCACCACCCAGTTGCCAGAATAATTTTCAAACAGCCAAATATGACCATGTGACCCTCCCCACTCAAAAATCTTCATCTAATCTTGCACGAAATACAGGCTTTCCAGACTGATATTTAAGGCACTCCATGATCTAGTTCTAACCCTATATCTCATTATCTTTCATTCACACATGCTATGATCCAGTAAAATTCTGCTAATAACTAATTGTTTCTCAGTTGTGGTAAATAATAAATTTCACCAGATACTAGCTTCAATTACAATTATTCATTGCCCTTCTGTCTTACCTGGAAGTGGAAAAAGCTGAAGCTTCTTTTAAGTACCTCTTGCTTTCTGCTGCCACCTTTTGGTTTGAGATGGAAAAATAGAAGGGAAAACAGTCTCGGCAACTGCTAGGTATTTGGGCAAGTAGGCTATCTTGCCATGTTTAAAAATGTGTTCTTGAGTTGGGCAATGTTACAAACTCTATTCTGATTGGATAATGTAATACCTTAGTGACTAATCAGTTGGATTGTTCTGTAAAGTCCAGAGACAACTAATAACAGCATCTCAATAAATGTCCCTTTATAGGTGTTTGTATTTTAAAATGCTACTTTAAAGTAGAGATGATGAGATTTGACCTTAAGAGCTGTGAGAATAAGCAGGAAAAGTTTTAAGTGTTTTAGATGGTCCTGTATGGAACAATAACATCCAGATCTGAAATCTACTGCTATCTCTCTCTCTCTCTCTCTCTCTCTCTCTCTCTCTCTCTCTCTCTCTCTCTCTCTCACACACACACACACACACACACACACACACACACACACACACACACACACACCCCAAATGTGTTTTTTCCCCTTCTGGTTAGTTCCTGTTTGGTTTCTGCAAGTGTATAAAGACTCTACTCCTCCAAAAATGAGTGTATAGGTGGGAAAGGGGGAAACAAGTGTATCTTAAGATCCTTATGCATTTCATTCCTTACATTTTTGCTTTAAATATATGGGTATGTTATAATTATGATATTTGCCTTATTAATATATAAATGGGCATCTTTAAGATCTAAGAGTCATTAGTGAGAGTGACTATGTTAATATCATGTTCCACATGGGTGCATCACATTTTAAATGGCTGTTCTATGGACAGGCAACAAATTGGGGAGTTATCAAAATCATCTTGGAAGTTAGAATGTATATTTCTCCATTAACAGGATTCAGTTGTTACTCAGAGGGTGTTAGTAAAACTGTGTAATGTCTCTAAAAACTTAGCCAAAGAAAAATAAGGACAGTTTGTAGTAGGTGAAACACTTTAAAGGGTGAGTAGGTCCTGCATTTCTAGGAGAGTTGTGAGTCCCCTATATATATTCTTAATGGCTATCACTTCCAAGGACACCATGCTCCCATTGAATAACATAGTGATATGCCTTTGAATATGATTTTCACATTAAAATTTTAAGAGAAGGGAAGCTGCAGAGAAACAGTGAGAAAGTGAATTTAGATATTAATTTGTTTATTCCTTCATCTATTTACTTGCTCATTTCTTCATTTATCTGTCTGGGTTGCTTATTTGCAGTAAAGGATTATTCTGGCATCAATTCATTAATAAATTCATGATTTCCCCCCATTCAAAATATTCTCTAAGATAGGGAGAGAGACAAGATTTGTGATTTCATTGTATAACAGAACTCTGGGTTGAGGAAACTCCCTCTACCAATAAAGGCCATTAACTTGTCTGGAATTTAGAGCCTTAGAAGGTCATCTAGAACAATAGGAAGGTAAGTGACTTCCCAAGGATCACATGGCCAATATGTGTCAGAGACAGGACTTGAACACAGGTCATTTCTTGCTTTGGGGCCAATTTTGTATCCTCTTTTCCATGTTCCCTACGATAGCTTCTTCTGTTAATTTCCATAAATGTTGCCTCCATGTTATCAATTATTTCACCTGCAGAGCATATTTACAACTATTTTTCAAATTTATACAGAGAAAATAAAGGTTAAAAAAGAGAATCATATTATAAATTAAATTAAAAGTTTTATATTAATAAACAAGCAAATTCATTAAGATGAGTTTATGACTTTTTGGTGAAGTTTTAGCATTTTCATATGGAGAGACATATTTCTTCTTTGGCTTGTAAAACTTCTTTTTTTCCCCTTTCTCTGTAGGATTTTATTGTTTATTTTACCTCCACATAAAAAAATAATAAAAATTGAAGACACATGAGGCATTAAGGTCTTCTTGACTGAATAGCTTCTTATCAAGATGTCATTGGGACCTTATGAACATATTTATCATTCCTATTTCAGATCCATTTATTTCCTTCATTTTACAACTTCAATAAAACAAGGCTTTGTCTCTTCCCTGCCCTCTCATAGGATGGGAGTGGGTCTGTCTCCTCTCATGTGAAAACAGCATTTAATAGCAGTGAGTAAATTTATGAACAGAAATTAATTAACTTTATCTCCATAAATTGGAGGCAAGAAAGCTCCACCAGAAAAAAAGTCTTGGGAAAAAGACTAATGTGTATTATATTCTGACCCTCAAGAATGGGACTGGTTAAACAATTTTATGTGACTTGGAGCAGAGTGTAAAAGATGTCAACAGTTTTCTAAAACATTGATTTCTAAGCATGACCAAAATTGATCACAAAAGCTGGTGACTTAATTATCTGCTTTTTTACAAGTCTACCTTACCTGAAATGTAGGCAAACCATAGCCCAGTTACTTCATTCCTTGGTGGTATTGAATAGAACATTAACTCTGCTTTTCTTATTTCCAATGCAAAAAAGAATGAGTTAATTTCTAGAGTTCTCTGTTTTCTTTGCTTCCCTAAACTGTTTGAGATGCCAATAATTACTCCAATGCTTCAAGAAATTTTGATTGAAATACTATGGGTACAGTAACTATGCTACACTTGTCCAATACCAGTCCTTATAGAAAGATATTCTCAAGAGTAGTACAGTAAGGGCAGGCATAGGTACATATCAATCTGCCTCATTGGAAGGACTACCCTTGTTGAGGAGATATAAATTCATTTGAATATGAATATCAGGTACTTTTAGAATAGCATGATTTTCAAGTTCCTTCCTCACTTCCATCTCGTTGCATCTGTACCCTGTTCCAAAGCACACCTCAAGGCATTATCTCCTGAATGAAGCTTTTCCTATAATGGCTTCCTATTCACTTGATTAAAATGCAAACGTCTCTGATATTAAAAACTCCCTACAGTCTGACTCAAATTTCTTCTTTCTAACAGGATGACACATTACTCTGCGTTAGACATTCTTTATTCTAATTGAGTTTATTGTCTTTTTTGCCAGAGAAGAAACTCTATTTTCTATTGCTGCACCTTCACAAAGACTGCCCCACCTGCCTCCTACCCTTATGTCTAGGTTCTTCCCTTTCCTCACTTTGGCATCCTGACATCCTTAATTGTCTTCAATGTTCAATGTAAAAAGTACTTGAAATGAGAAGCCTTTAGCGATTCCCCTGCTCCTAGTGTCCCTCCACCAATTAACTTCTATTGAGTTTTCTTTTATTATTTGTTTAAAGACTATTTCCACTAGTGAATGTAAGCTCCTTGAGGACATGGAACATTTCCTATTTATTTTACAAATGAATACCACACAGAAAGTTTAGCAAACAGTAAGTAGATGTTTACTAAATTGTTAGTGATTTATTGATTAATTGATTTAGGCCACAATTTGTTCATCTCCCTGATGACAGCAGTGGAAATTGAGGGCCTACAAGATGTGACAAACAGGCAGTCACAGAGGCAGGCAGCATCTAATCTGGGATATAAACTCAGGTTCTCAGACTATAAACCCAGTGGTTTTCTCGGTATACCATATGCCTTGCACCCATTACAATACATACAATAATCCCTTAACAATTTACTTTGTTGGTCTTCATCAATTACTTTCACTAAAAAAATCCATCAATTGGTAGCCCATCTTCTGAGGATAAACTTCTTTGCAATTAATAAGGTGAGTTGTTGGAAAACCAAATTATGGAGTGCTATATGTCTATCCTCATGACTGTGCAGGTGGATAGGACCTAGCAGAGTTTGTTCATCATTACCAAAGCCTTTGAAATTCCAGGTTTATTCCTGTGCCATCGTAAATAATAGCAACAAGTCTTAAATGGAGGTAAGATGACAAAATTCTTCCTTGACATATCCCAGTACCCTGTCAGGATCTTGATATAATGTAGTCTTTATATGAATTTGTTAAAACAGAATCTCAGAGGTTAGTCTATTCTAAACTTAAATATAAATCTCCTCTACAACACCAACCTCTAAAGATGGGAAACTCACTTCCTCCTAAGCAACTTCATTTCACTTTTGGATAGCTCTGATTGGTGAATTTGGTTTCCCCTTCCCAGCTTACATCATGTCTACTGTTGCTTTTGCACAACACCCACTCCTGTTTTGTGCTGTCCCTTGGGAAATTTTTGAATAAGGCATAGAATCATAGATTTTCAAAGTGGGAAGGGACCACAGTGAACATACAATATGGTCCATGTACACAAATAGAAATTGTCCATTCAAGTTGAATACCTCTTCTAATACTTGAAGACTGTTATTATCATGGCATCCTCTAATTCATGCCTCTCCTTTCAAGTGTTTTCTTTTTCAGCACCAACCTACAGAGCCACGAGCTACATATCCTCATAATGGATGGTTTTTTAATTCAACCACTCTAAAGCTTACACTGCTCAAGATATATTCCAACTTCCCAAATACTTTCCTAAAATGTAGGGAAGTACCTGAATGGAATACAACTCAAGAAGTGAAAACATATGGGTAACTGCCCAGAAGACAATTTTCTGGTACTAAGAATATATGTAGGTATATTTTCATTTCGACATTTTATAGTTATACTCAGTGGAACTTCTTTGATAGTTATACAGGATTAGAAAATTTCTGTATTAAGTTTTCAGATGAAGAAGCTAAAGTTTTAGTTATATAAAAAATTATCTGAGATACCACATCACACATAACAGATTGTCTCACATAGCAAAACAGGAAAATGATAAATGATGGATAAGATGTGAGAAAATCATAACACTAATGCATTGGTAGTGGAGTTGTAAAGTGATCTAATCATTATGGAGAGCAATTTGGATCTATGTGCAAAGGGCTATAAAATCACATTATGTCCTCTCATCCAGCAATATCACTGCTAGGACTATATCCCAAAGAGACCATAAAAATGGGAAAAGGACCTAAATTTAAAAAAATATATAGAGAGCTTTTTTGTGGTAGCCAAGAATTGCCCTGGAGAGGATACTCATCAATTGGGGAATGACTGAGCAAGTTGTGGCATATGAATGACATGGAATATCACTGTTCCTTGAGAAATGATGAGCAGGCAGATTTCAGTAAACCCTGGAAAAACTTTACATGAACTGCTGCTGAGTAAAGTGAGCAGAACCAGGAGAATATTGCATATAGTAACAGAGGCACTGTGCATTGACCAACTTTGATAGACTTAGCTTTTCTGAATAATGTGATGATCAAAGACAATTCCAAAAGACTTAGAGTGGAAAATACTACACACATCCAGAGGAAGAACTATGGATTCTGAATGCAGATAGGGCTTACTATATTCTCTTTTTATGTTGGTGTTGTTTTTTTTCCCTCATTAGTTCTGATTCTTCTTTACAACTTGACTAAAATGGATATATATTTCATGTGATTTTAGATGCATAACCTACATCAGATTGTATGCTGTCTTGGAAAGGTAAGAGGGGATTTAAGGGGAATTTAAAACTCAAAATCTTATAAAAGTGAACACTGAAAACTAAAAATTCATTAATTAAAAAGAAAAAATTTCTGGATTATCAATGATGGATTGTTTTGGTCAAGCTCCATTCATTAGTAGACTGGGCAACTTGAGTGAGTCAATACAATTGTCATCTATCAAATATTTTTATCAATTGTGCACATTTTATACTGATTTTTCTACTGTAAATTAATCAAGGGAAAGGGAAAAACTTCTTACTGTTGTTTTCTCTTCTTATGATGATGCTTACATAGTCCTGTCACATAGCAGGTATTTATTCCACTGAACTCTGATTCATTGACAGGTTTTAAATCTCTCAGTTACCCTCACCCTGGTTTAGCCCAACTGCCAAGACAGTCTTATTGGGGTGTGACTGCTACAAAATTTTTTAGCTTATTGGGGCCACAGGTGACAGTTGGATGAAAAGTAGACACCAAAGGTGGATAAGAAGCCCTGGAAAGGACTAGGCAAATCTTCATACAAAAGGTGCTAGTTTGCAAATTAGGGGGAAGTCTGCTCCAAGCATGTGAAGACTTCATTCAGTAGAATGGGCATGTGAGAAAAAAAATTTTTTCCAATGGTCACAAAGGTAGCTGAAGCAAGCACTGTAGAGCACTTAATGCTTGGTCAGTTATCAAAGATGACAAGATCATCCACCATCATTTCCCAGCCATTGCAATAGTCCTGACTTTTGTCTCACCATTGGACTTGTGAGGCTGACTACCTTGTGGGATTCCACTTTACTTAAATCCATTTCATGTCCAAGTCAAGATAGCAGCTTATGATGTTATCAGTCTTCTTTGAAACGAGGATGAAAAAATAATTTATTAAATCCTTGATCAATTGAAATAAACAAAGAAACAAAAGATTTGTGAGTGCAGAACTGGAAGTTCTTCTCTTGAAGGCAAAATTATTTTAAAGACTATGTGCTGGAATTTGCTTTAGCATTTTGCATTTCCAACAACCTGTTTGAAAGAGCCCAAAATTGAAAGTCTGCACAAAAAATGCCAAGAGCAAAATCACTGCAGACCCAGTGGATGATAGAAGGACCCTTGTTGAGATACATAATTGACTTGAAAAGAAATTCAATAAAAGATGTGTCTTTTGTAGTATTAGCACAAATGTATAATAGGGAAAACGTTTGGATGAGTTTTATAGTACCTTGTTTTCTCATTAAGCTTCTGTTTACTCCAATCTAATTTTGAATGAACTGTTTTCTTCAGTGAGCTTTTGAAATTCCTTTTCCATATGACCAATTGTGCTTTTCCAGGCATTCTTCTCCTTGTTGTCTTTTGGGACCTTCTTTACCATTCGAGTAAGACTATTTTTTAAGGTGTTATTTTCTTCAGTTAGTCTTTTGACACTTTTATTCATTATTTTCTTGCAGCATTCTCATTTCTCTTCCCAATTTTTTCCTCTACTTTGATTTTCAAAATCCTTCTTGAGCACTCCCATGGCCTATGACCAATTCATATTTTTTATTAGAGGCTTTTATTATGGTAGTTTTGACTTTTTTGTCTTCTGGTTCTATGTTTTGATCCTCTTTGTCCCCCCAAAAAGATTCTACAGTCTGTGCTTCTTCTGTTTGCTTGTCTTGTCAGCCAATTACTTGACTTTTGAGCTCTTTGCCATGGTAGAACTCTGCCTCCAGAGTGGAAAGTGCTGTGTCCCAAATTTCTGGAGTTTTTCACAGCTGTTGTCAAACCTGTTGTCAGAGCTATGAGGAGGGCACCCTCTCTACAGCCTCCATAAGCTCTGACATTCTAGCACTCCTCACCCCAGGGTCTCCACCTAAGACTTGACCAAGATCCAAGCAGGGAAAAGCAAGAGCAATTCCTCTCTGACCTGTCACTTGGTTGCCCTGTGATCTGTAGGCCTGGAGCACATGAGGCAGCCACATAGCTGTAGCTGCATTTTCTCCTACCTCTGACACCCCAGGGGCAGGGTTTGCACAACACTCTTCTCTCACCTAGTTCCAACAGTGTTCCCTATTCACCTTTGACTTTCTCTTTGTTATTCATAGGTTGAGAAGTCTGGAAACCTCCACAGCTGCAAGCGTTCTCCTGATGTCTGCTCCAGTAGGTCTTGGCTCATGGGTTTAGTGAACACAATTCACAGGGGATCTCATTCTACATCAGCTAGGTGTGATACGTAAACTCTGCCTGTTGGCCCTCCAGGTTGCCTTCAGTGGGAGACTTATTTCTCTCTGTTACTTTGTTGGTTCTGTAGTTGTAAAATTTGTATAGAGTCATTTTTACAGTTATTGGAGGTGGTTAGAGTGGGAGCTCAAGCAGTTCCTGCTTTTACTCTGCCATCTTGGCTCAAATTGTGTGTTTTGAAATACGCAAAGAGTAAAACTTATTATTGAAAGAAAAACTAAGTATTGCCCTCTGTTAGTGGAACCTGCTTATTCTTGTATAATTTCAATAAGCAAAAAGGGAAGGAGAACATGCTTCAAGCACAGGTCATATTAGAAGATTAAAGATTTTATTTTGACTTTATTCATCTAGGATAAGAGTATGGAAGGAAAAGTGTCTAGGATTCAGATATCTAAGGAGTCTAAGATTGGATTAGGGGAAGAGTATGAAATGAAGAATCTAAATTTCTGATGAGATGGGAATGTGGGAATAGGGGTTTAGAATTCAGGTAAGACCAAAAAAAGCATGGGTAAATCAGTACAGAATTTATCTATGGGAGGAGACAGGAAAGGGAAACAGAGAAAGAAGGAATAAAGCATTGTATATCACATACAATGTACCAGGCACTGTATTAAGTGCTTTTTGGATTATCTCTTTTAATCCTTACAACCCCATGATATACATGCTATTATCCCATTTTACAAACAAGAAAAGTGAGAAAAACAGAAGCTAAGGGACTTTCCCAGGGTCACACAATCAGTAAGTTTCCAAGGCTGGATTTGAACTCAGGCCTCCTTGACCACAAAAACACAGTATCCTGTGTCACCAACTGCTCCCCTAAAATGTCAATTGGGTACAGACTCTGGAGTATTTTTAATACCAGGACAAAGATTGTGATTTTTATTTGTGTTCTACAAGTGGTCAGTGACAATTTTTGAGCAAAGGAGTAAGAACGAAACCCTGCTTCAGGAAGATGAATTTGTCAGTAATCTGTAGGTGGGATTTAAAAGTGAAAACTTCCACTTTTTCTTAGAATGAGGTCGTTTTGGTGTTGGAGTAATTTTAGAGATAATTTAGTCTAAAGTCATCCTTTCAAAGGAGACTAGAATGAGGCCACAAGAGGTTAAGGGATTTGCTCAGTGCCTCCTGCTTAGTAACTGACAGAGTGAGCTCTCCTCTAGAGCTTTCACTTCTACCATATGTCATTCATTATAGAATAATATAACAAGGCACCTAAGTGGCTTGGGTCATGAGTTCTAAAAAGAATGATTAACTCTTCTCAGAGTGTTGTTTTCTTCCATATATGTTGGATGCCAAAATGCAACCAAGGGAGAAACTATTTACCCAGTAAAATGGAAAATGTTAAAAAGCTAATTAAGTGCCCACACATTCCATTTAATGTGTGCTTTTGGGGGCAATCCAGAAGTTTCTTCTATGCCTTTATAAAGTTTATCTGTTAACACTAATATTTATGATTCTGGCATCAGAGCTGTGGGTCATGGTGTCTATACACTGAAATCTAATAAGAATCTCAGGTAAAAGTGCAAAGAACTATAGGAAGGGTAAAACCCAGTGTTATGTTTAGGGTTATTGATATGTATTTAGGAATGTTTTGATTTTCAAGATTGTTTTGATACTGGGGAAGGTTTTCTGGGTATGACAGGAAGGAGAGCTACATATGGGGTGAAAAAAGGTAAGGTAGATACATATTTATTTTTTTCCTCTTTTAAAAATTTATTTGTTTACTTTTAGTTTGCAACATTCAGTTCCTCAGTTCCTTGAGTTTCAAATTTTCTCCCCATCCTTCTTTTCCTCCTTACCCCTCATGGCAACATACAATGAAATATAGGTTTGATAAATACCTTCACATTAAACAGTAGTCAAGTTGTAAAGAAAGATTATAACTAATTGAGTGGACAATGAAAGGAAGGGAAAAAGCAAAACACAAAAGAGAGAGAGCAAGTAGTTTGCTTCAATCCTCATTCAGACTCAGTAGTTCTTTTTCTGCATGTGGATATCCCATTTCCATCATGAGTCTTTTGGAGTTGTCTTCTAACCTGGTATTGCTGAGAGGAGCCCAGTCTACCAAAGTTAGTTGTCACGCATACAATGTATCTGGAATTGTGAACAAAGTTCTCCTGGTTCTGCTCTCTCACTCCACATCAATTTATATAAGTCTCTCCAGGTTATTATGAAGTCTATCTGCTCCTTATTTCTTATAGCACAATAGTATTCCACTACATTCATATACCACAACTTGTTCAGCCATTCCCCAATTGATGGGCATACACTTAATGTCCAATTCTTTGCCATCACAAGCAGAGCTGCTATAAATATCTTTGTACATATGGGTTCTTTTCCCAGTTCTATGATTTCTTTTGGATATAGTCCTAGAAATGGTATTGCTGGATAAAAGGGTATGCACTTTTTTATTGTCAGTGTTCCAGATTGTTCTCCAGAATGGTTGTATCAGTTCACAACTCCACCAACAATGTATTAGTGTTCCAGTTTTTCCACATCCTTTCCATCATTTATCATTTTCCAGTTTTGTTATCTTAACCAATTTGATAGGGGAGATGTGGTACCTCAGACTTATTTTGATATACGTTGCTCTAAAGATTAGAGTCTAATTAATAGTGATTCAGAGCATTTTTTCATATGCTTCTAGATATCTTTAATTTCTTCTTCTGAAAACTGCCTGTTTATATCATTTGACCATTTATCAATTGGGGAATGAGGTAAATTTTTTTTTCAAAAAACAAGTTTATAAAGTTGGCACAGCTTCTGCTTTTAAACAAGATTACTGCAATTAGAATAGAATAAGAATTCCCTTCCCCCCCCTTGGTGAAGGAAATGGTTTAAAATGGAAAACTTAAATATAACATCTGTGACTACAATTGAATTTAGGGTATGGGTGGGTTGAGAGCCATACTTTTTTTTTTAAGAATATAAACCTATTTAAAAATACTTTTGAAAGAGATCAAATTCAGTATTTTATGACCATACAATTTCCCCTTTCCCATTTATACCTGCTCTCCCAAAAGTATTCTGTTCAAATCATGTATCCCATGCTTATACTGTGGAATTCTGGGACAAACCATCCTACTTTATTGCATGTTCCTCATCTATAAAACAAAGAGTTGGACCAAATAGTCTCAAAAGTCCCATCAATCCCTACGATCCTTTGACTATACATTTATTCTTAACATTATTACTATCCTACCATTGAGTTTGCCCTCTATTCAGAGGATAGACTAGAAAGGAAAAAGATAAGACCAAAAGACATAGTACTTAAATAGTTTAAATGAGAGGTAGTAAAGGCCTCTACTGGGTTGATGGTTGTACAAAGACAAAATGGTGAGAAATTGAGGGAAGGCAGAAATGATAAGATTTGGAAACTGAATTGATTGTGGGATGAGGGAAAGTGAAAATCTGAGAGTGCCTGAAATTTTTAGCCTCAGGGACTGAAAGATTGGTGTTAGTCTTAACATAAATTGAGAAGTTGAGGAGATAAATGGGTTTATGGGAGAAGATTAAGCATTATACATTGGACATGCTCAGTTTGAAATTCTGGAAAGACAACCACCTTATAACATCCAATAAACTATTGATGATGAGAGATTTAAACTAAAGAGAAAGACTGAGGCTTCCTATCAAGATTTGAAAGTTATCTGCATATAGATGATAATTAAACCCTGTAGGAGCTGATGACGCCCCCAGGCAAAAGACATATAGAGAAACTGGGTCCAGGATAGAGTCTTGAAATGCATTTGCAGTTAACATCAGGAATATGGATAATATGTAAGCCAACGAGAGCGACGAAGAGCTGTCAGGCAGAAAAAGAAATAGGAAAGAACAATGTGATGAATAATAATGTCAGCTACCATTTATATAAAACTTTAAGGCTTGTGAAGCATATTATCTATTCTAATGATAATGCAGGAAGAAGTGAAAGTCCCAGAGGAGATATTGGTCAATAGTTCCCAAATGCTGCAAAGGTGGACATAAAGGATGAGTCTTGAGAAAAACAACATTAAATTTGCCAATTAAATAACATTCACTATTAATTTTGGAAAGAGGAGTACATTTGTGGTGCTGATATCAAAAACAAATTGAAATGGTTTGAAAAGCATGTGAAAGAAAGTCAATAATATATGAAGACAGTTCCCAATCCCCTAGAAATACGACAACAAAATGAAAGTAAAATACAGACATTTATGAGACGAGTAGGGTCAAATGAGTGGTCTTTTGAGGGTGAGCTAGAGGTGGCCTAGACACATTTGTAGCCTCCAAAGAGAAAAGTTGTAGAATCGCTGTAGGTATGCATTGGGACACTCACTGAAGAAGTTATTGGTTCAGACCCCCCCACTCCAATTAAAGAACCTATTTCATAAAGTTATCAAGAGTTTCAAAGGAAATGATGCATACAAAAAGTTTCACAAAGCTTTAATGCGCCCTATCAAGATCCATCATCATCATTAGCATCATAATCATATCGTTATTTTGTATGATGATTATCATTTCACTTTATTCAATAATCCTCAGTGTGTCCTTATTGCCTACAAAACACATTAAAGGTACTAAGGTAATAGATCTGGGTCACTGGATGCTGAGGGTGCCTTTGAAAGACACCAGTTCCTAAACTCATACCCATATCCTACAACAGTTAAAGAGGGAAAGGAGATTGGGCCAAATACTACATCCATAATGACTCCCAGGAGCTTTCATACTGAAAGGAAAACTCTAAAATGGACCATTGCCATAAACTGGATTGTGATTTCTGGCTTCCTTCAACCCACAGCTGAAGTCTCACCTTCTGCAAGAAGTCCTCCTTACTGTTTGTGTCCTTTCTCTTAGATTATCTCTAATTTATCTTATGTATACCTTCTTTGTACATGGGTGAATGCATATTGTCTCCCTTATTTAACTGATTTCTTTCAGAGCAGGAATTTTTTTTTGGGGGGGGTTGTTGGGTTATTGTTGTTATCTTTCTTTGTATCCCCAGGGCTAAACACATTGCCTGGTACACACAGTAGGCATTTACCAAATGCTTGTTGACATACTGACTGAAAACATGGCCTTTTTTTCTATGATATCGCACAGAACTCAGACACTGACAACCTTTTGTCTCTAATGACCACAAAAGCCTTCTCTCTGCCTATTATATTGATGTCACTATAGTAGCAAAGATTTTTTTTCCTGACCACCTACCTGGATAATTGGAGAAAAAGAGAGAACCCCGCCCCCCAAGGAAGAAGTGTCACTTCTATAGTCTACCCAGAGCTCTGAAGCACCCCACTTTCTAGACAACTGACTCATTTTGTCCATATTGCAATGAGACTGGATGTGATCATCCTTCTCCCTGTTGTGTGCTCCACTCTCCAGCCTCCATACTTTTACTCATGCTATCTCTCCTTGTTAGACTAGGACTCCTTACTCCCTCCCCTTCCATCTCAATTTATTGACATCCTTTTTTTACCTATGAGGGCTTAGATGTTACACCTATCTATGCTTTACAATCATGGGAAAAAAGCAACCAAACAGACATGAAAATATACACATATAGATATCGAAAGATTGAGATGGATACAGATTCCAAGACAACTATAGATACACTATAATTAAAGGCTGTGCCTCTGAACTGACTGTACTTCATGCCCAAAATGGTCTCCCTTCCTTATTTTCACCTTAATTCAGGAAGTAGTCCAAAAGCTTCCTCTAATACATAACTCCTACCCAACCTTCTTTTAAAATATTTTTCCACTTATATGTAAAAACAATTTTTACATTTTGTTTTAAGTTTCGAGTTCCAAATCCTTTGCAAGAAGTTTTCTTTAATCTTAGTGCCTTCTCTCTTTCCTGTTTACCTTTGTACAGTTCTCTAGAGCCTTGTATTGGAAAGTCAAATTTTCTTTTCAGTTCTGGTCTTTTCATCAGGACTACTTACAAGTCTTCTTTTGTCATTAAATATCCATTTCCCCTTGAAGTATTATACTCATTTTTGTGCGATAAGTGATTCTTGGTTGTTATTCTAGCCCCTTTACTCACTGGAATGTCATATTATAAGCCCTCTGAATTTTTTAATATAGAAATTGCAAAATCTTGTGTTATCCTAAAAATGGTTCCATGGTATTTGAATTTTTTTTCCAGGTCAGTTATATTATTTTCCAATGAGATGTCTCTTTTTCTTCTATTTTTCATGCTTTTGAATGTGTTTGATTGTTTCTTGGTGTTGCATTGAGTGATTAGTTTCTGATTATCCAATTCTAATTTTTAAGTAATTATTTTTTTCAGTGAACTTTTGTACATCATTTTCCTGTTAGCCAGTTCTACTTCTTAAGGAGTTGTCTTCAGCAAATATTTGTACATCTTCTTCCATTTGGTCAGTTCTGATTTGCAAGTAATTCTCTTTTGTGGATTTTTGTACCTTTTATCATTTGGTCCATTCTGATTTTTAACTTGTTATTTTCTTTATTATTTTTGTTCCCCTTTTACCAAGCTGTTGGCTCTTCTTCAATTATTTTTGTGCAGCAT
>CM053598.1:21352031-21379680 GCA_028646575.1 Pseudocheirus occidentalis
CTCCCGTTGCATGCTTTGATCCTTTTTTTCCACAAAAAAAGGATTCTAGAGTTTTATTGCTGTTCTTACTTTGCTTCCTTTTCCTCATGTTGGCCTGTCAGTTAATTGGTTGGTTTATTTTAGCTCTGTGAAACTCTGCTTCCAGGGGGGAAAGCTCTGTTCCAAATCGTTGGGGTTTTCCCAGCTGCTGGAGCTATTAGGGGGTTGTTGCAAGTTCCCCCAGCTTTGGCTTGCTGAAAGTGCACCTCAGGACCACCACCGAAGACCACAATCCACATCCAGGCTGCTTCATGAAAGAGCACTTGGGCCTGATCAATTGATTCAGCCCCCCTGTGGAGTCCACAGGCCAGGGGCTCTGAAGCAGCCCAGTGAGAGCCACCACAGGTTCCAGCAATTCCCCTCCCCCACTGCTTCCTTGCCCCAGGGGCAGACTGGATGAACTGCTTTTCCTCTCCCAAATTAACCTTCAAAGTTTCACTTTTACTTTCACTGATAATCTAATCCTGGTTTGGTGGATGTGAAGATTCCCTCAGGTGCAATAGATCTACTCTGAAGTAGACTCAAGCTGCAGCTTGGAAACCTTGGCTCCTCCTGGGAACCCTGGGGCCTGGTTTGGCCATGGCTGTTGTGTTGGGCCAGGATGCTCTCCCCTCTCCTCCTGCCAACCTGCCCCTCTCCAGTCCCCATTCCTCACATCTTGTTAGATGTGGAGGGGCTGGAGGCTATAGATATTCACTCCTGAAGACTGGCTGTGGTGCTGCTGGGCTTGGCTCAGCTGTAGTCCTTCCCTCCGACCTGGGTCTGGTCATGGCATCGGCTTCAGGCTGGGCCAGCCTCTGCTCCAGGCCACCGCGATGAGCCCCTGTTGCCGGGCTGCCTTCAGTGAGAGATGTGTTTTCTGTATTTTTGTGAGTCTGAGAGTCCTAGACTTTGTCTGGGCTCATATTTTATGGGTGTTTAGGGTTGTGGTGTGGGAGCTGCGGGACCTTGCTGCTTCTACACCACCATCTGGTCTTCGCCCTGGAAAAATCTCACAGTAGCATTCTTTTGGGAATCTACTAGTGCTTGGCTTTACAGAGTTACAAATATCATCTTTCCATGTAGGGATGTAAACAGTTCAACTTTAATAAGTCCTTTATGATTTCTCTTTCCTGTTTACCTTTTCATGCTTCTATTGAGTCTCCTCTTAGAGAGTTAAATGTTCTGTTCACCTCTGGTCTTTTCATCAAGAATCCTTGAAAGTCTTCTTTTTCATTGATTATCCATTTTTTCCCATGAAGTCTTATACTCAGTTTTGCTGGGTAGGTGATTCTTGGTTTTAATCCTAGCTCCTATGACCTCTGGAATATCATATTCCAAGCCCTTCAATTCTTTCATGTAGAAGCTTTTTGGTTTTGTGTTATCCTGATTGTATTTCCACAATACTCAAATTCTTTCTTCCTGGCTGCTTGTAATATTTTATCCTTGACCTGGGAACTTTGGAATTTGTCTACAATATTCCTAGGAGGTTTCCTTTTGAGTCTCTTTCAAGAGGCAATTGGTACTGGTTCTAGAATATCAGGGCAGTTTTCCTTGATAATTTCTTGAAAGGTGATGGCCAGGCTCTTTTTAATCATAGCATTCAGGTAGTCAAATAATGTTTATATTACCGGTCCTGGATCTATTTTCCAGGTCATTGGTTTTTCCAATGAGTTATTTCACAGTATCTTCTATGTTTTTATTCTTTTGGTTCTCTTTTATAATTTCTTGATTTCTTATAAAATCATTAGTTTCCATTTACTCCATTCAAATTTATAAAGAATTATTTTCTTCAGTGGGCTTTTGGACATCTTTTGCCATTTGGGTTAGTTAATTCTTAAAGGGCTATTTTCCTCAGTATTTTTTGGGGTCTCCTTTGTCAAGCCATTGCCTTGTTTTTCATGATTTTCTTGCACTACTCTCATTTCTCTTCCTAATTTTTACTCTTCTTATCTTATTTGATTTGCAAAATCCTTTTTGAGATCTTCCATGGCCTATGACCAATTCATATTTTTCTTGGTGGCTTTTGATGTAGGAGCTTTGACTTTGCTGTCTTCTTCTGGTTGTATGTTTTGGTCTTAGATTTTATATAGCCAGACTTTTTTTTTGCACTATTTACTCAACTTCCCACAGAAATGCTTGCCTTTTTTTTTTTTTTTTTGCTTTTTGGAAGAGGAAGGGCAAGGGAGTTGGGGTTAAGTGACTTGGCCAAGGTTGCCTGGCTAGTAAGTGTTGTGTTTCCAGTGTTTCCAGTGGGGATGGGGGGTTGGTGTCCTCCCCCAGGTTTCAGGAGCTTTGTATTAGTCACTGGATTCCCTACTCTCTATGGGCCCAGAATTCCGGAAGTAGCCACTGCTGCTACTGCTGCCACCACTGTCACCACCACCACTTCCTCTTCCCTGGGGCTGGTTTTGGACTGCATACTCCTCTTTTATTGGGTCCCACAGAGTTCTCCCACTGACCTTCCACACTGTTATCAGTGTTTGTGGGTTGAGAAGTCTGAAACTCACCACAGCTGCCAGCAATTTAGTCCCCTGAGGCCTGATTTGACCTCATCAAATATGGAGCAGCCTATGTGGGACTGTGCTGTGCTCCCAGCCTGGTGAGATATGCCCTTCCTGTTGACCTTCCATGCTGTCTTGGACTGGAGATCTATTTCATTCTTCTCATTTTGTGGATTCTGCAGATCTAGAATTTGGTTAGTCATTAAAAAAATAAACTGCTTTATTTACTTTTAGTTTATAACATTCAGTTTTGCAGTCCCTTGAGTTTAAAATATTCTCCCCCTTCCTCTCCCACCCCTCAAAATAACTGCATGCACTTGAATATAGGATCTACAAATATCTTCACATTAATCATTAGTCAGGTTGTGAAGAAGGATTGTAACTGATGGAATGATTGGTGGGAAAGAGGAAACAAAACAAGTAAAAGAAACCCTGCAAGTAGTTGGCTTATTGTCTTTTCATAATAACATCTCTTAGTTTTATTTATTATTTCCCTAGTTTTCTTAAATTCCATTTTTTAATCTCTCCTTTGGTTTTCATTATTTCTAATTTAGTATTTAGTTGAGGATTTTCAATTTGTTCTTTTTCTAGCTGTTTCATTTGCATGCCCAATTTATTGACATCCAGTTTCTCTATTTTATTTATGAATGCATTCAGGGATATAAAACCTCCCATAAGAACTGCTTTTGCAGAGTTCAATAATTTTTTTATGTTGTCTCATTATTGTCATTGTCTTGAATGAAGTTACTTATTGTTTCTATAATTTCTTCTTTGACCCACTCATTCTTTTGAATTAAGTTATTTAGTTTACAATTTGTTTTTAGCCCTTCCTTTCATGGCTCTTTATTACAAATAAATTTTATTGCATCATGACCTGAGAAGGATGTATTTAATATTTCTGCCTTTCTGCACTGAATTGTGAGGTGGTTATACCCTAGTACTTGGTCAATTTTTGTATATGTGCCATGTACCACTAAGACAAAGGTATATTCCTTTTTATCCCCATTCAATTTTCTACAGAATTCTGCCATATCTATCTTCTCTAAGATTATATTTTCATCCTTAACTTCTTTCTTGTTTATTTTGAGGACAGATTTGTCAATCTCAGAGAGGGGGAGATTGAAATCCCCTACTAGTATAGTTATGCTATCTATTTCTTCATCTAACATACTTAGCTTCTCCTTTAGGAAACTGGATGCTGTACCACTTGGTTCATAAATGTTTAGTAATGATATTGCTTCATTTTAAATGGTGCCTTTTATCAGGATAGAGTTTCCTGCATTATTTCTTTTGATTATATCTATTTTTGCTTTTGATTTGTCTGAGATAAGGATTGCTACCTTTTTTTTTTACTTTAGCTTAGGTATGATATATTTTACTCCAACCTTTTACCTTTACCCTCTGTGTTTCCCCCTGTTTCAGAAGTGTTTTTTGTAAACAGCATATTGTTGGTTTATTGTTTTTAATCCATTCTGCTATCTGCCTCCATTTTATGGGGGAGTTCATCCCATTCACATTCACAATTATGATTACTATCCGTATCTTTTCCTACATCCTTGTTTATGCTTTTATTTTTCCCTCTTCTCCCTTCCCCTCCTTATGAGTTTTCCTTTTGACCTCTGCCTCCCTCAGTATTCCAATAATATCAGCCCCCCTACCTTACCTTACCCTTCCCCCTTACTAGTTCTTCCCTCCCTTTTAATTTCTCCCCTTTCTTAGCCCTTCCCCCCTCCTACTGCATATAGGGTATGATAGATTCTTATACTTAATATAGTATGTTATTTCTTCCTCCAACAAAGGTGGACAAGAAGAGATCTCATGCAATGCTCCTCTCCTCCCTTCTTTTACTCTGTTATGGTAAGTTTTATGTTTGTTCTTGATAGAGTCCTATACTTAACTGATTATGTTATCCCTTTCTTGCACCAGAACCAATGATGGAAAAGCTCATATCATGCTCATTTCCCTCCCTTCTTTCCCTCTACTATTATGTTTTTATGCTTCATTGTGTGGAATATTTTACCTTTTTCTGCTTTGCTCTTTCCTCTGCTTCTACTGTAGTCCCTTTGCGGCCCTTAATAAGTTTTTTTAAACCATCATTTTGTGTAATTTCTACTCACCCCCTCTATTTATTTGTATCCCTTTTCGATGTCTCCATAGGTATAGAGTTCATGACATTAATAGGCATCAGCTTCCCATATAGGGATTTAAACAATTTGCTCTCATGAAATAATATGTGTATGTATATGTATGTGTGTGTGTGTGTGTGTGTGTGTGTGTGTGTGTGCTTTCCCTATTTACCATTCTATGTCTCTCTTGAGTCTTGTAATGGGAGGTTGGATTTTCCATTGAGCTCTGGCTTTATCATCAATAAAGTCTGAAAGTTTGTTATATTATTGAATGACCATTTCCTTGCCTGGAAAATTATGCTCAGTTTCACTGGATAGGTGATTCTTATTTGTAACCCAAGCTCTTTTGCCTTGTGAAAAATCATATTCCAATTCCTCTGATCTTTCAGTGTAGAAGCTGCCAGATCCTATGCACATTTGGTATTGTTCTGTGATATTTGAATTGTTTCTTTCTGGCTGCTTCTGGAATTTGGGCACAATATTTTGTAGACTTTTCAATTTGGGATCTCTTTCAGGCAGTGTCCAGTAGATTCTCTTGATTTCTATTTTACCCTCTGATTCTAGGATCTCAGGGCTCTATGATGATCTCTCTGGATATGTTGTCCAGGCTTGTTTTTTTATGATTTTCTGGTAGACCAGTAATTCTCAGATTATCTCTCCTGGATCTGTTTTCCAGGTCAGTTATTTTTCTATTGAGATATTTTATCCCTTTTTCTAATTTTTCATTCTTGATGTTTTGTTTTAATGATTCTTGGTTCCTCATAGAGTCATTAGCTTCAATTTGGTTTACTCTAATTTTTAGCAAATCATTTTTCTCTGTTAGTTTTTGAAGCTCCTTTTCTATATGTTCAGATTTCATTTTTATTTTTAAGGAGTTGTTTACTTCATTTTGATGTTTTTTCTAATTTTGCAATTTTGATTTTAATAGAATTATTGATTTTATCTTCCACCTCTCTAATTTGGCTTTCAACGTTCTTTTTGATCTCATTTAATAATGCTTTCTGTGCTTGAGATCAGTTCATGTTTCCTGTTGAGGTTTCAGGTGTGGGTGTGGAGTCAATGATGTCTCCTTTTGAATTTGGTTCCTTCCACCTCACAATAATAGGATTCTAGAGTCTTTGTTTTTGCTGTCTGTTTTTATCTGTTTTGATGCAGGGCCTAAGCCACACCCTTCCTCTAGGACTTCTAAGCCTTTACTGTTAAAAATTTTGCTCTGCAGCAATAATTATTGTGTTTTCAAGGTAAGGTGGGGGTGGGGGAGTCTGCATTCACTCTGCCATCCTGGGCCCTGAAAGTTCAGATAGGGGCTTTAAAAATTTCCATGTTGTAGGTTGTTAGTTCCAGGATTAGCTGTTGACCCTGCCACAGATCCTGCATTTGTCTGTTACCCAGCTCCATCAGAGCACCACCCTGCAGTGATAGGCCTGGAAATGGCCCTTGTAGTTGGTGGATCAACTTGCTGCCACATTGACCAGGCCTCTTGCAGGCCTCCATGCACCATGTCATTTTCTGGGCCCCCCAGACCAGTGGTTCTCAAGCTTCTTAATGCCTTGTCCCTTAATACTCATATGTGGATGTATCTGCATGTGGACAGACTCACCTAGAGACAGATAAGAGGAGACATGTCTCGATTCCTAAGACCATTGGAAATATGTGTTTTCTGATGCTCTTAGGAAACCCCTGTGACCCCTGTGAAAGAGTCATTCGACCCCCAAAGGGGATGTGGCCCACAGGTTGAGAACCACTGTCCTAGAGTCATTTTTGAAGGGGTTTGAGCTCAAGCAAGTCCCTGCTTTTACTCTGCCATCTTGACCCCCTCCTCATTTCCACTTTTATCAAGATTTTGTTTTCACTTTACAACATGTGTGTTCTTGTTTTTATCTCCTCACTAGGTTATAATTGCCTAGAAAACTAGAACTCTAAATCTTCCATTGTCCTTAGTACAGTACCATGAAAGAAAGAGGCACTTAATGTAAATTATTAAATGGAATGTCACTAGTAATATCTAGCAAGATTATTCTGGGTCAGTATAGGACTTTGGGGGTATAACTTATGAAGTTGTCCTTGAAATGCTTTTCAATGTGAACAATAACAACAATATCTAAATTATATGTGAATGAATAAGAAAATATATTTTTGACTTCAAGAATCCCATTGAAATGCACAGCATTTTCCTTAGTGAGTAGGATGTGGCCCAGAAGCATAAAGCAAACTCTAAATTAGAGCTCATAAATGTCTTTAATATGTAACTTTGAAAAATTAACATATTGAAATGTGTGACTTCAAAGATTATAATATTTGAACAATTTCACAATAAAGAGAAAGACAGTTTGATGTATTTCCAGGTGCTAAATTTCTAGACTTCTTTATTATGATATGCTCCAAATTATTTATGTAAAGCTAAAGGAAATTTCAAAAGGAGATAGAAATTTGCATAAACCATTTTAATAAAGTCAGGATTTGAAAGAATAAGATAGTATATATTTAAATATATGCTCAAATTGATTTTAACAAATGGAATGATCCAACATAGAGTGGCAGAGGAAGGATTATACTGTGAACACTCTGAGTCCAGATTCGACCACCAATACCAGCTATGTTTTATTATTCCCAACATCACTTTACTTCTCCATTTTTTAAAAGTTTGTTCATCTAAAAAATTGAGCTAATTAATAGTGAATTGAAACTCAAGAGAGGTGCAGGTTTTTGCTCAAACTTAGCTCATTTGGTCTAATTCCTTATCTTTCCTCCCAAACCAGCTTCTTCCAAACTTCCCAACTGGTTTTGACAGTACCACCATTCTCTCAGTAACTAAGGTACTTAACCTCAGTGTCATTCTTCTTCATTCTTCTTCACACTCCTCTCTCCATTTTCAATCTTTTGTCAAGTCCTACTAATTTCAACCTCCTAACATCTCTCATGTATACCATTTTTTTTCCCCTTCTGATAGTGTCACCATCTTGGTGCAGGTACTTCTTATTTCCTATATAGACTCTTGGACTAGTATGCCTCAGATCTCTCCCAACACCAATCTTATCTTAAACCCTAGATTATTGTCACCATCTGCTGCTTTCACTCCTACTCATGTGCTGTTGAAAGAAGCTGGAGAAAAATCACAAAGCCCTGCTAACTGGATCTACTACACATATATATTAAGTAATTTCATTTGGCCCTTATTGCTACCAGGCATTGCTTTTTACACTTCCATATTTATCATTGTGATTTCCCAAACTTTTTCACCCCCTCTGTGAAAGGCTGTCCATTATTTGCTTTCTGTACTCTCAATTCAGAATCTGGCCTCATACTTCACTGAAAAAAATGTAACCATTGACTATATGTCTCCTCTTCTCCCCTCCTCTTTAATTCACATTTCCCTGAAACCTTCTGCAACTAATGCCACCATCATCCCTGTCTATATGTGAAGAGATGGACTTTCATCTTGCCTCAGTTTCTTCATCTAAAGTATGGGAATAATAATAGTACCTATCTACCAGGGTGGTTGTGATGGTCAAATGAGATAATATTTAAAAAGCCCTTTGCAAACCTCACAGCACTTTATAAATGACAGTTATATTTGCTATTAGCTTCACTTGCTTCCTCACTTCCTACATACAAGCCAGTTTAACTTCCATCCTTAAAAAAGTCCCAACTTGATAATCTTCTCACACTCTGCATAATGGGAGATCTTTAAGGACCAGGAATTGTCTTTTCACTTTCTCTGTATACTTACTTTACTTTTAGCACAGTGCCTGGAACATAGTAGATGTGAAATATATCATCTCCTCTGTGATTGTAAGACTGTAAGGTAGAGCACCAAACTTTCACCACTGTCTTCCTTTATAGGTGGTGATTTTGCAAACCTTCCATTTGATCAATTTTATTAAAAATTATTTTATTAAATTTTTATTTAATTTTATGAAATATAAATTTTCCCTCTGAGAAATTGTACTCAGTTTTGCTGTGTAGATTATTCTTCTAATTCTATTTATTCTTTGATTTCTGGAATATCAGGATCAGTGTGATCCTGACCAACTCCATGTTATTTAAATTATTTCTTTCTGGATCTTTGCAATATTTTCTCATTGACCTAGGAGCTGGAAATTTAACATAATATTCCTGGGAGTTTTTATTTTGGAATTTTTGCAAGAGGTAATTGGTGGAATCTTTAAATTGTTATTTTATCCTGTGGGCCTAAGATTTTGGGACAATAGTCCTTGATAATTTGGTGAAATGTGATGTTTTGGCTCTTTTTTTCTTTATTATAATGTTAAGGTAGTCTAATAAATTTTCAAATTACATCTCCTTGGTCTATTTTCCAGGTCAGTTGTTTTTCAATGACATATTTCACATCTTCTTATATTTCTCATTATTTTGATTTTGTTTTGTCATATCTTGATATCTTGTAGAGTCATTTCATTTCATTTGTCCAATTTTAAGTTTCTAGGAAGTATTTTCTTCACTGAAGTTTTGTGCTTCTTTTTTCCATTTATCCAATTCTGTTTTTTTAAGGAGTTCTTTCCTATGGTGATTTTTGTTTGTTATTCTTTTAGCATTGACCAATTCTGTTTCAAAGGTGTCATTTTTTGAATATTTTCTGTGCCTCTTTTACCAAGCTAATAATTCTTTTTTTTTCACAAATTTCTTCCATCACTCTCATTTGTTTATCCATCTTTCCTCTTCTATTCATCTTTTTCTTTACCTCTTCCAGGAATTCATGTTCATATTGTGCACACATAGCATTTTACTTTGAGGTTTTGCTTGCATCTGTTTTCATGATATTGTCTTCTCATTTTGCGTCTTGGTCTTCCTTGCCCTATGTAGCTTTTATGTCCAAATTATTTTTGTTGTTTGATCATTTGTCTTCCTATATTGTCTCTTAAATTAATGTTAAAGTTGTGCTCTACAACCTGGAGGTGGTGGTGAGACATTGTTCCAAGTTTGTTTTTTGTGTTATTTTCAGAGCTAGTTATGGGGACTCAATAATTTTTGCCTTCAGGGTGATGTTATCCTGGGAGAAAGATGGTCACTGCTTTCCTGGTCTATGCTCTAGTATTTGCTCTAGCATAGTTCCTACTGCCCAGCAGCTAAAAGTGTTTTCAATTGTCTCTTCCTTGAAACTGCAACTAGGACCATTGTTTCTGTGAGACTGATCATAAGTGCACCTTTCTACCCTAGAGCTGTCATTCAGGACTGTGTATGAACAATGGCATTTTCAAATAGCTCCCAGTCCTGCTCATTGTATCAGCAAGCACCCTAGCATACCCAGGATGGCTGCTAGCACAGGTTCTTAGATCTCCTTTTCTAAAGGAAAGCAACTCAAAATGAGTCAGCAGTCTCACTTTAATCAGTCAAACACATATCATTTACCTAGTTCAGGGGAAAAATTCAGCACCCTGAAATTCAGAGAATATGAACACAAGTTACAAGCAGAAGTTACAAACAGTCGAAGAAACAGATTACCAGACAGGATTCCAACCATGTGACCATCATATCCATACTTATTTAGTTACCAGAGAGGGAAGCATCAACATCTGGGTTTTTCAAAGCCAGGGGGCTCAACAACTTCCCAGAGTCTTGTCTGGCCAAATCACACAGCTCTTCTCATAGTGAGTCCCAAAGCAAAACCTCGCATCAGGGTGTATAAATAGCCTTCTCCTGGATCAGAGAATGTCACAGCCCTCTCGATCCACTGCCCAATCACAAAGTAATAAGATGTGGGCATTCCTGAAAAACCAGCCTCCCTCCATAGGCTCCATGTGACCACATTCAGCCTATTAGGGGGCAGTGTATACTTTCAAATCAGGGAAGGTTTTCAGAGCCACTTAAGCCTATCAAAGGACCTAGGGGTAGGGAATATCTTCAGATTCCCATTACACTCATATAGTCAGATTAAGGTCCCCTGCAATCACTTTCTAATCAATTGTCCAATCCACTTAGAGTTTCTGGACTTAGAGCTTCAGAAGATGTGGCTGGCAGTGTCCCTAACACCTCCAAGTTCCTTCTCTGGTTATGCCATTGCTGAGTTCCAGGTCTCCCCCCACTCCGGTGTCACAGACCTCTGATGCCAACTTCCTAAATTGTGTTGGATTGGAAAAACGTCTCACCTTGATCTTTTGTTGACTGTGTTATTCTGCAATTCAATCTGACACATTATTTTAAAGTTGTTTGGAGGGGAATGTTGGGATGTCCAGCCAGTTTGCTGCCTCCACTCCGCCATTCTGGCTCCATCTCCTATGCTAGAAGAGTTTAGTTTAGTAGATCATAAGGTAAATTAATGAAAGAATGAATAAATACATGCATGGTTCAATAGATGGATGATTGAATGAGTAAATTAAAAAAAACATTAAGTGCTTAATATGTACCATACAAAATATAAAGCATTCAGGTTAAAAATAAAAAAGACAGTTTCTGCTCTTAAAGAGACAACACTCTAGGAAAAGGAGACAAAGCAAAGCATAGAATCACAGACATAAAACTACAGAGAATGTTTTGAGGTCATTGACTCTAAGTCTCTCATTTTATAAGTGATGACCTGAGTTGAATAGACTTATCACTCACTTGTGTGATCTTTGGCACATAATTTCACCTCACTGGGTCTCAACTTCTTCACTTACAAAATGAGAGGCTTAGAGTCAATTACCTCAAATATTCTCTCTAGTTCTCCATCTGTGATTCTATGCTTTGCATTATCTCCCTTTGTTAGAATGTGCACTCCTTAAGAGTTGAGACTAAAAAAAATACCCTAAATGCTTTGCATTGTGTATAGTACACCATAAACACTTTTAGTTGTTTTTTTATTTACTCAATCATTCAGTCATAAGTCTATTGATCCATTCATCTTTTCATTCATTCATTCAATCATTCATGTTATGACCTACCAAACTAAATTCTTTCAGCATAGATTTTGAGCACAAAGATCATCTCCATGTCATAAGGCTATAGAATGATCAGAGGAAATAAGGTCCAGTGAGTTAAAAATACTTGGCAAAGACCACACAGGGAATAAATGGGAGATCACAGATCCTACTTCAGCTTCTGTTATTCCTAAGTTCAGCCCTTTCAGGCTTTGCGGCCAGAAATCCACTGTATTATCTGTCACCTGATAGAAACTGTAACCAGAGATTCTCATTACCAAATGAATGTAAAAAAAATCATTTATTTGGTCAAGAAACCATCTGGTGTCCCAGTGGGCAGAGTTCTGAATCTGGATCAGGAAAATCCAAATTTAAAAACAGCAGCAGACACATGCAAGCTGTGAGACTTTGGGCAATTCATTTATCTTATTTCTACTTCAGTTAAAAATGGATATAATAATAGCAAGTATCTCCCAGAGTTGTTTTGAAGATCAAATGGAATGTTTATTACTTAGCAAGCCTTAAAATTCTACATAAATGCTAGCTATTAATGAACAACAAAAACAAAAAAATGCCCATAGAGATTTTATCATCTGTGTAGTTGGAAGCTTTGCCAGTATTGATGAATTCATAGATCTCTAAACTCTGTGAATGAAGTTGTTTTTTTATTTTTCATTCACAGTACTATCCATTCCTCAGGTGATTGAGATAACTAAATATTACATGTACCAGAACCTGGCTCTAGGATACCTTACTGCTATAAATATTATTGCCCTTCCTAAACTTTACCATCCAACTGAATTGGTCCCTCTGCTGCAACTCAAGCACACCATTTGAACTCACATCTCTATGTTTCTGCTTGGGTTATCTTTCACAAGTAAGATTAATTCCTTTCTACAATTTCCCTCTGAAAATCCTTAAAAACTAAACTCAGTCACTACCATCTGCATAAAAGTTTTCCCTAATACGCAGTTACTGGGGACAGCGATGGCCCAGCCCCAATTTACCCTGACACACATGAATGGCATGTTGTAGTGTAGTTAAGGAAAGTTCTCTGAGTCAAAAAGGACTGGGTTCCAGTATTGCCAGTGACACTTCACTCAGGATGAGTCAGAATGCACAGGCTCTGTTCTGCATCAAAGGAAATAAGACCCAAACTGATGACAACTTAGATACATTCATTTAGTAACTCTCTGAGGAACATTTTATTTTTGCAGATATTGAGGAACAGAGAGACTAAATGAGGTAACCAGTATGCACAGATCCATTCAAGTTACTCACAGTCATGGTGCATGGTTACCAAGAATAAGTTGATGAAATTCTTTGATCTAGAGAACCTCAAAGTATAAATCTATAACACAATACCGTTATTAATGGTAATAATGATACATCATTCTTACAATACATCCCCAGGACACATTTTCCCAATGCTGGATCAAAGAAACTGGAGTGTAAATAATAAAATATATTCAGGAGACCATAACTGACCATATACTTTCCTATTCTTTTTTAGGCTAATAGCCTATAAGTTCAGAAAACTTTATCACCTTGAAAATTTTCCACTATTTCTCTTGTCTCTCTTCAGTCATAGGAAGATTAGGTTATTTGAACATAGGTGGAAAGGGAAAGCATAATTAATGGGGGTATAAAGAGACAGTAGAACATAATGGATAGATAACTGACCTCAGAGTGAGGAAGACTGTGTGTGTGTGTGTGTGTGTGTGTGAGGGGTGGGGGAGGGTGCAATGGATATAGTGCTATTGAGTTTAAAGTTGTCCTCAGTCACTAGTTTTGTGACCCTGGACAAGTCACTTACCATCTGTTTTCACCAGTTTCCTGAACTCTAAGATGTGAATAATAACAGCACATAGTGCAATTGTATGACCATAAAGAACTTGTGGAAACTGGAGGGGAGGAAGGTAAAGAGTGAATTTCTCAAGACCATTAAGACCATTAAAGAGGATAACCTGGAGGGTTCTTCCCTTCCTTGTTTTGCGTCAGGGAGACAACATTAAAAGATTAGAGAGCAGAAGGCCCAAGGTATCTTAACTGAGATACATGGAATTTGAAAATAAGGAAATCTAAGAACAATTAGTTAAAAGCTGGTGGGGAATGGTAATGAACAAAAACTTCTGGTCCCTTTATTCTCTTTGATATCAAGAGAGCAGCAAGTAAAAGCAAAATTTATAGGGGTAAGGGACTTTTCCCTGGTAGACTTAAAGTTATGGGCAAAAAACAATCAAGCGATAGACATTTATTAAGTGTCTATGTGTTTTAAGAACTATTTTAGGCACTGGAGATAATAGAGAAAATAATGAACCAATACTTGTGCTCAAGTGGATTACCTTCTCTAACAAGAGACACTAAGGAAAAAAAAAATTGAATCTGTTATTCTTGCCGTCCCTTTCCCTTTTCCTTTCCAAGTTTTTTTTTCCATTTTTGATCCCTTAAATGTTTTCTCTTCTATTTACAGGCTTTTAGAATGGAATGATATTATTTGAACCCATATGTGAAAAAATTATCCCTGGTACCAATTTTCCACAAAATAGCCATTTAACCCACGTCTGAAGCCTTTGCAGGGCAGGGAGTGGGAACCCGCAATCCATTCTACTGCTGGATAGTGTTTCTCTCTCTCTCTCTCTCTCTCTCTCTCTCTCTCTCTCTCTCTCTCTCTCTCTCTCTCTCTCTCTCTCTCTCTCTCTCTCTCTTTTCCCCCCTTCTTTCCCTCTCTCTCTTTCTGTCTCTTATTACATCTCTCTCATTTTCTCTCTCTGTTTCTGTCTCTGTTTCTTATTATATCTGAATTAAATTTTCCATCTCAAAATTTCTGCTTTCTGTTCCTGGTTCCACTCTTTGAAGGCAAGCAATGTAAATTTATTCCTTCATTCAGGAATCATCCCATTCAAAGATAGGACAGAAGCCTTCATGTTCCTTTTCCAGTTGTATTGATTCTTTCCAGATTACATGTAAGTCATCATTTTTTATATTTTTTGTAGAACTGAGGATTCAATATACCCCCTTAGACAGAGAATACAAAATCAAGTTCCTTTAAACTAGAGACACTTCAACACCCATTATGTTTTCTTCCAGACTTACAATCATGTTTGTTGTTGCTATTTCCTCCCATTACTTTTGTTCTGATCTTGTTTATGTGTGTGTATGTGTGTGTGTGTGAGAGTGTGTGTGTGTGTGTGTGTGTGTGTGAGAGAGAGAGAGAGAGAGAGAGAGAGAGAGGTTTGAGTGTGTGTGTAGGCAGATGTTGATGAAACCACACATCTTTATTATTTATAGCTTGCTTTTATTTTAAGTAGATAATAAATCCAAACATTTAACTTTAAAAGCTGTACTACTTGCCTCTTATTTCTCTATGTTTTCCTTCTGTTCTCATTTCTTTTATTCCACAAATATGTTTAAGTGAACTTCTTTTCTTTTTTCTCTCCCTCCCTCTCCCCTCCTTCCCTCCTTCTCTCCTTCCTTCCTTCCTTCCTTCCTTCCTTCCTCCCTTCTTCCTTCCTTCCTTTTCTTTTTTCTGTGCCTTCCTTTCCTTTAACCACTTTGAAGAAAAAAATATCACCTCCAGATCATTACAGCAAATATGCACAGAAAAGCAAAACAAATCCTCACATTAATTCCATGAAAATACATAATATTCTGTATCTTTAACTTATCCTCTTCTTGACAGGTGGTGTATAGCATGTTTCATAATATTATATCTGTAATCATGATTGTTCATTACATTATTCAGACTTTCTAAGCATTTTAAAATCGGTTCTGTTTACAAGATTTCTGTCTTAGTGCTCAATTCACTCTGAATCAGTTCATTTGAATTTTTAATCTTTTCAATGAATCTACCCATTTTATCATTTTTATGACACATAATGATTCCATTGTTTTCATTTATATCCTAGCTTGTTCATTCATTCTGCAATGAGTCAATCAGCTTGTATAGTCTCTAAAATATTGGATCTCGAGCCAGGAAGACCTGAATATGAAATTCCACCTCAGAGATTTGCTAGCATTGGCACTCAGGTCAAGTCACTAAATGTCTTCTCAGCTTTAGTTTCTTCATCTGTCAAATTGAAATAATTATAGCCTAATTATAAATATTTTACATAATTATATATCTTTACCTGCCAAGATTGTTGCATGATATGCGATAACATATGTACAGCAACTTCTAAAACCTTAAAGTTTATGCTAATGCTTTTTGCCAATATTATTATTAGTAATCATTGTGGTGGTATTGTCTTTATTATTTATAATGGGAAGCTCTAGTTCTTTGCTCTGAAGAAGCAAGCTGGTTTGAATGTATTATATCTATTATATGATTATATATATGCATATACATATGTATATGTGTGCATATCTATATGTATCTACATATATATGTGTGTCATTTTCCTTTAGGCCAAGAGAGATGATATTAATGCCCCTTTGGGAATAGTTCCAAATTGCTTTCTAGAACAGCTTAGCCAATTCACAGTTCAATCAGCTGTGTATTAGGGTGTAAGTTGACAAATTTATGAATCATGATTGACTTATTATTTTCCTTTACTCCTTTGCATGCCCTCATTTGTGATGAACTTTCAATGCTACCTTCATGATACCTCTTATATATATCCTGTTGTTTAGTCATAGCTCTTCTAAGACTGGGGAGGAGTAACTCTCATCCCAACTCACACTCAAAGATCAATCAAATCCCATAGAACAAGATCATATCTGCCTCCTCAAAGTTTTATAGAAACCCTAAAGTGTTTTGGAGTTCTCTTCTTATACTATTGAATCCCTACCATACGTCACTGCATAATCATCCCAGATTTTATTGATTTCTTTTTTTTTAAAAAAATTGGGGTGTTACCACACTCTGAAGTTTTTAAGAATTGTGTTGATATTACTTTTTACTTATTACTTATTACTAAACTGTCTTATGTGCAACATTTGGATGCATGGAGTACTTGTGAATATTTATTAAAATTGGGAAGCTGTAAGTCTTACCATATCACATGACTCACTCATGGTGACTTCTGTCTGCCCCTCTCCATTTATACCTATGAGTGCTTCAGTACTCCAAACAAACCATGCACATTGGCTCTTGTAAATATACTGACAATGTGCTCATGCTGAGAATTCTAGACTCATGGCATGCAACAAGTGAAAGAAAAATGCATATCATATGACACTGGTGAATACATTGCTGTTCTGTTTACCTTTTATGTGGCACAGCAAACAGAATTACACCATGTGACAATCATGCAATGAAGAATTATAACCAAATTTTTGAATTGGGAAAAATAATGTGTGATGATTATGTTGTGAAATATGATATTCTGTGGTATTCCCTCTAATAGATTTCTCTAGGTATCAGTATCATTTAGTAAATAAATGTAAATTATTTTTTATGAAGGAATATCTTATTTCAATATGTAGAAATAATGAAAGTATAAGTCATTTCCCTCAAAACCTTGGTGGAAGATATTCCCTTTGGCATCAGTCCTTGGGAAGAGGTCGTTGACTTTTAGGAGCCAAGATGGCAGAGTATGTAGTAAATTCTTGTCACTTTCCTGCATTGACCTCCTAAAGGGCAGAAAATAGTCTTTCAGGAAAAAAAAATCCTGGAAGAGTGGAACCAGTGGAAGAACAGGATGGAATAGTTTTTGGCCCAGAAAACTTAGAGGATCAGCAAGAAAGGTGTGTTTCATTCATGTAAAAGGGCAGCACTTTTCAGGACAGGAAGCAACCAATCAGGCCAGCAGCAAGCCCCACCTCAGCAAACCAGCAGGTGATCCTGAGCTCCAGTGTGGTGGAATAGGCAGATTAAGACTCCCACGTTCCTTAGCATAGCAAGAGGAACTGATAGATTCCAGATCTGTTAGCCTCCACATGCTTCAGCACAACTTAGGGCAGGCAGCCATTTCTCATTAACCAGACCTCCATGTACTTCAGTGTATTCCAGGGAAATGCAGAAAAAAAAACACCTGGCCTCAGCACATGACAAATACCATCACTAGGAACCAAACTCAGCACCAGGTAAGCTACCAGACAACTACAGCCTCCAACTGCCAGCACTAGAAAACACATCACATAAAGTCTATGACCAGGCCATGACCCCCTGAAAAAGAAGCTTGGGACAGTGCCCCCTGTGCTCCAGCAGGAGACCTCAACTTTAAATGCTAAGAAATAGGCAAACAAGATGAACAAAAAGAAACAAAATAGAAATGAACATTGACCGTAGACAGTTTCTATGGGGATAAGGATGATTAAAACACAAACTCAGAAGAGGACAGCATTGTCAATATACCTTCATCCAAAGTTTCATGGGGAATATCAATTGATCTCAAACCGGAAACCTTTCCTTTAAGATTTCAAGACAAATTTCAAAGTCAAATAAGAGTGGTAGAAGAAACATTGGGAACAAATGAAGGGTATGAAAGACACAATCAACAGTTTAGAATAGGAAGGACAAAAATTGACTGAAGAAAACAATTCCTTAAAAAATAGAATTGGATAAGTGGAATCCAATGACTTGGCAATACATCATGAACCAAAGAAAATCAAAAGAATAGAAAAATAGAAGAAAATACAAAATACCTCATTGGAAAAGCAACTGACCTGAAAACTAGAGCCAGGAGAAAGAATTCAAGAATGATTGGTCTCTTACTATAAGCCATGATCTAAAAAGAACCTGAATAGCATCTTTCAAGAAATTATCAAGGAAAACTGCCCTGATATCCTAAAACCAGATGGTAAAATAGACATCAAAAGAATCCACTGATCACCTCCTGAAAGACATCCCCAAATAAAAATGTCAAGGAATATTGTAGCTAAATTCCAGAATTATCAGGTCCATGAGAAAATACTGCAAGCAGCCAGAAAGAAACAATGTAGTATTATGGAATCAGAGTCAGGATTATGCAGGACCTAGCAACTTCTACATTAAATGGTCAGAGGGTTTGGGGTATGATATTCTGAAAGGCAAAGGAGTTTGAAAAACAGAATTTGCAGTGGAGGGGAAGAGGAGGGGAATGAGAAGGAGCGAGTTAACCTTTCTCTCATCAGAATTGCCTCAAAGAGGGAATAACGTACACAATCAATTGGGTATAGAAATCTAACTTACTTATCCTACAGGAAAATGGGAGGTGAAAAGGATAAGGGAAGGGTGGGGGATGACAGAAGGGAAAGCAGATTGAGGGAGGGGTTAGTCAGAAGCAAAATACTTTGGAGGAGGGAGAGAGAAAATTTAATAAATGTGTATGGCAGGGAATAGGATGGAGGAAAATACAGTAACTGAAACAGTTGGAAGCAAGTTTCTCTGATAAAGGCCTCATTTATCAAGCATATGGAGAATTGAGTCAAATTTATGAAAAACAACAAAAACAAGAACTGTTACTGAATTGATAAATGATCAAAAGACATGATTTTTTCATGTTTTCAGATGTAATAATCAAAGCTATCTGTAGCCACATAGGAAAAAAAATACTTCACTATTGATTGGAAAAATGTAAATTAAAGCAATTGGACAGAAAAGGTAATTGACAGATGTTAGGAGGGACTCAGAATAAAAATGAGCCTTTAATGTACTGTTGGTGGAGTTATGAATTGATTCAATCACTCTGTAAAACTCTTTGAGCTAGAAATAAAATTACTAGGTCTATATCCCCCAAAGAGATTAAAAACAATAAGGAAAAGGAACTATATGTACAAAAATACTTTTGGCAGTTCTTTTATGGTGGGTAAACAATTTAGAAATTGAGGGGATGCCCATAAATTGAGGAATGGCTGAACAGCTGTGGCATATGATTATGATGGAATACTATTGTACTTTAAGAAATGATGACTAGGATGATCTCGGAAAAACCTGGAAAGCTCTACAGAAGCTGATTCAAAGTTGATTGTACTGCATGCAAAGTAACAACAGTATTGTAAGATGATCCATGTGAATGACTTAGCTATTCTCAGCAATACAATGACCAAGAGAACTCTGAAGGTCTTGTGATGAAAAATGCTATCCCTTCCCAGAGAAAGAACTGATAGTGTCTGAATACACACTGAAGCACACACAGACACACAGACACACACACACACAACACTATTTTTCTTGAATGTTTTCTTCTTTATGTATCCTTTTACAATATGATTATTATGGATATGTTCTGCATGCCTACACATGTAAAACCTATATGGAATTGCTTGTCTTCTTAATCAGGAGGGAGTGGATCTTGGGAAAAGAAGAGAATTTGGAATTCAAAGTTTTAAAAAATAACATTAAATTTTTCACATGTAACTGAAAATAAAATGCTAAATAAAAGCTTAAAATGTGTTTGTGTGTGTGTGTGGAGGGTAAATGAGTGTGTCACACAACATACAGAAACAATCAAGAACTTCATCCAAGAGAATGAAAATAACAAGGGAACATACAAAACTCGTGATATACAACCAACACAGATTTCAGGGGAAATTCTACATTTCTCAATGCTTGCATGAAATAGAGAAAGAAGACATGAATCAGACATGCAACTAAAAAGCTAGAAAAAGGAACAAATTAAAAATCCCCATAAATACCAACTTGGAAATTCAGAAAACCAAAGGAGTGATTAATAAAATTGAAATTAAGAAAATTATTAAACAAATAAACTAAGAGATGGTTCTATGAAGGAGAAAAAAAGACAAAATAGATAAACTTTTGGTTAATTTGATTAAAAAGGAGTAAAGAAAACCAAATTACCAGTATCAAAAATGAAAAGAGTGAATTCACCACCAAAGAAGAGTAAATTAAAACAATAATTATGTGCTACTTTGTCCAATTGTGTGCTCATAAATCTGACAATCTAAGTGAAATGGATGGATATTTACAAAAATAAATTGCCTAGATTAATGGATGAGAAAGCAAAATGCTCAAATAACCTTATTTTAGCAAAAATAAATTGAACAACCATGACTCCTAAGAAAATTTACAAGTAAATTCTACCAAACTTTTAAAGAACAATTAATTTCAATACTATATAAATTATTTTTAAAATTAGGTGAAAATGGAATCCCTCCATATTCTTTTTATGATACAAAGATGGTGCTGATGCCTAAACCTGGAAGATCCAAAACAGGGAAAAATTATAGATCAATTTTCCCTAATGAATATAGACAGAAAAATTTAAAATATTTATATTAGCAAAGAAATTATAGCAACTTTTCATGAGGATAATGCTGGGTGGGGTTTATACCAGGAATGTAGGTCTGGTTCAATATCAGGAAAACTATTAGCATAATTGACCATATCAAAAGCAAAAGTAACCGAAATCTATATGACTATCACAATACAGAAAAATCTTTTGGCAAAAACCAACAGCCATTCCTATTAAAAACACTAGAGAGCATAGGAATCAATGGAGTTTTCTTTTAAATGATAAGCAATATCTCTCTAAAACCATAATTAATTATTATATGTAATGGAGATAAGTAGAAGTATTTCCAGTAAGATCAGGGGTGAGATAAGGGTGATCACTATCACCACTAGTATTTGATATGGTACCAGAAATATTAGCTTTAGCAATAAGAGAAGAAAAAGAAATTGAAGGAATTAGAACAGGTAAAGTAGAAACTATACTATTATTCTTTTCTATGATGGTATACTTTGAGAATCCCAGAGAATCAAGTGAAAAAAAAACTACTTGAAATAATTAAGAACTTTAGCAAAGTTGCAAGATATAAAATAATCCCCTAAATCACTGACATTTCTATATATTACTGACAAAGCCCAGCAGCAAGAGATGGAGAGATTCCATTTACAGTAACTGTAGACAATATAAAATACTTGGGAGTCTAAAAACCCAGAAACTATATTAACACAATTACAAAACACTTTCCATGCAAATAAAACCAGATCCATATACTTGGGAAAATACCAGTTGTTCATGGGTAGGCTGAGCTAATATAATAGAAATGACAATTCTACCTATAATAATTTACTTATTCAGATCCATACCAATCAAACTACAAAAAAATTATATTATAAAGGTAGAAAAACTAATAGCATAATTCATCTGGAAAAAAACAAAAGGTCCAGAATAACAAGGAAATAAACAAAAAGAAATGAAAGAGAATGTGACCTAGCTGAACCAGATACAAAACTATTATATAGCTGCAATCACCAAAGCTGCTTGATGCTGGTTAAGGAATAGAGTCATATGTCAATGGAATAGATTAAGTACACAAGACACAGTAGTCAATGACTATAGTAATCTACCATTTGATAAACCCAAGACTCCAGCTTTTGGGATAAGAATACACAATTTGACAAAAACTGCTAGAAAAGCAGGAAAATATTATGGCAGAAAACAGGCATAGTCCAACATTTTACACCTTGTATCAAGCTAAAGCCAAAATTGGTAGATTATTTGACATAATGGCTGTTAATATATACAAATCAGGAGAGCAAATAAGGAATAGTGTACTTGCCAAACCTATGTAGAAGGGAAAAAATTATGACCAAACAAGAGATAGGCATCATTATGAAATGCAAAATATAATTTTATTGTATTAAATTTAAAAGATTCTGCAACCAGGATTAGAAGGGAATCAGAAATACTGGAAACGATTTTACAGTTAGTGTCTCTGATAAAGGCCTCTTTTCTAAAATATAGAGAAATGAGTCAAATCTACAAGAATCCAAGTCATTCACCAATTGCTAAATGATCAAGGGATATGAACAGACAGTTTTAAGACGAAAAAATTAAAACTATAGTTAAATTTAAAAAATGCTCTAAATCACTATTGATTAGAGAAATGCACATTAAAACAACTCTGAGGTACCACATCACACCTGTCAGATTAGCTAACATGACAAAATAGGAAAATGATAAATGTTGGAGAAGATGTGGAATAAGTGGAACATTAAATTGTCAGTGGGCTCGTGAACCGATCCAACCATACTGGAGAGCAATTTGGAACTATGACCAAACTGCTATAGAAGTTTTCATGTTACCCCTACTAGTTCTATAGTAATCTACAATTTGGCATATCAAAGGGATCATAAAATTGGCAAAGGACCCATACGTACAACGATATTTATAACAGCTCTTTTGGGGGTAGTAAAGCATTGGAAACTGAGGGGATGTCCATCAATTGAGAGATGGTTGCACAAGTTTTGTTATAAGAATGTAATGGAATACTATTGTTCCACAAGAAATGATGAACAGGTGGATTTCAGAAAATCCTGGACTCACATGAACTGATGCTGAGTGAACTGAACAGAACCAGGAGAACATTGTACACATGAAGAGCAACATTATGTGATGACTAACTTTGATAGACTTAGCTCTTCTCAGCAATGCGATGATCCAAGACAATTCCAAAAAACTCATGATGGAAAATGCTATCCGTATCCAAAGAAAGAGTTATGGAGTCTGAATGCAGATGAAAGACTACAATTTAACTTTTTTCTTATGTTTTTCTTTTCCTTTTGCTCTGATTTCACAACATTCCTATTATGGAAATATGTTTCATATGATTTTATATGTATAACCTATATCAGATTGCATGCCACCTTTGGGAGGGGGAGAGACAGGAGCGGAAAATTTAGAATTCAAAATCTTATACAAGTGAATGTTGTAAAACTAAAAATTTGCTTCATGGAATGTACTTCTAGCTGTTGTCATGCTGGAAGGACAGAATCTATCTCTTGCTTGTAGGTTCTAGCATCTTGGTTACATGATTGAATTCTCATCATTTCTCTTGCCACCATGCTAGCAGATAAAACTCAGCTACCCACAAGTTTTGCCATAGACATAATGTATTGGACATCTACGGAAATTTTGGACCTTTTGAAACACATAAATGAACAATCTATTCAATTCCATCTCCCATACTCTGTCAGGGATAATGGAAATAACAAAGATAGAAGCAATAACAAAGACTCATGGCTTCCTGTCAACATAAAAGTAGAGTGGACTACTGAAGTTTGTGCTCCTCAATAGGGAATATTATGGTCAGGGGCTTTAAGATGTCATGTCAGCTCCAAGTGAGAGAAGATCCAAGAACCCTCCACTACTTAGAGGGGAGCATGAACTCATTTTCTTGATCTACAGCAGAGAACAAAACCAATGCTTAATTTATTCCTTTTCATTCACTTCTTCATGTGATTAGCAGAATAGGAAGTTGTGAATTCTACTAGTCTTTCATTTCTGTCTCTTGACATCCTTCCTTTCTTCTAATATCCAAACTTAGGTATCATAGACTTTTTGAAGAATAACCTGACCCTTAACCCATGGAGCTAAAAGTGATCTCTTCTTCCTCAATTCCACCCTTCTAATTAAGGTCATTGAGTTGCTTTTTATACTATTCTACTTTTTTATCATATGATATTTTCCATGTCTTCATTCCTTATCCCTCTCTCATTACATTGTAAAATAAGTGAAATTGGAGACTTCATCATTTTTATCTTTGCATCCTAAAAAACTCACATATAGAGAAATGTATAATAACTGTTGAATTGACAAAACTTTTAGGTCAGAGCCAATTGTTTGCCTGAATTTATCATTTACCTTAAATATTTCTTACCTGCTTTCATTTAGACATTTGAACCAAAATAATTTAATTGAATACTGGGAAAGAAATGGGTAATTTAGGATCTTGTAGGTGTGGCTTGTACATGGCTATACTTAGTTGTTATGAGCTAATTGAGGTCAGGTGACAATGATAGACAAATACTATTCCTCAACTTTCCACAGTAAGTTGAGATATGGTACAGAATATAATTTAATATTTTCAGTTAAGTTAATGTTATACTTTGTAGGTATTGGATTCTTATCCAATCTAATCCAATTGGAATCTAATCCAAATAATTGGTTTTGGAATCAGAGGAGCTGGATTCAAATGATGACAATGTTGCTTGATTCATGTTTTAACTTGAGTAACTTGAGTTATTGCTTTCTTCTTAGAAAAGTGGAAAGAAGTACCTTAAGTATGGTCACAGAAACAGGAAAAGGGAAGCTTTATTGAGAAAAATTTCATTGAAGTAATTGATATAACTTAGCAACTGATTAGATTTAAAAGAATGACATTCAAAAGAACAAAAGGTCCAGGATATTAAGGGAATTAATGAAAAGAAATGCTAGGGAATGTGGCTTAGCCAAATCAGATTTTAATCTGTATTATAAAGTGGCAGTCATCAAAACTATTTGGTACTGGCTGAGCAATACAGTAGTAGATCAGAGGAATAGATTGGGTACATGAGACCCAGCAGTCAATGACAATAGTAATCTACTTTTTGATAAACCCAAAGACCCCAGTTTTGGGGATAAGAACTCACTATTTGACAAAAACTGCTGGGAAAACTGGAATGTAGTATGGAAGAAACTGGGCATAAAACATTATCTAACACCATATACCAAAAGCAGGTCTAAATGGGTGCACAATGTAGGTATAAAGGCTGATACTGTAAGCATTCTGGGGAAATAAGGAAAAGTTTACCTGTCAGATTTATGGAGAAGGGAGGACTTAAAGACCAAACAAGAGTTAGAGAGCATTATAAACTGCAAAATGGATAATCTTGATTACATTAAATTGAAATTTTTCTGTATAAACAAAGCCAATGTAACCAAGTTTAAGAGGGAAGTGGGAAATTAGGAAAAAATTTTTACAACCAGTGCCTCTGATAAAGGCATCATTTCTAAAATATACAGAGAATTGAAACAAATCTATTAGAATACAGGTCATTCCCCAACTGATAAATGGTCAAAAGATATGAACATGCATTTCACAGAGGAAGAAATTAATGCTATCTATAAGCATATGGAAAAATATTCTAAATCACTATTGATTAGATAAATGCAAATAAAACAGCTCTGAAGTACTACATCTCACAGGTCAGATTGGCTAAGATGACAAAACAGGAAAATGACAAATGCTGGAGAAATGTGGAAAAATTGGAATACTAGTACATTGTTGGTGGAGTTGTAAACTGATTTGACCATTCTGGAGAGCAATCTAGAACTATGCCCAAAGGACTATAAATAATTGCATACCTTTTGACCCATCAATACCATTTCTAGGGCATATCCCAAAGAAATCATAGAAGTGGGAGGAAGACCTGTATGTACAAAAACTATTTATTGCAGCTCTTTTTGTGGTGGCAATGAATTAGAAATTAAGGGGATATCCATCAAATGGGAAATGGCTAAACAAGTTGTGGTATATTAATGTAATGGAATATTATTGTGGTATAAGAAATAAGGAGCATACGGACTTCATATTTACTGGATAACATGCTCTATGTAGCACAATGGATAGAGCATCTGACTTGGAATCTGAAAGACTTATCTTTTTTAGTTCATATCTGGCCTCAGGCACTAATCAGCTGTGTTACCCTTGCCAAGTCATTTAACCCTCTGTCTCAGTTACTCATATGTAAAATGATTTGAAGACACAAGCTTAGCCAAAAAGGTTGGGGTAATTTCAAGAGGCATAAAATATAGCAGAAGATATTTCAGAAGAAAGAAGTACCATGCTGATAAATGAAAATATTATATGTCATTATTTTTTCCATACTCATATTTAAAGGAAGTTTCAAGGAGTGGACTTGTTTCAAGGACCTTATCTACTAGAACTGATAAAAGCTCCTGAGATATAGATAGATAGATAGATAGATAGATAGATAGATAGATAGATAGATAGATAGATAGATAGATCTATCTCAAGGGCTTTTCGTGTGTATACACACAGGTACATATATAGACATACACACAATGGTACATTAGACATATACACATAGATATGTGAGTATACGTGGAGAGAAAGAGAGAGACAGAGAGAGAGACAGAGGGAGACAGAGAGAGAGAGAGAGAGAGAGAGAGGGAGGGAGGAAGGGTGGGAGAGAGGGAGAAAGGGAAAAAGGGAGAGAAAGAGAGAAGTGACCATCTATATCCAGGTGGCACAGTGGATAGAATGCTGGGCTTGGAGTCAGGAAGTTCAAATTCAAGTTCAAATCTGGTGTTGGATAGTTACTAGCTATGAGACTCTGGGCAAGTCACTTAATATTGTTTGCATCAGATTTCTCATCTGTAAAATGATGCAGAAAAGGCACCCAACTCTAGAATTTTTGCCAAGAAAACCCTAAATGGGGCCACAAATAATCAGGTATGTCTGAATCATCCAAAATAACAATAAAATGTACACATTTGCATGAGGACAAATGTTAGGCAGATATTATTTAGTAACATCTAACAACCTCAATACTGTATTTTTCTCTCATGTATTGGTAACTTAACACATAACATAATGGACTAAAATAGCACATACCATTTGAAAAGGGTTATTACTGTAGTTTTGTACTATTTGTTGCAACTGCAATTCCTACCCCCTTGAAATGTTTCTGTTTCCCTTTGTTTTATCATATGGCTCTCTTGAAATATTATCTTGTATAGATGTAAGAACAGCATTCAATATCAGTGTCAAAGAAAGCAAATACATGTATTGTTCCCTGGCAGTTTTATGAAGTCTTTGGTTTTTAGTTGGATTCTTTTGGATCAGAAGAGTGGTAAACACTCAGTAATTTCTTTTCTTTTAATACAAGCCTCCTAGTTTTCCCCCTCCCCCTTGATCCTGGCATCTGCTATGTGGGAAGATGTTGAGTCTATTTTAAGAGAACACTTTAATTAGGGATTATGGATCCTGTTATGTAGATAAGACTGCAGGAGTCATTTGAAAATATCATTGCCATAAAAGATAAAGAAATCAAGAATATAGTTTGGTAAATAATTTAGCATAAATACTTCATAAGCTTTCATACCTGAAGTTAATATCTAAATTAAAGAGAAAATATTGTCCACCACCACCATCACAAAACTTCATAATTATTAGTTCTATTCAAACATTGAATGAGCTGCCTAGGACCAAGTAGAAGTTTCAAGTAAATGTTGGATGAGCATTTGTTGAACAATTTTTATGTGGTGTTGTTGTTCAGATATGTATTAGAATAGTCCCTTCTTACCTAACCAGTCCTCTTATACACTATTTACTCCAAGTACTTTTTGAGATAGCCATGCTGGATAAGTGGTTTTTCTGAACCCATGACATCCCATCTCCCACCTTATGCATTTACACTGTCTATTGCCAATGTCTGGAATGCCATGGGTGAGGAACTTTAAGTAGTATAGTA
>CM053598.1:21379780-21404396 GCA_028646575.1 Pseudocheirus occidentalis
CTGAAGGGTTTGAGATGTGCTGAACCCTGTGAACTTCAGTGTGTGCCAGGCATTGCCCTAAGGGCTGGACAAGGACCTGGGAACTGTTCATTTCCGAGGACTGGAAGAGAGTCTGGCAGCTTTCAGCTCCTGAATCTAGGTGACTGTCTGGTAGATTCAGGAGGGAGCTGGTATCAGGGAAGAGGATCCAGGGAATCAGAGAGACCACCCAGAGTCAAAATGAAGAAAAGAACTCCCCTTGGACTAAATTGAGGTTTGTTGGAAATCAAGGGGTGGAAGGATTATGTGGTTTTCTAAGAACTTTATTTGGAAACTAAATTAATGGTTGCCCCATGAGTGAAAGATCAATATATTGTGAATTGTTGATTGAACTAACTCCCTCTTAGGGAAATTAGGTGATTCCTTTTGTTAATTGATTGACTGGATCTTTAATTTAATTGAATCTTTAAAAGTGAATCTGGTTTCCCCCTTAGGGAAACCAGGTGATTCTTCTCTTGTTCCTTGTTACCTTCTGTAATAAGATATAATACTGAGACTTTCCTTGTTATAAATATTGTATATAATATTGTGAATTGTTGATACTGTTAACATTGTACTGAATCTTGATTTGTAATGTAATAAACAGAGTGTTCACTAATGCTGTATAATCTGGATCTTAAAAGCTGTTCACAGTAGCATTCTTTTGGGAATCTACTGCTGATTGGCATTATATAAGTAGGCTCTAATTCAGCACAAATCTATTCAAGAATATACTCAACACTACATTTAGTTCTAAGCAAATCTTTTTCCTAGTAATCTTATCTCCAAAAAAGCCTGTTTTCATTTTTCAAAGACTCCATATTAAGATTTTTTTTCTTTCTTTCCAACATGGACCCTGACTCCCCTACTCATTTCTGAGCCTTAGAATCCTTGATTTTATTCAAGATTTATCTCAAGTTCCACATTTTCCATGCTACTTTTTTGAAAGGCTTCCATAGATCAACAAGTCAACAAGTATTTATTTAGTTCATACTCCATACCTGATACTACACTAAATTATGGGGATAAACACCCACTTGGAAACCTCCTTCCTCCAAGAAGCTTACGTTCTATGAGTGCAAAAAATGTAAAAAGGGAACTGAAAAGGGATTGGGGGTGGGGGAGAAAGAATCTATGATGTGCCCTGGTTGCAAAGCCTGGTGAAGGAAAAATAGACTGGACCTTTCCTGAAAATAGGAATTCTGCAATTCTGCAAGAACCTTACCAATGGTAGAAGAGAAATAAAGGGTAGAAGAAGCATCTGAAGCATAGTACCTTTCCAATCTACCTTGTGATGATTTTGTGTTTTCATATAAAATAAATATATTATATATTTATACAATACACAAACATTTGTGCCTATGCACAAATTCACACATTTCATGGAGCCTGATTACATATTTGTGCACACACATACATACAGAAATACATATACACTTCCACATACATATACAAACCATACACACATGCAGACATCTATATAAACAATCTCTCAATGACAAACATTTTTATTCTCTCCATTGTTAGAAAGTAAGCTTCTTTCACTGAGTAGTACTTGGCATATGTTAGACAAAAAAAAGTTTGCTGATCTGTTGATTTAAGGTTCCTTCTCAGAGTCCAAGCCTCTGACTTATTTTCATTTCGTATTCTCCAATCTCTAAAATTATACGCTCTTTTGATCCTCTCTTAGTGGAAGACAAAAGGATTGGTGGACACATGCTCTATTTTGAATTGTGTTTTTCCTTCAGTTTTGAAGAGGACCATGGCATCACAGAAATGATGACATGACTTAAAGTTGACTTTGAGTTGAGTGACAGAGAGCTACGAAATGTCCCCAGCCTTACTTTCTCCTCCAGAGCTATCTGAATCCAGTGACCAGATATTCATCAGGATGACTGGAGATGACCCAGGATGCAATGGGATACCCTGGCCATTTTAGTTGCTGCTGCTGTTTCAACTTTAAGAAAAAGAAGAGGTAATTACAGAGGGCCTGGAAAGCTTCAGCAAGAAATCAGGTTAACTAATCAAGTCATGTTAATTCTTAATCTAGAGCCTCTGAACTGATTTTATACATATAGATAGATGGATAGACAGACAGACAGATACATAGATAGATACATAGATACATAGATAGAAGATGATAAAAAATGGATTGAGTCCATAGAAAGAGAGAACACAAAAATAACAATGAGATATAAATACAATGAAACTGTTTTCTGTTTGCTTTTACTTTGGGGGAGGCCAGTTTGGGTAGAACTTGAACACTTACTCATCTTTAATTCTTCTTTTGTATTTTATACCTGATTCCAATTTCCCAACTTTCATTAGAAAGAATGAAAACCTGATAAGGATGTGCTTGTCTAAGTAACTTCTTGAATACACAGTTTACACTGGCTTGACAGTCATAAAGTTGCAACTACACATAATGAAATCTCACAACTTAGCTGTAGGACCCTTAAGTTAGAGCTTGAAAAACCTGAGGCACAATTTAATCAATTCACATAATTTTGTAGGCAACAAGACTGAGGCTCAGAAAAATTAAAGTGATTTTCCTGAGATAACACAGGGAATAGGTAATGGAGGTTAGATTCATCACCGATCTTCAGGTTTTATTTGAAGTATGCTATACTTCTGACTTTGAATTCTTACATGTAACTGGCTTTGTAGAGGCATGGGGTACAAGTTATATTGGATTTCAGGGACTTTTTCTCCCTTTGACCTTTGTACCTTTTTTCAAGTATCACCATTCCTTCTTATAATCTATAAATATAGGGCAACCGATTTTGCTTTTAGGGGAGTTCTCAAACTTAATTTTTATATTCAATGCATATTACTTTTCTCAGAAGGAAATGTGGAATTATTTTCATGAATACTTTAAGTGAATAATAATATGTGTGTATATATAATGTACACACATATAGACACACACACACATATATACACACACATTTACAAATGTATAGTTTTAAGTATATATATATATTAGGGATATATATACATATTATACATATACACATACCTATATATATATACATATATATAATATATGTATATTATACATATACACATACCTATATATATATATGTATATATATATAGGTATGTGTATATGTATCAGATTAAAGGAAACAATGAAAGATGTCAGTACCTACCTAACTAAAATAGAGTGATACGGTTTTTGCCCAGGGTGATGAACTAAAAGGGTAAAAACAGTGGTACAGTAGATAAAGAATTGGGAGATATGAGTTAAAATCCAGCTTTCTTCACATATTTTTGACCTCTATCTTCCTCCATGCTCTCATTTGTAAAATGGTGATAATAATCGTGTGTTCCTTCCAGGGTCATTTTAAAGAAAAAATCGGATATTTATAAAGTGTTTTGAAAACTTCAAAGTTCTATATAATGCAAATTAGTATTTATATTTTTGCAGGTTGAAGCTAATTTATCCCAAATGAATAGACTAATGAGCTAATGAAAATAGGAAGTGAAAAGATAGCAAACACCTTGCTGAGCCCCCACTCAACAAAAATCTCCCCCCAGAGACTTCATCATCCATTTTAGTCTGCTTTAAGGAATTTATCTTTAAAATACTACCTTGAGGGTAACATCAAGATGTTTGTCTTAGGGACAAAAAAAATGATCCTGTGTGGTTGGGGCACCTCTTTGGAAAGCAATACGAAACATGGTATCACAAAAAACAAAGAAAAATACTTGATCTGGAATGAGAGGACCTCAGTTCAGATCCAAGCCTTTATCACTGAATACATATGTGACACTAATGGGAATCACTTCCTCTCTCCCCTACAAACCTTAGTCCTCCATTTCCTTCTTTGTAAAATGTGATAGATAACTTCTTAGGTGCCATTTGTCTCTGATTCTGGGATCCTAATGGAAGTGGGGTGACTGAAATATGGAAACCGTATAAGACTTGATAGTGTACTAAGCAGTTGTTAGGGCATTTTGAAATTCTCCTTTGTTGGCCAATGTGATAAATAGTTATCAAGTAGATTGCAAATTAGAGTTTGGTCTCAGTAGAATACTTGCTGGTATATATGCTTAATTCTTAGTTGTTGGCAGATAGTAGCTTTCATTTCTGGGCACCACACAGTATAGGAAGGACATTACTAAGTTGGAGAATGTTCAAAGGAAGGCAGCCAGTATGAGGAAGGGCCTTGAGTGCCTGTCATTTAAAGATTATTTGAAGGAATTCTTTATACTAGAAAAGATTCAGGAGGGACATGCTAGCTATTGTCTAAAATTGGAAAGGCTGTTACGTGAAAGAGGGATTAAATATATTCTGTTTGGTTCTAGCATATACATCAAGAGCAGTGGGTGGAGCTTTCAAAAAGGCAAATACAAGCGTGATATCAAGTTGGAAAACAAAACACAATATTAACAATTAGGACTATCCTTAAGGATCAATGGACTATTCTGGGAGTCATGGGATCTCTCTCATTAGACATCTTTAAGGAGACACTGGATAAGCATTTATTAGCTAAACAAGAAAATAGTCTTTTGGGCGACTAGCTAGACATTATAATTATTTTTCATCTCTAAATTCTGAAATTCTGTGATAATGTGAAATCTGCCCATCTCTATATTCACAGACTCAAGTATAGTGCTTTCCATATCATAGTCCTTTAACAAATGTTTATTGAAATCAGTTCAAATTTATGTGAATCCATGGATGACAAGGATCCTCTGCCTCAGCACCTAGTATTTAAGTATGTGTGGGTGTGAACATTTTAAAATGCATTTTGCTACATCAATGATGATAATGATAGAAACTGTTTCATTCTTTGATTTGAATTTATCACTATTTTTGTTTGTGTGGAAGCATTAAAAAAGACTTAAAAATCTATAACATATGGTCTTAGCATGAATTTCAAGTGATTTGAGCATTGATCTGCATTAGCTCCAGCAATCAAATATAATCCAAACAGATCACAAGCCTGAACAGCAGCCATGTGTCTCAGTAAGAAGAGCTGTTGTCCAATGGTCAGAAAATCCTGAGTTTGAGCCTTTTCTTAGTCATTTCCTACTTGTGTTGCCCTGAACAAGTCATTCAATTATTTTTAACCGTAGTTTTCTCAACTATTCAATGAAGATAATAAGACCACCTACCTCACCAGGTCGCTATGAGGAGAAAATGAGAAAAATAAACCAAGTATAGAAGATATTTAAACCTCAAAGTACTGTATAAATGGCAGCTATTATTATGTTATCATTAGCTATCACAAATACTGCCATTTTTCAATAACATGTTTCTAAGAGATATTTGAATCAGTAACATGTAGATTAAACTGAGTATGCCAAAATATCAAAGTAACAAAAGAAAAAGCTTTACATGCAGAACCCACTTATTTTTAGTTTCATTGCTGCCATTTGATTTCAAATCAGTCATTTCTGACAGTTGATTATCTCTCTTGTCAAAATTTGAAACACACACACACAAATGGAGTATGCCTTCTTTTATTAAAAAAGAAACAAAGAAAAAATAACAGTTCAACAAAACCACCCAACATGATGCCTAGATCTAACAACATATGCACAAATTTACACACATTTTCCCATCTGCCCAAGGAATGGAAGGAAGTATGCATATATTTTCATATTTCTCTGAATTGTACCTCTATTGGAAAGAATATTGAATGGGACAAAATTCTATAGAAATAATTCGGACAGTTATTTCTAGTTTACCATGAAGAGATTTGCTCTCCCTGTTGGTGTGCCAAGTGAGGGGCATCCTTCCAAAGTACTGATAAAGGATATTTCCAATAACAGATTCAAATCTTCCTTTTCCATACCAATCAGCAGTTGTTTAGCATGTTTGTCTGTTAACGTACGTCTATTGTCTAAATTGGAAAGGAACATTTCAATTAGTTGTACCCACTCTTCATTGAAACCAATTTTAATAATGCCAAGGAAATCCATAGAGAAGAAATCCAATTCTACCATAATTGTTCTCTGACCCACAAATAGATTTAGGTCACAGAGATTAAAATTCACATAGACACCCTTTGATTGCATTGAGAAACCCTTGATAAAAACTCTCCAAGATGAACTCTCAGTTCTCTCCTTCATCTTCTTTAGAAAATCGTCAAAGCTCATGTGAGCAATTTTCTCCTGAATACTGGATAAGAATTAAAAAGTACTGATGAGGGGTGTACTGAGGAAACAATCTCCCTCTTAATGTCACTGAAAATCTTTTGTTCTTCTTTATGGACAAATAAAAATTTTATGGTGTGTGTGTGTGTGTGTGTGTGTATGTGTATGTGGCATGGATTTCCTAGACTTCTCTCCCAAAGACAGATCTGCTATTCCTTCAGGGTTCTCAGATACCCTGAGTGGCTTGAGGGATGTCCTTTCTCTTTACTGCCATTTATTCAATGCCCTCACTTATTGTGTTTCCCCTCATAATAGGAAAGCAATGACTAACACTGTGGTTTTATACCTACAATCAGTTTAGTTTTACAACATATTTACTTCAAAACCATAGCCAGAACAATATGCAAATATCTTCCCCAAAACTACTAACACATACAATCGCCAACACTACCACAGTCTGGGAAGACAGTAGGATTGCCTTACTTAGATGCCTACAAAGCTTTGTTTTTACCAAATTCATTTCCAAAGGAAGCAAATTTGCCAAACGAATTTTTGTCTCAGCTTTGCAAGGCAAGGAACCCTAATGTTCTCCTGATGATCTCTACTTGTTCCTTGGGCATCAGTATAACATTCAGCCTGGAATCCTAATCCTATATTCCTCTTGATAGTTTTCGTGAACAATCTGAAAAACTAAAATAGTAGATACAACTCTTTCCAACCGATACCATAAGTAAAGGAAATGCCAAGATCCCTCAGAAATGAGTGAGACTTAAGAGAAGCTATCGGGTCTTTGAGGATGCCTTTAGAGCCAACCAAGAGGCTCTTCATCAAGTGTTTAGTCAACTAGAACAAGCTACAGGGCATCTATATATGCTTCATAGTCTGTCTCTTCAAGTTACTCACATTACAAACCATCCAGATTCTCCCCAAAGCAATGTTGTTGTTGTGTTGTTATCTTTTTCCACCTGAAGACATACCCTCCCAGGTATTTTATATGTTCCTAGACTCTCATCCCATAAGGATAACCTGAGTTATAAAGGGTATGATTAATACTTATTGAATTCCCATCTATAATAGCCATGACTCTGAAAAGAAACTGATACAGATTCACCCCAGTTTTGGGTAAAATCACCTTAAACAAATTGCAAGTAATTTTACCTCAGGAAAGTTAAACAAAGGAAAAAAAATGACTCATGAAAGAGATAATGGTCTCAATGGCCAAGATGCATGGGCTCAAGTGTATGGCTCTTATTCTGGAACAAATACACTCTGGCTCCTTCAGATCTGGGCTGGCACCTTGGTAACTTTCACTGAAGGATCACTCCTGAGCCACAGGTAACATAATTTAACAAGGTGTCAGAGCTCATGTGGTTCATTTGGGAAGTGAGAGGAGATAGGTTAATACCCACAAGTTTGCAGATAGAAGGGTCCCGGTCTTGCTTCACTCTCTATTTTCTTTATCTTCTTGACATTGTCTCTGTTCTAGCATATATGTTCTTCTCTTCCTTCACCTCCCCACACATTATTTTATTTCCCATCCTTGGATCCATGATCAGACCAATACAGCAATTACCACTGAAATACTGTCATTGGAAATATGAACTCTTCTTTGTAGCTCTTTGTTACCTTTATTACTTTCCAAACCAAATAATCTCACCCTAGCCATCATTTCCCTATATGATTTGTCTTCCAAAATTAGAATGTAAATTCCTTGAGGTAAGAGACACTCTTCATTTTTGATATGCATCCAAGGTGCTTAGTACAATTATTGACATATAATAAGTACTTAATAAATGCATTTGCATTCTTTCATTCACTCATCAATCCATCTATCCATTCAGTATAGAGATAATTGTTGCAATTAATAAAATGAGTACAATGAGATTGAATTTCATAAGGCATACTATTTCTACTCAAATTGCAAGGTTGTGGAAGACAAGTCATTTGTCCAAATTCCTGCCAACCAGCTATATTTTTATTTTCTGATGTGAGACTGTTATGATAATTCAATTCAAGCCATATTACATATGATCACAAAGAGAATGAGTGAAAGAATGTGGATGAGTATGGACCTATTTTCACACTACAGGAACAATAACTAAAAGGAGTCTATATTTTACTAATATATGCTCCTTTATGATAGCTCCATGTATAAAAATTTCTTCATTTGTGTTGCTCATGATTTCAAAGTGAAAGAATATGAAAAATATCTATTTCAAATCTTCCAGGGTTTGCTTTTCTCAGTATTTTGTTTGTCTTTCTTCCTGTTTGACATGTATTTATATAATTATTATCAGATATTTAGAGAAAAAATAAAAATGAGGTTTTTTATCAGAGAATATGACCACTAAAAGTGGGGTGAGTGATTTCTACTGCTTGCCTAGAATGGCAGAAGATATGGGTTAAGAATTGCTTGGATAGTGTAGGACATAGGTGAAATGTAGAATACCCAATTTGTAGTCTTACAAACTGTTTTACATTCTAATGAAGTTTAAACATCAATTTCCCAGGATAAAGTATGGCAGAAATTATGTTAATTTATCAAATCTTATTCTGAGTTTTTTATTTCAATGCATATTTGTAAACTTTTTGTCTGCTTTTTTAGTATTTCTTTTGTATGTAAGAAATAAACACTTCACTCATACCTGATTCATATTGTATACCAAGTATTCAACTCCTCATGTTTAGGAAATCATACTCATGATCAAGTAGATAAACATTAAGGAAATTATCCTTTGGGTTACTGGGGTTGATAGTATAGTAAGGCAAAAAGTAGGACAAAAGACTCCCTGACCTCTCTTCTAGGTGGTCAGTTTTCCCCAGCCTTGTTCAGATTATATCCATTGGTTCGGAGTAGACAGGTGTCTATATAGAGGAGATAAAGTTTGATTCGGCTCCCCAGGATGGGCAGTTATTATTAAAACAATATATAGTGGATAGAGAAATATTTACTTGATGGAATAAAGAGGCACATACACACTGGGTAGGTTATCATGGGCAATTCAAAAGATCTCTGTAATAAAAAAAATTCTCTAAAATGATAAATTCCATAGGTGTCAACCTACATTAATCAAGGGAGTGTGCTTGTCCCAGGAGTTCATATCTGTCTATTCATGTATCCATCCATCAGTTTATCTATCATCTATGTATTTATCCATTTACTAACAAAATTGTACTGTGGACACAGCATACAAGATGATTAGTAGAGGAGAACATTGTATACAGTAAAAATGACTTTTGTCTGTTATAAATACTAACTTCACTATAAAGGATACATGAAGAAAGATACTATCTGCATCCAGAGAAAGAACTGATAAATAGAGGCATGTATAGAATAATTTTATATATGTGTGTATGCATCTGTTTAATGGTAGCAATCTCTATGGTTAGAGGGGAAGAAAAAAAGGTAAAAATAAACTTATATGATGATTTTGTATATTTGAAAGGAATAGAAAGTTATATATAGTAGATTTGAAGTTTCATATTCAATCATCTTTATTATTGTAGTACATTTTGGAAATGCTTGTTTTATTGTATAAATAAAAATTTTTTTAAGATGACTGTTGGATGGACAGGCAGAAGCAGATACAACAGAGTTGCTCCATTTCACTTGAGGGAAATAAATACAGTAGGAAATTCTATGGGTAGAGCTCCTAGCTTGCTCAAATGAATGGTACTCTCAAGTTGCCTTTTCTTAATTAGGAATATTTACTTGCATCTGGAGATATAAATATGTACGTACACACATATATGTATATATACATATATATGTACGTGTGGGAGCTAATTTCACACAAAGACGAGAGCTGATCTTAGAGGCATCTACTTGCAATAGCATATAATCTTCTTACTCCTTACATTTCTCAACTAAACCACTCCTTGATGGTAGAATATTGTCATAATAACATCCTAGACAATCTTTGTTCTCTTCCCAGCTCTTTTGCATTCCTTTGCCTACCTGTCTAGTGGCGTCCTTGAAAAATTCAGCTATTTGACCAAATGATGCATTTTGTACCTCTCTTTTAATTCTTTGATCAACATGGAGAGAATTCTGTCAATGGCATTCTCAGGCTAGGTCCTATTTAAATGAAATTTGATATGCATAAAAAACAGCAGCTTATTAAGGCACATTAAACAGCCATGGGGTGCTGTTGAAGCTTGTATATGAGACATTGTTCATCTCTCATATTTTAGCAGCTGTTTAATGAAAAGTGCCAGCTCAGTGTGTAGTTAATCTATCTAATAATTATTACAATAGCAGCCTAGATTCAATGTGAACATAACACCAAAGTCCTTGCTTTACCACACATTAATCCTAAGGCCTATATTATAGCCTGTTTGTTTCTTAGGAAGGAGACAGGGATATTAAAAAAGACTTCTTATTAAAGCTACTATATACGATAAATTATGAACAATAGAAATTAGGAGGATAATGCTTAAGGTACTGTAGAATATGAGTCTCCAGGTGATTATGTTGGCTAAGGTGTAGATTAAAAAAAAGTGAAGTGCAATCAAAAACATTATTTTTAATCCTGAGCACAAATAGAGACTTTGAGAATTTTTGTTTACATCTGCTATTTGCCAAGTCTGTTATGTCTATAATTTATTCAGTTAAATGACCAAATTATTGAAGGAAAATCCATGAAATTGAGTTCATTTTAAAAATGAAAACTGTTTTTCCTAAATAGTATGCAGACCATTGGTTCCCAATATGGGAACTGGGAAGAGAAAGTAATGGTTTTCGTGACTCTCTTTATGTATCAAGCATTGTCATCTTGATTTTTATCCCATAGATGAAACTTCTGTAGTTAGAAAAAATATTATGTTACTTTCTCATATAACTGGATCATGTGTATTCAATTTTCTATACCAAGTAGTATATTAGATAAATTAACATAGGTAATAGAGTGTTGGGTGTGGAGAATAGAGGATCTGGAGTCAATTCACTCTACTGTCACTTGGTATTGATGTCATCTGGGCAAGTCACATGACTGCTGCATGTGCATTTGAGATAAAATATACACTTATTTAAGTTTATTATTGAGTCCCTCATAAGTTTTGTGTGGCATTTATTTTCTTGGTAAGTTATTCAAGAACTCATGTGCAAGCTACGAATATATGATTTTAAATGCTGGCCACTACACTTGAAAACTTCATAGTATCCACATAGAAAATTTCACATACCTGGCTGATCACATGTTTTCAAGACTCTACTGGTTTTCTTAGCATTATTTAGCTATCATCTTCAACTCAGCTTTTGACATCCAAAGAGTAAGGATCTGTCGGCACACAACACAAAATAGAATCAAGAAGTAATATACAGTATCATTTGGCCTAGGGCACATTTTCCATGATTTCAGTTATTTCATGATAAATGGATTGAATTAGATATGAAACTCAATCACATGATGCTTCTAAAATGCTAGTATATGAAGGAAGACTTCATTTATCTCATTGAATTATGGTGACTTCAATAAAATTGAATAGTCAAGAAAAGATCATTCACTAATGTGATTTGATGATAACTCAACCTCTCAGGAAGGTAATGATATGTTCTCAAAAACCATTTGAATCAAATGTGATCTCTCTAGGTTCCTAATAACTGAAATGGACTTTGCATATTGACTCATTGAAAGACAAAAAGGCTGTTATTAGATGGTTATATGAGTCAAGTTCAGAAATGCTTGACATTCATTTATTTGTAATATGATAACTTTCTGGGCTCCTCGAAGGTCATCTACTAAGGCAGAAATGGTTGAGCTCTTCATTGGTGTATTAACCACAATGAGAAAACCATAGGTCTATGAAATACAAAGAAAGCATAAGCCACAGAATGCTCTTTTTAAATACCAAATTGGAGTACACAGAAATTGCTTTCCTGCAGACAATAATCAAATCCCAAGATGTTATGCCAGTGAGACAATCATCACCCACCTTATTTAAAACCTTTTAAATTAGATTCTTCAAGCATCTGTTATGCCAAGAATCAATTTTTACAAAATTTCAAGAGTGTTCCACGCTTAAAGAGAATAATAATTTCAGCATAGAAAATCAAGTAAAACAAATTCATTCAAAAGTAAGTAGAAATGAAAATGCATATTATTAAATTTAGGAAGTTCAAAATAACAAATATTTGAACAGTATTTGTTGAGAAAGGTTACTCAAACATCCATGAGAAAGTGTCATGATGAAAGAAATCTCTCCAAGAGACTCTTTTACAGTTGAAAAGGAACATGAATAACATGAAAACACTCCCAAAATGTCATTATGATAATCCAAAATTAAAAAGCAATATAAGACAGGGAAATAAAAAGAATAAAGAGGATTGCTGCATTAAAGACATGACAGTACTTAAGAAAGAAGTTTTTTGAGGGACTGTCATATAATTTCTTTGCAGATAACATGAATTCTGTCAGACAAATGAGCTTACCTGAAAATAAGCCTACAAAATAACATCAAGCAAATTAAGTTCAATGAGTCTGGTGAGTACTCCACCAGTGTTGCAGATTACCATCCACTTACGCTTTCACATCTGGAGCAGCTTGGCCTTAAATCTCCTATAGATACTACACTTAATAGACCAGAGATCCATTCTCATTGATGTTGAATAGATACCAGACTCCATTTATCACTCTTTTCTTTTTCCCATGACATTCCCAGACATGCATCTTCATGGTGATGTCTTTTTCAGTGTTTTTCCTGTTCCTGAAAAGTCATTGGGTGGTACTGCTTTAGAACTTCTTCATGTTAGTATCTCCTTCGGTTGATCTAACTGTCTGTGAATGGTCCTTAAACTGGATTATTTGGAAATTGTGACATTTCATGGTTTGCAGATGTGCAATATTGTTTGGAATGAGGGGATGGATCTGTGATTTCATTTGTATTGGGTACTACATTTTAAAATACCTTCTACCAATTCAGGTTGGTATATTTTCTACAACTTCTATTGCTGGAGAAAAATATAGAACAATGATAGTTTAAGTGACACACTCAAAATATCACAGTTTCCTTTAGCTGTAAGGCAATGGAGGCAATATTTGAACGCTAGTGTGTTTGTGTCCTATATTGATTCTGTCCTCCATGCCACAAGATCACTGGAAGAATTAAAACATTTGATTTGACAGAATATCCTAAAAAAGAACTCATATTAATTCACAAGCAGGAACTAGTCTATCTACTCTGTAACTGAAAGCTGAGGTTTTCCCTTCAGGTCCAAATAACAAATTAATTTCCTAGCAAGAAGGATGTTACAACAATAAATCTATGACCATGTTAGCTTCAACAGTGTGGAATATAGGTCATGGTGCTTGAAAGCTATTGATTGTACATTGGGGGATGTTTGGCTTGTTATTTACAAAGAGATATCTATTATCCAAGCCTTGATTCAGTTTCAGAGTTAATCAAAAGGATATCAGTTGCAGAATTGAATGAAGTTTCTCAAATACATCAGAGAGTATTAAAAACATTTTAAGACAGTATTTCTACTGCTTTATAGTGTCCATTGGCTCATTGGCATGGAATTACTTAGATACTGAGTTACAGCAAGACGTAGATTTCAATCCAAATATTTCAATCCAAATTAATATTTTTTTAAGGTCTGACCACATTTTTTGGTTTTTCTAGAGAATTTGTCAGACATATTTGTATGTGTACATGTGAAGCCTGTATACATATACACACATGTGTATATGTCTGTATTTCATCTTTCCTTAAAGAATGCATAATTGAATAGACATCCCTGTTAATAGTTAGCACACATAATTACTGATGTTTACGTACAATTTACAAAGCATTTTACTGGCATGATAGTTGTCAAAAACCCCAAAATTCAGGGAGGTAGCTACTAAATGTACATTATTCTAATTTTATAGATGATTATACTGAAGTTTAGAGTGACTAATTGGTCTGTCCATGGCAAGTTCTGAACTCTTTCTATTATATTTATTGTTGTTCAGTCTTTTTTGAGTCATGTCCAATTCTTTGTGACCCTATTTTGGGTTTCTTGGCAATGATACTGCAGTCTTTTGCCATTTTCTCTCCCTGTTCATTTTACAGATGAGGAAACAGAGGCAAACAGATTTAAGTGACTTGCCCAGCATCACACAGATAGTAAGTGTGTAAGACCAAATTTGAACTCAAGAAGATGAGTTTTTCCTGGTTTTGGGTCTGGGACTCTCTCCACTGTGCCACCTAATTGCCCTGTCTTTTATATGGCTATGCCTTTACCATAATAGATACTGCAAGTATAAGTACTATTTGAGAGATCCAAAGTCTCTCCAAAGGGTAAGAGATTTCATCTGGCTAGTGAATTAAGGAAGTATGATGACGGAGACAACATTCATTTCCGTCATCTCTCCTCACTTCCCAGCTTCATGGTTTGTACTGTTTTTACCCATAAATTGTGAGATCTTTGGAGGCTGAGAATGGTTTTTGCTTTTTTTGTATTTCCAGTGCTTGGCACAGTGCCTGGTACAGAGTAGGTACTTAATGGATATTTATTGATTGAATGACATATTTTATATCATGTAATCCTCACTACATCACTGGGAGGTAGGTGCTTTTATTATTCCCTTTCTTAGATGAGGAAATCCATGCTGAGAATGGTTAAGAGACTTGCCCAGGGCCTTGTAGCTAGTAGGCAAGATTCAAACTCAGGTCTTCCCAACTTTAATTATGGCACTCTAATCACTACACCTCTAGCTGGCCTGCCAAGGATACCAGAAGGCATAGAATTAAAACAAACAAACAAACAAACAAACTCAAGTGTACTTTAGGACATTGAATGTGAGAGTTGCAAGGACATTAGACTAAAAACCCACAAAGACACAGCTAGAAGTTTCATTAAATCATAGAAAATGATATACTACATCTGGATGCAATATAAGATTAAGAATATGGAATGGTAAAAAAAAAATCAACACAGAGAAAAGCAAATATCAGATCTGGAGAGGGTCTCAATATGCTGAGTACAAAAATACAACCAAGAAAGTCCTCAGGACATAGAACTTGAGAGGTGAGAACTGGAAATGTTCTTAGAACAAGGATTCTTAACCTTTTGAGGTTGTACTCTTTTGTAGTCTGATGAAACCACTGGACTTCTTGTAAAAATACTATCTTTAAATGTATAAATCACAATGTAAATGATTGCAAAAGAAACTATTACACTGAAATAATTTTCATATAAAAATAATTACAGATTATAGCTTAAAAACCCCTGTCTTATAGAATAAAATGATTGAAATCCACCTAAGAACATAAAACAAAATGTTCAAGTGTCCTTAGGCCACAGTATATAGATCTGTATGGGACTAAAATGCCAGTGCTTTAAGGAGAACTTTACTATAAGATTTGAGAAGTGTACATTATTTTAGGGCAACCCCCTCCCAAAAAAAATCACTCAGAATGTTATTGCTGAATCCAAAATTAGGCCATATAAAAATATTCTGTAAGGGAGCCTAGAGATTATCTATCCAATGCAGTACCTTTATATTTGATCAAACTGAAACCCAAGGAGAGTAAGGCATCTGCCATTTCCCTGCTCAACACTGTGAGGGGACATTGCTCTTCTTGGGTGCATATAATCTGGTATGTAGGTTAAGGAATCAGCTGTGGGGATTTCTAACACTGCTCCATCTATTTTATTTCCCTTTGTCTTTAAGGAAACTTTTGCCTGCCCCACTCCCAATATCTCTTGAGATAAGGATGTTTAGACTTCTATAATTAAAATGAAATAGCAGTTAATATGCAAGGTGATCTGATGTAATGCGAAGGATGTTAATTGCTTCACTGACCCTTGGCATACTTAGTCTTGAAAAAAGCTGATTAAGTTTGGTTATCCTGAATGTCTCTAAGAGAACAGAGATTGAACAGCTTGTAAATAGCTGGTTAAGTAAATGTGTGGATACCTTTAAATGGGAAGATTGTAATAAAGGACAGGTCAATAAAAGATGAGGCATATGGTTAATATTTTAATGACTTATGAATATAAAAATTTACACATAACTCATTAGAGTAATTGAGAATGTCATTCATGCCCCTCACACAGTTGGACAAGTATCTTTGATTCATCAGTAATTGTGATAACCTACTTGTGATTTCAATATGAACATCATTTGTATGTGATGGCTGTAGTAATGAAACATTAAATAGGCAGATTGTAGCAATAATACTAGTTCTTTTAGGTCAGTATCATATTAAAGTTAATCAGAAGAAACTGAAGGGAATGATACAATTCTTTTAAAACACAAAGTTAAAATAATTTCAAATTCTACATAATGATAGAAACAGGAGTAAAGAATAACTATCGGTTCTTAAAATTATCCCACAGAATCATGGCACTTTAAAATTGCAGAGAACTTTAGCGAGCCTGTAATTCATATCATTTAAAATAATCTCCATAACATGTTAAAGAAGTAGTCATTCAATACCTGAAGATTTCACATAGTGGAAAACAAACCACCTTTCACAGCAGCTAAATACTGTTGTAGACAGTTTCCCCCCCCCCCTCAACATCAAGTCTATATTTTCAATTCCCACCTTTTTCTTTTGTTTCTGCTTTTTTGGGGGGAGAATGGATTAAATTTGATATTAATGCTTCTTCATATCAGTACATTGAAAGCTATGCTGGAGCCTATCATCCTGGTAGAAAATAAGAATCTGACGTTCTCAGTAGTCTAATATCCATTCTAGCTAAATAGGGAGAAGGAGGTACTCATTAGACAGGTCACACTATAATTGTTTTTTTCCATGGTAACTCTTGAAGATGATCTAGGATTTTGAAGAAAGCTAATCTTCTGTTCAGGGAGTACAAATCTGGATTAAATCATAAATCTTAGACCCTTCTCAAATCATATAGCATAAATTCTCATAAAGTGCTGACATTTTAGTCCCATACTGATTTATGTTATGTGGCCTAAGGAAACCCAAAATCCTGTTCTATGTTCTTAGGTGGTTTTCAATGATTACATTCTATATGACAATGGTTTTAGATATCATCTGTAATTATTTTCATTTGATAGACATTTCAACATACTAGTTTCCTTTGTAATCATTTATGCTGCAATTTATAAATTTAAAAGTAGAATTTTTACAACAAGTTCACAGGTTTCATCAGAATAATCAATCAATAAAATTAAAGTTATTTACTTTATGCCAGCCACTACTACCCTGGGGATATAAATACGAAGAACAGAATATTGTCTACTCAAAGAGAATGTACATTCTAATGACAAGTACTTATATAAGCATATGCATTATATGTAAGCAATATTTAGACTAGTGTTTCTCAGCCTTCCCATGCCACAACCCTTTAATACTCCTATGTGGGCGTATCTGCATGTGGGCAGTCCTGCCTGGAGAAGATTAGAGGAGTGGTATCTTCTTTCCTAAGACCATCAGAAATGTGTTTTCCCACGGTCTTAGGGGACCCTTGTGACAAGGTGGTTCAACCCCCAAATGAGTCACAATCCACAGGTTGAGAACTGCTGATAGACTATTAATTACAAGATGCTTAAATCAATGTGGTACAGACTAAGAACATCTACCACTCCTATATAATCCTATGTCTCATGCTCACTACTTCTGTGGCTTTGATCAAGTCAAATTGTTGGAATACTCTGCAGTTTTGACCCTTATGATAAAGAATGACAGTGAAGAAAAACCAACACATATGAAAACATCAATTCATCAGAATTTTCATATTCAACAGATGTATTCTTTCTGCTATCAATAATAATGGAGGATGTGTTTCATCATCTGTTTACTGGTATCAATATTGGTCATGGTATTTCCTTTGAGTTCAACTGCCTTTTAGAGCCATTTTCAATAATGTTATTATGGTCATTATATTTTCCCCCTACTGACTAATTTTTCTTTGTTCTGTATCAATTGATTCAAGTCTCTCCATGTTTCTTAGAATTCCTCCTACAACTTCATGTGGAATTGATATTACTCTATAATATATCCCACAATTTTTAGAGATTCCTCCATTTATGACCTCCTACTTGTTTTAGGATATTTTTATACCCTAAAAGATATGTTTTGTTTTGAAACAAAATGTTATCATAGAAAACAACACAACTAAACATATTAAAAGCACATTCCCTGAACAAAGCAATTCAATATGCCCTCAAAGAGTGGTTGAAACTCTAAACAGCTCCTGCTTTTGTAGTTTGCCAATAAAGGATGTGTGAATTTAATCAATGATTACCAGCATTGCCTATTGTCTTTGACCTGAATTGTTTTTTAACATTGTAGAGTCTTCATTTACCTTATAGTCATTCTTCAGATATATTATTTTATTGACTCAATTTTCTTCATGTGTATCACTTCACCAATTTTTTACACATTTCTTTGGATTATTCTTGGTCATTGTTTTTTACACATAATTTAAACATACCAAGTTTATTCAGACATTTCCCAATTATTAGCAACATGTTTTTGCCTCAGCTTTTGTTTTCACAATTAATGTTGCTCTGAGTATTTTTGCACTTTTAAATATTTATTTTCTATCATTAATCTCCTGGAAGTGAAGTAAAAATTAGTAATGATATAAATATCAACAACCATATTGAAAAATGCCTAATTATTATTCAGAACAATGTAGTATAATGGAAAAAAATATGGATTTGTAGTCAAGCGACCTAGATTCAAATCCAGACTCTAACTTGCCAACTATATTACCTTTGATCCAATCACATTAACTCCATAGACTTTAGCTTCCTCATCTCTGAAACGAGAGTACTGGAACATTAAGATCCTTCTGGTTTTGTATTCATGATTCTTTGGTCAATTGAATCCATCCCCGTATCCATCACTAGAACAAGAATGATTTAGCAGTCCAGTCTCCAATGTTGATTATCATTTTCACTTTTTGCATTCTTTTTTATACTAATCATTGTGAAATTATACCAGTTTCCTTTAAATTTGTATTTCTATTATTATTACTAATAGCAATATTACATCAGAGTATTTATTGCTTTTGAGCATTTGTGTATTAGGAATTTGTACTTACTCTTATAAATTTCTAACACTTCTCCACAAATATTTTGGTCAATCCTTTGTTAGATATTTGTAATTTGGCTATAGAATCACTCTGTTACAGATTTGACTACATTGTCCTCTCATGGTTCTAGAGATACCTTTGAGGAGCAGTAGGATGGCCTTCTCTTTTGCTATCTCCTCCCAGTCCCATTCTACTGTATTTTTCTCACCCATGAACACTAGTAATTATTCCCCAATTCCATTTAAATAGTTAACATCAATGAACTTTGTCGAAATATGTCACAAGAACTGCAGTACAAATAATTTGTACCAGTGATTATGGTTAGCAGTGGTGGGAGGAGGCATTTTCCTCTCTACCCCTTAGGTCCATGGAGAGAATGGGCTCAAACAGAAAGAAGTTTTTACACAGCATTGGTGCCTATGGCACAGCTACAGGATAAATCCTCCTTTCATCTACTGCAAACCTGAGTCTCTCAGGTCATTCCTTGAGGTTTGAGGCAGTTAAATGACACAGTAGACAAAGTTATGATCCTGGAATCAAGAAGGTGCATTGAAATGGAGCCTCTTACCCATGTTAGTTGTGTGACTCTGGCAAGTTATGTAACCTCTGGCTGACCCAATTTCCTGACCTGAAAATTGAAAAAATAAAAACTCCTACCTTTCTGGGTTGTTGTGGGTATCAAATGAGACAATATTCATAAAGCAGTCAGCATAGTGCCTAGCACATAGTAGGCCTTTATTAAGTCCCTGTGTCTATTCCTTCCTCACTGCTGAGTTGGTTGGGACACTTGACATTGGCTTCAGCTGTTTTACCTCTAGTAGTCTGAAATTCTCACCTTTTGAGAATCACAAGGTTTTATAGTTCTCCTCCTAAGCACTGGAAGTAGGTATAGCAGAGACAGAAGCAACGATGTCATATCCTCACAGCCCACTTTAACAAGGGCTCCACTGGGACCAGACAAATACCTGAGACCTCTTCATTATTTAGGATATTTACAGTGTTAATGCCTCCTCACTCTACCAAAGTAGGGCAGGTAAAATGAAACCAAAAGAATCAATTTGGCTGGTGAATATCTTCTGAATCAAACCTCAGTTTTAGCAGCAAGACTAACTTCTAATCCACCTCTACCCACATTCCTAGCAAAATAGAATAAGTTACCTAATATAGATGCTTCTCCAAATTTGGTAGCAAGGACCTTTCTTTACACATTATCATTCATTTTGGGAGGCATTCTTCCCAGCTTCTTCCATGTGAGGATTGCAATAGCTAAGCATGTGACTGCTTGCCAAAGTCCTTCCCCAGGGGACTCTACTTTAGTAGTTTGAATTTTTAGATTTTTTTCCATTGTAAAAGTCACAGTCATCACTTACACAAGTAACTCAAGATATAAAGAACAAGGAGGAACACTTTAAAAGAAACTGGGAACTTCCATTTTGTAGGTTTTTAAAAATATAAATGAATGTATACTGTTTGAATATCAGTAGCAAACTTTTTGTCAACTTTTGTACTTCATTTTCTTTTTTGGCTGACATTTAAAATAGCATTTTATTGATGCTTTTCCCCCATATTTATCCCTACTTACTAACATACCTTCCCCCTCTTATAAGTAGACCTCCCTTATCATAAATATGTGTAAACAAAGCAAATTATTTGATTATATATTTTCAACCTACTTCCAGTTTTTCACCTCTCTATCAATAAGTGTATAGTTCATCATTAAACACTTTTAATGACAATTTTCTTCTGGAAAGATCAGAGTTCCACCATCTTGTTATGTTATTTCCTCTCATCTCATTATTTTGTTCATCACATAATTTATACTCCCAATTTTGCTTATTCTAAAATAGCATCATTTCAGGAAAGGTTTTCAATATTAACCTAAATTCATCACATTTCTTATTTCGTGTGAAATAATAAGCATAGTAAATATATCATAAACAAATAACAAAATAGTATCACAATTTGTTCAGTCATTTCTGAATTGATTGTCATTATTTTTCCCCATTTTTTTGCAATAGGAAAAATGAATCACAGGTATGAATTCTTATACATGTAGTTGCTTCCCATTCCTTGACCTTGTACACATTTGCTTCTGATTACACTTTGTGCCATCTATTTCCAGATTGATTTTTCACTTTATGAATTAATGCTTGTCAATTTCAATAATTAATGCTTTAAAAAATTATACAAAATCTGGTAACATTCTCATTTGTTAGTATTGATAGTCCTCCACAAGAATTTGTATTGTTTTTCTAATCTAAGAAGAAAACTTTTGTAAATTTAGTTGGTATAGAATACACATAGAATAATTTTGGCACTAATATTACTATTATTATTATACCAAAAAAGGAATAAGAACCCTAAATTAAAATGCCTCTTACATTAAGCCATTTGGCTGGAGTAAAATTATGGACAGAGAACTGACTTTAACATGAGAAGCACATTGTTTTAAGTAGTTTCAAGACCCTCCTCTGAGATAAACTGGTGATGTGACTCTAGCCAATCATTTAACCTCTCATGGCTCTAGACAGCTCCCTAATGATTTAAGTTACAGAGAAGTACCTGCTTAGCATGGGTAAGCAGAGTTGCTTCATGTCTGAGCACTCAATACCAAATAAATCAATTATCATATCCCCAGTCATTTTGACTGTTCTTCCCTTTCACAGCTCTGAGTAGTGGACTTTTCTCCATTTACTTATTTCTTTGAAAATTCTCATCTAAGTATGCTTACCGACCTCCCCTATGACTTAGAATGTAATCTCCAGCTAAGTAAAGTTATTTTAAACTATCTTATCCTCCATGTTCATGTTAGTACTAGGTTAAAAAATGCTGTTGGGTTTTGTGGATTAATTTTATATGCTACTATTTGCAGAAAGTATTAATTGCTTCAATTAATTTTTGTTGAATATCGAGCATTTTCTAAGAAAACCTTCATATCATCCATAGATAGAGATAATTGTATGTCCTCCTTGCTTGTTCTCAGTCCATCCCCTTCTTTATCATAATCTTTTTAATGTATCTGATATAATAAATATGACAAAATAATTGGGTAGGCCTTGGGCTTTCCTGATCCTTATCTGTTCTAATTGAAATAAAAGCTTTTTAACACACTTTCCTTTACAAATTCAATTATAATTATACTTATTTGCTGCAATGAAGACAGAAGAACTTTAAATTTTTTTTGGATGGGAGAGTAATGATTGATGAGGATATTCCCCACCCTTCCAAAAAAAGGGAAGAAATGAAAAATATCCATAAATAAAATTCAAAATATATATAAACAAACAGAAAACATTCAAAATGAGACACAGGTAAGCAGCATAATATTGTTACAATCAGTCTTTTTTGTTTGTTTCTATAGACAAGTTTTTTTTTAAACACAGAAAGAACATTCTACATGAAATTGTGAAACTCCAGTTCACGTTGCTAATATACACACATATACATATTGCTATTCCTATATTTTGTGGGTATATATACATATATGTATATATATATATACGCACCATAAATAGATATGAATATATGTATACTTGGATGTAAAATTTATTTTGAAATTCTTTTAAAAAATCTGTCTCTCACTCTCTCTCTGTCTTTGTCTCTCTCTCTCTGTCTCTCTGTCTCTCTCTCTCTCTCTCACTCTCTCTCTCTTTCTGTCTCTCTCTCTCTTTGTGTCCGTCTGTCTGTCTCTTTTCTAACATCCTTATTGCCAGTCCTTCTCTCTTGGGCCATAGTCCACCAAGTAATGGAAGGAAATAACATTAAAAACAAACTCACAAGTAGCAAACTGTAACAAATAAGCATCCAAAGCCAAATGAATTCCCATAGTTTCCACATCCCCAAGTGGATATTTCCTGACTCTGTGTTTATTATCTCTCTTTCATGTGGTGGGTAACTTGCCTCATCATAGCTTCTCTGGAGAGAATAAATGGCTTCCTCTTGGTCACAAGTTAGTACATCTTTGAGGTCAAATTTGAACTCAAGAAGATGAGTATTCCTGGATCCAGGTCCAGCAATCTATCCAGTGTACAATGTAGATGCCCTGTAGTACTTCCAGTGAACTTACACAACATTTTTATCCACAAACATTGTGATTTCTCAAATCTTATATTTGACATAGGCAATTTGTTTTATTTTCTTTTATTAAAATATGTTCGTGACTTATTAAATGCTTTATTCTTTAGACAACATTGAGTTATTTGTTATTTAGATGTCCTTTTCTTTAAAATTAGTCAAAATGTATTCTTTTCCTTTTAAGAATTATTAATTTGTTGGTTTTCTAGGATATCAATTATATGCACAATTAATTAGTCATTGTTTCTCTTCTATTTATGTAAGTTTTCAGAGATCAGGAAATTTTTCCTACTTTAGCAGTAAATAATGCATTTAGAACATTACCTCCATTTTTATCATTTACTTATATATACTAATTTTTTTCTCTTAATACTTTTTGTCACTTGTTTTCAAAATAATCATTTTGATATATTTATTTTTTCCTAGTTACATTTCAAGATCAGTTTAGCATTCTTTTATTTTACAAGATTCTGAATTCAAAAATTTCTCCCTCCTTTCCTCCCCTTCCCTCTCCCAAAAACTGTAAGCACTTTGATATAGGCTATACATGTGCTATCATGTACAACATAGTTCTATATTAGTTACATAATTCATGAAAGAAGAAACAGATAAAAAACATGAAAAAGAATAAAGTAAAAAATGCTTTGATCTGAATTCAGAATCTATCAGTTCTTTATCTGGATGTAGACACTGTTTTCCTTTGTGAGTCCTTTGTACTTATGTTGGATCATGTTGCTGATAAAAATTGAATTATTCATAGCAGATCATCACATAATATTGCTGATAATATGTTCAAAATTTTCCTGTTTCTCTGCATTTCACTTTGCATCACTTTGTACAAGTCTTTCCAGGTTTTTTTTAAATTTGCCTATTACTTGGTTCTTATTGCATAATACTACTCCATTACATTCCTATACCACAGAGTGTTTAGCCATTCCTCAATTTATGGGCATCCCCTTAATTTCTAGTATTTTAACACCACAAAAATGGTTCTTTTAAATATTTTTTTCACACATAGGTCCTTTTCCATTTTTTATGATATCTTTGGGATACAGACCAAATTGTGGTATTGTTGAGTTAAAGGGTGTGTGTACAGTTTGGTTGTCCTTTGTGCTCAGTTCCAAATTGATCTCATGCATGGTTAGATGAGTCTACAACTCTACCAGCAGTGTATTAATGTCCCAGTTCTCCTACATCCTTTCTGACCTTTATCATTTTCCATTTTTGTCATAGTAGCCAGTCCGATAGATGGAAAGTAGTATGTTGGAGTTGTTTTATTTTGCTTTTTTCTCATCAGAAGTGATTTAGATCACTTCTTCATATGTAAACAGATAGCTTTGATTTCATCTGAAAAGTGCCTGTTATATCATTTGACCATGTATCAATTGGGGAATGAATTTTTATTATAAATTT
>CM053598.1:21404896-21420516 GCA_028646575.1 Pseudocheirus occidentalis
AAAGAGAGAGGGAGAGACAGAGAGAGAGAGACAGAGAGAGAGACAGAGAGACAGAGAGAGAGAGACAGAGAGAGACAGAGAGACAGAGACAGAGAGAGAGAGATAGAGAGAGAGAAGGAGAGAGAGAGAGCTTTTAAAATTAATAGGAATAGAAAGAGAAAAGACATATATGATAACATATGCATATTATGCATATACATCTATGAATATTGAGCTGCTATTATGACAGAAATTCACCTGATCCTTAATGGTCAACACAAAGGCTGAGCAGTTTAAAATACCCAACAAAACTCATTAGCATCCAGAGAGAGACAGAAGGAGATCATGAGATAAAAAACTGGAAAAAGGCAGAAATGGAGAGACAGAGATGAAAGACAGAAGAGAGGAAGAGATAGAGGAGAAGACAGAGAGATTCAGAGAAATGAATAGAGAAATAGCAACATCAAGGTACAGCTAAACAGACTGAGAAAATGAAAAAGTGAGCATTCAGTAAGGCAGCCTTTAAAATGGTGCTTTTCAGGTGTCAAGGGGGCACTAAGGGCTTTGGGGCTTCCCTACACATTGCAGATGTCTATTTGAATAGCATTTTATTTTTTATTATGGACATCTAGAGGTTGAGAACACCTTGAGCCATTCAGTCCAGGAAGGTAGCTACAAACTGACAGTGAGTCATTTCTTCTGGGATCAGAAGGCTGAAAATAGGCTCTGAGACTAGTAATGATGTGGGAGGATTCTGTCCCAGAGTAACCATACCACATATCAAAGGTCTTTCAAGGAAACTGCTATAAAATGGATTCTTTCATTCTGGAGATCCTTGATTCAAGAATACTATCATTTCTACTTTTCCTTAACATATTGATGACTCTGGCAGCTTCATATAAGGGGACTTTGTAAACTGAAAAATACTGAGTAATTGCAAAATGGCTGCATATTGTGAACCTCACAGGAAGAATCATTCTTAAAATTGTACCTTGAGGCTGGTATCTTTGCTGGTTTAGTAAATTGAAGAAAATTCCTTTCAATAACAAAATGGCCTCAGGGCTTAGTAAAACAGAGACTAAGTCAGAAACCTAAAGATTAGTAACTGAGTCTTTTGAAATGGCCTATTTTAGCTACCCCAGTATAGGAAACAAGTGTGATGGTAACTTCACTTTCAGAAAAATAAAAAACAATTCAACATAATCTTCTCTCAGTAAATAAACAACAACACAAAGAAAAAAAAAGATGAAGAAAGTAAAAATGAAAGGGAGCCAGGGAGGGAGGAAGAAAAGAAGGAAGGAAGGAAACACACGAAATACATTTATGAAAAGAACATTGTAAATAACCACTATAGACATATTATTGATGTTGTTCTGTGAGAATTATTATATGAAGAAAATGTTATTTAGGAAACATAACATGGTATGTAGAATACTTGATTGGGTTTCAGGAAATCAGGACTGGGTTTAAATCACAAGTCTGACACACAATAGGTATATAATACTATGTAAGATGATTAAGATGTCAAAGAAAGGCAACACTCTCTGGTTGTAGATTATGATGTATTAGGCTCAGTCTTACTGGGGAGAATTTGGACAGTTAAAATCAGAGATCACAACATCACAGAATATGAGGTTTGGTCTTCTAGCTTAATTCACCTCACTAAGGCATTCTGCTATAACTCACCCAACAATGTTCAATTCAGCCTGTGTGGGAAGACCACCAAGGAAGTGGAAGGAACCCAGAAATTCCCATAGCTGTCCATTCTACTTTTTAATGTCTAAATATTGGGAATTTTTTTTATTTCCCGCCCTGTAGGTCAAATTGAGTTCTTTGTAACTTTTGCCTCTTGTTACCGATTGTGCTTTCTGAGGTCAAACATAAAAAGTCTAATCCTAATCCACAATAGGTCATCAAACATTAGAACACAGATATAGTATCCCTCATGAGTCTTCTTTTCCTTAAGATACATATTGTCAGATACTTGTATCAGCAAGCACCCTAGCATACCTAGGGCAGCTGCTAGCACAAGTTCTTAGATCTGCTTTACTAAAGGAAAGCAACTCAAAATGGGTTAAACAATCTTTCTTTAATCAAACAAACATATCATTTACCTAATTCAGGGAGAAAGGTCAGCACCCTGAACTCCAGAGAATACAAACACAAGTTACAAGCACAAGTTACAAACACAATTTACAAGCAGACCAAGAAACAGATCAGCAGCAGACGGGCTTCCAACCATCTGACCATCACATCCATTACCTATTCAACTTACCAGAGAGGGAAGTATCAGCATCTGGGTTTTCAAAGCTGGGGGGCTCAACAGCGAGCCCTTCTCTTCTCAAAGTGAGCCCCAAAGTAAACCTCACATCAGGGTGTATATATAGGCTTCTCCTGGGTCAGAGAATGTCACAGCCCTCTTGATCCACTGTCCAATTGCAAAGTAACAAGTGTGGCCATTCCCAAAATACAAGCCTCCCCACCACAGGCTCCATGTGACCACATCCAGCCTATTAGGGGGCAGAGTATACTTTCAAATCAGGGAACATTCTCAGAGCCACTTTAGCCTATCAAAGGGTCCAGGGACAGGAACGATCTTCAGATTCTCATTGAAATACTTCAGCTTATCCTCATATGTTATAACCTCACAGTCTTTTACCATATCAATTGCCCCTCCTTGGATACTCTCCAAAATATTAATATCCTTTTTAAGCTGTGGTGCCCAGAACTGAATTCATACTCAACAGAAGGACTGAGAAGTGGAAAGTAGGACTATCAACTCAGTATTCCTGGTGGTTATGTCCTGCGTAACATATTCCAAATTTTCATTAGGTTTTTTGACCACCATATTATACTACCCATTCATATTGAGCTTATAGACCACAAAGTATCCTAGATCATTTGCAGGACTACTGTTGTCTATCCATCCTTCCAATATAATTTTATCTTTTTTTTTCTTTTGTTCGTCTTTGCTTTTAATCAAGTGAATGATTTAACACTTAACCTTACTCAATTTCATTCTATTCATTTCAGTCCAATGCTCTTTGGAACCTGAATCTATAATCCAGTTTGTTGTTTATTCTTTCTAGTTGTGTCACCTGCAAATTTGATGAACATATCATTTAAAAATTTATGCAACTCTTTTATAAAAACATTAACCAAACAGAAATCCCTGACAGACTCCATTCTAGACTTACTTTCATATTGATATTCAATTATTAACAACTACACTTCAAGTCCAGCCATTTAACTAGTTCCGATTCCATCCCATTGTATTATCATCTAATTCATAGATTTCCATCTTCCACATAAGAATTCTCTATGTGAGTAAAGTACATGCACAACTTTCTCCTCATCTTCTATTTCAATCCCTTAAACAAAATAAAATGACTCAAGTCTGCCATGACTTGTCTTTGATGAAAATATGCTGGCTAGAAATCACCATTCCCTTTCCAATATTACCAACAAATCATTAACATTCCTTTCAACAAATATCCTAGAAATGGAAATCAGGCTTACTGGCCTGGTTTTGATAACTGTTTTCTTCCCAATTTTTACAGAAAATCAAGACAACAATTCCCCGTTTACAATAGTATGGTACCTCCTCCATTGTTTCTAAGCTTTCAAATACCATGGCCAATGTCTTAGTGACTCTTTCTGTCATTTCATTGTGACCCAGGGACTTGAATTAATCAAGGAAAGCTAATTTCTCTCTATCTTCTTGCCTATCTTGGGATCAATTCCATATCACTTTTTTTTTTCATCATTTCCAGTGAGCATCAACCTCTTTAGGAGCAAAATTAGAAACACTATAAGTATTGGGCAGCTCTGTCCTCAGTGTTCTTTGCCATTATCATTCATTCTTCTTTAATCAAATATCTATGTCTTCTCTAAGACTTCCTTTTTTCCCTCAATGTAGTAAAACAAAAAAGAATAACAAAAGAAAACAAATACTAACATTTTCTTGTTCACCTCATGAGTTTCAGTTTCTTGAAAACTTTAGTATCCTTGAAATAATTTCCTAATAGATTGCACCACAACCATTTTTGTCTTCTATAATCCTCTTCAAGCTAATATATTTTATTATTTTTAATACATGTATCCTAAACAGTATCTTCAGACAAAAACTACTTTCACTCTTTGTTAGACTTGTTTCCAAACCTTTATTTTTGTCTTCAAATTTTTAATCCTGAGAATTTCCTATTCCTGTTTGCCTGACTTTACTTGAAGCATCTTAATTCATGGGCTTCTACTTTTCAACCATTAAAAATCTATTTTCACAAAATCTAGAGTGGATATCAGAACATGATGGATGGATAGATAAATAGAGAGAGATACATATATATATATATATGTGTGTGTGTGTGTGTGTGTGTGTGTGTGTGTGTGTCTACCTATATCTATACATATCTATATTTATACATATCTATATCTATATATTTATCTCTGTGAGTGTATGTGCATGTATGTATGTATGTATGTATGTATGTATGTATATTTCCTTCTATCTCAAATCTAGGATTCAGTCATCACTTCCAGGCTATTTTGTCAAGATTTCTACAAGAGGAACCAGTTCAAACCCAGAATCTCATTGTACTCATTCTTTTTTAATTTTTTTTTTAGGCTTTGAAGATCCAGATATAAATTTAAAATGATCAATCAAGAATGATCTTTCTATTATGGACAACTAGATGGTCCAGTGGATTGAACCTGAGTTAATATCTGGCCTCAGACTAGCTGTGTGACCCTAAGTAAATGACTTAAACCTTGTTGCCTCAGTTTCCTCATCCGTAAAATAAGCTGACGGAAATGACAGATCACTATAATATCTTTGCCAAGAAAATGCCAAATGGAGTCACAAAGAATCTGACAGGAGTGAAATGAATGAATGACTGGTAACCCCAAAAACAGTAGTATAAGTAGTAGCATAAACTTTAAAGATTAAAACAATAGTGATATTTTTGGGAAACCTTGAATTACTTGGGTATTAAAGCACAATAAGTTACATAATGTCTGGGTATGCTCCATTGTCCATGTGGTGATTTTATTAGCTTTTTGAACTTAACACAAATATGAAATCTGTTCTTGGCTAGTCCCCTGTACATAAGTATGTTGTGGTAGGGGCCAGGAATGAGAGGGTGGATTGAAGAAGGGATAGTTTATCAATTGAATTCCAAGTCTCCTTGAAATTTAAATGTATATGACATTTAGTGGCCCAATTTTTGTATTGTAAATGGCAGACAACATAGACTAGGAGATATTAGAATGTTTTCCTACTAAATGACCCATTCATACATGAAAATGTTTGGAAACTGGCTGAGGAATTGTAAAAATCATGGACTTGACCAGCGTAGATGAAGTATCAGCAAGAGTTTAAAGTAGAAATGAATCATGGTGAAGAAAGCTCAGTCTATAAACAAGAGTACTCTCTTGTGGGATATAGAATCCAATTCATTTTTTTTCTCCTTCAAAAACATAGCAAGGCATTAGAATGGATTTTTCTTTCATAGCCTACAATAACTTTCACTTAAACCACATGGCAAGGTCCATTAGGGTAGAACTTAACTGTCGGGTTGATGCCAGTTGGAACAAGTTCATTGCCAGGTTCTAGGATCCTTCTAAGAAGATGTTAGGGCTCGGAGCTGAAATTCCTAATTCTTTCACTTGTGAATTAATCACTCAGTCTGAAAGGGTTATCCTACTATACCTCATCAACTCTTATTTGTTTCATAATCCTGAAAATGGGACAAGTCAAAGTATATAATCACTATAATTTCTTCTACTGCTTTGGGGGACCCAATTGTTCAGATAACCACTAATTATCCCCGCCCTCAACCCCTAATGTAAGATATATAATTTATGAAGGGGAGGAAGTAAATTAAATTCTTGTTTGTAAGACCAGCCCTCTACTACTACAACATGCTGCTGTTAATTATAGCCATTAAGTTTCCAGTCATTGTCATAATTAGCATCCTCATAACTACACATGGGGATTAAAAGCAGGCTACAACATGGTACAATGTTACTTAGGAGATGTGGCATAAAGTATGTCACCAAAGAAATGTATGACTGTTAAAGGTATGGGCCAGTAAATCTGTGAGGGAGGAGGACAACCAATAAATAATCCCCTTTCCATGTTAGTATCTATATAATAATTAGCCCCCAAGGGCTTCCAAATATATTAGGTATATCCCTTACGATGAACTTATAAAAGAGAAAAGATTACAATTGCACAGGAAGGGATGCAGCCTGCATCTCTGTAGGGAAAATGCTGATCAATGAGATTGTTGATCTCTTTTGGGAGAAGCAGGTTATTACTAGTATTATTGAGAAATTAGTGTGGTAAAACTATCCATCCCTGAAGGTTTCATTTCGAAGTCAAAGTGATCCCAGATCCTTAAAAGCTAGGAGCTGACACATCCTACTAATCAGAGAAGCTTTAAAAAAAAATTTTCCCCCTAACACATTGACCTGTCATCCAAGAATAATTCTAAGTGTATTCCAAAAGCTTAGTCACCCAAGTGCTGGCCATTAGGAGATGACTGTTGAAGAGAAGGGAAGATGCATGACAATATAGGGAAACATAAAAGGGAGGAAGGGGTAAGTAATGCACAGTGTCCAAAGGATTAAGTCAAACATATTTTGATATGCTAAAAGAGGAAGAAGTGAGTGAAGATGAAAAAATCTTGAACTAAACATGACTTCTTCTTCTTTAGAAGCACCTGACAGAAGAATTACGAAGAGTCATTTGCTATATTTGATAATCCAAGAAGAAAAGTCTGCATCTCAGCCTCCTTTCTCGCATTCTAGGCACCTCACTGAATTAGGGCTAGGGAACTTTGACTGGTGTTAGAAAAGAACTCTAACCTATTTTGTGTTGCATAGTCAATTTCTTTTGTAGCATTCAGTGTATTTTATTTATTTACCAAATTTGTATTATTCAAGAATTTTCCATTTTATTGTCCCCTACACCCAAAAAGTTCTTTTTATTTTCTCTAATACACAGCAAAATCAGGGGGTAAGGGTGGAATACACAAAAGATTTTGCATAGAAATCAATTTCCCTTTTTTTTAAAAAAAAATGTGACCACCTAAAAATGCTATATGAAGAATCAACAAGTAGTTTTTCAGAGACTTCTTTGTGAAAGGCACTGTTCTAAATGCTAGGAATGCAAAAAGAGGACAAAGAAAAGTCCTTGTCCTCAAAGAACTTACCATCTAAAGAAGCAACAACAATCAAGCAAATATATACAAAACACATTAGATAAATAGGTATAAATGGAAAGTAATTAACAGAGAGAAGGCACTGGAATTATTGAAGATTATCAAGGTCTTCCAGAAGTGGAATTTGAATTGGTAATTAAAGGAATTCAGGAAAGTAAGTAGTTGGATTGAAGAAAGGAGAATATTACAGACAAAGGGGGAAACTAGAGAGGCTATATGGAGAAGAAAGATCAAGATTATTCTTTGTAGGACAGCCATGAGGTCATAGTTATTGGATTAAAGCATTATGTGTGGTGGAATTGGATAAAAGAAGGCTAGAAAGGAAAGGTGTGGAAGGGAGGGATGGCTGGGTTTTCAAAAGTTTTGAATGCCAAACACTGCATTTCATATTTGTTCTTAGAAGCAGCAGGGTTTGCTACAATTAGGGTTTGTTGAGTTTAGGTGACAAGATTGAGCTGGAATTTTAGGGAAATCATTGTAATGGCTGAAAGGAAGATGATCTGAAGTTGGGAAGAAACAAGGCAGATGGACCACCAGTAGGATATTACCTCAATCAAAGCATGAGCTGATGAGAGTCTGTATTCTTTCAGGGGAAAGAACAGGACATATTTGAGAGATGTTATAAAGGTAAAATTGATTGGTCTTGGCAAGAGCTTGGATATGGGGGCTTGAGAAATAGTCAAGAATACAAGATGACCCCTAGAATGAAATCCTGACGGCCTAGGACAGCAGTTCTCAACCTGTCAGTTATGTTCAATTTGTAACAATGAAAATAAATCCTGCATATCATATAGATTTGTAACAGTAGAAAAATTACAGTTATGAAGGAGCAATGAAATAATTTTATGGTTAGGGGTCACCACAATATGAGGAACTGTATTAAAGAATTGCGGCATCAGGAAGGTTGAGAACCACTGGGCTAGGAGAAGGGTGTTGCCCTACTGAATAATAGAGAAGGGAGGAAGGAAAATATTTTGGGGGAAAATAATTTGGTTCTAATTTGGACATATTGAATTTAAGATGTCTACTGGGCATTCATTGTGAGATGTCTGAAAAGCAGTTGGAGACATAAGATTGGAGACCAGCAGAAAGACAGAGCAGAAAGGGCAAATTTGAGAACAATTAGCATAGAAATGGTAATTAAATTAAATCCATGTGAACTTATGATATTATCATGGGAAGTTATACTGTGGTAAAGTAGAAAAAGGACCCAGACAGAACCCTGAGGATTACCGAGAATTAGAAGGTGTGATCTGTAGGAGTCTCCAGCAAAGAAGAAGGAGAAGCAATGATCAGGTAGGTAGGAGGAAGATTAGGAGAGCATGTATGTGGAAGACCTAGAGAGAAGAGAGATCAATGAGGACAGAGTGATTGATAATATCAGAGGCTGATGAGAGGTCAATGAGAAAAAGGATTGAGAAAAATCCAATGGGTTTAACAACCAAGAAATCATTAGTAACTTTAGAATTATTTTAGTAGTTTTAGTGTGAGGTGAGTATGTAATTATTACTTTCTTTAGAATGATTAGTATCAGTTCTTAGAATAATAATGTCAGAAGTTGGATTGTGAGGGGTCAAGAAGAGAGTGAGAGGGGAAACTGAAAGCACCTGTGTACCTATTGTAGATTGCCTTTAGAATCAGAAGAAATAGATTCAAGTCTCATATCTGACACATACTAGCTGTAAGACACAGCAGCTAAGTGGTGCAGTGATAGAGCCAGATCTGGGGTCAAAAAGATTCATCTTCCTGAGTTCAAATCTGGCCTCAAAAACTCATTGTATGACTCTGGGCAACTCAGTTGACCCAGTTTGCCTCAGTTTCCTCATCTGCAGAATGAGCTAGAAAAGAAACGGCAAACAAATCTAGTATCTTTGTGGAGAAAATCACCAAAAGGGTCATGAATAGTCAGATATAACTAAAAATGACCAAACAACAAGAGTGAGACCTTGAAAAAATTATGTTTTCACTTTCCTGAGGAAGTTCTCCATCCAGTACTACATACAAGCATAAAAACAAAGATTTCACACACACACACACATACACACAAGGCTTTCTGTATGTTAGTATATTTAAGATATTGACTATGTCTCTTGAGTAAGTCATTTGCTCTTCTAGACCTAAATTTCATTACTTATACAATGAGGTTACATTTACGTTTATATCAAACTCATCTCAAAGATAACTCAAATGGTAAGAAAGACATTTTTTTTCTTGTCTTCTTTTCTTTGTGTTAAATTTACCTGGTTCTTTTGACCAGTTCTTGTACAGGAAGAATTTGAAACCCTTCACATTACTCTCCTTTGTTTACTCATCACTTTAGTAATGTCCTTAATAAAATGTATTCTAAAATCAGGTTTTTTGCTGCATATCACATTCATGAAATTCCAGTCCACTAAGGTCTCTACATCTTTTTCAGATTATCTAGGCCAATCCTTCCAACTGACAGATACTAAAATTGCCTCAGAGAAAAGTGACTCCTAAGGTCTTATAGGCACTAAATTGCAAAGTCAAAATTCAAATTTCTTTTTTTTTCTGACTCCAAATTTATTTCTCTTTCTGTTGTACTACATTGCCACTCAAAGAGTCTAGCAACATGCAAAGAAACTTGTATTCTTTGTATGTATGTGTATGTGATAATGTTGGAGAATTTCCTCTATCTGTAAGATTCAAATTAACCATTGGTTTTAAATTTATCATCTTACAGAATAGCCTAAGACATTGAGAGGTTAAGTGATTTAGTTGCTCAGAGCTATAGAGCAAGTAAATTTCAGAGGCAGGACAAAAACCTGCCTTTGTTTATATAGTAAATACTGGATAATTAATATATCCAGTCACAGACAACAAAGTATTTGGGCAATGTATTAAAGTCCCTAATAAAAATTCCTTTGGATAAAAAGGAAAAAGATCCTGCAGGTAAAGTAAGAAACAGGTGAAGAAAACACTTCCACTATTCATTTCAAATTTGAAATGAGTCACAAAAAAAAAATACTATCTTCAAACTGAAAGGTCAGAAGCCAGTAAATTCTGTGAAAATAAAACACTAGCTGACCAAAATCATCTTTGAAGGATTATACTGAGTAACTTCTCTCTAGATAGCCAGATTCACATTCTTTAAAATGATCCTTATTGATTAAAGAATTCACTTTGAATTAAATGCTAAAATTCTTCAGTATAAAAGCTCATAAAAGCTAGGAAGAATGAGGTGGTAGCTGTAAATCAGCTCTCAGACTCTGACAGAAAACTACATCTATTTTTAAAGAGTACAATTAGATGTCCTTGGAAAAAAAGCATGGGGTTTAGTCTATGATTCCTTAAGGTTTCAAGGGAAAACATTCATTTTAATTTGGAAGAAATATTTCTGTTTTTATTAATTGTTGAGTTTTCACAGATGTTAATTGATAGGTAGAAGAGCTATATGATAATTTTTCTGCTTCCCAGAAGATTAAGTCTAACCATAAAATACCTACTTTTGAAGTCCTGAGACTTATAGGACCTAGTGATAATTGGTTTTCAGTCTTGAATTTATTATTATTTTTAAATGAATGTATGAATAAAAAAGCTTAACTAAGTGCTTACTATGGGATGAGTACTCCTATGAGTGCTGAGAATACAAATACAAAAGCAAAAAAAAAAGGTATTTCTACTATTCTACCAGCTAACATTATAATCCATGAGACAAAACACAAAGTTTTAGGGCTGATGAATGAAGGCAAAGAGCAAAGATTGACACACTCCATTCAGAAACCATGTCAAAGATCATTTGACCTTGGTTCCTTGTTTTACCAATGGAAAGGAGAATGGAAAAAAAAAGAGTGGTACTGGAGAGGTAGTCATTAATCAGAACAGGACCATATCATATGGCTTACTTGGCTCAAAGAACTTAAGTCTGATCTCAAAGTACTATTACCATTTTTTTTCCTTGAGTATAAGTGACAACAATTTTGAAATGATGTATTTTGTCTTGGAGGAATTCTTGTAAGTATAGATTCTTTGGTAACAACTGATTGGTGAAAAGGGAAGCTGCTAATTCATAGAAGTCAGGTGAAATGACCAGTATCAAAGAGAAAAGGTCAACCACTTGAATATGAACGTGTAACTTTAGCAGAAAAGAGATAAATGTAGACTGCCTTCTTACACAGTCCTTCTCACTTCCACTGCCCTGACCCTAGGAAAGATCCTCATCTTCTCTTACCTTGTTGTGTGAATAACCTAAATCTCTGCACTTACAGTCCCTCCCGATTTGCAAAACTTCGGAAGTATTCTCTTTCAGATACACTTTTAATCTCTCAGAAAACTTTAATTCCTCCCATTCATACCTATGATCAAACATTCTTTAGCAAGAAATTTCAGGTCTTCCACAACATGGCTGTAACCTACTTTCCGAGTCCTATATCACAAGACTTTCTTTCATTCTATTTAAACTTCAAACACATTGGACTACAAACTGCTCTCTAAAACTTTTCTCCCATAAAAACTGCCTTTCTCCCCAGCCAGAAATGCACACCTGCATCAAATTTACTTGTTAATATCCTTTTTCCCCTTTTAAAAGCCAGTTCAGATGTCATCTCCTATATGATAACAAGCTTGATTTTCTGCACTGAAAATAATGTGTTTAGAATGCCTTGGGGAATCATGTCTTATTCTCTTCTTTACATTCATCTTTCCATATCTCTTATTAATATCTCTGTACACATGACTTTCCCTTCTAGTAGACTGTACAAAGATAATGAGCACTTCATTTCTCATCTTTGTTTCCCATTCTAACCTTTTTCATTAGGTTCTGGTGAAATGATCATTGACTGTTGGTGAGTCTTCCAGTGAGTAGAAAGACACCAGGGTCATATGTCCTAATTTTCCATATCCCTCCTTCATTCTTATTTTTTTAATATATTTTTCTTTTTTAAAATTGATTTGTTTATTTGCTTTTAGTTTACAAGATTCAGTTCCACAATGCCTTTAGTTTCCAATTTTCTCCCCACCCTTTCCACCCCCACCCCCACCCATGGCAGCATGAGATCAAGTACAAGGTCTGCAAATACTTTCACATTGGACATTAGTCTGGTTTTATAGACGAGTTGTAACCAATGGAGTGAACAATGGGAAAAAAAGAAAGAATAACAAACATGAAAAAGAACAATAGATAAAGATTGCTTCAGTCTCCATTTAAACTCTGTTCTTTCTAGATCTTTCTCTGAATGCACACATATGATGTGTCTGTGATTGTGTACAAATTTTCTTCTGGTTCTGCTCTTTTCACTTAGCATCAGTTTGTATAAGCCTCTCCAGGTGAATAAGAAGACCATCTCCTACCCATTTCTTATAGCACAATAGTATTACATAACATTTATATACCACAATTCGTTTAGCCATTCACCAATTGATGGACATCCACTTAATTTCCAGGGTTTTTTGCCACCACAAAGAGGGCAGCAATAAATATTTTTGTACATATGGGTCTTCTTTCCACTTCCATGATCTCTTTGGGATAAATCCCCAGAAGTTGTATTACTGAGTCAAAGGTTATGAAATTACTTATAGCCCTTTGGTCATAGTTCCAGATTGCTCTGCAGAATGGTTGTATCAGTTCACAGCTTCACCAACAATGCATTAGTGTTCCAATTTTTTCATATCCTCTCCAGCATCTTCATTTTCCTGTTTTGTCATCTTAGGCAATCTGACTGGTGAGATGTGGTACTTCAAAGTTGTGTTGATTTTTATTTCATGAATCAATAGTGATTTAGAGCATTTTTCATATGCTTATAGATATCTTTAATTTCTACCTCTGAAAATTGCCTGTTCATATCCCTTGACCATTTATCAATTGGGTGATGACTTGTATTCTTATACATTTTACTTCATTCCCTGAATATTTTAGAAATGGGGCCTTTATCAGAGACACTGGTTGTAAAAATTCTTTTCCAATTTCCCACTTCTTAATCTTTATTACATTGGCTTTATTTGTACAGAAACTTTTCAATTTAATGTCATCAAGATTATCCATTTTGCATTCCCTACTTCATTCTTGACATTGAAGCTCTTTTTTCCTCCATCCTGTTAAAAAAAACCCTAGCCTTGATGACTGGTTCTAGTATCCATCCACAGGTTCTTAATCTTGTTAGAGGGTACCCAGTATTGAATGTTTCGAAATATCAAATGGAGTCTACAAAGAAATCAAACAACATTTAGAAAGTTGACTTAATTAGGGAAATCTGCCATCATTGTTTGTATTCAGCTCTATTTATTTTCATTAGATCAGAGGCTAGTCACCCCAATATCATGAAATGATGTATTAGAATTGGCCTCAAGAAAAGAGAGACTGAAAAGTTAAAAAAAAGACAGAAGGGAGATGGCAAGTAAAGGAAAAAGAAGGTTGACAAGTGTTCCCTTATTTGTAAACAAAATTCTTACTTGGGAGGGTAGAGAGGACTTGGGTTCAAATACTGACTTCCTCCATTTCCTCTGTCTTTGTGACCTTTGTAAAGCACTTTGCTTCCCTGTATATCCATTTCTTCAACTGTAAAATCAGAGTGTTATACTACATTTTTGCAAAGGTCCAGTCCATCATTAAATCTATGATTCTATAAGTGTTCTCTTTAAAAATGTTCTGATTGCAGATGATAGACTTGTAGATTTGATACTACAATAGACCTCTGCTTCAACTCCCTTATTTTAGAGCACTGGTTCTCAACCTGTGGTTCGAGGCCCCTTTGACAGTTTAATGACCTTTTCACAGGGGTCACTTAAGACCATTGGAAAACACGTATTTCCAATGGTCTTAGGAACTGAGATACTGCTCCTCTACAGTCTCCATGGTGGTCAATCCACATGCAGATACTCCCAGATACAAGTTTTAAAAGGTTGTGGCATTTGGAAGGTTGAGAACCACTGTTTTACAGGTAAGGAAACAGGGTCAAAAAGGTAATTGACTTGTATAAGGTTATATAGATAGCCTTAAAAGCATTTTTGGTATAATCAGTCAAAGACACTGAGCTTGCCACATACATAGTATAAGTCATTGTAGTAATTATATGTAACAGTAATTAATTTAGCAGGTACTCAGCCCTTAGTTACTAATGGCTAAGTAGAGAAGGTATAATCTTTGTCTCTTGCTTGAAAGAGGTAGAAGGTATGAACTCAGTCTCCTGTGTGAACAGAGGGAGCAAACTCTGTTTCCTTTTGCTGACAGTAGCAGGAGTTTGTTGGCTAAGATGGGAGGCCAGTGTATTTGTATTTAAGGAGAGTTCCAGAGGACAGAGTCAAGAATATTCCTGGTGGCTTCTGGTGGAGTGAACAGAATTGTCCCAGCATCTGGGAGGTGGGCTGCTAAACTGAGAACTGAGTTGGAGTTTGAGAGAGAGACAGAGAGGTAGAGACAGAGAGACAGAGAGAGAGTTTCTCTCCCAGCATCTGGAAACTGACTGAGAACTGAGTTGGAGTTTTCTTGAGACCAGAATCTTGTGAAGGCCAAAGTGGCTGCTGCCTGGAAGGCTGAGATTTCTACTGGGTCCTAGGGCCAGCTGAACTGCTGGAGGATGGAAGAAACATGACCAGGATAAGATTATGTCTGTTTGTTGCTTGGTGGATCCCTGAATTCCCGGCAACAGAAGTGGTAAAGGATTTTAGATGTGTTGGACCTGTGAACTTCAGCATGTACCAAGAACTGCCTGGACGACTGGACAAGAACCTGGGAGCTGACTGCCTCTGAATTCAGGTGACTGTTTGGTGAATTCAGGTAGGAGTTGGGACCATAGAAGGGGATCCAGGGAATCTGAGAGACTACCCTGAGTCAAGATGAAGAAAAGGCCTCATCTTAGATATAGAATGCCTGAAGAGATTGAAGTTTACTAGACACTGAGTGGTAGAGGGTTTGAGTAATTTCCTAATGATTGTGTTTAGCTATTAAGGATAGTTAGTAATTATGAATCTGGATTAGTGACTGAGTTAACTTATGATTGCCCCATAAGTGGAAGATTGATTATTGTATTGTGAATTACTTGAATGGTTAAGTATTGATTATTATATTGTGAATTGATTGAACAATTGCCTTGATTTATAATGCAATAAATGGAGTGCTTACTATACTGTGTAATCCAAACCTTAAAAGCTGTTCACAGTAGCATTCTTTTGGGAATCTGCTTCTTCATGGTGTTACAAAATACCAACCAGTTGTATTCATTAATTTTGAGGAAATTGAAAAAAACAACTAGAGTGAACTGACTTTCCCAAGGTCATTCATAGAATATGTAGCATAGCTGGTTGTCAAACCCATATCCTTTAACTCCAAATTCATAATTCTTTTTGATACATGAAACAAAGGGCTGCAGATTTTAGATGCAGAGGTTAGTACATACCTTACTCAAAAATTCATTTGTAATTTAAGTCTATATAAAGTTTAACATCAGCGTAACATATGAATAA
>CM053598.1:21421016-21441725 GCA_028646575.1 Pseudocheirus occidentalis
GGAGAGAGACAGAATGGGGTAAATTATCTCATATAGAAGAAGCAAGGGATAACTGTTAGGGTGGAGGGGAAGAACAGGAAGCAAAAGGGAATGGGTCAACCTTACTGTAATTGAATTTGTCTTAGGGAGGGAATGGCATACATGCTAAATTGGTATCTTGCCCTACAAGTGAGTATGGTGAAGGGGATGTGAAGTGAGATGATGGAGGAGAGGGTAGTTAGAAGCACACACTTCTGAAAAGTGACAGGAACAAAGTAGAAAATAGAACAAGTAGGGTGCAGGATACGAAGGAGGGAAATACAGTCGGTCTTTCACCATATATCCACTATGGAAATGTTTTGCAGAGCTACACATGTACAACCTATATTGAATTGCTTATCTTTCCAGCCAGGGTGGGTGATGAGGGAGGAAGGGAAATAATCTGGAACTCAAAGTTTTAGAATAAAATGTTTTAAAATATAATAATGATAATGATAATAATAATAATAATATCATCATCAACATCAACATTATTTTACATGCAACTGGGAAATAAGATATACAGGCACTGGGGTGTGGAGATCCATCTTGCCCTGCCAGAAAGTTGGAGGGATTATGTGGTAGGATATAGGAGAGAGCAGATTGGGGGAGGGGGTATATAATGGGATCCCTGTTTTAGGGGTGGTGAGTAGAGGAAAAATGGGGAGAAAATTTGTAACTCAAAATCTTGTGGAAATGAATGATGTATAAGTATAAAAATTAAATTTAAAAAAAAAGAAATGAACTTCCTGGGGAAACTACATTGTAGAAACCACTTTTTATTTTTAATCTTCTTTTCCCAGAGACTGAAGTGCTAAAAGGTGAATGTATTCTGAATTGGGAAAGGGGAAGAAAAGGGATGTTCTTGTATTTCTATTCTTACTATAGGTTCTCTTTAAATATATTCTTTTTTCTAAAGTGTGTTCATTCTGAAGCTCTTTAATTTAATGGAAAACATTAAAAAGTTGAACTAAAGAAAATATTTTTAAAAAGGATTAATCTTACAGATTACATTTTTACAGTCTCTCATTCATTAGAACTGGTTAATTTTCTTTATGAAAATAAATCCTCAAATATTTGTGTTCTTTACATATTCCCCACTTTCCTCTTACTAAGCTCTAATGTCCATTCTTTTCCTTGTCTTCTGGACATTGAAGTCTGAATTATTATTTTTCCTCTGATTCAAAAGCATTTTATGAAACACTTTTACTTACTTTCCCAAAGAATTTCTTTTTTTCAGGATTAATTATTAAATTAATTTCTTTATCCTTCTCTATTTCCCCCACCACACACACAATTAATTTCTGGGAAAACTCCAGTTTATGGCCTCAAAGGGAGGAGTCAGCAACACTGTTCAGAAGGTATAAGAAATCAAATTTATCCTCATTGTGAAGAAAAGTTTCCCAGTTATAGCTGACCCCAAGTGTAACAGGTAGCCTAAAGAGATGAGAGGTTCAGATCTTTAAATGGAGACTGGAAGAACAGTTGCCAAATGTATTGTAGTGAGATTCTTATGGTACAAAGTGGGATGGAGTGACTAGATGTTCAGTGGGGTTTCTTGTTTCCTTTGAAATTTCTGTGCTTCTAAGATTCAATGTTGGCATACTCAACTAAGTAGAAGAAGTTCTATTTCTTCATTGTGATAGAGGTATGGGTTGCCTTTCCCAAGAACTTATTAATCTCAGAAAGTCGTGAGAGGTGCACAAATATAAAGTGAGTTGCCCAGGCTTATGTTATTGTTTCTCCTTCATTTTTGAAGAGTATGGTGGCTAATGAAGTGGGAGGCGGGATAAGACCTTAGGGTATCTTGACATAAAGCCCAGACCTCTAATTCACTTTCTGAGACAGGCTAAATGAAAATTTGCATTCTTTTATAGATGTACATGGATCATGATCCAAGGGTGCCTCTGTATGCTGGAGTATGCTATGTGCCTGACTATGCATAGATTCCTTATCATGCATCTTCATCCTTATGTACATTATACCCCATGTCCAAAATTATCCCACAGTCCTCTGTTGATCAGATACTTACAACATATCTCTCTCTCAAGCTATTTCTATGCTCTTTATTTTTATACTGGAAAAAGTGTGGCAATCAATCAGACTTCTGACAGAATAAATCCATGAGACACATGCACTAGATGTGAATGAAGACTAGTTATTTTCATTTGAGCTCATTAGTCAGTCAATTAAAATCATTTCAACTAGGTGCAACAGGAAATGTGCTGCCCTTGGCTGGGATCACTAAGCCATGCTCCATGACTCTTGTATGAATCAGTAAACCAGTTCATATCCCTGCATTTTGGTGGTAAGCAAGGAGAGACCAATTCTAATCGAGTCCCTTGAAGTGAATCACTTGGACAGGAGGGAGAGAAAAGCCTCTGTCTCCTGACTGTCACTCACTCCCATCCCCCAGACAAAGGAAAACCTGGGGAATTTCAGAAAGGAAGAGGTGGACAATTCGTTTTCCCAGCAATATCCCTGAAACAGCAGTGACTGTAAAGTGTCTGTAACATCCAAGGTCAAGCCAGATACATTGAATAAATATAATCTATAAATTCTACAAGAGGAATACCTTGAGGTCTGCAGCAAAATGACCTTCAAGAGCTGAAAATATTTTGCTTTTTCCACATGTACTTGATTAGGAAAACTTGAGTTCACTTTCCTCTGGACTCTGTATGTACTTATGGGAGAATCTTTATCACACCTTGGGGTTAGGGGAGGAAATATTTTACACAAAATATTATTATTATATGACCTGAGTAAACCTTCCTAAAGAAAATGACTTAAAATGACTAATTATCAACTCATTATGGAAGGCAGAGAACAAACACTCGCCATGTCCTCAGTGCTCTTTAGAACTAATGGAGAGGTATAGTAGCCACTGTATTTGGACCCAACATGGGAGTGTTGGTCCAGAACATGTGTTCAACCAGAGCTGACCCTTAGCATTGTGTGCCACAAGCTCAACACAAATCCTTATTTTTTTTCTCAAGCCTTTAAAATACATATACATGCACACACACACACATGCACACACATACACACACATTCTAAAACCATTTTCTCTGGCACTGATTTTTAAAATTTCTATTTATAGCTTGCTTTTATATAATTTTCACTTAAAAAATTCCTTTTTATTTTTTCTTTTGAAGCTTTTTCCTAATCTTATTCTACATGATATAATTTCTTTCTAGATCTCTTCATTGTAAATATACCTTTTCTACTTCCTAATATCTCATTACTTTTAAAGGTCCTCTTGTTAACCACCACTTTTATTTTTTATCTTTTACCTGCATGCATGCATGCATGCACATATACATACACATACATGTATAAGCATATATACATATTTATATGTGTGTACATACACTAAATACACACTAATACACACCTTTTGCAGATGCCTGCAAAATTCCCCTAATTATTATCCACATTAATGAAGTCAAGACCCCTGAACTGTGAGGGATGGGGAACAGACAATCTAGGAATAAATCTTAAGGATTCCTCAGGCTTGCTCTTCTCTTCTCTGTACAATAAAGATAAAAGGAGGGGAGAAATACAGAAACTCCAGGGTGGCATTTGTTTAGTTGACCCATGGTTCCTGAAAAGTCACTTCTCTTGATAAAGTGCAGAGAAAATGAAACCTATTGCTCTATCAGCTGGTACAGTAGAAAGAAAACTATTTCTGGCATCACAGAAGATGAAGTCAACTCTTTCTTCCATTTATGATATATATGGCCTCAGCCAAGTCTGCATGTCAGTTTCCTCATATACAAACTGAGGTATTTCAACTCAATGGTTTTTGAGATACCATCCAACTCCACATTTATGATCTTATGGCCTCTTAATGATAAAGCAACTTGCTATTCTTCGGAAGATTCTCATGTATCTTTCTATTTTCCTGCATAGCATCACCTTGACAAAGATTTGCTGTAGTCACCTGAGATCTTAGGCATATTGTTGAGGTAGTAATGCATTCACTCAACAAGTATTTTCAAATTATATTCTACATGTGGAGTCCTGTGCTAGTAATTGAAGCATGCTGAAATTATTGAGATCTATGTTTTCTTGTATAATCAGGCATATATTTAAGTCTCTGAGTTACTTACCTTTTAAGGTAGTATGAAATATTTACACTGAAAGTTTACTATCCCAACAAAATTGCTCTGAATTCTCCTCCCCTCAAAAAAATTGATAAATGAACCTATTATATACAAAATCCCTTACTCTTTGTTTAATTTGGGACAACAATTTAAGAAAAAGTTTTTAAGATATTAGTGTTCATCTCCTGTTAAAATACTGAATTGATTAATCTAAAGTGAAAGACTCATTTGATGGAATCGTGGGAGTTGAAATCAGAAAGAAATTTTGGACTGGATTGCATGGCGTCATGAATGTCAAGAAAAGGTGTTTTGTACCTTTTTTATAATGTTTAAGAGGTACCAGAAGAGGGTTAGGGCTGCCTGAGACCCCAAAATACATCCTGGGTCCTGCTGGAAGAATGCCACTCAAGTCTTCTCAGCCAAAGAAAAAGTAAAATTTATTGAAAGTTCAAGTTTGCCATATGGGGTAAACTCTTAAGGAGCCAGTGTATGCTAGGTCATTCCATGAAGCTCTCACACAGAGCACGTCTCTGCTAGGCCAATTCACTGAGCTCTCACACAGATTGAGGGAATATGGGGTCTTATATAAAGAAAAATCTAGGGGGTGGTTCAGAGGAGGAACCTGGGGAGGATCTTCAGGAGGAGCCAATGAGATCTGACTCCAGTAATGAGTTTGGGGAGGGACTTCAGATGGAGTTAATGAGGTCAATGCAAAAGTGGATGGATAGTTTGATAGGCTCCAGGGTGGGAAGCAGATGGACAATGAATAACCAGGATAGTAACAGGTTTGGGCCCAGCCACAGTGAAATATTTATGGCCTCTGCAAATGCCTCCTGAAGATTCAATCAGACTTCAAGGGGTTTCCCAGAGTATGCACCTCGAAGATTCAAGGAGAGATCAAGTGGGTCCCAGAGCCTACACCTCATCAGTATTACTCTTTGAAACTATTAAAGAATTCTAGCATTTTCTCTAATTGGCCATTAGGTTTGTCTCTTACATCTAATCTTTAAGTGATATAAACATACACCAGTTTTAGGAGATTTCATTTCCATTCATAAAGATTATAATCTACCCCCCTGCAGGACACCAGATCCTCAGTCCCCTGCTATTTGGTTATATCATCATGTACATGCCATGATAGTGTCTTCAAGTACTAAAAAGGCTAAAAAGAAGAAAATAGGGGTGGTTAGATAGTGCAATAAATAGAGCAGTGGCCTTAGAGTCAGGACCTGAGTTCAAATCTGACCTCAGACATTTTAACACATCCTAGCCATGTGAACTTGGGCAAGTCACTTAGCCCCAAATGCCCTGCCTTCCCACCTTCAAAAAGCAAAAAACAAAACCAAAAGTAGAAAATGGATTCTGCTTGTACTGCTTGGATTCAGTGAGCACATCTAGGAACAATGGGTGGAAGCCATAGTAGCAATTTAATGTTTTATTTAATTTTTTTTGTTAACAATTAGAACTGTTGAAAAGAAGAAGGGCCTACCTCAGGGGATATTGGGCTCCCATTTATGAGAAGTCATAAACAAAGGTGACACAAAAACTTATTTGATTTGTTGGAGATGGATTCTGGTTCAAGAAGGTTTTGGTTGGGTAACCATTGTTAACCATCTTTACCCGAGATTCTGTTTTTCTGTTTATTTAAATGCAGTTTAAATGTCTTGTTCTTATATCTTGTCCTCAAATTATTTTAAATCTCTTGTCCTCAAATTAAATTTAAGATTCCCCTTGATTACTTATCTACCCTGCAATATTTCATCTGTTTTGGTCCTTTTTACTAATTTTAAGTCAGTAAATATTGTGCTGGGGTGAAGTAACAAAACATGCATGTAAATATTCAGGCATTTAACCACCTACATTGAGCCAGGCATATGACTTGTAAAAAAAATATAAACAAATGTAAACCAAAAGAGAGAAAAGCAAAAACAACCAACCAAAAACAAGAAAACAAAAAAAAAACGAAAAAGAGTTCCTTATCTCAAAGAGTATATGACCTAATGGAAGATATGTCTTGTAGCTATGTGTATACAAGATGTCATACATATTGGGGATAGTCTAATACCAAAGTTACTAAAGCTAGGGAAGACTACTTATCTGAAGCATTGCTCAAACACTAGCACCTGGTTAGTTCCAGTTTGATATTGGGATCAAATGAGGCATATGCAAGTCATGGAACATTTAATCCATGTTTAATGCAGTTTGGATATCACTTAAGGATACAGTGACTTCTCTGAACAATCCTATTTGGTTTGTAAAATTGTCAGATCAAGATGCATTAGTGAAACACAAAATCTATCAAACTTGAGGAGAGAGCCTAGCAGAAAGTAGGAATTTAGGTAGAATATGAGGGAAACCGGAAAAGTCAGAAGGCTGTCATGAGGACAGAGAGAATTTCAGGCATGGGGGCTAGTCAGTGCAAATGCAGAGTCCAAAAGAGTGCTATTTGAAAAGAACTTCAAGGAGGGAAAAGACAGTCCCAGCCTTCAGGGTATGTGAGATCTAATGGATGAGATAAAAAAGACAAAACAAACAAATAAACAAAAAACCCTATCTACATGATAAATAGGAAATGATTAACATGTGGAAAGTGCTAGAATTAAGAGTCTGGAAAGGCTTCTAGCCACATACAGAATTGCAGTTGCTACCTAAAGATATTCAAGGAAGTCACTTAGGTAGAAATCAGAAGGGAGAACATTCTGGGGACAGTCAGAGAAAATTGTAGAAGGGAGAGATGGATTTCCTTGTTCATAGAACAGCAAGAAGATCAGTGTCATTGGATCAAAGAATTCATGATGGGAAAAGCAGCAAAATGAAAAACCTAGAGAGAAGCAAGTGTCTAGAAGAAGAAGGTGATTGACAGTGGTGAAGGTTGAAGAAAGGTCAATAAGGGTGTAGCAGAGGAAAATATTTGACAGTTAAGATATCATTATTAACTTAACAATGGGCACATTTTGCTGAATCATGAATTCAGAAGCCAGAGTCCAGAATTAAGAAGAATGAGAGAAGAAAGGAAACTTGAAGCAGTTCTTCTGGATGTCCTGCTCAAGTTCAGAACCAAAAAGAAAGAGATAGATGGGATCATAGTTGGGGTGGATGAACCAAATTAAAATTTCTTGTATGTAGACAGAACTTGAGTATATTTATAGGCAGTAGAGAAGAGGCAGTAAACTGAGGTATATTAATGTTCAATGAGGCAACATTTTTATGTTAGAAGGGACCCCCTAAGGCCTTAGTTTATATGGATCACATCCCCTTTAAAGATTGTGAGGTGGGGCGGTTCCTAAGGTACCCAGATACAATTTTCTATCATCTACATGTGATTCTTCATACAGAAGTGACTTGACAAAAGCTGTATTTTACCTTGTCTTAAAATCTATATCATACGATGCTCAGTGAGTACTTAATATATGTTTGTTATATTACATTCCATTGTACCATACTGTGTTATACACTTTCACTGTGTTGCTTTGTTTGTCATTGCATTGATTTTATCTTTTCTTTTTTGCTTCCTTACTTCCTTTCCCATACTCATACTGATCTTTCTCAAGTCTTCCTAAAAAAGGAATGTTTTCCCCCTCTGTGCTAGTCTTATGCATTTTTCTTCATAGTCACGGGTATTTTTCCAATAATTTCTAATCCCCCCACCTCTCAGTTTTCTCAATTATCCTGCTATTAATACCATAGCAACACAGAATGCCTTTCCTTCTTTACCACAGAGCTATAAAGTCTTAGAGTAAGGATCTAAGAGGTCACTTAATCCAGTCTTTACTTAAGTAGCAATGACATCTAGAGCAGCCCTGCCTCTTATTAAAAGCTTCTAGTGATGAAAGAAGCCAGTAACTCATGAGATGGTAGTTGATTCCACTTTCAGACTACTTGAATAGTTTGAAAGTTTTCCTTAAATGGAGCAGATAGTTACAGCTCTGAAAACAGCTGTTACCTCTGCTATCAAGAAATAATTAAAGTTATTACAACCCCTGTTCCTCATTATAGCCCTTTAGATTTTTGAAGGGGGTGATAGCCTTTTCCTCTTCATTGTCCCACCTTCTATTGCCCACCTCCACATCCCCTGGTCATGCCTTTTCTATACTAAATTGCTCATTCTTTCACTTAGTTCTTTTATGATAGTCATTTGGAAACTCCTTTCTTCATATGGCATCATGCTGTCTATTTAATCAGAGGACCTGAGTCTAAATCTTATCTTTCATTCTTACTAGTAATGGGAATTTGGGTAAGTAACTAAACCTTCCCTGTCCTCAGATTTCTCAACTAAAAAAAATCAATGATCAGGGGACAGCTAGGTACAATGAATAGAGCACAGGCCCTAGAGTCAGGAAGACCTGAGTTCAAATCTGAATTCAGACGCAACACACACACACACACACACACACACACGCACACACACACACACAGAAACTAACTGAATTACCTTGGGCAAGTCACTTAACCCCACTTATCCTGACTTCCCCTCTCCAAGAAGCAAAAGAAACAAAACAAAAACAACAAAACAAAACAGTGATCAGGGTGGCCAGCTGGCACAGTACAGTGAATAGAGCACTAGCCCTCAAGTCAGGGGGACCCAAGTTTAAATCTGTCCACAGACACTTAACACTTACAAACCCTGTTGATGAGGAGTGTGCTCTGGGAGCCCCCTTGAGCTCTCCTTGAATCTTTGAGGTACAGGCTCTGGGAAACCCCTTGAAGTCTGATTGAATCTTCCCACTTGATGAGGCATTTGCAGAGGCCATAAGTATTTCATTGTGGCTGGACCCAAACCTCTGTTACTAGCCTTGCCTTCCATTGTCCATCTGCTTCCCATACATGAATCTATCAAAATATCAATCCACTCTTACATTGACCTCATTAACTCCTCCTGAAGGCCCTCCCCAATGTCATTAAGGGAGTCTGCCCTCATTGACTCCTCCTGAAGATCCTCCCCAAACTCCTCATCTAGACCACCCCTAGATTCCTCTGTATATAAGAATCCCATCGTCCCTCTGTGTGGTATGAGAGCACCATAGAATGGCCTAGCATATACTGGCTCCTTGAGAGTCTATCCCATATGGTAAAGTTTTAATGAAATTTCAAAAAACTTTACTTTTCTTTGGATGAGAAGACTTGAGTGGAATTCTTTCCCTAGGACCCAGCATGTTTGTATTTTAGTGTCTCAGTCAACCCTAACCCTCTTTGTGTAACCTCTTCACTGTGGCCTTTGGTAAGTTACTTAACCCCAATTACCCTGCCTTCCCCTCTACAAAAAGCATAAACCAAAAAAAAGTCAATGATCCCATCATTTATATCATTGGTATCATCACCCCTACCACTTGTCACCCTTTTCTAATCATTCCATAAGCTGTCCAATGCCTTTGTTTTTTTTACTCCCATGCCATTGAGATTACTTGGGATTATCCTTTCAATACTTATGCAATTGTTTTTCTCACATGAAGTTGTGGAAAGAGCACTCACTCTAGATTAAGATATCCTGGGTTCAAATCATAGTTCTGCTACTTAAATACCTGTGTGGCCTTGGACAAATCACTCATCAAGCTTCCTTGGACTTAAGTTTCTATCTATTAAATGAGTAGACTAGTCTATATGACTTCTATATGTGTGTGGTACTGTTGCCTTTGACTTTAAATATCTCTGGATTTTGGGTTCCCTATCTTTGAAATTAAGCAGTCCTTTCTATCTTTTAATCAATGATTTACATTTTGACACAGGCTTTACTCCTTTGAGTTCCCAGCCCTCTGAATAATTCTGTTGATGTGAACACTACTGTTTTCAGTGTTTTCCATCCTGGCCAAAGACCAGGGAAGGTTATGATTTGTGCCATTTTATTAGAGTCTATTTAGCACTTCTGCTTGTCTGTATAGGGGAAAAAAGATTCACCATGAAATGTATTTGCAATACATCCTTCCTAACACAAACTCCCACTCACCATCAACTTCTCTACATGGAAACAAATGTTCCAGCAACCCACACAGCTCTCAAGTGGGTAAGTGGGGATTGCTCTGTCAGGATCTCTCATAAGCTTAAAAGATTCCTTCACCTGCCTTCAGTCATGTGAAGACTCCCAGCTGCTTCCAGCCAGGCCATTCTGTTGGAATCCATAAGTGGCTTTACTTTCTGTTCTGCTGACCTTAGGCTAAGAAAAGCAAAATAAATTCCATCTCCTTCCTCCCAGAAGCAAGAGCATTTGTTATGCATGCCCATCATTCCCATTATTCAGAGAAGAATATTGGCACTCAAATTAGTTCTTCCCTCCAAAAATTGGGTCCCATTTCTTGGTCATTGGGCTTTATTAATAGACAGAAAAAAAGCAGGCAAATGAAAACTTCACTTCCCATTCATTGAATAAAGCAATAGCTTATTGAACAAAATATACTTATCAGCAGAGCTGGACTTTGCAGAGATCATTTTATCATTAATTTGTGGTGCTGCTTCTTTGACTCTATAAGTCACTCTAATCTTCAATCTCCCAAAGTGTAATTTCACAGGGTTCTTCTGCTCAGTGTTATAATTCATCAGTCTATTGATCTTCTTTTGGGAAGAGGATGAAGCTTAGTGGTCACAACCAGAGCAACAGAAGCTAATATTTAGACAGCATTTACTATGTGCAAAACATTGTGTTAAGTTCTTTACAATTATCTTATCTGATCTTCAAAACAAACCTAGGAAATAGGTTCTATTCTTTTCCTCATTTCACAGATGAGGAAAATAGGACAAACAGAGGTTAAGTTACTTGCCCAGTATAAATATGGACCTGGATTTGAGGTCAAGCCTCCCAGATTCTAAGATTAAACTCTAAACCAGGGTTGAAGAACCTGTGGCCCTAGTCTAGGTCCTCAAGTGTGGCCCTTTAATTAAGCCCCTTTAAGGCCCTTTATTCAATGGATGGGAAGTGAAGTTTTCATTTGCCTGCTTTTTTTCTGTCTATTAACAGAACAAATCATTTTATTAATGCCTCGAGGCTACAGGTTCCCCACCCCTACTCTAAACACTCTGCCAAGACACAGTTTCAATGGTAAAGCAAGTCTGTCCCTCTCAACCTCCCTCCCTCTCTCCCTCTCTCCATCACTCCCACCCTCCTCCTCCTCTGTCTCTCTTTCTCTCTCTCTCTCTCCCTCCTCTCTCTCCTCTCTTTCTCTCTCTGTTTCTCATTTACTCACTCATTTACTCACTCACACACACACACACACACACACACACACACATACTCATAATCATATTCCCTTTGAAAGATATATAATTTTGCTAATTCTAAAATCTCATCTACATAAATTATACTCTTTTGGGCTTTTAAAATCCATATCTCAATTGTATTTGTCTGTGAGCATACATTCTTTAAGGAAAAGCACTGAACACCAACTTTTCTAACTTTCTGAAAAGTTTTTTCACCGCCTTCCCTCCCCCCCCAAAACAAAAGCAAACCAAAACAAACAAACAAACAAACAAAAAAACAACTGCACTTCACTAGCCTTTCTTCATTTTGTCTAAAGCCTGGACATTCTTTTTTAATGCTTTCAGCTGATTAAGTGCATTATTTATTTTCCCACATAAATCTAATTTAATCAGTTAGGGAAACAAAAATAAAAACAAGGTAAAGCCAGCTGAATGATGTTTCTAAGAATAAGGGTGAAAAATTTCAAACAGAATGGGAGTAGGGCTGGAACAACATTCCAAATATAGGAATAAATTTTCTTCCTGGAACTAACTACAGGTGTCCTTCTCAAGCCTGTGTTTCAAAGTGTATGCCAAAGAGCAAACATGCTCTACTCTAGCTCACAGGAAGGGCCATCATGTAGGAGTCTAATGTGGGAAAGTTCTATTTGGAGAGCAATGTTTGATGCCAGAGACATTGGATGTAATCCCCGAGTACCACTGTAGCAAAGCTTGGCAGGTCTAGGTAGCTATGTGGTATAGAGCAGCAGACATAGAGTCAGGAAGATCTGACTTTAACACCTGCTGTAGTCATTAGTTGTATAATTTTGGACCAGTAGCTACATCTCTCTTCATCAGTTTCTTATTCTATAAAATGCAATAATCAAAGCAAATACCACACAAAGTCCTGGGAAGACCACAGTACATAATCTACTTGAAACACTTTGCCATCCTTAAAACTTTCTATAAATGCAAACTGTTATTATTGTTTTAAACAAAACGGAAGAGATGATGCCAAGTGAAATTAGCTGCTAGAATATCTGGAATTCCTTTAAAAAGCTTCTGTAAGTGAGAAGTATTTGAAAAATCAATGTGCATTTAAGGGAGAAAGACATGCCATATTTCACTAAGCTTCTCTCATTCCTGTCTCATAAGTATCTTTTAATATCTTGTAGAGGGAAGACCATGATATAAATTCAAAATACAACAACATGAAAACAGCTAAAACGAAAGGATCAAAGAAAAATATGACACAACATGAAAATGGATTTCTGTAATAGTTTTTAATTAAAAAAGGAGACAGTGTAATAGAGGGAAAATAAGAAATAAGACTGAAGTGAGAAAATTATGGAAATAGAAAGAACATCTTGGTAAAAAGAGAAACAAAAATATTTAAATAATGTCATTAAAAGACAGGATTGGCCAAATATTAAAAGAGCCACAAATATTAATTAACAAAAAGAAATATTTTAAAAGTGAAATTGACCAAATGAAAAAAATAGTACAAAAATCTAACTAAGGAAAATAATACCCAAAAAGTTAAAATTCAGCAACCAGAAGGTCTTTTAGTAGGAGCAAAGAATTGGAAATTGAAGAGAACTGACTTTTATTTTGTCTTTGGCATTTATGGGTTGAGAAGTGTAGAAATTGCCACAGGTGTAGGTTATTTCCTCTCCTGAAGTCTGCTCTGGCCGATCTGTGCTGATAGTTGGGGCCACCTAGAGTCTAGATCCAGCTCATGTGAGACTGCTCAGCCCCCTTTCTGGTGTAATAGACCCTTCGTGTTAGCCTGCCAGGAAGTCTTCAGTGGGAGATTTTTCCCTCTGTCTCTTTGTGGGTTCTGTAGCTCTAAAATTTGTTAGAGTCATATATTACAGGTGTTGGAAGTGGTTGGTGTGGGAGCTTAAGCAAGATCTTGCTTTTACTCTGCAATCTTGGTTCACCCCCCTCTCCCATTAATTTTTTTAAATAGAAAAACATGAGAAGACCTGTATGAACTGATTCAAAGTAAAATAAGCAGAATCCAGACATAAGTGTACACAGTAACAGCAATACTGTAACAATGATTGCTTATAAAAGACTCAGCTACTCTAATCAATTAGATGACCCAAGATAATTCCTAATGAGTTGTGTTGAAAATTATTTTCTACCTCCAGGGAGAGAATTGATAGACAGAGGGCACAGGGATATGAGGCACAGAATATGAAGGGCTGATATCTAAGAAATAAAATTAAGGGGAGGCAGGACTACATTTGGAGAAGTAGAAAGAGAGATATAGAATAAGGTAAATTATCTCACGAAAAATGACAAGAAAAAGCTGTTACAATGCAACGGAAGTGGGGGAAGTGAAAGGGACTGAATCACCCTTACTATAAGCAGAACCTTACTATAACTTATTACTTAAGGAAGGAATAGCATACACATTCAAATGGGTATCTTATTCTACAGGAAAGTAGGAGGGAATGCTGACTGGTACCTTTTCTCAAATTTACATGCATAGTGAGTAGTGAGAAATTAAAAGTGACAACCAGAATTACAGTGCCAATATGTGGCATGGGTAGGACTTGAACTCCTTACCCATAATTCCTCTTTGTAGCCATGATCACATCCTCATCTTCATTTTAGAGATAGTAAAATTAATTGATATTTATGAGTTTTTAAGAGACACAGAGAGAGAATGAAAGATATGAAAGCATTGATTTAACTGTTCCCTGTGCAGTTGAAATATAAAACAGCTAATAAATATTTTTATCAGAAAATGTCTGTAAATGCTTCAACAAATCCTGAATATTAGCTTCTTGATTAGTCATAATCATTCTACAATATTGATTGTTTGCCTTTTATTGTGCACATGGGAATAAAATTTCATAACTGATTCCTCTTTTTAATGTAGGCGCTTTATTTTTGCTTGTTTTTAGTCAAAGCAAGAAGCATATGTTGAGAACTTTATGCCAGGCCTAATTCAATTCAATAAATATTTATTTAAAAACTTACTAGGTGGGATGGATTGTTCTAAGATCTATGGTTAAAAATAAAAAGACTTTTAGAAAAAAGAAAGTCTTTTCCCTCAAGGAGCTTATAATCTAATGAAGGAATGCAGTAAACAAAAGGAAGCTGGAAAAGGAAAGGAAGTTGGAGTACCCAGCCCAGGGCTCCATGGAGTAGAAGTCAAGAAAAGCTGCAAGTAAAAATGTGAGTCAATTGTAAAGCTCAAGTACTGACATCTAGAAAGAAAGGTTTCCTGAAGAATTAGTGTTCCATCCACCAGCCTCCAAGCAGAGGGGAGAAAAGACTAAGGGAGGTGGGAAGGTGTTTGAGTATCCAAAGCTGAGTTAGCAGCATGGTGATGAGATTTGGAGTGTTCATTTTATCTTTGAAGGATTTCCTTGTTCCCAGAGTTGAAACCAAGAAGAGCTCCTTGTGAAAAGTGGAGTGAGGTATTGTAAACATTAGGGATATAAAACCAGGCTGGGATCAAAATACATCACAATATATTTATTCTTCAGTAATGAATGAATGAATACACACACACACATACACATACATACATATATATATACACATACATACATATACATACATATATATGTGTGTATATATATATATACACACACACACACACAGAGGGAGGGAGTGTGTGTACGTGTGTGTGCGTGTGTGCATGTGTGCATGTGTGTGTGTGTAAGTGGGGGAGGTAGAAATGGAGCATTAGGAGCCTAGTTCCATCTTTGGAGAAACAACCCCATACCCATGAATCAAGGTGAACCAAGGGAGAAATTAAAGAAGAGATATTGATGAAAGTCACCAGCTTTTGTGGTTTCATCTTATCAGTATCTGGTCCAACAGTTTTCCTTGAAGAACAAAATCTTCCCAAATTCACACCTTCCATATCTTGTGTACAATGCACTCAAGAAAAAAAAATCAGTTTGTTCATCAGCGGACCAGCATGCTTTGCATTTTATCAGATTTCAGCATAAAGTAAGCTTACTCCAGTTGGCCCAACTTCCTCCCCTTGCCCCACCCTTCCAGGCTCTCCTCAGGATTCCAGGCAGAATGAAAACAGCAAAAGATATTTGCAACAATTAATTGGATTCTATGTAGTTACAGAGTAGACACTGGGGAGAAGTAGATGTAAATGAAGTTAGCTTTTATTCTATAAAAATAGGCTGATACTGGGAAGGAGAGATAGATCTGCAACCAGAGTACCATGTTCAAATTCCTCCTCTGTTGGTTACTTGCTACCTGCATTACACTTGCTACTTGTATTACACTGAAAAGATCATTTCTCCTCCCTCAGCCTCAGTTTCCTCATCTGTAACATGATGGACTCCTCTTATGTAATCCCTATAGTGCTTTCTAGTTCTATATATATCATCTTTCAATGCTTTCCATCTCAAATGTTAATTTTTACCTGTGCCCCCAGGAACTCACTATACTCAGACTGCTAGAGGTATCCTACCCAGGCTTATTCTACAGCCTGGTAATTCCCTGTTTCATTTTTGTTTTTAACTTCCTTCCTTCAGAATCACAATCTATTTGATAAGATATATCCAGAAAGCAAACTAAATAGATAATTTGGAATCTTGTCGATTTTCTGTTCCTTTCCACAATTGTGTGGTACAAAAGTTCTCTCCCTTCAAAGTAGGATGGCTTTGTTACTGGCCTCCTGGTGTTTTTATATCTACTGCCATACCACACTGTATAATGCATAGCAGAATTATGTTCATACGGCTGTGAAAATATCGCTGCTTTTATACTCTCATACTTGACTTTGTGCACTCCTAACATATCCTGTGGTGGTTCTAACATCTCCTGGTTATTAAAAATAATCATAACATGAATGGGAATGCAGGGATTGGAGTCTGCAACAATTCAAGCAAATGACTTTATGAACTGCCTTCTGTCTACAAAACAGGAAGTGGAGCATGCAGATAGGAAAGAGTCTTTCTTTGGATTCAAGTAGATTGGGGTACTTTAGCAAAAACTGTTTCTCATGCCTGATAAAGGCATTTGTTGAAATATAAGGATATTTTCAAAAGAAAGTGAGCTATAACAAGAGTGGATTCCCCCTACCTGGACAACTTAAATGTAACCTGGACAAATAATTGCCAGATTTGTTATAATAGGGATTTTAATTTAAGGTTGGCTTAGATGTCTGTTGATGTGTCTTTAAAGTGTAAAAATTTTGGGATTCTAGATAGAGGAATAGCTATGAAGGAAGTACCAGACCAGATAGAAATTATATGTCTGCTAAATATTCATGTTCAATTCCTTGTCTTGCTCATAAACATGAATCATTATCCTCATCAACCACAAACATAAATTAAGCACATACTATGTACCCTACACTGTGGGGACTAAAAGAAAAAGTAAAAAAAAAAAAAAACCAAAAAAACCAAAAAAAACAATAGCTCCTATCTTTCTGGTGTTCATGGTGTAATGGAAGACATAACATGCAAACAACTGTTGTACATACAAGATGTATACAGTATATATTGAAGATAATCTTAGAGAAAGGTCACTGTCAGTGATGGATAGGGAAATGGGAAAGAACTTTATAGAAAGTGAGATGTAAACTGAATTTTGGAGAGATCCAGGGGAATTAGGAGGCAGAGATGAAGAGTGAGAGTTCTCTAGATGCAGGAAACAGCTAATGAAAAGTCATAGGGTCAAGAAATGTAGTGTAATGCTGGGAACAAGAATGCCAGTGTCACTGAATCAAAGGACAGAGGCAATAGAAAAAAGTACAAGAAGACTGGAACAATAGGAAGATGTCAGATTCTAAAGGACTTTAATAAGCCAGGCAAAGGATTTCTCTTTTAATTTTGGAGTTGATAGAGAGCCTTTGGAGTTTGTGAAAGTGGGATAACTTGGTCACACCTTTTCTTAAGAAAGATTCTTTCGAAGTTGAGAAGACATTGGACTGGCATGGGGACTGATATGAGGCAAGAAGACCAAAGCAGACTATATAATTTTTTTTGAGAAAAGTTAATCTGTCTTCTTTGCCTTTGACAGATGCTTAATGAATACAGAAGTACAGAGAACCACCATTTGAAAGGTAAATTGGCATAGTTTAAAGAGAACTGATCTCTGAGTCAGGAACATCCTGACAAATTTTAATCCTACCTTTGACTCCTACTGGCTATGTGACTCATAAATACCCTCACCACTTTTGTTAGGTTGCATATTAAGATGATTTTATTTATGTTTAAGTTAACAGCTATTGAAAACTCAAACATAATGGCCAATTTTTATATTACTTTGGCCATTATAACTACAAATATGAAAATATAAGTTTTTTTCAATTAAAATCTCAAACTGCAAACTTTGCCAAGGAATCATTTTTATCAAAGCTTGTCCTTACCTTAAAATACAAAACAACTTGCTCAGCCCTAACTTTTTGGCTGAAAAGCTCTGTAACTCCTGGACCCGTCTCTTATAGCCATACGCTCTACCATACAGTACCTAGTTCCTTTATTGGAGTCCAGAGACTGGCATATCTTATTTCTGCATGTACTTAGAATTAAAATGGTACCTTTTGTTATTTGCCTTCTTTGTGCCAACTACAGCTCCAATTCCATGCAATATCAGTTGTGCTACACACAAAAAAAGTTGTCTGAGAAGCCAAAGTGGATAAACAGTCAAACAAAAACAAAAGGAAATAAAGTCTACTTGATTCTTCAGAGGATTGTAGATCATAGAACTCTATGTGTAGAGCTAAAAAGATGCCTTTTTATACACTTTATATACATATATTTTATACCAGCATCTCTCTGGCACAATGTACTAGACTTAGATTGAAGATCAAAGTTCAAATATTGCCTCAAATACTTCCTAGCTGGGCAAGTCACTTTATTTCTCTGAACCTCAGTTTCTTCATATGGAAAATGGGCATGAAAACAGTTTCTACTTACTGGGTCTCTGGAGGATGGTAAATGGTAAAATTTGTAAAGTTCTTTCGTAATCTTGAAATGCTTTGTAAATGTCTGCAGTTATCTAATAGGTAGTTAACTACTTATTACTTAATAAGTAGTTAAAAAGAGCTCTCTAATGTACACATTAAGAAATTAAAGTCCAGTGACTTGCCCAATGTCACACAGACTGTAAGTCACTTAGTGTTCTTAGGCTATATCATGTCTTACTATATCTGTGAAAGAGGATGTCTATTTACTTCCCACAGGAAGTAAGCTCTGAGGCAGATTTCTGAGTATTGGTTGAAAATGAAAAAGTGACTGATAAGATTTAACACAACGTAATCAAGAAATGCCAAATGGACTCCGTGTTCTTTGGTGAGAGGATCACTGAGCTTGTAGATCAGGGAGTTACTGCTGATAGAGGATACTAATATTTCAGCCATACATTTGACAAGTATTTTTCATGGTAATGTTTTGGAGAAAGTCTCCAGAGAGACATGGGATGCATGATATGAATTCAGATCTAACTGAATGATGTGATCCAAAGAGTATCTATTAACGTCAGTTTGGAGAAAAGTCTTGAGTGTAGTACCTTAGGAAATTGATTGTTAGTCTTTTGCTGTTGACTACTATTATCAATGACTTGAAAATGGAGCTATAAAAAGTATGCTTGAGAAATATGCAGTTAATAAGAAACTTGAAGGACAGATAACATGATAGATGATCAAGTTCAGAACTAAAAATACCTTTACAGCATATAATGATAAAGTAAAGAGAAAAAAAATTTGACATAGAAAAATGCAACCATCTTAATTTGAGTAAAAAAACCCCTAGTTTTTAAAGTATAGGGTATTTGTACAATATAGCTTCAATATTCATAAAATAGAGATGGGCAATCAAACACATAACAAGCAGAAAGGTTTGTTTCTCACTACTGTAGTTCACATTCTTCAATTCCCTTTTGGTTTTAAAAAGCAGAACCCTGGAAACATATACTAGGGGGATGGGAAGATAAAAACAAAGATACCAAGGGATTTCTATCCAAAAATTAATCAAGTGAGAAAGAGGGAGATTACAGTGGCCAAAGTAGTTAAAAAGAATTCAATGATCAGATACACTCTTAGGATCCTCACTATTGGAAAAGCTTCATATTGAAGCTAGAAACTAAGAGACCTAGAGAGAAGCTAAATAAGCAGATATTAAGATAAAAACCTTGAGTGAACCTTGATGAATTCAAGGCACATGACAAGATGGGCATCCTCCTCCCATCCTGGAAAAAAAAAACACAGCATCTTTGTCTTCTGAGGCACTGTCTGGGATTTTAGAAATATCACAGAAAATAGGAAAGATCGACAAATTAAAGAAAGGTTGATGATGTATTGATTTATTTCTAGGAAGACATCAAACTACCAGTTATAGATCTGTGGTCTGATTCATGGAAAACTTGTAGAATAGAATTGATGGGAGTATATTTAGAAAAGTAAGTGATATTTACAAAAATCTGTAATGACTTCATCAAAGGCAGACCATGTCAGATTCACATTATTTCTATTTGGTAAGTATGAAGGTGGAGATGTAAACACTGTTGATCTTAATTTAAACAACATGTATAATAAATTATGTCATATTTTTGTGAGAAAGGGAGGGATAGAAGTGGGCCGTATGATAGTATGTTTTGATTTAACAGTATTTGAATGATATGGTTCAAATAGTTTTTATTCATGGTTCAAAGTCATCAAATTGGCAGCAGGGCCATGCCTCAGGAACTGATTCTTTTGTATCTTTCTATCTCTAGTGCTGAATGCAGAGTAGAATTTAGTAAATACTTTTTGAAATGAATTGAATCGCATTCCTGTTGCAAGTGTTGGGGTAGATTCCATGCACTCTGAGCTTTCTAGTACTTAGTCTGCATTAATTCTGTGTTCCTCAAGGACCCAGTAAGTTTATTGTTTTATACAGATGTGAATATCCTGAAGTGAAAAATGAGACTTGAAATACATTATCTCTAAAATTCATTCTTGCTGTAATTGTATGAATTCATGAACCATTTAGGTCAAGAAATACACATTTTTTTTACATCTGCTCTCCCTAGATTGATTCTGCTTTACTGTCATGACATTGTTTCCCTACTATTGTTGCTTTTAACCAATTTCCCCTTTAATCTCAAATCACAGACCAGAAGAAGGTATGGCTAAGTTAAAAATAGGAGCTGTAATGAGAAAGAGTAATGACTGGGTCTATTGTTCAGCCATGTCAACCTCTTCATGACGCCAGTTGAGGTATTCTTGACAAAGATGCTACAATCTCTTCCTCCAGTTCACTGTAGAGATGAGAAAACTGAGGGTCACAGAGCTAGTGAGTGTCTGAAGTGGGATTCAAACTCAGGCCTTTCTGATTCCAGGCCCAGTGCCCTATCCACTGTGCTACCTAGCTGCCCAATGACTGGATGCTGAGTATTAATCATCATAGATTTGAAGTTAAAGAAGACAGTTAAGTTCTTCTAATCC
>CM053598.1:21442225-21461829 GCA_028646575.1 Pseudocheirus occidentalis
GTCTACCATATTTCAGAATGTATGTCTCAGCTCATCGATGACTTATCTTTTTAACTTACAAATGCAAGGAGAGGATGAATACTTAAAGAAGCTTTAAATTATAGAGTGAATAGCTAGCTATTGGAAATGAAAGGTCTGTTCCATTCTTTTCCTTTGACAGTGAATCTGTAGGTGGCTGTGACTTGCACTTATTTTTAAACTTTACTTAGAAGACAGACAACTGACAGAAAACTGGAAATCATCATCATTACCCCCTTTCTTCATTCATAACCCCCGCCATCATTATCATCATCATCATCTTCATCAACACAATCTCCAGTATTTTTGCTATCATTTTAGATTTCACATTCTTTTTTTGAATTGCAGTTTGTAGATTATAATTTCTCTAAATTGCTGGCGCATCTTTTGAAAGGCTTTGCATGTGTTTTAGTTATTTATAAGGCAAACAAAGAATCCCAGAACATCAAATTTAGAATAGACCTCAGAGGTCATCTAGTTCAATACATTCTTGAATATGGATTTCCTTTATCAGCTATATTCTAAATGTTTTGCAATGACTCCTACTGAGAGGAGATAGACCTGCTGCCTACTGGGCAGTAAATTACTCTATGGAATAACTTAAATTATTAGGACATTTTTTTCATAAATTGAACTGAAATATTTCTCTCTGTAATGTCAAACCATCCCTCATCTTCCTGTCCTTTGGGTGCTAACACACTGTCACCTTCTCCCCCTGAAATGGCCCTTCAAATTCTTGAAAACTGTCACCTTATTTCTTCTAAGTCATTGTTTCTCAAGGTTATACACCCTCATTTCCTTCAACTAATGGTCACAGGGGATGAACTCAAGGTTTATTATCATTCTGATTGCTTCCCACTTGAAGAAATCTTAAAGGTTGCTTAGTTCATTACCACAAAAATGAAGAAAACCAGAAAAGTCTTTACCTAAGACCTTGGCTTCCCCAAGATCACAGAAACTACATGTTAGCATTGTTAGTAATACTTATAATTGAATATTTTGAAAGGAATCTCTGTTGATGTTAGGGATGAATAATACTAAAACTGCTCCATAGAAACTGAAATAACTTATTCATTTAATCTGTTCCATCACACTGATTTGAGGTGGATTGGGGGTGGCATATATACCTGACGTGTTTGGAGAAATGTTTAAATGATGTTCTGGCTCACTTTGAAATAAATACTCTTTTGTAAAAACTACCTTGCCTGATTTAAATAAATAGAAAATAATTAGGGTAACATTCATTGGTCCACTAAAATGAGGAGGATATATTTCATGGAGTTCAAGCCAACGGCAGAGAAAATTAACATTCCAAAGCTTCGGGGTTCTGATATACCTAGAAAATGAGACAGAACAGCACAGGTCCTGAGAGAGTGGTTCCAGAGTCAACCATGTTAAATGCAGATTTCTTTTTTGTCAATTAAAAAACATCTGGCTTGATTAAGATGTCATATTTGTGTGTATAGCTCCTACTTTACTTATTAAGATTTTTCTAAGCTTTGATGTTAAGAAGAAAACTGAATACAGATGTAAAACATGATCTAAGCAGCAAATATAATCAGCAAAATTCACGATTGTATTTTTTCTTTCTTGATACTTCAAAGATTTTTAGGAGAAGCAGAAAAGTTACCTTTCATGAGATGCATTATATTTCCTAGGTGCCAAGACTCTTTTCTCCCTTAATTTTCCATTGATTGTGATCCCTTTTTTTTCTGCGTGTTGTTTTCATGAAGACATTATAAAAGGGTTAGAGATCACAGGAGGCCTTAATTATCCCTGAGTCTCAATTAGTTGGGGTAATGGTGGGTAGCAGCGTTTTGCAAGAAATGGAGCCTGAAATGTTTAGGGCTAAAAGGTGAGCCAGCTCTCTGGGCAGTGTTTGAGACCTGAACTGGAAGACAAAAATACCACATTAGACTTGAGCTTGGGTTTCCATTTTTTATCATTTTCTGCCTCATTTCCTATCTTTGCATACAATATGAAATGCTATTTATTATCAAGTGGCTTTCTTTCCAAGCTTCATTGTAAACATCCTTTCGTTTTAGGAGTTGTTTAATTCACAGTTATATTTTAGTGTTATTGTCAGGATTCTATCATAAGCTACAGCAGATATTTATTGTACACTTACTGTGGGTAAAACTCTATTCTAGATTTTGAGGAAATATAATCTTTAGATAGCACATGGTTCTTGCCTTATAGCAGTTATAATGGAATGGGACCTGGTGTTCACTTATTTAGTTATAGCCAATTCTTTATGTTGCCATGGGCCATAGCATATCAGACCCTTATTTCTTCCACTACCTCTTGAAATCTGTCCAGGTTTCTGTTACTTGTTTCCATGGCACTATCTACCCATCCCATCCTCTGCCATCTCTTTTCACCTTTACCTTCAGTCTTTCCAAACATCAGGGTATTTTCCAATGAGTCTTATCTTCTCATTATGTGGCCAAAGTATTTCATCTTTACTTTCAGTATTTGACTTTCCCATAAATAGTCTGAATTAATTTATTTAACTATCGACTGTTTTGATCTTGTTGCTGTCCAAGGGACTCTCACAAATCTCCATCACCACAGTTAGAAAGCATAGATTTTGCAGTGCTGAGCTTTTCTTGTAGTCTCACTCTCAGTCGCATCATAGCTGGAGTTGAAATAGGTGCAAATAATGGTGATACCTCCTAATACATGTCTTAAAGGGAGACAAAAATTCTATGTGACATGTGACATATGTAAGTGTCATGGTAGATGGAAATTTGGTCTGGGAGGTTGAAAAACCTAGATTCAGTTCTGTCTATGATTCAATTTCTATTGGCTGTGTTCCCAGGGCAAGTTACTTCAGTTCCCAAGGTCCTCAAGAAGTTGTCTCAAAATAGAAGTTTCAAAATAGTTGCTGCTCAAATTCAGTAGAGAAGTAAGATGTGAACAGAAAAAAAAATCCCTAGCCAATTAACTCACATGTCTGAAAAAAAAATCACCAGCTTAGGAAAATGGTCATTATCAAAACAGGGGAATCAAGGAAGAATTTCATGGGAAGGATGATATTTCAATTAGATTTGAATTAATGGAAAGGGACCAGTAGACAATACAATAGGGAAGGACATTTCAGACATAGGAAAGCACTCCACGGTGAATACAGTCTGAAAGCGATGTATTTGATGCCTCAATAGTACATTACCTTATAACATCCTTGACAGGGAGCAAACACACACACACACACACACATGCCCACACATGTTTTTAATCTTCAACAATTAACACATCTTTATGTTCTATTTTAAGTGCCCCATTTTACCATTGGTTTAGAGCTAAAAATAAAAGAAAAACCACTTTGGACATAATTTATTTGGTCCTCTTGTTTTACATATGTGAAAACTGAGAGTCAGAAAGGTTAAGCACTTTTTCATATCACGAGATCATAAGCATCAAAACCAGGATTTGAAACTAGCTCATTTGAATTTAGAGAAAAAGATGAACATTTTCATGTGGTGTAGATTTCTTTGGCAGTCAGGTTAAGATTACAGACTTCTTAGAATTATCTTTTTAAGTAAATAAAATAAAATGCATAGGATTACAAAAGAAAACAATTATATTGAAAGGACATAGTAAAAATATTTAAAGACAAGTTTATAGACTTCAAGTTAAAAATAAGTCTGAAATTAAAGACTTCTCATGTCTGAAATATTTATGTATGCACACACCCCCACACACCCACACATACACCCAGGAATGTTTACTTCGTGACTATGTTTACTTCTAGACTAAGAAGCCAATGGTTAGAGCAGGGATGGAGAATATGCATCCTCAAGACCATATGCAAACCTCTAGGTGCTCCAGTGTGACCCTTTTACTAAAACCAGACAGAAGGGTTACACTTGAGTACCTAATGGGTCACGTGTGGTCTCGAAGCAATAGACTATTTCTCATTTCCAGAATACATAAAAAATAAATTTTAAAAAGCCTATTTATGAATCCATGGGTAAGAACTCCTGCTATAGAATCAATTCTGTGTCCCTGTAACATTCTGTCTCCCAAAAAGCAATGTAGTTGGCAAAGTGTTGCCCACATAGCAGCAACACACCAAATATTGACTGTTTTGCGTGATTTTGTTGAGAAAACATTTTGACATAAATCAAAAAGAGTCCTCCAAGTTAATCACAGTAAGGTATGCATTTTAATGAGAACTTAAGCCTTGTTTAAATGAGAAAAGCTTCTTCATTATAATTTCTCCCACCTCCAAGGAGTGGTGGAGGGGCACTTTCCAGAGGAGTCCTCTCAACACCAAGTAAAGCATAAATCCTTTTTCTCGTGAGTCATAATCACACTGGTTATAAGGACACAAGGAAAATACTGCACAGAAGCTTTCCATGACCAACAATGCTTTTCAATAAACCTTTTGTTTCTCATCTGGACTACTGCAATAGTCTCCTAAAGGGACACCATACCTCCATTCTCTCTCTTCTCTAACATATCCTACACATTGTTTTCTAGCTTATATTCCTTAATTAAAGACCTTTTAACCATTATAAATGTAACCTTATTAAACCCCTACTCAAGAAAAAATATCTAGCCCTCAAATGATTCCTTTTATACATATACTTTCCTACACAGATCCCATGTTCCTATGAAATAGACACATTTGTTCCTCCCTATACATATCCAATATTTCACTTTTGTATTTTTGAACAGAATTTAAATCCTATATGACACTTTCCTCACCACCACATCTTAGAATCCTTAGTTTCCTTCACTGTTCAACTCAAATATCATCTCCCATGCAAAGTCAATCTGGATGCCACTCCTTGCTCCTTGTAATAAACGTCATTCATCACTCCTCCTAATTCTTTTGTGTGTATTTGTATCAACAATGCAGCATTCACAAAGCCTACGTATGCTTATATGGTTATTAATAACAAAATGTAACAGGCTCTCTACATGAGAAGTATAGTCAGAGCATTTATTCAAGTACCAGAAGACTGAGTCCCAAAACCAGAAAGTCAAAGCCAACACAGTAGCTATAAAGTTGGCACATGTAGTTAAAGTAATAAATACCCACATTCTTCAAGCCTTCAAAACAGGCCAGGTGACCTCAGGCAAAGGTCTTCCTCTCCTCAGTCATGGCAACTGCTCAGCATTCAGGCAGCCTTGTGTCCAGCAGCTCCGGCCCCTTGGCAGTTCTCCTCCCTGGAAGTCCTCAGCAAGAGTCCTTAGCAGAAATTCTGACTGGATCAAAGAAAAAGGAGTTCGCGCTGCTGCCGCTGCTGCCACAGCCACCACTGTTGCTGCTGCTGCCTCCAGTCACCAGCATGGATGGTAGCTTGGTCCTGGCATTCTCTTGCTCCACCCCTTCCTGCTACGTCAGCAAGTTCAAGGGGCATGGAAGATCTTTAAATCTCAGTATCATTACAGTATTATACAATTACCTATCTGCATTTGTGATGTTTCTCATCAACAGAATGTAAGCTCCTTCAAGACAGGGGTGTGTGTGTGTGTGTGTGTGTGTGTGTGTGTGTGTGTGTCAACACGCACTACTGTCATTATCTTTATAACCCCCAAACCTAACAAATCACTCAATGAGTAAATGGATGGTGCCATTAATTAGAGATGATGATTTTAATTGTGTGTTGTTTTTAAGTGCAACCCTTATTCCAAATCCATATTTTATAGCAAAATTTTTCTAATGAGACAATGTTGCTGGGAACTGTAGAACAACTGGATGGTTGAAAAATTAGAATTGCAGATAACTGAAAGGGCAATGGAGAGGCATGAGATTAATGTACTATATCATAATATAATGGGATATGATAGCACCAATGATAGTACTGATGATTACTTGTATATACAGTATAACACAATCAAAGACTATATGATTGAAGGTGGAGGTGGAATGATAACGAAGTGAAAAGAACGATAGCAAACGTTTAGATAGCAGGCTGCCTTGGCACCCATAAAGTGGTAAATGATGCAGAGGAAAGTCTCTTGGACTTTGAGTAGATGATAGGATAACAGTCATAGAGCTAGAAGAACAGTTAGAAGCTGCTAACCCAATTTGCTCATTTTACAGATTAGTGAATTAAGGTTCTAATGTTACAAAGGACACATAGAGATTGTCAGATCATCTCTGAAAGATTTATGGGGGAAATGTAGGTAAAATTTACATATAATGGGTAGGCATGAATGCATTGAGATGAAGAGAGGAAAAATTGCCAAGAATGGATCACAGGAGTTATAAGGTGGTACAGCCAAGTTTTATTAACCTTCTTCCAAGTACAGCCCTCCACTTGCCTGTCTTCACAGTGTTGTGACCAGTTTATGGGGGAAGAGAGAAAGCTGTATGGAGGAAAAATAGACTTTCCCATATTTACTTAGAACACTTTCATGTGAATGGTCAGAATGCAAGGTGATTCTATCATCCCAGAATACTCTTCATCAGATGAGAAGACCTGATTCTGTAGGAAGGGAATAGGTGGAGGGTACTTGGATTATGGATGTTAGGGATGAATCATGATACACTGAATATGAATTTTGATCACCAATTTATTTTTCATGTTTCACTTTTATTTCTCTTATTTTTGTTATATTATATATTAACATATATTTATTAAACATATCTCTTATATTTTTCTTATTTATTTCTCTCTTATATTTTTCTTATTTATTTCTCTATTTCCTAGAGTCAATTAATCAGGGGGTATTAGAGTATGCCTGAATTTCATGATAAGTTAAAGCAATTGAATCCTAATTATGCACCAGTGGAAAAAAGGAGTGGGAAGCAAATCCCAACTTGGAGCCAGCAATCAGAGATGATTTCATCTTGAGAAGGTGGTTTCATCTTGAGAAAAGGTTTCTTGCAACTCCTGAAGGTGCCTTTCAATAAGTTCAAATGCTCTGGAAATGAGGAAAGAAGGGGAAATTCAGCAAAAATATAGACAGGGTCTAAGCAGTTGAGGCCATAGTATTGCTAGCTCCTTTATATGGCAGAGCAGATTAAACAAAGAAACAAAAAGAATGATCCGTTTTTCTTGTCTTCTCTTATTACTTTAAAGTATATACCCAAACTCCTACTTGCAGTGTGGTGAATAGGAAGACAACATTGGGTTTGTACTAACAGGTCAGAAGCTCTGCCTCACCATGTGAACATGGACAAGTCATTGCACCTCTTTGGGACTCAGTTTCCTCATTTGTAAAATGAATGGGATTGCAATAGATAGCTGTTGATGTCCTTTCCTGTTTTAGTGATATCATTTCATGATCATCACCTGCTTTTTAGACATCTCCAAGTTAACATTCTTTTAGCATCTGAAACCTAGCATGTTCAAAAGAGAATTCATGATCCTGTTCACCAAAGTCTCCTCCTTCCTCTCTTTCTTTTTTTTTTTGCCTTTTGGAGGGCTATTAGTATTAAGTGACTTGCCCAAAGTCACACGGCTAGTTAGTGTGTTAAGTCTCTGAGGCCAGATTTGAACTCAGGTCCTCCTGACTCCAGGGCCAATACTCTACCCACTGTGCCACCTAGCCACCCCTCTTTCCTATTTCTATCATTTTCCCCCCTTCAACAATGTTTGAAATTTTGAATCATCCTTCACTCTCAAGTCTTTCCTCATATTCAATCAGTGTCTAGGTTTTGTGTAGTTATACTTGAAGGATGTAAGCCATATGTTGGTAGCCCACTACATGGCAAAGCAGTGAAATCAATTACTTCACATGAGGGGAAGTTGTGCCAGCACATTCTATATAACCTTCTAGGCATACCCACCTAGATGTTATCAATTTTACCTTGATATTAGCTCTCCCATACACCCTCTTTCCTGCACTAAAACCAAAACTACCCTAAGTAAGACTGTAGGCATGGTTTTGACAGTCACTTTAGTACTCAAAAAGCCCCATTGGTTACCTATCATTGGTAGGAACAAAGTCATTGGCCTTTGGGGTGATAGGCATTTAAAGTCCTTCATAATCGGGCTTTTATTTTTCTAAATTTCTAAATTTATTTTTCTAAATTATTTTTCTAAATTTTCTAAATTTATATTATTCCTTTTCCTGAATTCTACATTCAGGCTACCTTGATCTCTTTGTTATTGTGGTCTCCAGACTTGAACAGGCTACTACTGTTTTTGAAATTAACTTCTTTTCTCCATCATTCCTTTTAAATCCCTAGTTTTTTCAAGGTTCAACTTGTAGATATCTGTCTATTAAAAAAGGGGAGGTGCTACATATGTGAAAGATGAGGTATTATTAGTTTGATTTAATTGTTTTGCTTTGCTATTGGAGATTTTCAGAGTAGGTATAATCTGTAAGTATTTGTAATATAAAAACAAAATAAAAACTAAAATGAAAATAAAAACTTAATTCAAATGCCATCTCCTACATGAGGTCTTTCCCAATTATTTGAGTGGTTATAGCCTCTTGGGTCTCTATGTGATATTCCTATTCACTTTATATCTTTCTTGCACATGATTTTGAGTACTGGCTTATTCCTCCAGCAAACTGCAATTTGAAGTTAGGATTATATTGGTTTTGTCTTCATATCTCCAGTGCCTAGCACATTTCCTGGCACATATTAGGCAATTCAAAACAAAATAAAACAGTGATTAGCTTGATGGTTAATCACAACTCTAAATATATCATCCAATGAAACATTCCCAGCATCTATTAATTTCTTATGGCAAGTTTTCTGATGTTGAAGGTGTCCATCACTGTTTTGCTTTCACCAGAGAAAAACAATCATTCTCATTAAAAATCAAACACACCAACTCTCCCCCCCAACCCCCATCTCTCTCTCTCTTTCCTCCTTACTTTCTCCCTCCTTCCCTGTCTCCCTTTCCCAACCTCTCTGGCATGGCACACAAATTTACTTCTGCAAGCCTCATATGTCCAGGTGTCAAACCATAACCTTTTTCATTTGGAGATGTCAATATGTCATTGGTCCATGATTTCTTCTGTGAAGGAACTCTTTCCATCAGTGCAGATGATCAAGTTTTGAATTTAAGATAGTGAATCAGGACATACAGTTTAGGAGACAGGTGCAGGAATTGCTTAGCACAGTTAAATGTCATTAATGTTCATACCCTTAATATGTATGCATTTGCATACACATGCCTCAAATGCAGAGGCAGCATTTGAACTCATTTCTTGCTTACTGAAGATGTAATAATACATTCTATCAGATTATCTCTTCATTGAGATCAGGGCATACATCTGATTACAGTCATATGCCATCCAACTCAGTAAATCTTTATGTACTAGAAAATGGACATGAAGATAAATATTAAACCAGTTGCTGTTAGCAAGGAATTTAATCCTACCAAAGTCAGAAAATAAAATACATACAAATAGAAATACAGTGTGCTCAAATAGAGCTAAGTCTAACAGGTGTGCATGCATGTATGTATACATATATGTATATGAATATGTATATGTGTATATGTATACATACTTTAAATTGAAATTTACTTTTCTATATTTATGTTAAGTGGGATTTCTAAATATTATTTTGAGGATTATGTCTGTACACATTCCCCAAGAGAAATTTCTGTTTGTGTAGATTGATGGTTTCTGATTAGTTTACACTTTTTGTAGGTATTCTCCCCAACAGGTAGATGAGAAGAATTTGATTTATTGAACTGTTCATGGTACTGACACATAAGATGGTGATAGCATCTTATTCCATTGAGGTTCAATGGGTATAACAAAGATAAATTCTCCTGTCACAGGAATTGCACAATAGATGTCTAGTGGTGGATTAAAGATTGATGCCAGTAGTAGATAGAATTTTACCCTGTGTGTAGACCTTGGAAGTTTGGGAAGTGCAAGATATCAACTCTTAGCTCTTTGAAAACCATCTTTTCTTGGGTATTGGGTAAGTCTCATATACTTGTCCTCCCTAATTATTGTAATTACATTAAGAACAAGAAATAGTTGGAATTAATAAGGTTAAATAAGACAAATATTTAATTTATGATGAGTAATTCAAAGGTAGTAGATTAACTTAAATAAATATAAAAATTGCCACAATATAAACACCATCCCAGCCATACCATCTGAAATAAAAATAATCAGTGTACCTGATTATCCAATTTCCATCATGCCATGCTTTAAAAATCTTGCCACTTTTAGGTCATTGACCCAGGTCTATTTGAAATAAATGCAATTCACAGACTGTAATCTAAATATGACTCAACAATATAATTTACTAGTCAGGAAACTTAATTCCAGTTAGATTTCAAAATTAATGATAATGGCCAGATAGTATTTATGTAGCACTTTTAAGTTTTCAGATCACTTTACAGATTTAATCTCATCTTATCCTTGCAACCGTACTGGTTGGCAGCAATAATCATAATCTTATTTCACATGAGATAGAAAAAGGCTAATAGTTTTGTCCAGACTCACAAAACTAGTAAATTTATGCATCAGGAATTGCACTGTGATATTCCTCAATCCAGATGCAGTGCACTATCCAATGAGGCACCTTGCTCCTTGACTATGGATAGCAGCTAGGACTAGAGAGATGAGAACATTATTTTACTCTGCCTTGATCAGACCATATATGTAGTGTTATTCAGAAAGCATTGTATGTTAGCAAAATCATTGACAAACCTGATATAACATGTAAGAAGATAAATAGCATAAAGAAGAGCCTGGAGTTCATACCGTATGACTTATTGGTGATATATAACAAAGAACAAGGTATTTTAGAGAAACATGATTACATACTTCAGATATTGAAGCTCTTTTTTTTTATGGAAAAAAGATTAAAATTATCCTGCTTGTACCAGACAAGGTACATGGAACTAGGCTGCATGTGGCCTCCTTTGACTTCAAGTGTGTCCCTTTGACTAAATCCAAACTTCACAAATCCCCTTAATAAAAGGATTTGTTTTGTAAACCTTATACTCAGTCAAAAGGTTACACCCAGGGACATAGAAGGAGAAGGGTAGCCAAGGAAGGTCACTTTTGTTGGGAAGGATATAAGGATATAAGGCTAGTTAGTGGGGCAAAAAGATGATTTTATTGACATACCTAAAAGAATTAGAATTCATTTCATCCTGGTAGATTGTACAGAAAACTACCCTATTATTATTTTTCTTTCCTCAATTTTGCACAGTGATATACTTGTACATCTTCCATAATACTTATCATGTAACAGTCACTTGAATTCTCTAAGTTTTTTAAGGCAAAATTCCGTCTTTTTGTTCTTTGTATGCTCCACAGTCCCTAGTCCCATTTTTTGTACTCAATAAATATTCATTTGGGCAATGAACAATTTAGCAACTGTAATTATTATTTGTTGAGTTATTATCATTCCCCACAACCTTCCTTTCTCCAATTGCTCTACTTCTGCATAGAGTACAATGATCTTCTCTGACATGTTTTCAAATTGGTCTCATCATTGACTGTCATGCTTCCCCACTCCCTTCGCCTTCTGATCAATTGCTGTCTTATCAATTAGGTCTTGGCAAGATCTCTCAAGCTCTTTACTTTTTCCATTCACATTGACCCATGGGGTCTCCAGGGGCATGTCACAATTGAACTGCTCCGTTACTGTATCTTCTGGTTGAACATCTTGGCTATTGTGTTATTTCATAATTTCTTTCCTATCTTCTCCAGTCCTTTCCCCTCCACTCTCCCCCACTCTGTTTCCTGTTTTCTCTTCTCCCTTGTGGAATCTATCTGTGACTTAGCTGTTACCTTTATGCATATGACCCATAGCCTGATGTCTTTGAAATTTCAGTCCTGAATCACAAACTGCCCATTGGACATCCTAAATCCCATGCCCTAAAGGTACAACAAACTTTCTGTGTAATTCAAGAACACATTACCTTTCCCTTCAAACTTATCCTCCTCTAGATTTCTCTGTTTCTTTCAAAATCACCAGATTTCTCAGTCTTTCAAGTTTGCAAACTCAGCTCCTTATATCCTCACACTCTCTAAGCCCACATTGTCAGTATGGTGCCAAATCCTCCATATGGTGTTTCTACCTCCATTATTATATTAAATCTGTCCCCAGCTCTTTAGTCATATGGCCAAGAACTTATTTTAGGCTGCCTTCATCTCTTGTCTGGACTGTCACAAGAGCATACTAATTAGTCTCCCTACCTCAAACTTCTTCATACTATCAGCCATCCTACACAGAATTTTCCATAAGCTTGGATATGACAAAATCATCTTCCTATTCAGTAAAATCCATTGACTTTCTATTGGATCCAGGATATAATATCAATTCCAATGTTGAACTTTTAAACATATTTGAAATCTGGCCTCATGCTCCTTTTCAAACATTTTATACTTTGCTCTCTTTCCAAAAGCCCTTTATAATCTGACTCAACTGGCCTTCTTGTCATTTTTCCAAATATAGATAGCCCTTTACATAGCTTTGCACTATTTCCTATGCCTACAATTTACCCCTTCATCAATGTCTTATAGAACACCTTACTTCCTTCAAAATAACTGAAGTACTCATGATAAACCATTTGGTCCATCTCCAGAGAAAACTGTTGAACTCTAAGTAAAGATTGAAGCATTTTTTTCACTTTCTTTGTGCTCCTTGCCTCTTTTTTTGCCACATGGCTAATATGGAAATGTGTTTTACATGACTAAACATGTATAATGGATGCTATAGTGCTTGCCTTCTCAATGGTTAGGGTAAGAACTAAAAGGAGGGTGAGAATTTGCAACTAAAATTAAAAAAAAAGTTAAATTTTTGAATTGCAAAAAAAAAATAGCTGAAGCACCACCATCAACATAATTCCCCAAACTTCTAGTGTTCCTTTTCTTTAAACCTCTTTTCATTTTTTTCCAATCTCTTCTGTATGTATGTATATGGTGTGTGTGTGTGTGTGTGTGACACTTGTATTGCTATGCTTTATATATTGAAATGACAAGTAGACAGGCAAAGATTTCAGACTTTAATATTGGTCCCACCATCATGTGGACTTGTCCACTCCTCCCCTTAGTGTTGTATTTTATCTACTGTCTCCTTCTGCCATTCCCCTTTGGGTAATGGATTTCCTTTCAAACTTGTCCAGTGTAATGGTATATATCTGCCTCAATTCCCGCCCAGGTAGTCACTCTCACAACATTGTTACTGATTTATTTGTCAAGAGAAACTATTCCAAAAGTATTGTCCCTGCTCTGGAAAGTTATAAAAATGAATAAATAATTTCCTCCTCTAACTGTAAGTCCCCAGGCAGAAATTGAATTCTGGTGAAATATTGATATTTTCAATGCCCCTCTCTCTCCTCACAGGTACTCCCAGTTGTCATTTTGATTTGGCAATTGAACAATAATACACAATTTAGTAATCAATGTAATTAAAATGATTTTTCATATTTGCCAGCATAAAAGAAAAATAAGTGTATATTTAATCACAAAATGAATAAGCACACCTTTAAGAAATACAATTTACTCTACTGACCTGAGTGTGAAAGAGAAATGAGCAGGTTAATGCTTACTCTGAAGAGTGATGGGAAGAAGATAAAAAAAAAACATACAAGCAAACAAAAAAAAACCCAACAATCTGAGGCATCACTGCTTCCTCTCTTTAGCCTAAATAGGTCTCAGCAACAAAAAGATCTACTTATACCAGATATTCAGAATCCAGTGTTGGAAACCTTATGTCTTAAGCCCTCACTCTCTTCCTAGGATTCCATAACTTTAATGATGTGCATTTCTACTGACTCTCTAACAGCTTCTTCCTTTATCTTTTTTTTTCCCTAAAAATACAAACAGTGGGATGGGAGGAGTTTGTCAGTCAAAGTCAGGCTATCTACAAGTGCAGAGATCAGGATGAAACTCCTCAGGGAGATATCCCTGGATAGGCTGGGAGATTTCAGCTTCAAACAAGGAGGGATCTATCTTTTGGTCCTTTGGGTGATGATTGAAGGAAGCAAGGCTAAGACAAATCTACATATGTACATATTATCTTTGCCTCTCCACCCCTCCCCACCTTATTAAATGCACAGCTTTTACAGGAAGTATGATGGATTTGCATCTAGCCTGATGATGGATTTATAGGTTGATATAAATATATCTTCTTACCCATAGAACCACAAGAGGATATAGCCTTTCAAATGTGAGCTTAATCTCATGAAAGCCCCTAACAGCTGATACATGAACCCTTTTCAAAGATGCATTTAAGATGAGGACAAATAGGACAATATTGCTACTATGTTATTAAATTTAATATTTTTTTCAATGTGTGCACAAGGTTCCCATAAAATCCTGTTATATATTCCATACTTTGAAATGTTTATGATTGCTGATGGCTTTTGAAATTCATAATTAAAAACATAAAAGTTAATTGATAGACAGATGAATTGAGCAGTCTTCTCATACTGGAGAAAAATTTGCCCTCAAGTTTTTTCTTATGAAGCTTTAGCCCTTCACATGGATCATCACTTCATGAGATGCCTATGTCATCCCCAAAGCACTCTGTAATTACTCCTCAATCTCTGGACTTTTCCAGCTCCTCCAGATCCAGGAACCTTACCCTTAGTCAGGAATCTCTCTCTCCTCCTTCAGATATGTTTTTTATGGTGTCTTCCTCCATTAGAATATAAGCTCCTTTAGAATACGGGCAAACTTTTAAATTTTGTTATATTTTCATGCACAGTACTTAACACAGTGCCCAGAGCATACTCACCAAACAATAGACAGACATTCTAGTCTTTTATCCATTTATAGATTCCTTGATAGATAAATATAGAATCTGTAAATCTACTCAAACTTAATTTTCTCTTCACCTTTAGTATTACTATTTTCTATCTTGTCAAAGAATCTTGGAAACTTTTTTCTACTGAGTGCTCATCTAACTCTGAAGTTCTATGATTTCCATGTTCTTTATAGATATACTCTGATGACAGTTCACATGGAGAATGCCTTATTTTCTTTAATCTGTTAAAAACTAATAAATGTTATATCCTCATAAATGGAAGCTGAACTTGACATCCCCCAACATGCTATGCATATAGGGATCTGGAAGGGTACGTTGAAATAAATTAGTATAATAATGTGAATGCTTGGCTTTTTTCAGAGTTAAAGAGTAATGTTTACTAAGGAACTTGATTAATTATGTGAGAATTCATTACCAAGAACCATTTTTCATATCTGCATAATAAATTACAGGTGATGTACGAATAATTAATATCCATTTGAGTGAAAACACATTTGACCTGCCTCTGTTTATGGAAAGCTAAGGATGCAACACTGTGATCACTAATTAATGCTGGATGGCTCATCAGCTCCAGTGACTCACTATGCTGTGAGCAAAACAAAAGCTCCCACATCAAAAGCTGCATATAAATTACGTGGATATTTTCCTATATAAAAAATACTACATATATATTTATATTAAATTGTCAATCCCGTTTGTAAGTCCTTTTACATTGATCATCCACCTAATTTTCTAATCTTCTTTCATAGAATTCCCCCATCATGTACCTTTATACTATTCAAGCTAGCCAATTTACAGTCCTCCATGTAGCATTCATTGTATTTGCTGCCTCCATTCATTTGTACAAACTTTCTCCCTCATCTGTATTTCTATCCCTCTTCCTTTCTGCACCATAGCTCCTTGAGAGAGAAACACTATTCCGGCCCCACGTCCTACATAAGCCATTTCTCATTCCTCCAATTCAGAATTTTCTATTTTTCCAAGTTATTTAGTACACATTGTACTTTCTTCCCTTCCCAACCCGAATTAGAATAGAAGCCCCCAAAAGGCAATAACTCAATTCTTGTATTTGTTTGACCAACACCTAAAATCAAGTATTTATTAAATACTTAAGAGATGTTTGTTGAACTGAATTGAAAGGCAATTCCATGTAGAAAATTTTCTTATAACTTCCTTTGTTAGTTACTTTGCTTAACAATAGATTATATACCTATCTTTTCCCCTTCTTTTGGTTTTAAACCATTATTTTAAAATAAATTCTATTTTAAGTGGGATTTTATCAAGAAAAAGAGAAATAATATAAAATGAAAAATAGCAAGAGAAATACCTGAGTTTTCATGCCTAAATTCAGATATCATCATCATCATCATCATCATCATCATCATCATCATTATCATTATCATCCTCACACAAACAAGAAGCATTTAGAGCATATAGCAAGTTAAAGTTGTGCTCTATGTAGAATATATTATCAGATTTAATAATTAAATTAATACTTATATGCTGTTTTGAGTTGTTCTTTTCATGTATTCATTTCTTTTTTCATTTCATTCTCACAACAATCCTATGAGTGGGTGCTCTCATATTCCCCATATTTACTCACAAGGAACTGAAACAAGTGTCTTACCCACTGGCACACAGATAGCATTAAAGGAAGAATTAGCTCCTTTCTGACTCCAATTCCAGTGTTCCATTGGTGATGCCAAGTCACCCCTAGTTTTAATTTATTGAAACCTGCATATGGAATTTGGAGGACTGTGTTTTTGTGTGTTGCTAACCAGGGACAATTACTTTTACTTTTAAGTGCTTTACTTTTCTCATTTTCAAAATGACATTCCTCAAAGTCCTATTACTCTTTAAGTCTATGATTACCATGTTCAGCTTTTCTTGAGGCATCATTGAGTTATAGGCAAAAAATGAAGAAAAAAACCCTTTTAATCTGCTTTATCTTCATGATATACAACATGGACTCCATGTTAAAGGAGAGGAGCCACTGTCATTGTATGACTTGAAAGCGTGAGGCAGAATAGAGTTCTCTAATCTTTTCTCCTTCCACCTTCCTTCAAAGGAAACTTTCATTCTTCCCAGGAGGGGAAGCAGGAATTTGAGTCAGATGCCACCACTCTGTTCTCTTCAGAGAGAGGGAATACTGTGCTTCAGGAATACTGCCTGTGGTATATGAATGGTTCCATCTATATTCTGATCACATTGCTATGTCTGGGAAAAAAAATGGTAGCCCAATTTCCATATCTAAGGCTTGACTCCCTTTCCTTCAAATACCAGTGTTCCACAATGAACATACAGAGCAAGTAGAAAATAATCCAATTTATTCAAATCATAGTAAAATTGAATTCAGACAAGGATTATATGTGACAAAATAAACAATAGAGAATGAAGGAGTGAGATGTCAGCTCCATCAACAGAGAGGGTGGTAGATCTCACCCAATCTCATTAAAAGTTTCTAAAATAGCAATCTAAAAACAGGGACATAAAGGAGACTGCTGACTCCTCCCATGTCTTCCCAGAATATTTTTCTTTAACAGCCTACAATGTGGTTTAGCTAACTTGTTCTAGCTTCTTTCTTGAAGTTAGAAGATGACTTGAAGCTCACTGTAAAAAAAAAAAAAGATCTTGCTTAGAAAGCCCCAAAATGGGTCACCTTGTCCTAAGAGGTGACTTACATTGAAGAGCCTGAAGGAAGACTGGATGAGATCTGAAGCTCTTGCCAACTCTGCCCCACACCTCACATGGGGCAGGGCTTCATCTCCAAGAATAAGGAAAGAGTCTATGACAAGGGCCTTAGGGCAGACAAAACATAAGTGATTAAAGTTAGATGAAAAATTACTTATAGACAAATTGATCTCTCCTGATGGGATGGCTCCTCTTAGAACCTCCAGTTAAGGAGGATACTCATCCTAACCATTCTCATTCCTCTCCTGGTAGCACTCAGAATTTTCTCTACTATTTCCTCTCTCCTGCTCTTCACCTCCCCTTTTTGCTTCTTTTTGTGTCCTCTTCCTCCAGCTGAATGCAAACTCCTTGAGGGCAGGGGCTGTTTTCCTTTCTGCTGTTATTTTTATTTACTTAGCATAGTGCTTGGTACATGTTGTTGTTCAGTCATTGTCAGTCATGTCTAGCTCTTCGTGACCCTATTTGGGGTTTTCTTGTCAAAGATACTAAAGTGTTTTTGCCTTTTCCTTCTTCAGTTTATTTTACAGATAAGAAAACAGAGTTAAGTGACTTGTTGAGAGTCACACAGGATTAAGTGACTTGTATGAGGTCAGCTTTGAACTGAGGAAGAGAAGTCTCTAACTCCAAACTCAGCACTTGATCCATTGAATGACCTTGTTGCCTGCCTGCACATAGTAAGATCTTATTAAATGTTATCCAATTGATTTTATAGATGAGGAAACAGATTTTAAGCCAGTTTTCTCAGATAATACATAAAGTGAGCTTTTGAGTAAGGATTTGAACTCATGTCTTGCTGACTCTAGCTTAAGCAATTTTTCTACTCTACCACACATTAAAAATACTGAACCAACCCCAATAGTTCTTCCTAAGATAATAGGACAGAATATATCCATTTTCAAAATATTTTTATTAGTGTAGATATGAGATCAATTAGTATGTTAAATAATTAATTGATTTCATAATTAGGTATCTGCTTTGCTCTGGTCTTCACCGTGCTTCCATAGATTATTTCTTGGAGGAAGATAATTCCTGATTATCCTACCACTCAGAGTTCTGTGACATAGCTGTTTATTCATTTGTCCACATTTGTGTCTTACCCCTCACTGAGATTTAAAGCATCATAAACCGGAAAAAACATTCTCCATATTTCTAACACTATTCTCTTTCTCTCTGCCTAAAAGATGTAGTTCCCTTTTTGGATTAAGGAAGAAAGCTCCATTTAAAGCTCTTCTCTGCTTAGCTGAACAGTGCCTCTATGGGCTAGTTGTATAGCCTGGATCAATTTCAGTTTCTTTATCTGTAAAATAAGAATGCCACTGTCTGCTTTAGCTATCTGGGGAACAGGATCCTAAGAATTTATTTTGTGTCTCTAGAGAGACTGACATCACACTAAGGCTTATGGGTCAAACACATACTGTTAACACGATGTTACTATGGGGAAATGCGTACTTATGTGAAAGAATGTGGACCTAGGAAGTACAATGAACAGTTCATATTGAAATACTTATTTATAAAGTAGTCAAATCTAATTTCAGTCATCATTTCTCACTAATAATAGCTTCATTAAGCACATAACTTGCATGTGTTTTTCTTTTTGTGCCCTACTGCCTCTCCCCCTTTACCGTTCAACCCTGTATTCCTTCTGATTTATTCTCTGGCTCCTTACTCTGGTTGTAAGGCTAGACCTTGGCCACACATACTCTACCTTGGCAGGGGGTATGGGGCATGAAGGAGAGGAGAATATGTTTGTGAGGACAGTTTGATTGTCCATGGCATGAACCATCCCTTGTGTACAAAACAATAGAAATACCTTGGCTAAGAAAGGAAAATTCAGGGGACTGAATTAATTCTCTGTCATACCCCATGCAGTTGTTGTGAGGTTCAGATAATATACATAAAGCAATTTGGAAATGTTATAGCTCTACAAAATGTCTGTTATTAGTGTTTCTTCTGTCTCCTTTTCCATATATTTCTTCTAGTAGGCATGTTATCATCATCTCATACAACTTAAGTTGATGCATAGAGTTCTGACCATGACCCCTGATAATTCACATTTAAATTTGACTTGCCCCTGCATAATGGACCATATGACAATGGGCAACTCATCTGACTTTCCTCAGTGTCAATTTCATCCTCTGGAAAAAAGAAAAGAAAAGAAACAGCCTCTAAGGTCTCTTCCGGCTCTAAATCAATGATATGAGGAAGATGATAGTCTCATAAACAGTAG
>CM053598.1:21462329-21477473 GCA_028646575.1 Pseudocheirus occidentalis
GTCCCATTTTATGAGATTTTTAGCATGTTTGTGTGGGAGCTGTGGTGCTTTGCTGCTTCTACACCGCTATCTTGGCTCTGCCCCCCCCAACTTTCAATTATTCTTGAAGGAAAAAAAAACAGAGTTGAATAGGAAATTTGACATTCAAATACAAGCAGCAAGAGAAGCATGAGAAGGTAAACAGGAAAAAGAAATAATAAGGAACTTATTAAAGTTGTAGTATTTACATGCCTACGTGGAAAAATGATAAGTGTAACTTATGAAACTTTTCTCAGTATGAGGATACTTGAAAGGAATATAAATGTGTGTATGTATACACACATACATACATACACTCATACAAACATGCATAGGTGTATTTATGTGTGTATATGTATACCTATATGTATATGTGTATATGTATATGGGTATGGGTATATGTATATGTATGTGTATATGTATGTGTATGTGTATGTGTATATGTATATGTATATGTATAAGTATATGTATATGTATAAGTATATGTATGTGTATATGTATATGTATATGTATATGTATATGTATATGTATATGTATATGTATACATACATCTATATGTCTATACAGGAGGGTATAAGTGCATATGAATACATGTGTGAGGATGTGTGTGTGTGTGTGTTCAGGCATACATAGACAGAGGGCAAAGGATCAATTGAACAGGAAGGGATGGTATTTAAAAAATACAATTAAGAGGTTGTAATGCCTCGCACCAGCAGAATCCCAAAAGGATGCTACTGTGAACAGCTTTTAAGGTTTGAATTACACAGTAATAGTGAACACTCTGTTTTTTCCATTACAAATGAAGGCAAACATTCACAATTTAACATATACAAAATTACATCTTATCCCAGAAAATCACAATATGGTCTTCACAAAAGCTTAACATTCAAATGGTCATATAGTTTTCACTACAGTGGTCACAATATTTAGAACAAGGAACAAAAGATTAATCATCTGGTGTCCCTAAGGGGGAAACTGTCCTCACTTAATCATTCAATCAATTTATAATACAATAATCAAATTTCCATACCATGGGGCAACCATTAATTTAATCAGTCACTAATTTAGATTCAGAATAACTATCATTAATCACTAGTACACTCATTAGAAAACCACACAAACCTTCCACCCCTTGGTGTCCAGCAAACTGCAGTTTTGTCCAAGGGGAGGCCTTTTCTTCATCTTGACTCTGAGAAGTCTCTCTGATTCCATGGATCCCCTTCCATGACCCCAGATCCCTCCTGAATCCACCAGTCACCTGGATTCAGAAGCAGACAGCTGCCAAGATCTGATTCTGTCCTCAGAGGTAGATAGCTTTCAGGTACTTGTCCAGTCCTCAGGGCAGTCCCTGGCACAAACTGAAGTCCGTAGGGTCGAACACATTTCAAAGCCTTAACCACTTCTCTTGCCTGGAACTCAAGGATCAGCCAGGCCATGAACAAACAAAGTCTTATCCTGGTCATGCTTCTTCTATCTTCCAGCAGTTCAGCTTGCCCTAGGACCCTGAAGGAGCATGGGACTTCTGGGTGGCCTTCACCAGATTCTGGTCTCAGGAAAACTCCATCTCAATTCTCAGTTAGCTTCCAGATGCTGGGAGAGAAACACACTCCCTCTCTCTTTCTGCCTCTCTCTGTCTCTCTGTCTCTCTCTGCCTCTGTCTTTCTCTCTGTCTCTCTGTCTCTGTCTCTGTCTCTCTCTCTCTGTCTCTCTGTCTCTCTCTCTCTCTCTTTCTCTCTCTCTCTCTCTGTCTCTCTCTCTCTCTTTCTCTCTCTCTCTCTCTAACTCACTTCTTCAGCTCCCAGATGCTGAGACAATTCTGCTTCCTCCAACAGAATAATTCCAATTCTGTCTCTCTGTCTCTGGAATTCTTACTTATACAAAAATACTGGCCTCCTGTCTCAGCCAGTCTCCTTCTTCAATGTCAACAGGGAAGTTCACACCCTCTCAACAGGGGACAGAGCCCATACTTAGCCCTAAGTTACTAAGTGACAAGTATCTGCTAAACTGATTGCTATTACAGAGGTGAGAGAGGAATATAATGGGAGGAGACATGGAGAAACAAAAAAGTTAAATTATCTCATATAAAAGAGGCAAGGCAAAACTGTTGCAATAGAGGGGAAAAACAGGAAAGTAAAAGGTAACGGGCTAGTTTTACTCTCATTGAATTTAGTTTAAGAAGGGAATAACATATCCATTAAATTGGTTATCTTGCCCTACAGGAAAGTAGGGGGGAAGGGGATAAGAGGGGGGATGATAGAAGGGAGGGCAGATTCAGGGGGCATGATAGTTAGAAAAACACATGTTTGAAAAGGGACAGAGTCAAAGTACAAAGTAGAACAAGTAGGGGTTGGGATAAGATGGAGGGAAATATAGTCAGTTTTTCATAATATATCTACTATGCAAATGTTTTGAATAACTACACATGTCCAACCTATATTGAATTGCTTATCTTCCCAGTAAGTGTGGGTGATAAGGGAAGAAGGGAAAGAATCTGGAATTCAAAGTTTTAAAATATTATTATTGCCCTCTTTATCTTTATAATTATTGCTATCATCATCATCATCATTATTTTGTACATGAAACTGGGAAATAAGATACATAGGCACTGGCATACGGAGTCCATCTTGCCCTACAGGAAAGTTGGAGGGGTATAAGGAAGGATACAGAAGACAGCAGATTGGAGAAAGGCGTATTCAGTAAGATAGCTGTTTTGGAGTGGTGGGTAGGAGAAAGATGGGGGAAAAAATTTGTAACTCAAGATCTTGTGGAAATGAATGTTGCAAACTAAAAATAAACATAAGATTTAATTAAAAACAATAAAAATAAAAGCAGAGAAATAAAGACTGATAGATAGGATAAAAATACAGGGTTCTATAACTACCCAGAATCAGGTCACTGTCACTAGAAATTATAGAAACATTTTCCCTAAGAAGGCTGAATTTATTTATCAATGCAATTTATGCAAGGAAATTCTAGTAATGTTACAACATGTTACAACATGTTGGAAAAATTTAAGTATCAGAAAGACATAATCAAGGACCACAATGAAATACAAGAAGTTTATTATGCTTCAGAAACTGATGCAAACTCCTCTAGTATAAACACAGGCTCCAATCTATCCTTGAAAATCCAGTACCTAAACTCTGCTGGAACTAGAACACTATCACAGATGAAATAATGTCCTACAATTGCTTAGAAATAGCATGTTTCCCTAAAACATTTAGAAATTTACTAAATATATGGTATCTTATAAAATGTTCATGAGTTCCAAACTATGTTGAATGTAAATGTTTCAAAATATAGAATTCTGATAGAAGAAATCAAAACCATATGGGGACAGGACGAGGTGAATATCAATCACCTCCAAAGTCATAAGTGGGGAGGGGGGGAAGGAAATGAAGGAAGGGAATAAGCATTTATATAATGCCTAGTAGGTGCCAGGCACTCTGCTATTACATCTTTGAATTTCATAATACATTGGGAAGTGGGTGCTATCATAACCATTTTCACTGGAGAAAACTGAAGCAAACTATGGTTAAATGAGTTGCCAGGACCACACAATTAGCAAGTGTCTGAGGCCAGATTTACATCCAGATCTCCCTCACTTCAAATCCAGCATTACATTCATTGTGCCTCAATTCTTACTAGAGTTGTCTCATTTTGTTATGTTGGGGCAATGCTATAAACATAATTGATAATACTTTGATTCAGTTTAAAAGTAGCTAATTTTCTTTTTTTCTATCTGTGTTTAAATAATTAAATATAAAAATACTTTTGGAAGCTGTTTCTGTCTTAATCCCATAAAAAGATGAGTATAAGAACATACAATAATCCTATCACATTTCTATAAGATTTTACATTTTCATGAAGGATTTTCATCACAAGTTTGTGAGGTATTATATTTAAATAAGAATTTTTTTCTTTATTAAATTTGTTTGAGAAAGAGAATAGAAAAGTTGTGAAATTCCACATTTTACATCCTATCTTCTAGGCAAACTGTTCTTATTTTCTTACCTACACATTCCATTTCTAGTCCCTGTGTCTTTGTATAGACTGTCCTTTGTGGCTAGAATGTGTACCTTCCTTACATCTGCCTCTTAGAATCCATAGCCTTCTTCTCCCTTTAGCTCAATTGTCACCTCCTATAAGGAGTTTTTCTTCATGTTCAGAGTTTTAATCTGTCAGAAGTACAACAGTTACTAATACATGATTGAAAAGTGTTAAATGCTGACTATGGACAAGGTACTGTACTAAGCACAGTAGAAATATATACAAAACAAAGGTAGTTCTTGCCATCCAGAAACTCATTTAATTAAGGGTGTGTGTGTGTGTGTGTGTGTGTGTGTGTGTGTGTGTGTATCATTCATAAAAACCATATATACAAACCTATATACAAAATCAATTCCCCAAAATGGGAAATGACTAATAATTGGAGGTAAAGAAAAAGCCCTTTTGAAGGGAGTACCACTTGGTGTAGCCCCAGAGAAAATGTGGGGTTTCAAGGGGCAGAGATCTGATGGAGATCAGTCAAGGTATGAGTTAAAGACTGAGCAAAGTCACAGAGAGGAGGTAGAATGGAATATATAGAGACTAACAAATAGGTTAGTTGCTCTTCCATTCCAGCACTTTGCCAATATTAAAATCCCTACTTTGCTACTGTCAATACTTTTTTAAAAAATTTAATAGCATTTTGTTTTTCCAATTACATGTTAAGACAATTTTCAACATTCAGTTTTGAAAGATTTTGAGTTCCAAATTTTATCCCTTCCTCCCCTCTCTTCCTCCCCAGAATGGCAAGGAATCAGACATAGGTTATACATGTGCAAACATGTAAAATATATTTCCACATTACTCATGTTGTGAAAAAAGAAACAGAACAAAAGAAAAAAAAAGACAGGGAAAATGAAAATAATATGCTTTGTTCTGTATTCAGATTCCACCAGTTCTTTCTCTGGATGTAGATAGCACTTTACACCATGAGTCATTTAGAACTTAGATAATTGTGTTGCTGCGAAAAGCTAAGTCAATCATAATTGATCATTGCACAATGATACTGTTACTGTGTACAATGTTCTCCTGGTTCTGCTCACTTCATCCAACATCAATTCAAATATATCTGTCCAGGTTTTTCTAAAGTTTGCCTGCTCCCTATTTCGTAAAGCACAATAGATCAATACCTTTTAATACCTAATAATCTTGTTTGAATCACAGAAACATTCCGTATACCTTAAAATCACTGACTCAATCACACTAATAGAAATATCTGATTTCCCTAATACAAATCATGTAGTATTTGTAAAATCTGATATATGTTTCTAACACACCAAATAGACAGATTAGTTTAATTCAATTTTATTTTGTTTTCCGTTCCAAATTTCCTCCCTACCTCTATTCTCTACTCCTCCTCCAACTCTTCATTAAAAGTGTCATATTGTTTGAAATACATTAGTAGTCTATCCAATACATTCTCTAAATTTTAAGTTCAGCTTCAAATGGTGACATGAACAATATTCTCATTGACTCCAAGTTATGCCTTGAAAACATCTCATTATTTATGACTCATTTTTTAAAATGTTCCTTTCAATCAGGAATTATCAAAAGACCTAATAAACTCAATATATATATATATATTTCCAAATAGCATAAGTCACCATTTATACGATATTTTTTGGGTTCACAAAATGCTTTCTTCCTCACAACACTGTGACAGAGGTAATCTTATTAAACTGAGAAAAGACTGATAATTTGTTGTGTATCCCAAAGTTAGTGAGAGACAGAGTAAGATTTGCACTCAAGGCTTGTCTGACTCCAGGCCTACCACTCTATCCAATAACTACCTAGTTATGTCTTTGAATTGTGGATCAATACATTCTCTGTAGAATCAAAATTTCAAGTGATGTAAACGGTGTATCTCAACAGACTTTGTCATATTATCAGTTGCGATTTTCATGCCCAAGTGTACCAAGTTATACAGGATGGACAACACATTTGGAAAGACCTTTAGTTGAGTATGTAAAGGGAGCAACTGTTTACATTCTAAGGGACAAGAGCAGAGTCAAAGAAAACAAGCATAGATAGAAATGCACAAGAATGGACTGGGTAATAAAATGTATATAGGTTTTGACCTGAATCCTTAGGAAGTGTTTGTATATGAAAGATGGCACCTCATGTAGAATGATGGAAACCTATGACCAAAGAGACCTGTTTAACCTGTTTTATTCAATGTAAGTACCCTTAGATCATTTACCCCTTCTCCTGAGACAATATACAAGCAATTAAACCAGTGGCATTGTTCTTCTATGGTTCACTTTCAGTCTATTTTTCATCACTTTCAACTTAGAATAGAATATAAATGTCATGAAGGCAAGGGCAGTTTGTATTTTTGTCTGTGTATTTCTATTACCTAACAATATGCCTAGTCTTCCAGATAATTTTTAACTGAAAATAACTGAATCTATTGTTAAGATTAGAGCAGAACAGTACGCTTGAGTAAGGTCCTGGGCAATAACAAAAATAGCCCAAAAATCTGTCTCAGGGCATTGTGTGTTTGACTACTGCTGATCTGAAGAAAACTGTTTTCATCTACTTTTTCCCTCTTAGGTTACCCTGAAGATATAAACTGCATCTACACAATTGGGAGAACCTTTAATTTTTAAAAAAAGATGCAATCAAAATTTTTTTTCAGATGACTTTGACCACCAGGGGAAAATAAGAGACTTGTGTCTAGCATCGCAAGAGTTGAAAAGTTGAAAGTTTTAGAAATCAATAAGAAATTGTAAGAAATGGTGGCTTCTGAGGACAATAGGCAGTCATGCTAGGACTTGTTAAAATTTCTATTTGTCAAGAAGAAATGACAGAAATGCAAGAGCCAAATATGAAGTCATCTTTATGATACTTCAATAGGTGAACAGATACACATAAAGAATTTTTCCCCAACCACCTCCAAAACAGTCAACCACATCTAGAGTTAGGAAGGATATAATTGGAAGAAAAAAGATCTTCTGAAATTTAGGGAGGAAGAAAAAAGGCATGCGGGAAAGAGGAAATAAACATTTATATAGTGTCTGTTCTGACCCAGAACTGTTCTAAGCATTTTTTTAAAACAGATATCTCACTTATTCCTTACAGCAAACCTGAAAGGTAAATGATACGATCATCTTGATTCTATGTTTGAGGAAATTAAGTCAGAAATTAACAGATTTGATGGGGCCCACATAGCTAGTGAGTATCTAAGTCTAAATCTAAATTAAATCCTTCCTTTCTCCTTGACCAACACTCTATCTACTATGTCACCAAGTGGATTTAGAATGACTTGTAAATACTCAAAATTGCTAGTTCATCATTCACTCTTATTTCCTCACTATCCATTTTGGACTTCTTAATGGTTGGAATTCTTTGTTTTGCTAATACAGTTGTAATCAAAGTATAGTATGAGATATTAATAGGTTTTAATTTCTAACATGGTAATTCTTATAGGTATAGCTCACATAAAGAAAAGATCTTTGATGGAGAAGTTCTCACATGAAAGGGTTCTGAGATCAAGAAGTCTGAGAACCATTGAATGTGTTCTCATTAAGGACAACCAAAGTAATAAGTAAGGGAAATATTCTCAAAAATTATCATTTATATTCTTTCTCTGTCTGTCTGTCTGTCTGTCTCTCTCTCTCTTTTTCCATCCATCTACCCATCAACACATCAATATAACTATCTATCTATCTACACTTTAATCAAAAAGGAGAAGAAGAAATTAGAGATGCAGGCATATAACTAATGAAGAAAATCATAGACACCACAAAGAAAAACAAAATATTAAAATTCTGAGAATCAAAAAGAGGGACACACTCAAAAACACCAAATTTAACACATAAATTAAGTAACTTTTGGAAGATTAACACATTAGAGAAACCATCTTATAGTTAATCTGACACATAAAAGCTAACCAACTTGCAAGAAAAAATGAAACATGGGAAAAGATTAAAAATAGATAAAGAAGAAATTAAGAAAAGTTTATAACTACATGTTTTCAATTATATGCCATCAAAATCAATAAATATGAAACATAAATATTTGCAAAAAATCTAATACTTAAAGTGACCATGCAAAAATAAGCCAATTGCATGGCTCCATTGCAGAAAAAGAAATTGAATGAGAAATAAAAGAACTTCAAAAGAAAAATAGCTATCACTCTTGCCTAGCTTATATTGTTATGACAAAAGTGCATTGCAGAATTTAAATTGTGATAGAAGTGCACATTATTATTTTATTTCTTGAACACACCATGACCTGAACAAACACGTACCCCACAAAACTGTCCACACTGTGTTAAATACAAATGTGGTTTTACTGAGGCTTCACAGGAGCTGCACATTTAGACATACCATATTTATGGTTAGGTCCATATTTTGGCTGTTTTAAAAAATATATATCTCAAGGACTGTAAAGGTAATTGGAATTCAAATGATTTGCAGTCCTCAGTTCAAATTCCCAAAGAGGTAAGTTATTGACCTGCTGTCACTTCATGCTTTTCCAGCCTTGACAGATTTGCTAAATTGGTCCCTGATTTCTATAAGGCATCTATTTTCATGTAGTGCTCCTCTCACGGGAAGACAATGACAAGCAAGTAGAACCTGAACAGTCACTAAGAAAGGCCCTGCAACATGAGAAATGGTCTATTTCACCAAAGAGCCGAATAAAATATTATCTTTTCACCCCTGCGCTGCTTTGGGGACATCAAATTTCAACATGTTGACACCTTACAGATAGATTGGAGGAAAAGGTCCCTGACTTTTGCCTTTAGAATCTGAAAACTAATGTGTTTTCTGGGGAAAGAGAGTGAAGAGAAGACAGGTAGTGACTGAAGATGTTGCATTTGGCCAGTGATCTTTATATGAATTCATTAGAATGGGGACAAGAAAAATAGCAGAATGTATTGTTGATAAGTATTCTTACCAACATGTAGCTTTAAAGATTCTTGGAGTCCAATGGCCAAATTGCTTTAAAATAGAATTAAATTTTCTTTTGAAATGTCACTTTAAATAGTTATAGTGTCCCTTGTTATTCTCTTTTTTGGGGGGGTTGGGGAGCAAATATAAGTTAGACAGTTTTCTATAGGCAGATGACTTGGCTTAGCCCTGGAGTGACATTTATACAAAGAAAAAGCAAATTTCATGATCATTGTCTTTCCCCTAGCCATTTGTGATTCAGACAATGGATGGTGACAGGGAGCAAGAAAAGAAATGATCTTAAATAGTTGCAACAAACAGCAGTAGTCAAGGTCAGAGAGAAAGGACTACTAGGAAATGCAATTGTGATACAGCTAACTGAAAATTTCACTCACTCTTCTACGTGATGGATTAGCTGCACCCAGGCAAGGTCAGAAGTCCCCATCAAATACTAGATAGCTCAGATGGGAAGCATCCTCCCTCCTGAGTGACAACCTGCACCAGCCCCTAAGTTGCATGTCTGTGTTCTACAATTAAATTTACTTTTTGACTCCAGAGTTCCCTTGTGTGCATTTGATTACTAGTTGTTTGGTGAGTATTAGTCAAACCTCCTATGTAAACTGTGTTTTATTTCCCTCTGCCTTCTTTAGGGGAGACTTAATTGTATATTCCTTGGAAATCCTGGCACTAGATCACTGACATGGATCAGGCTACTTCCAGGGCTTAGGACAGTGATAGGTATACAATTAAAGCAGCTAAGTGGTACAGTGGATGAAGCACTGGTCCTAGAGTCAGGAAAACTCATCTATCTGATTTCAAATCTGGCCTCAGACACTTACTAGCTGTGTGACCATAGGCAAGGCACTTAATCCTATTTGCCTCAGATTCCTCATCTGTAAATGAGCTGGAGAAGGAAAGGGCAAATCCTTCCAGTATCTTTGCCAAGAAAACCTGAAATGCAGTCATGAAGCATCAGACCTGATTGAAGAACAATTCAATTGAACAAAATATACAGTCACATAATAGATGTATATTGCTTATGCTTACAAAATGCTTTCATTGGCTAAATTTCCATGTATTCATTTAGTATTGATGTTAAATTGGGTAACAACTTTATACATAGAATTGCAACATGTACATCTCTTTCCATGAGAAATTAAGTCTAGAAAGTGAAGTTCAAGTTTGAATTTTTTTTGGTTTGCAAATGCTTATTGAAATAAAATATTTTCAAAAGGAGGTCAGGCAGGTCAGTGGCAGGAAGCTAAGAATTAAGTTCTAATTAGTAGATCCACAAATCCACACATCCCCAGACAATTATTGGAATTATCTGAAGTGGAGAGCAGAGGTGAGTGATCTACATTTGAGACTCTGTGATAGAAAAATCATAAAACTTACATAAGAACATTGGCCCCAGTGAGGTATAAATGGAAGACAGGAATGAGTCTGAAGTTCCCCAGTGACTGGATATCAGGAATACCTGATGTTCTTCAAAGCTTTCAATGGATTTATACTCTGATGGTGTATGGAGAAAAGGAACATAGTATAATGGAGGAGAGTGTTGAAATCATAGTCAAGAAATAAAGGGATCAAATCCAGTCTCCTATACATCTGGGACCATTCTGACACAGAAAGATAGATACCGATGAATGAATTCTGCTAATGGACTGGAATAATTTTTCAGGTTATAAAACAAGAGCTGAAGGTAGAATTGTTTGAAATGAGAGTTTTACCTTTTTCCCCAAACTAAAAAAGAAAGACTCTTGGAAAAATGATATATATGAATGTGGAATAGAAAGAAGGCCTCCTCCATGCCACAGGTGTTTGAATTGTGCTAGTGAAACAGTACAGGCAGTTGGGGTTTGCTTCTGCTTTGGAATGAGAATCAAGAGAATGTAGAAGACAAGAGAAAGGGAGACTGGTCATTGAAGTGACATGACTGTAGTGGGAATATTACCAGAGCTTAAAGCAATGTAGCTATATCTCCCTCAACAGTTAGATGTGACAGTCATAGACTTCGAGAGCACAGCAGCTACACTACCTGTAATAGCAGACTTTCCATTTGGGAGAAGTTATCAATGAAATGTCTATCATTTTCCCACACCCTGCTTGCATTGTCTGGAAGGACATTTAGTGTCTGATTTCAAAATTTCCCTGTTCTATGTACTTAATGTACACTTCCTATTTTAATTGGTATAGCAGACAGCTCAGATAAACATTTGATCAATCACTTCTATGGTTTGCATGCATTTTGTTTGTGGTTGGGTAGTTTCAAAAGAAGAGAGTGAAAACAGAAGGTCTTTGATGAAGTGACCACAAATAAGATAGGTTTGAATCTCCAGGGAAGAAGAGCTTTATTGTCTTTATGCACTCCCAACTCAGGACCAAGGGGTTGTTAATTATACATTATTATTAACCTTCAAAACTAAGAGAAACATTGATCAGGGTTTTCTCTCCAAGAAGAGAAAAAGGACACCTGGTGGACTTGTGGGTAGGAAGGTTGTTAGATGTTGCAGTGAGTACACTGTCTTTTCCATTCAAGTATGGAGAAATCCCTTCAAAGGGTAGACTTAAGAGCACTTACTAGAGTGTAGGCCATTTCGGTGATTAAAAGTGGTTACTCATCCCTACATTTCTAGGGTGGGGCCAGAGAAGAGGTATCTCCAAGGTCAAGAGGCTAGTAAATATCCAAGGCAACATTAGATTGAAAGACTGTGATTTGTTGAAACCATGTCTGAACAGACATTCCTTTTATGGGAGTTCTGAAAATGTAATAGCTTTAGGTCTTGGAAAACATATTATACTCATCATGTCCTCTGTGCTTCATGACTATGCTGGGATCTCTATGAGATCTCTATTCATCCTACAATAGTACATATAGATAAGTCATTAATTAGTCAGGTCAGTCAATAAAGATTTATTAACTCTTACTATATGCCAGGCACTGTGCTTAGTGCTAAGGATACAAAAATAGCAAGAGACAGCCCCTGACCTTACAATTATATCTTCCATTAAACTAGGATAACAACAACTCATATGCCCATCTCCCAGCATAGTTTTGAAGCACAGAGGACATGATGAGTATAATATGTTTTCCAAGACCTAAAGCTATTACATTTTCAGGACTCCCATAAAAAGAATGTCTGTTCAGACATGGTTTCAACAAATCACAATCTTTCAATCTAATGGTGCCTTGGATATTTACTAGCCTCCTGACCTTGGGCAAATCATTTATCTTCTTACAACCTTAATTTCCTCATCTGTAAAATGGGAGTAATGATAGAATATGCCTTATAAAACTACTGGCAGTATCAAACCAGATAATTTATCTAAACCATTTTGCATAACTTTAAGTTCTATATAAAGTCATGTACTTGTTATTTTAGAATTGTATCTAGTTATTATATTTTCTTAAGTATAATTATCGAAAATAATTATAAATAAGAAATAGTAGTTCTCTTTCATTTTGATCAATAAATTCCAAGATAAATCAAATAGCCATAATTTCCTTCAAGAAGGAATAAATGACCCTCAAGGCAGCTTTTTTCATTTTGGAGTGATTCTGTTTGTTAGTCAGGTTTCCCTCATTGCCATGTGAAACTCATCTCATCACAATCTACCTCCTCCTCTTCATTCTGCCCTCTAGAGCCCAAAACCACAAGTTCAAACTTTCTTATAAGTGAAGTCAGTTACAGACTTTAAGATAGCTATCATGCCCTTCCTCGGACTGTTCTCTCACAGACTTCATCCAGTGTGATTGAGAGTCCATTGAGGTATTCTATCAGTACTTATCTTGTCCAGACACTCCCAATGAGCTAGATGAAGAATGAAATAGAAAGGAAAAGGTAGTAAAATTTATTTGGAAAATAGTGAAGTATTTACAAAAATCCTACACTCTTCACTAGAAAAATAGCCAATCTTTTCAACACTAATATTCTCCCTAACATGCTACATGACTATAAATGAGAGAACATTAAGACCCCAGAAGATTCAGAAGTACAAGTGACAGAAAGGTTAATGGAACACATGTGATAAGTCCAAGTAGAGTCCACCATTTTGTTGATGCTGCCTCCTATGACTGAAGTCATCTAAGAGAGTTTCACAGATACGTAAGATCAGGGAAGGAAATGGGCAGGACAGTTGGCTTAAATGAATGATAACAGATGGAGAGGCTGAGTTGGGTTTCAGTATCCATGCAATATATACAGATCCAGAGAAAACCTGCTAGTGCATTCAGTAGATGGTCTTTCCGAATTTACAGAATTATAAAAGTAAGACTTTCAGAAGAGGAAAAGACATGCATTGCTAGGGGCACCACGAGAAAGCATGCCTACTCCTGAGTGATAATAGCTCCATCAAGGCATCAAAGTAGCTTAATACACAAAACATATAGAGAGTTTACTGAATTTTTCCTCTGGACATTTTATCTTTACCTAGACACAGCTTTCACTCTCTGGCAGTGATTCAGTTCTTTGCCTTGAACATATGGCTCTGGGAAACAAAGGCGTCTAGAATCCAAAATTGTGCAGTTAATGAAAATTTAAATATCTTTTCAAGTTCCTTTTAGGGAAGAATTTAAATAGAATAAGATCTTTGAGAATGTATTTGCAAAGGGGAAAAATTGGGCAATTTAACTCTTCAGAGTTGATTTTGTCTCCCTAATTAAAGTCTTTTAAATGAATAATCAACAGAATTTGGGAAACTGAAAATTTTAATATATTAGCTCAGATTATGTGTGAATATAAATTTAGCTCTTTGATTAATTGATGAAATCAGATTCACAAAGAATAAAATAAAATGAATTTTAATGTTAGGAAAACAAGGTCTGGAAAACTAGCATTGGGAAAATAATATAATACATAAAATGCACATATGTAGATTAATTGTGGTTGCATCTGGGGCCCCTGATTATTTTCTGAAAGGAAACTATACTTTACTTACCCAATTTTTGTGTGTGGGAGTGAAGAGAGTTGAGGATTTTTTTATTTAGTTTTTGCCTGACAAGAAGAGATTATGTTAATAGAAATAATATTTACATAGACTGACCAGATGGCTTGACATAGATTTAGGATGCTTTGGAGCACCAGAGTACTGTAGAAGGAGACATATAGTGCTTAGTAAAACAATAGAACAAGTCAGCTTTATTGAAGGAGAGATACTCACAAATTCAATGGAAGGGTCAGGGTCTTCCTTTGTAGTCCTGGAGATGGTTAAGGTGGGTAACTATGAGGATGATGGTGACTTCAACAGTAATAGGAGAAAGCAGAAAAGGGGAGGGATTTTAGGGAAATATACAAGTATCCAACATTGTATATCTATAATTCTTCATCTTGTCATCAAAGTAAGAGAGGTTCATTTCCTTACCTGTTTTCACTTGGGCAAAGAATCCCGCCTAGGCATTTCCATGTCCACCAAAAGAATTAAATAACCTAGAAAAGTGAAAGATTTACAAGGTGATGCCTGCAGTATTATCTCTGACCTCCCACTGAATGGGAGTGAGAAACCCTCACATTAAATAAGCCAATGGAAAACAAATATAAGATAATAAAGAAAGGGAAGGAAAATAAGCAGAGATGACATGAGAAAAAGACCAAGGAGACCTTTCTAAGGCCCAATGGATAGCTAAGATTATTTGACTCTCAAAATGACATATTTCTGATCAAAAGGCCACAGCAAGAGCATTAATCAGAGTTTTTACCTATTCATGCTGTGAGCTGGGAAACTGTGATTTTTAAGACACTAAGTTTCTCTCCTGAACAGCATTGATTTTGAGAGGGGGTTTTAAAAATGGAAAAGTCCTGATTTTTAAAGCTTTATTCCAACAATTCATTTCACTGGTTTCAAGTGAAGAAAGATAAAGTTAAGAACCAGGAGACCATATTGACCACTGGAAACTAAATCACTGCCCCAATTATAAAAGGTAAAGTTACACTTTTTTCCTGCACATTTGATCTCATAAATCATGACTTACAGAGACTTTTGATACTAGGAACACTATTCCATCTGAGTGTCGCCAAACAACATGGGCTGAAGCTATATTCACACCCATAGAATGGAATGATAAGGAATCTATTCCAGGACACCGTGTTTAGGGGTCAGTACCAACATTTGAAGTCCATTTGTCCTCACCTTTCTATAATCTCCATCCTCTTTGGAACAGACCCTTCCCCCAGAAAAGCACTGTGAT
>CM053598.1:21487275-21508641 GCA_028646575.1 Pseudocheirus occidentalis
GTACATCATCATATCATATGCAAAGATTGATAGCTTAGTCTCTTCTTTTCCTAATTTGATTCCTTTGATTTCTTTTTCTTCTCTAATTCCTACTGCTAACACATCTAGTAGCAGATTGAATAAGAGGGGTGATGTTGGACATCCTCACCCCTAGAAGAATCAACTATTAATACTGACTATGGAATTTTCCAGTTTAGCTAATTCATAAAGGAGTAGGACATAGAGATGGAGGGTTTGGGAATGAGAGACAGGGATGAGGCAAATCTGTGACTTTTTCACTCAGGAACTTGCTGTGTGGAAATTCGAACCTCATTCTTTCTGAGTCTAGAGCTGGCCTTTTTCCTGCTTAGCTCTACCATATTTTCATTCAACTAGATTATTCAGTAATTAATGGAAAAGCTGCAGAAGCCATTGGTAGAGAATGGAAAAGGCTTCTTGTGAGATCTCCACTTCATGGGACCTATGTTCTCCATGACCAGCAAGTCTACTTTGCATTATGAACTTCTATACACATGTTATTTTTCTGAAAGGAAAAAAAGAATCTGTCTCATGCAGGAATCTCTCCCCCTCCCCCAACAAATAATGTACACTTTGAAAGTATTAAAACAACAACAACAAACATACTCTGTGGAGAAGTATCCATATAAGATGGGCTCTGAATAAAACCTATGCCCTTGAAACCTGGATACAGACTTTCAAAGTATGAATTATCTAGATAGTGCAAATGAAACTTGAAGAGCAAGAAAAAAAAGTCCTCAATATTGTAAGGATAAAAAATGAGTGGATTCTTTTGGAAAGAGAGAGAAAGTATGATATAATATTACTTGCACATAGAAATATTTAAGGATCCCCTTTTGCACTGATTTTTTTTATACTTTTTCATCTTTTATACAATTTGGAGATGAGAAGATGTACCCAAATAAATATATTTGAATTTGTTATCCCGTTCAATTTCAGCTCAACCTGCCTCAAAGTATACTTGACTACTATTTAGAAGATGTCTTAATTGGTTTTGGGCAGGGGGTCTCTGCCTATGGAGTTCAAAGACAGAACGCTTTGAAGTTCTTTTCTTTGCTCTTTATCGAATATAGAAAATCAAATTAAAATCACAGGGTCTTTACAGCCATTTTAGGTGACTTTTCTAGAAGTAGAGGAAGCTTTTCATTTAAAATTATCAGGAAAGTTTGGATGTTGTCTGGATTTTTTATGTCACTTGTAATGATCCCTTGGGTCTTCCATAGCTTAGGGTCATTAAAAAAATTGAATACTTTCTGGTTAACAAAATTAACAAAATTTTTGCTCACAATACCGACTAAGAAGGATGAGATAGTAATTATTGTTTAAGTAGTTGTTTCATGATGTTTAAAATATACTTCAAGATGCAAAACTTGAGGTCTGGACTGATGTTAGAACTAGATAAGTATGTCTGAGAGTGATTTGCATGGAGATGATCATTAAAACCATGAAAGCTGCTGAAGACATCAAGTCAAATTTTTTGGAGGAAGAAGACAAGAGAGTCCATGATAGAGCTTTGGGGAGCAACCCCTGTTAGCAGTCATAATATGAATAAAGATCAAGAAAAGGAGACAGAGAGAAAGAAACATTTATGGACATGTAAAGAGAAGTTATTGTCAAGAAGATCATGATCAAAGGTGTCAGAGGATGTGGAAAGGTAGAAAAAGATTAAAATTAAGAAGAGATCATCAGTAACTTTGAAATACTAATTTTCATTGCATGATATTGGAAGTCACACTGAAAAGCTGAGAAAGTGAAAGGAAATGAAGGAGAGACTTCTGTTGTTGACACCATTCTCATAGAGTTTCAGCAGAAAAAAGATATGAAGGAAGGAAAATGGGGAGAAGAGGGAAAAATAGGAAAAAGAGGAGAAAAAATGGACAATAACTGGTGGGGATGAATGGATAAAGCAAGGGTTCTTTGAGGCTAGTGAAAACATGGACATGTTTTTAACAATAGAGATGCAGATACTAGATAAGGAGATTGAAGCAAGGTTGGAGAGAAAAAAGAAAGAGGAAGAAATCTGTTGGATCTAATGAGATGAAATGAGAGTGTGCATGTAGAAGGGCTATCCCTGGCAAGGAGAAGGGCCACCTTTTTATGCAAAACTGCAGTTAATCAAAGGATAGTGACAGAAAGCATCTGAGTGATTTCAGATAAGGAGCAGGGGGAAAGAGGAAACCCTTAATGAAAAGCCTCCATTTTTTTAAATAAAATAGAAAGCAAGGTTCTTAACTAAGAACATTTAGGGGGATAGAGCTGTTTATTTAAGAAGGAACAAAACGTGAAAAGTCCAAAGTGGTGAGCAGAATAGGAATCATATAGGGGAGGGCAGAGACTGCCGTGAAGAGATTTTAGATTTGGGGGTAAAACACCTCAGAATTTATGGAATCACAGATATTAAATGATTTGTCCAAATTCAAAGTTAGTGTTTAATAAATCTTTTGAATTCACATCTTCTACATCTGAGTTTGGGTCCTATATAGGATCTAATGTTGTTTCCCAATTAGAGCCTATCTTTGTGGCAATGAAAGAATTGTTGAGGGAGAGAATAACCATTTCTATAGAATCTACTATGTGTTAATCACTGTGCCAGTATCTTTACTCATATTACCTCATCTGATCCTCACAACAGCCTTGGGAGGTAGGTGTTATTATTATGCCCATTTTACGTTGAAAACCCTGAGACAAGCAGAGGTTAAGTGACTGGCCCAGAGTTGCAACCTTACTAAGCATCTGAGCCTAGATCTGAAGTTATGTCTTCTTGATTCTAATCAATGTACCCAGATATCATTTAAATATTAAATCTCATTAAGGCAGAGATAATAATTCTAATTCTTAACCATTAGGGCATTGTTTTAAAAATACTTTCTCCTTAGTAAATTTTTGTTAAGGTACTAACATTTTTGATATCCCATATGAACTTTAGGCACCCTTATTTTAACCATCTCCCACTTGAGAGTTTGATTCCAAAAGGATTACTGGATACATTATCTCCTCAGGCTTCTAGGGGTAACACTAAGGGTATATACAGTTATCTCTTCTGAAGCTAGTAGCTTTTGCTCCTAATTTAGGTACATTTTCCCCAATGATCAGTTATAAATGCCAATCAATATCTCTTCTATATTATCAATTACCTACTCACTAGCTCCCCACTACCAACTAAATAATTTAATATAAAATGTCTTTAAAATTGCTTAGAAGTTGGTAGAAGATCATACATTAAAAATACATTTTCCCTAAAATTCAGGGCAAATTCTTCTGTAAACTAAATTATCTTGGCTTAGAGCCAAGATGGTGGCATAGAAGCAGGAAAACTCTGTGGTTCTGTAATGGTAATTAATTTAGCAGGAACTTATCCCTTAGTAAGGAAGGGTTAAGTACCTCTGTGAAAGAAACAGAAGGTCTGAAGTCTGTCTCCTGTTGTTGACCCATCAGGAAGGGATTGGCTGAGGCTGGAAGCCAAGGTGTGAGTATGTGTATTTAAGAAGAGCCAGTCAGAATCAAGAATTTTTACTCCTGATGGAGAAAGGAGAATTGTCCCAGTATCTGCGATTGTATCAATAATGAGATATTCACAACACCCACGATGGTTATGAATATGCTGGTATAGTTTTGGATCACAAAATGTAGCAAACTCTCCACGTGGAAGGCAGAACCAAGGTCTTTATTCAGAAACCATAACACTGAGTCCCAAAACCAGAAGGACAAGTCCCAAAACCAGAAAGCCAAAGTCATTATAATGGTCACAAAGTTGATACACATAGTTAACGCAGTGGACACCCACATTCCCAAGCCTTCGCAAATAGAACAGGATCCCTCAAGCAGGGATCCCTCTCAGACTCACGACAGTTTCTCAGCCTGGTCCTTGGAAGGTCTGAGTAGAAGCTGTAGAAGCAGGATCTCAGGAAAAGTTGCAATCTCCAGGTGGTGTCTGAGGAAAAAAGGGCTCAAGGTCCTCCTGGCTCTCTCCTTACATACAGTGTAGCTCCTCCCTGTTCAGCCCCTTCCTGTTAAGGTGTGAATTACTCCCAAGGAGTTAACTGGAAGTAAGGAGCTAAGCCTTTGAGGTACTAAGTGCCTTTAGTAGGTGCCAATAGAAAGGGGCATGAAAGATCTTCTGATTTCATTAACATTACAGGGATCTGGGCTGCTACTGGACTGAGAACTAAGTTGGAGTTTTCTATGAGACCACAATCTGGTAAAGGCTGAAGTTGATGCAGAGAAGACTGCTTGGAAGGCTGAGATTTCTGCTGGGTCCCAGAGCCAGCCACCCTGTTGAAGGACTGAAGAAGCATGACCAGGATAAGTCTTTGTTTCTTTGTGGCTTGGTTGATCCTTGAGTTTCCCAGCAACAGAAGTGGTGAAGGTTTTGAGATGTGCTGGACCCTGTGAACTTCAGTGTGTACCAAGAACTTCCTAGAGGACTGGATGAGAACCTGGGAGCTATCTGTCTCTGAATCTAGGTGACTGTTTGGTGGATTCGGGTAGGAGTTTTGACCATGGAAGGGGATCCAGGGAATCTGAGAGACCACCCCGAGTCAAGATGAAGAAAAGGCCTCTCCTTGGATATTGAATGTGGTGATGAAATTGAAGTTTACTAGACACTGAGGGGTGGAGGGTTTGTGTAATTTTCTAATGATTATATTTAGTGATTAATGACACATTGTAATTGTGAATCTGAATAAGTGATGGATTAAGTTAAGTTATGATTGCCCCATAAGTGGAAGACTGGCTTGTATTGTGAAATGACTGAATGATTAATTAAGGAGGATTCCTTAAGGAAACAAGATGATTATACCTTTGTTTTTTGTTCTAAATACTGTGGCCACTTTGGTGAAAATTATGTGGCCATTCTACTGTTAAGCTGTTGTGAACACTATATTGTTATTTTCTGTGATATGATGTAAAGTTGTGAATAATATACTGTAGCTTGAGTTTTTGAGAAAGTTTGCCTTGATTAGTTATGGAATAAATGGAGTGTTCACTATGCTGGGTAATCAGAAACTTAAAACTATTCACAGTAGCATTCTTTTGGGAAACTGCTCATGCATGAGTTTGCAGGCTCCCCCCACAACCATGTCAAATAACTATAAAATATGACTCTAAACAAACTTTAGAGCTACAGAACCCACAAAGTGACAGAGAAAAACAGTGCCCTGCTGGAGGAAGACCACCAGGCTGCAGGAACTCCTGTACCAAAAGCTTCCAAGAAAAATATGAACTGGTTATAGGCCATTGAGGAATTAAGAAGGATTTTGAAAACCAAATAATAGAAGTGGAGGAATAATTTGGAAGAGAAATGAGAATGATGCAAGAAAATCATGAAAAGAGTCAACAACCTGACAACAAAAAAACACCTTAAAAATTAGACTAACTCAAATGGCAAAAGAGGCCCAAAAAGCCAATGATGAGAGGAATGCCTGAAAAAGCTAAAATTGTCAGATGGAAAAAGAGTCCCAGAAGATCAAGGAAGAGAATAATTCCTTCAGAATTAGATTGAAGCAAATGGTGTTGTACCCAAACCCAAATAACACTACTTTGAGGCCCAATATATTTTGGTCCTTCATGTTTTTCTTTGTCTCTGTCCTAAAACCCTGTGCTGGCACTGTTATTTCAAAATAGCTTAAGGCATAGTCCTGGGTAAATTGACCAAGGAATGATCTCCTGACCCCCCTCCGACACCTCCCGCTTCTCCCTGAATTAACTTTCTGAGCAAAGTGTCAGTCCCAGGGTCATGGAATGGTGCAAGTTTATTTTAAGAAGAGACTACCCTGTTCTGTTCCACTGACCAAGCAGGGACCCCACAAGCTTTACTCAGAACATTACCCCACCCTGTTTTGGGAAATTGAGGATTCTCCACTCCCCCTTACCCAATAACACTCCACCCTGTACCCTCCACCCTGTTCAGGGAGACCCCCCCCTAGTCACAGTGAGGTTGCACCCTTGTACCCTTGTGCCATATTCCCTAATCAATCCTGAATTATAGGTATAACCAGTGACTGTTCTTGGCTTCCACATGTAATTGCTTATGCCACCTCCCCTTCCTGATTGTGATTTTTGTGGTTTTAGCCTTTTTAAACACTGTTTGTACCTTCAGTCACCACTGCACAATTAGATTTTACACTCTGGGTAGTTGTGCTCTTGATCAATCAATCCATATATAAATTTTACCTTGAACCCAGGTCTAGGCTATCTCTTATTCTCTGCACAACAATGGAAGCAAATGATTTTTATGCGAAATCAAGATATTATTAAACAGATCTAAACAAATTTAAAAATTGAAGGTAATATGAAAAATCTCAATGGAAATACTGCTGACTGGAAAATAGATCCAGGAGAGATAATTTGAAAATTATTGGAGTACCTGAAAGCCATGATCAATAAAAGAACCTAGAAACAATCCTTCAAGAGATTCTCAAGAAAAATTGCTCTGATATTCTAGAACCAAGGGGCAAAGTAGAAATAGAAAGATTTCACCTCTTTTCAAGAGATCACCTCTTGAAAAAGATCCCAATACAGTGAATAGAACACCAGGCCTGGAGTCAGGAGGATGTGAGTTCAAATCTGCCCTCAGATCCCTAATAGTTCCTTGCTGGATGACCTTGGTCAAGTCACTTAACCCCAACTTCCCAGCCTTCTCCCCTCCAAAAAAGCAAAAAAAAATTAAAAAAAGAAAGAAATCCCCAAAAGAAAACTCCTAAGAATATTCTAGCCAGTTTCAGGAATTCTCAGATAAAGGAGAAAATATTACAAGCAGCCAAGAAGAAACAATTTAAATATTGTGTAAACATGGTCAAGATAACACAGGATCTAGCAGTTTCTATATGAAGGGATCAGAGGGCTTGGAATATGATATTCTGGGGATCAAAGGAGCTAGGATTAAAACCAAGAATCACATCCCCAGCAAAACAAAGTATAATGTTTCAGGGGAAAATATGGTAATTCAATGTGGTACAGAACTTTCAAGTATTCCTGATAGGGGAAAAATAACAGAATTGAATGTAAAATTTTACATTCAAATACAATAAGGAAGAGAAGCATGAGATTGTAAACAGGGGAAAAAAAACAGAAGGAACTTACCAAAGTTGAACTATTTACATGTCTACATGGAAAATTGGTAATTGCATCCTATGAAACTTTTTCTCAGTATGAGGGTATTTGAAGGGAATATAAATATGCATACTCACATATTTATATATATATATGTATGCATATATGTATGTATTCATATATATGTTCATATAGGAGGGTTTGTGTGTGTATGAATACATAATATACAACCATGTAAGATACAAAGCACTTGGGTAAGGAGATTCATCTTGCCCTACTGGAAAGTTGTAGGAGAGATGGGGGAGGATAGAGGAGAGACCAGATTCAGGGAGGGGGTATATAGTAGGATCACTATTTTGGGATGGTGGGTAGGGGAAAGAAGGGAAGAGAATTTGTAACTCAAAATCTTGTTGAAGTTAATGATGTAAACTAAAAATAAACATATAGTTTAATTAAAAAATAAAAATAAATAAATTATCTTGGCTCCTGGGCAGAGAGTGCTAAGAATTAATGATGTTATTCCAAAGGATTCTCCAGGTTAAGGTCAGTTTTGTATCCTTGCTGCCATCAATATATATCTTTGTTGGATCAAGTTCTCTTGTCTCTGAGGTGAGCTGTCAACAAACCTTAGGGTGTACATACATCATTGAATCACTACTATTGTGACCTTTTGAAGTCTAACAAGACCCCATCCAAAAGACATAGTGAACAAATGAAAACCAGTTCCCTGCTACCTGTAAATTTGCTCAGGTAAAAAGATGATTACTGATATCATGCGTGGAAGAATAGGAAAACATGTCCCAATACCTTCCTTCATATGGAGTTTTATGGCAGCTTTTTCTCCTAGGTCAATCACAGCAAGAGAGCAGGGAGGGGAAGTGAATTCTTCTGGTTAATGCCTTTTCTATGCATACTCATCTCCATAATCAAAATGATTCCCATTAACACACCTTAAAGGAAAAGTAAAGAGGCAGAAAATCCCATTACTATAATTAAAAGTCTGAGTGTAGAATTGTACCAGTCAGAGTCCACTTCATATGTTGTCAAGGACTGGACTTGCTTTGGCCAGTCCCCTGTTTCACTCTCTCAGAATCATTCCTTTCTTTATCAGAATACAATAAAATTGTTCTTTCAATTTTCCTTCATTTGCACCTTAATGATGAACTTCATTTCTGGCATTTTGTCTTTAACTTTTATTTATTGAGTTCACTTTCTACATTATTTTTATAAGATTTTGAATTCCAAATCTTTCTCCCACCTTTCATCCCTTACTTCCACCTCAAGACAGCAAAAGTATGATATGGGTTATACAAGTACAATCACATTAAATAGAGTTCCACATTAATCCTGTTGTGAAAGAAAAATCAGAACAAAAGAGAAAATACATTAAAAAGAGAAATCAAGTTTAAAAAGTTTGCTTTGTTCTATCTCCAGACACCAGGTTTTGTATTGTTTTGTTTTGTTTTGTTTTGTTTTGTTTTTCTCTGCATGTGGATAACATTTTCAATCACACATCTTTTGTATTTGGCTTGGATCATTGTTTTGCAGAGAAGAGCAGAGTCTGTCATATTGGTCATTGTACAACATTGTTGATACTGTCTACCTATCTACAATACTCTCCTGATTCTACTCACTTCACTCAGCATTTGTCCATGAAAATCTTCCCATGTTTTTCTTAAATCCACCTGCTCATCATTTCTTATCTATTATATTCATATACCACAACTTGCTTAGTCATTACCCAATTGATGGACATTCCTTGAGTTTCTAATTTTTGTCACAATAAAAACAGATACCAAAATAGTCCTTTTCCCTTTTTGTATCTCTTTGGTATACAGACCTAGCAGTGTTGTTGATGGATCAAAAGGTATGCATAGTTTTAATAGACCTTTGGATATAGCCCTAAATTGCCCTCCAGAATGGTTGGATCAATTTGCACCTCCACCAACAGTGTATTAGTGTTCTAGTTTTCCCACGTCTTCTCCACCATTAGTCATTTTCCTTTTCTGTCATATTAGCGAATCTGATTGGTGTGAGGTGGTTCCTCAGAGTTATTTTAATGTGCATTTACATAATCAGTAGTGACTTAGGACACTCATCATATGCCTATAAATAGCTTTAATTTCTTTATCTGAAAACCGCCTGTTAATATCTTTTGACCATTTATTAATTGAGGAATGACTTATATTCTTAAAATTTTGACTCAGTTCTCTCTGTATTTGAGAAATGAGATTTTTGCTTTCTTTTTAATCTTGGTGGTATTGGTTTTGTTTGTGCAAAAGCTTTTTATGTTAATGTAATCAAAAGTATTGATTTCATATTTAATAATTTTCTCTGTCTCCTGTGAATTCTTCCACGCTCCATAGATCTGATAGATTCCTTACTCTCTTAATTTGCGTATGGTATCAGCCTTTATGTATTTATGTCTAAATGGTAGCCCATTTTGAATTTATATTGCTATAGGGTGTGAGATCTTGGTCTCTTCCTAGTTTCTTTAGTATTATTTTCCATTTTCCCAGCAGTTTTTGTAAAATACTGAGTTCTCATCCCAGAAGCTATAGTGTTTATGCTTATCAAACAGTACATTACTATAATCAATGACTACTGTGCCCTGTGAACCTAACCTATTTTGCTGATCTACCACTCTATTTCTTACCCAGTACCAAGATAGTTTTGATGGTTGTTGCTTTAATATATACTTTTAGATCTGGTACTGCTGGGCCACCTTCATTTGCAATTTTTTTCTTTACTTCCATTGATATTCTTCATCTTTTGTTCTTCCAGATGAATTTTCTTATGATTTTTTCTAGCTCTGTGAAATAATTTTTAACAGTTTGACTAGTATGGCATTCAATAGGTAAATTAATTTTATTATATTATCTTAGCCTATCCACGAGCAATTAATATTTTTCCAATTATTTTTTTTCTAATTGTCCAATAGAACTAATGTTACATGGTTGAAAAGTGTTTTGTAACTGTGTTCATATAGTCCTGGATTAATCTTGGGGGAGAGATTCCCAAATATTTTATGTTGCCTACAGTTATTCTAGATGGATTTTTTCTGTCTCTTATTGCTATTTTTGCAATATATAGAAATGCTGCTGGTTTATATGGACTTATTTCATATGTCCTTCAAATTCACTAAAGTTGTCTATTATTTCAAGTAGTTTTTTTTATTCTCTAGGATTCTCTAAATATACCACCAGATCATCAGAAAAGTTTAATAGTTTTGTTTCCTCATTGCATATTTTTTTTTGTATTTTTTCCCTTTTTTTCTTCTCTTATTACTAAATGTAACACTTCTAGTACAATATTGTATAAGACAGGTAAGAATGGTCATCCTTGCTTCACCCCTGATTTTTTTTTTTTTGGAAACTTCTATCTTATCCCTATTACATACAGTGTTGTTGATGGTTTTAGAGACATACCACTTATCATTTTAATGAAAAATGTTTCCATTCCTATGCCCTCCAGAGTTTTTATTAGGAATAGGGGTGCTGTATTTTGTTAAAAGGTTTTTCTTCATCTATTGAGATAATCATATGATTTCTGTAACTTTTGTTATTGAAACAATCAATTTTCCTAACCGTTTTCCTAATATTTAACCACTCTTGCATTTATGGTTTAAATCCCACCTTGTATAGTGTATTATCATCATGAAAAGTTGCTGTAATCTCTTTGCTAATTTTATATTTACATTTTGTACCAATATTCATTAAGGAAATTGTTCTATTATTGTCTTTCTTTGTTTTGGCTCTTCCTGGTTTAGGTATCAGCATCATATTTGTGTCATAAAAGGAATTTTATTGGACTCATTTTTTTATGTTTTCCCCTAAATAATTTATATAGTATTAGAATTAACTGGTCTTTAAATGTTTGGTAGAATTCATTTGTAAATATATCTGGTGCTGGAGATTTTATCTTAGTTAATTCATTGATGACTTGTTCAGTTTCTTTTTTCTAAAATGGGATTAAGTATTTTATTACTTTTTTATTAATCTGAGTAATTTTTATTTTTGTAAATATGCATGAATTTCACTTAGATTGTTGAACTTATTGGCATGCAGTTGGGCAAAATAGCTGCTAATTATTGCTTCAATTTCCTCTTCATTGGTGGTGAATTCACCTTTTTCATTTTTGATACCTGTAATTTGGTTTTCTTCTTTCTTTTTATTTAAATCCAATTAAGCAAAAGTTCAATTTTTTTCTTGCTATTCAGATAAAACCAACTCTTAGTTGTCTTAGTTCTCTAGTTTTATTACTCTCAGTTTCAATAATCTCTCTTGTTTTTCAGAATCTCTAAATTGGTATTTAATTGGAATTTGTAATTTGTTCTTTTTCTAGTTTAATTTTTTAGCTGCATGCCCAATTCATTGATCTCCTCTTTTCTATTATATTCATGTAAACATTTAGAGATATAAAATTTTCCCTATGAATCACCTTTGGCAGTATTCCATAAGTTATGGTATGTTATTTCACTATTGTCTTTCTCTTTCATGAAATTAGTGATTATTTCTATGATTTGTTGTTTGACCCACTCATTCTGTCAGATGACATTATTTAGATTCCCAATAATTTTTAATCAATCTTTTCTTGCCTTTCATTACATGTAATTTTTATTGCATGATGATAAGAAAAGATTGCATTTGATAATTCTGATTTTATGCACTTGTTTTTTTAGGTTTTTATGACCTAATACAATGTCAATTTTTGTGTAGGTGCCATATACCACTGAGAAAAAGTTATATTTCTTTCTATCCATGTTCAATTTTGTACAGAGGTCTAGTCTATCATGACTAACTTTTCTAAAAATCTGTTCACCTACTTAACTTCTTTCTTGTTTACTGTCTGGTTAGATTTACCTAGTTCTGAGAGGGGGAGGTTGACATCCCATACTAGCATATTTTTTGTTTTCTATATTTTTCTATAATTCACTTAACTTCCGTAAGAGTTTGGATGCTATAGCACTTGGTATACACATATTTTGTATGGATATTACTTCAATGTCTATGGTACTTTTTAGCAAGATGCAGTTTCCTTTCCTATCTTTTAAAAATTAGATCTAATTTTACTTTGTCTGAAATCAACTTTGCTAATGCTGGTTTGTTTGTTTGTTTTTAACTTCAGTTGAAGCTTAATATATTCTGCTTCTGCCTTTTATCATTACTTTGCATGCATTTCTCTGCTTCAAATGTGTTTTTTTGTAAGAAATATGATGTGGGATTCTGGTCATTAATCCACTATGCTCTTTATTTCCATTTTATGGGAGAATTCATCCCATTCACATTCACATTTATGATTACTAAGTATATTTCCCTTTATCTTATTCCACTCCCCCTTTCTCTCTTCTTTCACCCTCTGCTAACTCACCAGTTTTGTTTCTGACCATCACCTCTTTCAATCTGCCCTCTCTTATATGAGCCTCCCCTCTTTTCTTTCTCTTTCCTCTTCTACTTATCCCCTCCCATCTTTTATCTCCCCTTTTTTCTTTCCCCCTTTCCCCTCCTACTTCCCTAGAGGATAAGATCAAGTTATATACCCAACTAAGTGTATATGTTATTCTTTCTTTGAGCCAAATCCAATAGGAGTAATGTACAAACAATGTTCACCTCCACCCCTTTTTCCCTCTGCTGCAATAGGTATTTTGTACACCTTCATGTGATATAATTGACAACATTCCACCATTTTGTCTTCTTCTCATTTTTCATATCATCACATTAGAGTTGATTTATACTCCCAACCTTTGTCTATGTAAAAATTACAATTATCATCTTCTGATATAGGGATGTAAACAGTTTATCCTTATTGAATAACACATTTTTTTTCCTTTACTGGTTGTTTCTTTATGTTTCTCTTGGGTCTTGTATTTGAATATCAAATTTTCTGTTTAGCTGTTGTCTGAAAGGATCAGAACCCTCTGTGGTCTGGAAGAAAATTTTGAAATTTCCCAATTTCATTGATTGTCCATCTTTACCTTGAAAGATTATCATCAGTTTGGCTGGGTAGTAAATTCTTGGTTGTAATTCAAAATCCTTTGCCCTTTGGAAAATCATATAACAAGCCCTCTGATCCTTTTATATAGGAGCTGCTAAATCCTGTGTAATCCTGACTGTGGCTCCCTGATATTTGAATTGTTTCTTTCTGGCTGTTTATTTTCTCCTAGATGTGATAATTCTGGAATTTGGCTATAATATTCCTTTGAGTTTTCAGTTTGGGATCTCTTTTAGGTGGTGATTGGCAAATTCTTCCAATTATTATTTTCTATCTAGTTCTACTATATCAGCACAATTATCCTTGATAATTCTTGAAAGACACTGTCCAGGCTCTTTTTATTTATCATGGCTTTCACATAGTCCAATCATACTTAAACTATCTTTCTTGGATATGTTTTCCAGGTCAATTGCTTTTTTGTGTGCTGTAGTGTGGCCTTTTATGTTTTCTCTTAATGTTTCATTATTTTGATTTTTGACTGATTATTAATGTCTCATAGAGTCATTAGATTCCCATTTTCCAATTCTACTTTTTAAGGATTTTTTTCCACATTAGCTTTTGAAACTGCTTTTTCATTTGACCAATTCTATCTTTTAAAGAGTTCCTTTCTTCAGTCGATTTTTGTACCCCTTTTTTTCCATTTGTTTCTGGGGCCGCCAGTGTTGTTGGCTTGTTCATTGTGCAGAGGTGCCTCTTCCTAGTCATGCCTGTTTTTTGCCATATTTCTAGGGCTAGTTATTTGTCTTCTTTGCAGGGGCTGGAGGTCTCACTGCTGACCTGCTGTTCCACTGGTCAGCTGAACCAGGACCAAAGGGACTTTGTTGTTATGGCTAAGAGCCTCCTGATAGCTTGCCCAGACATTGTCTGTGCCGGGCTGCAGTCCCCTTTTACCAAAGTGAAACTAACATAAACTGAAGTCCTTCTAAGTCATCTTAAGGTGGAAAATTATCTCACTCCATGGTTTTCCAGGTTCTATTGCTCCAGCATCCATTGAAAGACTTTATTTAAAATTGACTGTGAAGGAAACTGGGGAGAGCTCAGGCAACTTCCTGGCTTTTCTCTGCCATCTTGGCTGTACCTTATTTTTCCTATTTATGAAAATTCTGAAATGTGCCTAGTAAATTTGGATATGTGGCCCTATGTTCTCAAATTAAGGACAGCAGGATACCTTGCTTAGCAGAATTATCCTTTGCTTAAGAATCATGTAGGCTTGATTCTATTGCTTAATTTGCCACTGATTTAACTCTGTGATCTTAGTTGAGTCACTTACCTTCTTTGAGATTTTTCCTCATTAGTTAAATCTAGGCTTTGTTCTAGGATCAGGAAGTTATATATTTAGATATGTAAGTGGCCATGAAGGCCACTAAATGTAATCTTTTCATTTTATATATGTTGTCTATGAGGCACCAGAATGCAACAAAACCTTAGAATCAGAATTTAGCAATTTTCTGTGGTAAGATTTATACTTAATTCTTCATGAATCCAAGCTCAGAGCTCTATCTACTAATCTTATTTACAGCATGACTAATGTCCTTCCAGTTAGGTAATACCATATGATTTTAAGCTCTCTTAAGCAAAAATCTATCTGATTTTTTTCCATTTCATTGGTAGTATACTTTACTCATTTAAAATTGCATCTACTATTTGCAGACAATAAATTGCTTAATGAAAAAATACTTTTGGCTCAGTGGATAGAGTACTGGAATTGGAATCAGAAGGACTCATCTTCAGGAGTTCAAATCTAGCATCAAACTCTTATTAGCTGTGTGACCCTGGTTACTTAACTTGCTTGCCTTGGTTCCTCATCTGTTAAATGGGCTAGATAAGAAAATGGCAATGAACTCTATTATCTTTGCCTAGAAAACTCAAAACTGACTCACAAAGAGTCAAAAAGGATGAAAAGGACTGAATAAGAAAAACAAAGCACTCTGCTAATTCTGGGAACAAAAAAAAAATTTAAAAAAGCGAGTGTGGCTAGGTGGCACAGTGAATAGAGCACTGGCCCTGTAGTCAGGAGGACCTGAGTTCAAATCCAGCCTCAGACACTTTGACACAAAAATTAGCCATGGAACTTTGGGCAAGTCACTTAACCCCAATTGCTCTCCAAAAAGCAAATAAACAAACAAACAAACAAGCAACAGAAAAAAGCAAAGCTGGTCCCTGCCTGCCTTCAATGGGCTTACACTTTAATAAAGAAGATAATGCATAAAAGGGAGTGAAAGTCAAGGAAAAGATCTTTGATTTAGAAAATCTAGATTGAGACACAAATGCAGAAAGAATATGAGAATTGGTTTGAATGTGGTTCATTGTTATAGAAGCAGCTAGGGGTTGTGAAGACAGTTGTCTCAGGTATGGAAAAAATAGTTGGAAACACAGCACTGAATAATTTTTGAGACTTTCCAAAAATAATGGTCTGAGAGAGGAAGTCATATAAGACAATTTTACTTCATTTATTAGAAGTGTGTCCAGGGCTTCAAGTCAATTGGGAAGGTTATAGGACAGATTTCTGGAGAATAAGGAAGATCAAATTCAGCTGAAGAAATTTATTTATGGATTATTGTTTGTTTCTTAAAATAGATTCCTATTTTCTAAACTTCTTTATATGAATACAAATCATAGGCTATCCTTCATGCACATTGTTCTCATTCCTCTATATAGCAATAGAATATAATTTTCAGCTCTTTAAACGCCGAATGTGTATTTTTTTGTTTAGTTTTATTTTATTTTTGTGATCTTAGTGCTAATCCTAGTGCTTTGCATGTAATAGGTATGTAATTAAAGCTTGTTAATTTCCTTGATTCCAAACTAGTGTAACCTATAAGCCCTCTGGACCTTTACAATAAACGGGCTTTGCTGAATGCTGAATTCTCATTATGCTTGGCTACCCTGGGATATCTGTTTCTTTCAGTTGTCCCCCTGGAAAGTTCATTATGCATGAGATTGACTTTAGGAGGAACAGTTCACCAGAAATTAAGTGACTCTTCATGCAACTGAGTTTTCTTTGAATAATTGTTTAATAATTTACCTCACTTAACTTTTGTAATCATGGAACTCATAATTCACTGCAGAATTTAATGCACTTATGATTCCTTTTTGCCCCCTGGCAGGAGTTAACAATGATGTTGTCACATGATAGAAAAGGATATTTCAGCACCTCAGTTTAGGGACACATTTACAATCTAGGGAAATCAGTCTGGTGGTATAAGAAATTGAGCACTGTCACCTTCATTCCTAAAGATATTCTTAGGAGCACAAGTTTGAAAATGATATGACTAAGAAATGGTCCTGACTTTGAGTAGCCAAATGTCAGTTGTCTCATCAAAGTTCTGAGATCAAGATTTTCATTTGTTTTTAATTTTTTTTTCTGAAAGGTAGTCAGTCACATCTGTTGAATTTGGGTATTATGCAGATTCACTATCCCCAGTTGATGTTGTTCTATGATAAAGGGAGAAAATAATGCAAGAGAAATGGTAGGGGTTTTTTTTAAGATAAAAAAGGGAATATTATTTCATATGCAATAAAGAATAAATTAGAGAAGGTAAAATGTTACTACTCCCTTTGGACCTTTCTATCATGCATTTAATTCTAGAAAACAATAATGATCAAGAGAAAAATAGCAAAAGGAACCATTTCTATAGGTTCCTGGGTTTTTTCAAAAAACTTTCATTGAAGTATTTTTATTAGGTATGATACAGAGACAAGGTCTTGAATTGTGAGAAATGTGCTCATTCTAGCAAAAACAACACTTGTTGTTGAAGCCAGAAAAGCTCTTATTTTATTTTACATTCTTGCAAATGGGTAACTACCCCTCCATCAAGGAAGCACACTTGCTAAGATAAATGCAAAGTTATTTATTCCCTGTTCCTTATTCAAATCCACCTCTGCCCCAGTTCCCCATTAGCTGGATACAACTTCCTGAACTTCCCACGCATGTTTTTTTTTCCTAGATATGCTACCCTTCCCTTGTCATGCATCACATGTGCATTCAAATTATCTTGGTCCACCCTGGGGTTATGGAGCCTTGTATTAAACAGCTAGTTAAGCATGTGTAAAGCCAATAACCAGCAACTCTCCTAAGGATTGCTGTTGTGAATAACTTTAAGAATGTAATAGTATAGCATAGTATAGTGAACTGTCTATTCAGCAATAAACTAAAGCAAAACATTCATGAAAGGAAAGCACAACATTCACAACATTATAACATAACAATTCATTACTAAGGTTGGCACACAATCATAAACAAAACATATCATGCAGTAAGTCACAATCTCCTCAATCAATATACAATACCCAAGTCAAGTCTGCTTTCATCTTGACTCCAGGTTGGCTTCCAATCATCCTTAATCTAATCATCTTTAAGGGGTAGCAGGAAGTACAAGCAAGCATCATCTATCTCTAAGTTACTGGAAATTATAATACCATCAGTCAGCATTGAGTACCAAAGTAAAGTCTTCATTCATCTCACCTTGAGACAGACTTCCAAACCTCATGGATCCTCTTCCATGCTCTCAACTCTTACCTGAATTCACCGGATCATTGCCTGCATTTACAGGTAGGCAGCTCTCCTAGCTCTTGCCTGGATTCACATGAAAGCAGGTCTGTGCTCCAGTTCTATATCTTAGCTGACAGGCACTATCCCACTCCATGCCCTTCACAGTTTTTGTTTATAGGAAGACAAAGCTTAACAGAGCTGCAACAATATTTACACACATTAGGTTTAATAGAGTTGCAATAATATTTACACACTTTGCCAGCACTATAATTTCAATTCACTTTATGTCTGACAAAGTAACACAAACCAAAAGACAAAGCTTCTGTCTGAGAAATCATTTGCAAATCAACAGTAAAGTCCCAGGACTTCTGTAAACAGCAGTAAAGCCCTCTTTCATAACTTCTATAAATAGCAATAAAGTTCTCTTTGAGGGTTTCTGTTAATAGTAATAAAGTTCTCTTTCAGGGCATCTGGTAAAGTCGTCTTTCAATAGACAGATTGGTTCAATCTCACAAAGTAAAACCAACACAGACAGAATAGACAGAGTATCAGACATCACAAACATTCTTCCTTTCAGTTCTTCTTGGTTCCAGTTCATGGTCAAGTTTTATTTAGTCTACTCCTTCCTGTTATACCCTTCCAGTTCTGCCCTTCCTGTTCTGCTCTTTTTGTAAGCTCCTCTACCATGGGTTCCATGTGATGACATAAAGTTTACTAATGGCAACACAAATGTGTACTGTTTCCAACAAAGACTTGACAAAATCAATGGTGAGGCTCAAAGGCACTAAAATAACTGAAACAAAGAGCAAAGTACTACTTTGCTTGCCATTACAGCACACATACAAGCTTCTGACCTTTTACTAGATCAGAAACATGGTTCTGCTAGGTCACAGCTCTGGTTGAAACTAGTCACATCCTGTTATCTTTCCCTCAAAGCTGGGAGTATGTAGTATTAATCTTGAGGGAACAGAACTCCTTTTGTTTCTCATTGTGTAATGTCAATGAAGTCACCCCACACCACTTAAAATAAGTGAATTAAATGTATCAATCAGTTGAGGAAAAGTCTCAGGTCTTTAGTTTGTCAATTAATTTTGATTATGAAATTTTCTTAAAAAAACTTAAGTTTAATGAAAGAGTGTTATGACTGGCTGAAGAGTCACTCCGTATGCATTGTTGACAGTAGAGATCAATGCACAGCCTAGAAATGGAAATTTTGAGTCTAGAGATTCCAGAGTCTTCAAGCAAAGAGAATGGAATGAAGACACTTAGAGTAGACTAAGAAAAATCATCAGCCCAAGGCAACAACTAAAAGAAGAAAGACATGAGCTGGGCAAAGAAGCAAGATATTAAGCCATCACCCCTAAAATGTGCTTAACGCCAACCTTTACTGCAACTTAAATGTTATCAAAATTGCAAATGGCACAGGTGTTAATTACAGATTGATATAAGTATCATAAGCACCCCCCAGAACTCAGAAAACTTGTGACTGAATTTCTAACTTTTTGTCTAATATAAACTCCCTAAAGCATAAGAGAAGGAGATAGCATGAATCTGAGGAGATATTAAACTACATAGACATAAAATTTATGAATTATTTTAGATTGTGTAAACATAATGAAACCCTTTTTACAGATAAAAGTAAGATTACTCAAAGACTGGGTAAGCTGAAATTTGGTTTGATGTTTTTTTTGGGGGGAGGGCAGTTGGGGTTAAGTGACTTGCACAAGGTCACATGGCTAGGTTTTTGTGTGTGTGTGTGTGTGTGTGTGTGTGTGTGTGTGTGTGTTAAGTGACTGAGGCCGGATTTGAACTCAGGTACTCCTGACTCCAGGGCTGGTGCTCTATTCACTGCGCCACCTAGCCACCCCGGTTAGATTTTCTTCAGTTTTTGATGTCAAATAAATACTTAATTTCAAATAAACATAGAGGGTGAAAGAAAGAAAACAAGGAAGGAAGGAAGGAAGAAGAAGGAAAGAAAGAGAGAGAAAGAAAGAAAGAAAGAAAGAAAGAAAGAAAGAAAGAAAGAAAGAAAGAAAGAAAGAAAGAGAGAAAGAAAGAAAAAAGAAAGAAAGAAAGAAAAGAAGAAAGAAAGAAAAGAAGAAAGGAAGAAAGAAAGAAAGAAAGAAAAGGAAGAAAGGGAGAGAGGGAAAAATAAATGAAAGAGGAAAGAAGTAAAAAAGAAAATGGAAAAGTTAGAAGTGAAGAAGGAAAGAAAGAGGTAGGAACAAAGAGAAGACAGGACGAAGGAAGTAAGATAGAACAGAAGGATATAAAGCAAGATACATGGTTTGAACATATGTGGTCAGTCACAATATTTTCTGCTTGATCTAGAAATGCATGGGATTGTCATAATTGAATGGATCTCAGTATTAATAGTCTTTCATTGAGGCAAATTAATCATTTGTACCCTGTATTTCCATTCTTCAAATGCCTCTATGGTACTGTTTGAAAATCAGCTTATTTCTTCAAAAAATGAAGAAATAAAGACTCCAAAAGGACATGATAAATACAATACTTGGACATAACCTTAGTGTACATATGATGCAAATCTTGACCTGCTAAAATTATTCATTTGTATTCTTATTTCACGAGTTGCTAAGTGACAGACCTTTCTTTGAAGATATCTCTCTGCCTTGGGACATGGGTTAGCATCTGAGCCTCCTAAGTATACTATACTAAGTCAGAAAGACCTGCATTTCAGTCAGTATTTAATTTTATAAATACATGAGAAACATGGGGTAAGACCTTTAACCTCCATAAGTCTCAAAAGATAAATTGACAAAATGGGATTTATAATTGTGCCATTTGATTTCAAAATGTTTTGGAAGAAGAAGCTTCAAATGTTAAAATATAATGTAAATATAAGTTATGATACTGATGATTATTATTCAGCTGATTTTTCTCATCTTTTTTTGATAAAGTTCAGATATGAATTTCCCAAGTCATTATGCTTTAATTATTCTTATATATTTATTGTATGCACTTGGTAGACATTTGCAAAGGTAACACTCCCAAATTGCTGTATTGGCATTGAATAAAAATACTGGGTTCCAAGGTCATCATCTATAATCTTCCTTAAAGCATGTTTGGGACAACACTGGTAGCTAAAAGAGTGACCAGGATGCTAAATAGCATTCTTTCCTGACAAGTTTCTACTAGGTCTCTGCATTTTGGAATAATTTTTGTTCCAAAAATCATAATGATTATCACTGTATTTCTTTAAAAAATATTGAAAAACATAAACTTAGTTTTCTTTTTAGCTGATCTTGCTCACAATTCTCTGAATCCAATACTATGTATCTGTTACCTTCTCAAGAATACTTTGAAGCATGTATTTGTCCTATGAGGATTCCCAATCTATGAATGTATCAATTATATCTAAATTCTCACATATAATTCGATACCAACTGACTGTGTGTTGCTACTTAATCAGTATTAAATTTTCAGCAAATAGTGATGCATTGTTTTGTGTTGTTCAGTTCTTTCAGACATGACCAAATCAATTTTTTTAAATTTTTAATTTTTTTTTATTTTATTGACTTGTTTGTTTACTTTTAGGTTACAAGATTCAGTTCCAGAGTCACTTGAGTTTCAGATTTTTCTTCCCTTTCTCCCCACCCCCTCCCCCGCCATGGTGGCATACAATCATGTATAGGATCTGCAAACTCTTTCACATTGTACAATAATCTGATTGTATAGGTGTTATAGCCAATGGAGTGAAGAGTAAGAAAAGAGAAACAAAAGGCAGACATAGAAAAGAATGATAGCATGCATTGCTTCAGTCTCCTTTTAAACTCTGATCTTTCTGGATCTTT
>CM053598.1:21509141-21563192 GCA_028646575.1 Pseudocheirus occidentalis
CAATTTTCTTTGAGGATTTCTTGAAGGATGCTTTCCAAGTTCCTTTTCTGGTCATGGGTTTCAGGGAGACCAATAATTTTCAAATTGTCTCTCCTGGATCTATTTGCCAGGTCAGTGGTTTTTCAAGGAGATATTTCACACTGCTTCCTATTTTTTCATTTCTTTGTTACTGTTTAATTGTATCTTGGTTTCTCATAAAGTCATTAGCTTCTACTTGCTCCACTCTAATTCTGAAGGAATTATTCTCTTCAGAATGCTTTTGAGATTCTTTTTCCATCTGGGAAATTTGGCTTTTTAAGGCATTCTTCTCCTCATTGGATTTCTCGTCCTCTTTTGCCATTTGAGTTAATAGATTCCTTAAAGTGTTGTTTTCTTCAGTCAGGTTGTTGACTCTCTTCATGATTTTCTCGCATCATTCCCATTTCTCTCCCCAGTTTTTCTTCCACTTCTCTTATTTGGTTTTCAAAGTCCTCTTTCAGTTGATGTATAACTTCTAGGCATTCTTGGAAGAATTTGGTGTAGGAGTTTTGACTGGATTTTCTTCCTCCCGTTCCATGCTTTGATCCTTTTTGTCCACAAAAAAGGATTCTAGAGTTATATTGCTGTTCTTATTTTGCTTCCTTTTCCTCATATTGGCCAGTCAATTAATCAGATGTTTTTTTTAGCTCTGTGAAACTCTGCTTTCAGGGGGGAAACCTCTGTTCCAAATCACTGAGGTTTTCCCAGCTGCCGAAGCTATTAGGGGGGTGTTGCAGCCCCCCCCCCAGCTTTGGCTTGCTCAAAGTGCACTCCAGGACCACCACCCAAGACCACAATCTGGATCCAGGCAGCTCAACGTAAGAGCACTTGGCCCTGATCCATCAATTCAGTCCCCCTGGGGAGTGGGCAGGCCAGGGGCTCTGAAGCAGCCCAGTGGGGGCCGCTGCAGGTTCCTGAAGTTCCTTTCCCCCACTGCTTCTTTGCCCTGGGTCAGATTGGTGGAACTGCTTTTCCTCCTCCAAATTAAGTTTCAAAGTTTCACTTTCACTTTCACTGACTGACTCCAATCTTGGTTTGCTTTATGTGAAGATTCCCTCAGGTGCTTTAGACCTATTCTGAAGTAGACTCAAGCTGTGGCTTGGGAGGCTTGGCTCCTCCTGGCCACCCTGGGGCCTGATCCACCCTGGCTGTGGTTTCAGGCTGGGCTGGTCTCTGCTCCCACCCTGCAGGCCTGCTGGATGAGCCCCTCCCACCGAGCTGCTCCTCTCCAGTCCCAGATCTTCAGGACTTTGTAGATGTGGAGGTGCTGGAGGCTGTAGGTCTTCTATCTTGCAGACTGCCTGGGGTGGAGCTTGGTTTGGCTCAGCTCAGCTCCTTCCCACCACCCCAGCCCTGGCCTCGGTCTCAGCTTCAGGCTGGGCCAGCCTCCACTCCCAGCTGCTGCAATGAGCCCTTGCTGCTGAGCTGCCTTCAGGGAGAGATGTATTTTCTGTATTTTTGTGAGTCTGAGAGTCCTAGACTTTGTCTGGGCTCGTATTTTATGGGTCTTTAGGGTGGTTTTATAGGAGCTACAGGGCCTTGCTGCTTTTACGCTGCCATCTTGGCTCTGCCCCCCAAGTAGTATGTTTTTATAAAGACTCCTCTGGAATCATGGTAACTCACTATATTGCTTAGAGTTCCTAAGTCTTTCAAAGTTGTCTCAACATTACTGCTGTCTGTATACAGTGCTCTCTGGGTTCTGCTCACCTCAGCCTGCATCATTTCATACAGGTGTTACAAATCCATCATTCCTTACGGAACATTGCTCTGTCCTATTGATATTCCATAGTTCCTTAAGATGTTACCCTAGTTTCAGTTTCTAATTCTTTTTGACCTCCAGAAGTGCTATACACATTTTTGTAATTTGTTTAGCTGAGGATTTCTTGTAGAAGACCCCTACTTCTTTTGCTTTTCCTGATGTGGAACCACAAGCAAATTAATTCTTCAATGTATTTGGAAACTATATGTCAGTGTCCCTGATGGTCAAGCTTATCACCTCCATAACTTAATAATTATCCCAGTTCAGCCAATGCTGTCTTTTTTAGTTTGTATTTTCCCCTCTATCGAATGTATAAAAGCTTAATGATTTTATATTTCAGTTAAATCAGAAACCCAGAGTTTCTAATCATACCTATCAGTGTGATGATCATATGTAGACTGAAAGTTTCACAAATTTACAGATAAAAGGAACCTTAGAGATCACCTTGACTAAACCCCTCATTTTACAAACAAGAAGATGGAGTGTCAAATCATTTCATTTTTTTCTATGTTCTATCCTAAACACCTACAGAAGTACCTTTTACTTGTTAGATACTTAATTAAGAGTTAAATTGAATTGAATTGAATTGAATTTACCCAATATTTCATGTTGGTAGATACAGGATTTGAACCTACTTCCTCTGTCTCTAGTTTTAATTATCCTTCTGCTTTAAAACATGAAACAGCAACAATAATAACAAGAACATGTAAAACAGACATAAAAATATTTTCTACATCTACCTAGTTCTACATAGTTCCTCATTATACATAAACACAGTTAGTTTTCTTTTGTTTCTGAAGTTGTCTCTTAATTAATAGAAAATGTGCTCAGCTGTGCTTTCCTAGTAAGTATTTTGGCCCAGACTCCTTGGAACCCATGGCACCAATTTGTAAAATGATTGGCCCCTGATAAAGAAGGGTCCAACCTTTGTCCTTGGAATAGATTTAAACTGTAGAGATCCTACAGGACTCAAGTCCATGACCAGAGTTCATTAGCAATAGTATATTTTAACTAAACAAATTCTCCAGCAACAGATGGGAGAAGGGGAATCACCTTAATCAGTATTCTTCACTACTTGCTTAGCTGAAAACTTTGCTTACCCTGGAGAAAGGGAATTGTGAAGGATGCCAGTAAGTACAAAATTCTAGTATCAGTCCCTGAAGAGGATTTCTGAAAAGCTTAGATTCTAAATTTCTTGAATAATACTTTTCAAACCAAAATTCTGAATACTCTGGAATTAAATTCCAATAACCTGAGTGCAGATTTCATGGTAGTATTAATTTTTGGCACTTAATTTGAAACAATGAATACATCATGCTGAGCAGTGATGTGTATGTGTGTGTACATGTGTAAGATTATATTTGCAAATAAATATATGTTCATGTGTGGAGAAGCAAAGAACAAATAGTCATGAAGTGTTGAAATGAATGTAACCTATTTCCTGTAATAGTCAGAACACTGTAACAACTACAATGAAAATGATGTACTGATGACTGGCCACTTAGGAAATGAGTCCTGTTGATGATAGGAATGATGATGATGATAAATTAAAGTGAAAACCAGAGTGCTTTATTAAGCACTCTGGCCAGTGCTCCCTAATCATAATTAGTCAGAAAAAAAAAATCTGCATTTGCAAAAACACTGCTGGATAGCACTGTCTGTTGCTATGCTACCCTTTTCTACTCTCACTTAACTACAGTTTTGAAAACTGCCTAAAATTTGTTATGGCAGGAATCACTGCTTCATGTGGATCCTGTTCATCATAGATTTTTCCCTTTTATTACCTTTGGCAACTCAACTCAGTTCAATTCAATATCAAATGTATAGGGCACCTACTGTGTGGTACAGTGTAAATATTGTGTACTTGGGAATCAAAGGAAAAGCTTTGAAAGAACAAGCTCTCATTGTGGAATGAAAAAATTGAACTGGATCTTTTTTAGGGTTCCTACCAACTCTAAACATGTGATCCTACTAAGTCAAGATGGTGGTTGCCATGTAAGGTTCTAGCTGACCTAAAAATTTGATTCCCTTGGGAAAGGAAATTAGCCTGGTATATCATCAGGGAAGAATTGTAACCTTAAGTAGAACCTTTTGTAGAAAATATATTCTGCTTTGCATAATTTAAGAAGGAGGAAGAGGTTAAGGATAGAATAATGAGTTCCCAATACAGAGGGAGTTATGGAATAATTGAAAGGCTTCTTGATTTTGAACCAGAACCGAGTTTGAATTCCAGTTCTGCAACCAACTGCCTGGGTGACCTTAGACAAGTCACCTAACTTCTTCAGAACAATTTATTCCTCCATAAAATGAGGGCATTTGTGCAAATGCTAAGATCTTTCCTAACTATAGAATCTATATTATTAAGTTAAGTATTCTCTGGCACAAATATAAATCAGCTGCTTCTAATAAAAGAGTAAGTTCATCATTTTTCATAATATTTACTTTCCCACTAGCTCTATTAGGGGAAAAATTCCTCTGTGGTTAGTTTTAGGCTTTCCCCAACCTATTCCTTTAGTTTAATTTTTCTAATTTAACATTTTCAACATACAGTGCATTTATGATGATAGAAGAGGAAATGCACCTGCAAGACTTCAACTTCTACAAAAATTTAAAATGAATTTCATTTGAATATTCCTGTTAAATTAAGCAAGTGAATGGGGTCTGAATTAAATTATATTTGTTGGGGTGGGGGGAAAATATGGCATTTCTTATGCATACTCATAATCATATACAAAATCCCAATTTTATTGTTGCTTTATACTTTCAACTATCTTTAAATTTGTTTACAATGTGCATTATTTTGTTAGATTTTAATAGAAGCACATTTAAAAATTGGCTGCTATTTTTCCTTGCCTCTGGGAATAATGACAAATAACCCTATTATTTTGTTCTAGTAGCTGATAACAGATGTCATTAAACATTAAACATACTCCAGGTCGACAAAAAGCTTGGGTGTAAAATAACTAGAGGGAGATACTATGGGAGTTTATAGCTCAGACCTTTCCTTTTCTGCTTGTAGGCTAATATTAAAAAGTGGCACTTTCTCAAAATCAACCATATGTAGAGCAGTTTGTCAGGAAATAATTATAAAGAAAGATTCAGCTATAAACAGAAGTGCAACTTTGTATTCTAAAGCCAAATACCTTCTGAATACCAAATAGAGAGAACAGCTAAGTGTGTGGGCAAAACAATAAATAAAACTCCACATTTTGATTTATCTGAGATTTTTCTGAAAACATGTATTGTAACCAATGTTATTGATACCTGAAAAAGGGTGATAAGATGCGAGATTTAAAGTTGCAACAGACTTCAGGAATGATCTAATTAATCCAACACATTCTTTTTGAGTTTGGAAGCTGGGTGGCTAAATGACTTTCCTAATATCACCCCAGAAGTAAGCAGGAGACATTGAATTTGAACACAGAGCTTCTAAATTGAGAATTAGTGTTCTTTCAGTACTGGATCATAGCCTAAGCAGATGTTCCACTCCATCCATCCCTATAAAGGATGAATGAGCCCTTTTCATATTGGAGTGGATCCTTCTGTTCCTTGTGAAGAATATTAAATTTCAAGTTGACAATGTAGCTCATTTGCATATAGAAACCCCAAGACCACTAAGCAAGCTAAACAAATGCTAGCCAGTCAGCTCACAAACTCAAGCATCTTATATTTGAGCTGGGGAAACAGCACATACACAGAGAATTAAATAAAAATTAGATATATAGATGTAGATAGATAGACAGAGAGAGAGACAGACAGACAGACAGACAGACAGATAGATAGATAGATAGATAGAGATTGAGATAGAGATATATGTGGAGAGAGAGAGGAGAGAGGGAGAAAGATGGATGGATAGATAGATAAATAAATGACTCTAGATAATTATGGATAACTACAAATTCATCTCAATCAATTTCCACCCATGAATTTTATGAATGGCCATAAAGTACATAATTCATCAAGAGTCAGAATGCTCAAAAGTTTGATCAAAATCTTTTCCCCCCTAAGAATCCAAGTATTCACATCTGCCTCAGTCAAATCCACAGAAGTGTAAATACCAAATAAATGATGATGGAGCACTGAAATTAGACACCTGAAAATACTTAAGTGGAGATTTCCCCTTCAACATTCTCAAATGAGTGACTACCCAGTGTCTTACTGAATAATTCTAGAGTAATCCTGGACTTTGAGGCTACCCATTCTACATTTAGATTACATTAACTTTGAGCATTAACTCATAAATTAAACCTAATCTCAACACTTTGAAACTTCTGCCCATTGTTTAAGGTTTTCCTTTGGAGTCAAACATACACGTTGAAATTACCACTGTAACGTGACTTGCTCTTGTGCACTTAGAGACAATCATCACAGACCCCTTAAGTTGTATTTTACACCCCCCTCCAAAAAAAACAAATTCTTTAACTCCTTCTCATATGGCACAGTGTCAAAGACTTTCTAATTTCCCTTTCCCCAATACTTCTGAGCTTATGCATGTCCTTTGTAAAATGTGGTAACCAGAGTTTTACACAACAGCCCAGATATGGTCTGATCAGCTCAGCACAGTAGAATATCTCTTCTCTTGTCCTAAATGCTATTGCATTTAGAAGTTTGACACAAGGCAACACATTCCAAATGAAGACCCAATTGGATATCTCATGTGGCAACATCACTATTAATCAAAAGGTTGGGGGAAATGTTTCAAAATTTTAATTTATGCACAATTAATTGTTATTTGTCAGTAAAAATTGAAATATAACATAATTTAAGCCATGCAATAAGCATTATGTCATAAATACAATAGATAGCACAAGCATACAGAGAAAGTTAGCCTACCCCAGTGAGAGAAGGGCAAAGCAAAGCTCCCTTCAATAAACCATAGTCTTTTGTGCACTTACCCATTTATTCCAATCAAATATTTAGAAGAAGAAAAAAAATTGTCAATTAAATCAGAGTAACTGAAATTGAAAACTTACTGTCTGATTTAACTTTTGGAAGATAAAATGTTGATAAATTTAGAAATGCCTAACTGCTTCATTGAACTCACTTTTCATTTACAAAGCAAAAATAATTCTTTGCAATGTCATGTTTCAATGAATATTTTTACTCCTAAATCTTTCTATAAACTAGTTTTGGAAGAATTTGGACCATTTAAATTCATATACATATAGGGATTGGATATACAGGTATGTATGTATTAGAGAGAGTAAGAGTGGCACTGTGGATAGACAGTTGGTAAGCTAAGCTATTCAATATGCAGCACTGTCTCTGAATGATGTTGACAATAAGTGTGTGTGTACACCAGACTAAAACACATAAATGTATGCATACATATGCATATGTAACATTTAGCCTAAAAAGACGAAAGACTGCAAAATCATTTAAACTTAAAGATATTCATTTTTTTTAACATACCATGGGAAAGGAATTTTTTTTTTGCCTTTTAATGGCTTGCTTAATTCATTGAGGGAGGCAATGGCTAATTGATACTGTATCTAGTTTGGCAAACCAAATTAAAGAAAGAAAAGAAACCTTGACAAGGTTCAAAAAGACAAACATCTGTATCTATAGCTACATCTATACCCATATCTAGGTTCATATATACATATCTATATCTATATCCCCAGATCCATACTCCCACACATGTATGTGCATATATATACACATAGATGCATGTATGTGCAATGCATATGTAAATGTGTGCATTTATACATACATATATTTACATATATACACACATACTTTCTTGCAAAGTTATTTTATAGACAGCACATTTAGATCTAGGAGGCAAACATATTCACCTGTATGTGTGTAATAGTAAAAATCAGATAATATGTTTATATGAAGTTTGGCAGTTTTCTGCTTTCTTTGCTTACAATATTTATTTTTTATCTCACAATAACTCTGTCAGATAAACAAGAAGGGGATTATTATTCCCATTTTGCTGAATGCAAAACACTTAGGAAGACCTGAGTTCAAGAAATGGCTCTGACATAGATTTTCTGTGACCCTGGGCAAATCATTTAAATTGTTTGTTACTTGAGTTGTAGAACCATTTAGACTGATATTGGAAAAAATCAGTTTCTGCCCTGGGAATCTGTCATATGATGAAATCACAGTTTTCATTTTAACATTGTCATCATGGCATCTCTTTAATTTATAAAAAAGAAAACAAAAACATTTTACTAAATGTTGCCATACTAACTTCTCCATCTTCAAACTCTAAAGTACATGGAATAGAAAGCTTTCAAAATTGAAAGACCAACCTAAAGAAATCAAAACCATCTGGTGACAGATGAAGGATATTTTGTTCCTGTCATACAGTCTGCTATAGAATTTGTCACAAAAAAAGCCTTGAGTAATCCTACAAAAGATAAGCTTACAAGGCAGCACATTTTTCAAATATATGCATACATATGTATGCATATAGTAAATATATAGTAAATATATGTATATAGGTGTACTTATAGTAAATATATGTATATGTAAATATCATATACAGATATATGTATATATATATGTTGATATAAAATGTGTATTTTTTGTTCTTGAATTCATTCAAACATTGCTGTAAACAAGAAACTGAAGTGGTTTGCCATTTCCTTACCAAGCTCATTTCATAGAGGAGGAACTACAATAAAAAAGGTTAAGTAAATTGCCCAGGGTCACACAGTTAGTAGGTGACTGAGGCCAAATTTGAACTCAGATCTTTTTTACTTCAATCCTGGTTCTTTATCAACAGACAGACAGACAGACAGACAGACAGACAGACAGACAGATAGATAGATAGATAGATAGAGATAGACATACACATACACATACATAGCACAAATTTAGACATATATACATACACACATGTACACACTCATGTATGTTTGTATGCATGTGTATGCATATGTATGTATGTGTATGCATGTGTGTATATACCATATTTACACACATATATTTATGTATATATGCGTATATATACCATATTTATACCTAGATGCCCCAAATCCCTTTCATAATTTTCCTGAAGTTGGCAGACTATTAAGCTTGAGAAAGCGGGAGCAGGGCCATGACTTGTCCAAAGACAATTTCTATGTAATCATCCTTAAAAGAAAAAAAAAACATGATCTCTCATTAAACAACATCACCACTGTCCTTCTTTAATGAACATACTCTGTCTACTAATAGAGACTATCCCCTTTTATGTAATTCATAATTCTTTAAAGTATTCAGGTTCCCAGAGAGGTTAAGAGACTTCCCTAGCATCATAGAAATAGAGAAAGAATCTAAATTGAGGTTATCATATTTCAAAGGATAAGTCTCTATTCAGGATGACAATCTGCCCCTCAATAATGAATATGGTGATAGTAATGATGAAAATGATAATGATGATAATGAAATTAATAATGATGATGACAATGAACATGCACTCAACATTCATTTATACATGTAAAGATACAATCTACATTGCTGTCTATCAACAAGAATTTATTAAGCACATGGTATTAAGTGCTGATAATACTAATACAAAGAAAAACAAAGACAGTCACTATGCTTAAAATGCTTACATTCTAATTAAGAATACATTATGTAAAATGTATCAGAAAGTGAGGAGGTAACCTGTGAGGATGCATAATGAAATTCAAGTGGTGAGCCAGAGTGGGAAATGAGGAGTTTGCAGGTCTAAGGGTTTTCCTTAAATAGGAATTCTGGGAAGTGATCCTTAATCTTCTAGGAGACAAGGGAGTCTCAGGGACAAAGGGTGATCATGAGGAATAAGTCTAAGTTTGTTGTGTTTGTCCTTCATTCTCATCAGGGAGATGATAACATGACTTGCAGTTGACTTTGATTTGAGTGAAGGAGGGCTGTGCAAAGTCATCAACCTTCCTCTTCCAGAGGTATCTGGGTCCTGTGGGCAGACATTTATCAGATCAACTGGAGATGGCCCGATGCAATGAGAGACCCTGGCTTTTTTAGGCTAAGGTCTTTTCAGGTTCTCACTTTGAGTGAGGCAGCACCAGCTCAGTGAATAGGCCTCTTTAATAAGTGAATTAATGGGTGGTCCCTTAAAAGAAGAGAAAAAAAAACATTATTGTGTTTGTTACTTGCAGCGCTGATGTAATCTTCCATTCAGGGACAGAGAAGATCCTGTGGCATGAGAGAGAAGATGACAAATGTGCAGCCTGGTGAGAAAATACCCACACATGCGTAGAACATAAGAGATGATAGATAGAAGACAGATAATATATAGATACATCACCTAGCTGTGTGCAACTAGGTGATAAAGTGGATAGAGTGTTGGGTCTAAAGTCAAGAACACTCATTTTCTTGAGTTCAAATTTGGCCTCAGACACTTTCTAGTCATGTAACCCTGGGTAAGTCACTTAAATCTCTGTCTCAATTCCTCATCTGTAAAATGAGTTGGAGAAGGAAATGGCAAATCACTCTACTCTCCTTGCCAAGTACACATCCAATGGGTTCACAAAAAGTTGAACACAATTGAAATGACTGAACATATAAATTATAAATATTCATAATTATGCACATATTTATACTATGAGAGCATAAAATTTGGAATTTATCATTATACATTAGCTAATGTAGTGCAAAATTAATTATTTAGATAGAAAATATGTCAAAGACTTTTAAGATGACTCTCTCTTTATGTCCCTCCTTCCCTCCCTCCCTCCCTCTCTCTTTCTGTCTCTTCTATTCAGGAAAATGATAAAAGTAAACATTCTTCAACAATCAATTTGAAATTACAGGCATTGATCCTCATTTAGGATTCAAAGTGAATTTTCAAAAGGTTCATAGAGCATTGTGTTATTTGAATTTTTAAATCCTTGAGTTTTTTTTACCAGACTTGAAGAAATATTTGATCCAGCTGTACATTTGTGCATGTTTGAATTTCTATTTCCAACTGTGTCTTTATTTTCTTCTATAACTACATTTTTATATTATCAATGCACATTCACTGGCAATCACATCAGTGGTGTTTTTGTTCTATCAAAACTACATCTAGGGGTGACTAGGTGATGTAGTGAGTAGAGCACTGGCCCTGTAGTCAGGAGGACCTCAATTCAAATCTGACTTCAGACACTTAATATTTATTAGCTGTGTAACCTTAGGAAAGTTACTTAATCCCAATTGCCATGCTTTTTCTCATCCAAAAAAGCAAAAACAAAACAAAAATGTATCTAAATATTGAGAAAAGCTAAATGGTAATGAGCCCTTGAGAATTTGTGTTATACAGTATAAATTCACATCAATCCTTTATGATGAACTAAGTGATTCAATAAAGGAGAAATAAGGTATTTAATAATTTTGGCATTCTTCATAATTTTCATCACACTTTGTGAGATACATGGTTCAAGAGAATGTACAGGAGGCTTTTCTTTTGTATTTCCAATGAACACTGGAAAATTCATACTTGAATATCATATAGATTCATTGTCCTATGGATGTGGACAATCTTTCTGCTAGTGCAAATCATAATCAATCCATACTTTCCTTTCTTGGTTAGTTCTCATAAACACCTTTATTCTAGAGTTCTCCATAGTGGATTTGCTCAACATATCAGCTTCTTTTCCCTTAAGCTTTTAGTATTTGTGAAATACCAGTGACATACTCATACTGCCAATCTGTAATTGCTTGTTTCTCACTTCAAGACTAGAAAACAAAGTTTTTGCTAAAAAAGTAAATCTGTATCTAGAGATGTTGGGATAGTGGTCAAGACTGGATAGGTTCTCAATTTACTCATCTTCATGAATAAAAAGAAATTAATCATCTATGTAGCACTGTTTACCTATATCAAGTAACTATGAATTTAGAAAATAGACCACCATATGGAAATCGAATTCAAATTGTTCTATTTGAATTTATCTATGTGGGCAACTTCCAGTGTAGAAATACTGTCCCAAACACATACATCTCTTATCTTAAATACACACACACACACACACACACACATACACACACACAGAGGAAAATGATATGCATATCACTCTACTAGTGTTTCCATTTCTTGTTTAAAAATATTCTCAATGTCCTTTCTCTAGATGATTATTTTAAGCTATGTAATCTCTAACAGGCACCATTTACAATTCACAGGAAGCCTCCCTGATGTTTCCAGATACATGGAAAATAAGAGGCTCAAATTAATCTAGGAGGAAATGTTAAACACTATTTCCTGTCCCTATTATCAATCTTCCTATTTTTCCTATGGCTTTGCATTGTCCTCCCAAACATTAATTGGAAATAGTCTACAGTCTGAATTCTTCAAGACCTTCAAAGTGGGGTCACAAATTAGACAGCATACAGAAATCTCAAAGATTTCTGTCAAGACTTTTCTTTACTAAATCTCCATATCAAGCTAGTGGCTTACTATAATGACTGAAAGGTCCCAGAGTTGTAGGATTCTGATCTGAGAGAAACTTTTAAGTTCACATGATCGTACAAAACTTAGAACTGAGAGTTTTGTTTGGCTTCTAATTTATATTTCTCTGTATGCAAGTTACTATAACCTCCTCAATTGTTCAATAATAAAAACCACTCACTAAACATCTTCTAGGCAGTCTAGTAGATTGAGAGCTTAGAAACATGCACATTCAAATTTGCCATCAGTAACTTCTTAGCAGTTTGACACCAGACAAGGCATAACCCTTCTCAGCTTTTTTTCCCCTTATTTGGAAGAAGGGTTATATTAAGAGCTCCTTTATCACAAAGTATTATAAGAATCAAGTGAGATGACATATTTGAAGCAAAGTACTTCAAAAATTGTAAAGTGCTATAAGAATGTTAGTTATTATTAATGTATGTAAGTATAACTTTGGGCCCTGAGGACAAGGTATAAAATGAATGAAAAAATACTACTACTGCAGTCTTCTAGGAGTTTAAGAGATACATACACTTGGCCATGGCTAATCAGTGTGTTTTTCTTTGTAACTAGGCATATTTATTCCAAGTTTATTCTTCCCCCTCCTTTTGCCCTGGGGAGATCTGAGAGGATGAGAAAATAAATGCTTATCAATAGAAAAAACATTTAAGTTAAAAAAAAAACCTAATTGGAAGAAGGCAAGAAACTGGCACAATTATTTGAAATATGAAATATAATGAGATCAGTGAAAATTGTATGTGAAGACACCATATTCTGAGAAATTCTAGAAGTGAATTCTCTCCACTAACAGGAGATTAGGAAAGATTTCATGGAAAGAAACCTCAAAGGAAGGGAAGGATTTCTACAAGCATACAAGTCGGGAAATAATGATACTGAGCATAATGGCATAAATAGCTAATAGATATACAATGTTTTCTGTCTGGTAAAGTCCTCTACATGTAATACCTCATTAATTATCTCACAGTAACCCTGTGTGATACATGCTATTAATATTCCTATATTATAGATGAAAAATACGCAACTGAGAGATGTTAAGTGATGTGCATATGGTGAAACAGAAGGGAGATGACTAAAATGTCAATTGAATTCAGGTCTTCAGATGCCTTTCATGCCTCCTCTTAATTTTGTTTCCTTTTCAGTTCCAAACTATCTCTTTCTCTCAAGCCCTACACTTACCCATTGTGAAGGGAAGAAATACAATACTCATTACACATAGGAAGACATGCAAATTATATTTCTTATTAACCACTTTCTAAAAAGAAAAAATAGTTCTCTCTCTGTGGATAGAAAGTATTTTTCTTCTTGTGTCCTTTGTAATCATGCTGTATGATTATATTGATCAGTTACACCTTTCACAGATAATTATCTTTACAATATTGTTGTTACTATGTAAGTTATTCTCCTGATTGTGCTCACTTTGCTTTGCATCAGTTCATGTCTTCTCTTTTTGTTTTTCTGAAATCATCCCCTTTGACATTTCTAACAGAAAAATCATAGCCTATTACATTCATATTATCATAATATATACAGCCATTACACAATTGATCATCCCCTGAGTTTTAAATTCTTTTCCACAACAAAAAGAACTGCTATAAAGAATTTTGTACATACTCCTTTTCTTTTTCTCTGATGTCTTTGTGGCATTGACCAAGCCTTCTTGAATCTGCCTTTTGATTATGTCTTATTTATCCTTAATAGAATTGATTGGGACATACATGTTTCTTTATTGTGTTCCCACATTAGATTGTAAGCTTCTTGAGGTGAGGAACTGTTGACACTTTTTCTCCCCCAACAGCTTAGCACAGTTTCTGGAAAATAGTATACTCTGAATAAATGTTTGTTAACTAACTGAATAGGACTGAGGGTTAATTCATTCTAGAGAGACAGGGAGTACAAGAAGACAATTGTGATGGCTAAAGCAAGGATTTAAAGTGTCTGAATTATGATGGTGATGCTTTGAGTTTAAAAAAATCATTTGAATATTCAGTCAGCATTTATTAAGTGCCTACTATTTGGTACTATGTGCTCAGCACTGAAGTTAGAAACACATATGAAATAGACCTCAAGGACCATACATTCTGTTGTGGAGATAAAATCAATCAGATATCATCTGATTGACTGACATGTTATAAAGTCAAGCAAAGAAGTACTTAGCACCTTGTTTCACCTATTTAATTATTTAGCACCTTGATTCAGTTCAAGTTACTTTTAAGCTTTGCCCATGATTATAACAAATCTTTGCTAAGAAAGAGAACTTGTGGACCCCACAATACTTGTGAACCCCTATTGCTGATGCAACAGGAAGGGGTGGGACAGGTAGGAGCTAAAGACCACATAGAATGAGAAGGAAAAGCTGGGAGAGAGCAGAACTGAGAAGAGTGAAATTGTGGTGGCAGAATTGGGAAGAGAAACTTTGTAGTGGCCATGCACTCTGTTTGTCTGTTCTGTTTCTGTTGCTTTTTGTTAGTGATATTTTGTCCACAAGCCCTGGGACCATACTGGAAACCCCGAAAGAGGATTTTCTTGTTTTATGTTTACACAAATCCTGGAGGAGAGATTAGGAGGTCCCGGGACTGTACTATTTGTCTTGAGTTCTCAGACCTTGTATGTGGGTCTATGTTGATTTCACAAGCTGATAGTGAATTCTGGCAATGCACATGAACATTGTTTTTGGCTCTGTTTTAAGCTTTGTCTTCCAAGAAACAGAAACTGTGAAGGACTTGAGGTGAATTGAACACTGTGAGCTTCAATATGAAATGGGAACTGGATGAGGAACTGGGCAAAAATCTGGACAAGGAGCTGAAAGCTGCCTGTCTTTGAATCCAGGTGACAGTTGGGGAGATTAAGGCAGGAGATGGGGCCTTAATGGGGCCATGGAAGAGGAACCATAGAATCAGAGAGCCAGCCTTGAGTCAAAATGAAAGGATATCTCCTTGGGTACTTAGTGCCAATTGACAAGTTCAAGATTTACTGTGATCTAAGGGTAGGAGGACTTTGTACTCTGTACTTTGTACCTCTTAAGGATGATTGAGTTAAGGATGATTAATCTCCAATTAAGAAGAAAGACTTTTAGACTGCCAAATTAAGACAATGTGACCTAGGGATGGATAACTTTGACCTTTGTACTTTGTGTCCCTTAAGGAGGTTTGCTCCTTACTGATGATTGAGTTAAGGATTTACTGAATGATATCATTTGTTTCAAAATTATGGGGCCACTTTGGTGAAAACCATATGGCTACTTTAGAGATAACTTGTTATGTTATAATATTGTGAATGATGTACTTTGGTTTCTGTGAATGTTTTACTTTAATTTACTGCTGACTAAATAGAGAGTTGACTATACTATATAATGAGAACCTTAAAGCTGTCCTCTGGAAAGCTGCTTGTGCTTGGCTTTACATATATACAGTGAAAAATAAAAATAAAGTGAAATACGAATGTTATCATCAATATAATTATGTATTGAAGAAAACATATAGTAGAAAAAAGCATTGGGAATGACTGAGAAAACCTAGGTAGGCATTCTTGCACTCATATTTCCACTATGGCCTTGAATAAGTAATTTGTTTAGGTTTCTTTTTTTTCATTTTTCTTTACATTATGAGAGAAGTGAACTACATGATTCCTAAAATTCCTATATGTCCTTGGGGAGATCATTTTATGTTTTTGGGCCTCAAATACCTCATCTGTGAAATGAGGAATGATTGATGCCTTCTATGATCCATTCTAACGTTAAATATTTGATCTTTTAATCCTCAGGCTTTTAGCTGTAACTTTGATGATTCATCAAACCAACCCTCCCTTAACTCCATTATTTTTTTTAATTAAAAAAAATATATGAGCATATCATTCTCCAGTATTTACTACTAGAGTCTCTAGAGTAGTTTGTTGTTGTTGTTGCATATGGAATCTTGGCCTTTCATCTATTTTACTTGGGAAAGAAAGGATTATTGTACCCTAAGATTTATTGCTCAATCCATCTTTATATAAAAATCACAAGTTGAAGATAATCAGTGGTGACTCTTTACAATTTCTGATGTGTTAATTATTCTGAATCTTTCTTTTTCCAGGTAAAGTGATGTTATCATATAAAAGAATTATTTACTGAATGCATGAAAATAAACATATACTAGGTGAGTAAATGGAATTTTTCTCCATAATAATTTCCAGTTATAGTTAATTACTTAAAATATAAAATAAGAATGATTATTATTATGTAAAAATATTTCCTAAGTGCTACTATTTCAGAGGAAGTATACTATGTCAGGTGCAGTCAGGGCAAATCATAAGTGCCCTTCTCTAAGTTGTAGAAATATTGCTGGATCCTCCAAATATTTTAAGAATAAAAATATAATTGATTACAACTTAAAGCCCTGTGTATCTCAGGTATGATCTTGATAAATTTCTCATGTATGTTTTCTGTATCCCAGCTCTCCATGTGTCTTCTTCAGAAATAGGTCACAAGTTTGATAAGGGCAGGGGAAGTATATGATAACAATTCTGTATCATTTTCCAACATCCAGAACTGTCCTGTGCACAGAATGTCTGAGCTGGAAACCATCTTAGAGACTATCAGTCTAGTCCATATCACAAAAAAGCAATCCTTACATAACCAGGAAGTGATCATACAGCCTTGGTCAGATAACCTCCAATGGATGGGGATATAGGGGTGTATTTCACTGATGCTTGAGGCAGCCCATTCTATTTTAGAATTCAGGGAAGTAAAAGGCATAAAGCAGACATTCCAAATGTCTATTGGTTGAATGATTAGCCAATTGATTGTTAAGACTTTGTTTCTTCACTGAACTGATAGCTATCACTTTGAGTTTTCCAAATTCTTCCTCTAATCCTGCACTCTGGCGCTGAATAGAGTAAGTCATTTCTGTCTTCCACAAGTAATTTTTCAAATGTTTAAAGAAACATACTATGCCCCCTCCACATCTTCTTTTCTTCAGTATAAACATAACACATAACCTTTTAATGAACTCTCCTTTGTAATAAACTTTGACCATCATAGTTTTCCTCAAGTACATGCTTGCCAATTTATCATCATCCTTCCTAGGATGTGCTACTCCTCACAAGAAACACGTAACAACTGCTGTTTGAAATTTTTAACTGAAAATTGTTTAGCTTTTTTAGCATAAAATTGTATTGCTTCAATATTTAGTGTAAGTGTTAGATGGGACCATTCACAACATGAAAAGTTGTTCTAATTTGCACAAAGGTAAAATAAGCACAAGACTGAAGAAGAAAGTTCAGTATCATTTTTTACTTGCACATGAGAATCCATACAGTAATGCTATAATCATTGGAATTACTGACCATTTTAAACTCACACAAGAAGAATTTCAAGAGATGAGAATGATAGTACTACCAACATCAATAAAAAGAGTTTGGGGTAGCAGAAACAATTTGTGACCATATGTACCATCATCATTCCAGTTGTGGTATGAGTATACAGCACTATTGAAGTGATTGGGACTTAATTCAAAATAATGTGTGTGTATAGAATAGTGTTTGGGGGAGCTGCTCTTTCTACCATATAATAAAATTGTGTAAAAAATAAATAAATGAAAAATAAATGTAGACAGAGAGGTGAAAAATAAAATTTTACAACTCTAGGGAAAAATCCTGCCATGATAATGGGTTGTACCAAGTCTGTCCTTTTAATATCTAGATCCTCTGATATCATCAGGGTAACCACAGTGGCTCAGCATGAAAAGGCTGCAATTCATTTCAACCAAGAGATAGAGTGGGGGAGTCCAGCCAGTAATAGTGTCTTAATTAAATAGTTTAGCCCATAAAATGGTTTATTAAAAGCATTTTTATTGTTGCCATTTCAGAGGCTAAGATCTCAGTCCCAGATGGTGATTTTCATACCTTCCTCTCTGGGGCTAACAATCACAATTCATCTGTATTCACCTGTGTGACACAGTGTGTCTTAGTTAATGAATGCCCAAAGGAGCCATAGGTGTGCTCTCTCTGGCCTCTGGCTAATGAATAATTGGCATATTTTAACAAACAAAAACAAAGCCACCAAATCTGAATCACTCTCCAGAGAGCTATCCTTACTTGAATATAGAAGGGGCACTTTCATCTTCCCCTAAGGAAATAAAACTTTTACTTTCTGCTGTATTATCTCCTCTTGATTCTATGAACAAAAGTCAAATGTCCTCAGGATATCATTCTCAAGGTTTGGGAGAGAGGCTATAAGTAACTCCATTTTTTTCCCCTTCAGCAAATACATCAGCAAACACATTGACTTGTTCAGGTCAATTGATTGGGCTGCTGTCAGCTATCTGAATTTTTAACTAATAATGGAATTTTCATGTTTTTGATTATAATTCCATTGATGGTTTGTGTGTGTGTGTGTGTGTGTGTGTGTGTGTGTGTGTGTGTGTGTTTTGTACAAATGGCCTGGGTTTAGGTTAGGGAATAAGGAGCTATTCAGACCATCCTAATATGACCAGAAAACCAACAATCCTATTACTAGTATAAATTAGTTTCTTAACAAACAACTAGACTGAGGCCTGACTTACCAGAAATTATTATTTTCTTTTTTTCTGCTATTTATTTCTAAGATTGCATAGTTCCCCCCACCAACTTATCTCCCAGTACACTATGTCAATAAGAAGCATATATTTTTCCCCCCTTCTCCCCATATTACTTATTATCATTTTTGTTTATATAAACTGGAAACTAATTTATGAAAGACTTATTGAATGCTAATCACTGATTTAAGTGTTAGGGGGATTTATTGAAATGCAAGAGGACCTATAATCTCAAGGAGTTTATATTCTTGTTATAAGAGGCAATGCATATGGTAGGTTCAGCTCCAGGGGAGATATATAGGCCTGATACTTAAGATATAGTGTCTGAATAGATGACAGTTCCCAGGGGGGACTTGGGATACAAATGCTGGCTGGATGGCAATGCCCAGTGAGGACCTGGAGGGCATAGGAAAAAGGCAGATTATAAGGTCAGGTAGACAACTTTTCTAGTACCTCTCAATGGTTATTTTTAATGGTTTTTTTATTATATAATATTACAGAGAAAAGTCAAGGACAGAGAAAAGCCTAGAGAAAGTAGTAAAATAGATAAAAATACTTTTAAATATAGATCATAAGATTTTTATGGTTTACTTCTATGTTTACACCTAGGTTACAAGAATGAGAAGTGCATTTTATTCTCCTATTAACCATTTTCTACAAGGCTTCCCACTTGATAATTCTTGGTCAATGCTATTGGTCAATGCTACCTTTTACAAGATGGTCTAGTATAGCAACCTATTCCTTAGCCTCCTCTATTCCATTTCCATTGACTTTCATAGTATCAATGGGAATCTAGAACCAGCGACTGAAGCTGGCCATCCTTTTCAGCAGGCTCTCCAGTTTTCCTAGGGTGCTGCCTTTCTTTAAGACATGGTTCATTTTCCTTTACTACTTTGCCCCTCTGATCTCCACTAATAGAAAAGATATAACTTAGTTTCAACCCTAAAGCAATCCTCTCCAGTGAGATTCAGCTCTTACGCCATCTTCATCCCTTTATGGATATTTACACACTAAACACACAAAATCACAACAAGAGAGAATTTCACTGCTGTATGACATTTCCTTGTTTTGATTTGTTTAATTTCCTACATTTCCTGAAACCTAAATAAGATCTACATCTTTACTATGCAAGTAGTCATTCACTGTAGTCAGCCCTTTGATAAAACGCTCCCAGTAAAGTGTGGCCCAAGGCCTTTTAAGGCAGTTCAGGAATGGCCTCCTTTTCCTCTCCTCTTTTCTATATATCCTCAACTCATTGTGCACCATTTAAAATTAATTCTTACATAACTATTGTTTCATTTGAACTGATCCTTGGTGGCAAAATTCCCTCTTCTTATTCCCATATGGAACATAACTGATATGGATATCAGAACTTGTAGTCTGATCCATCAGAGCTCTCCTTACTATATGTTATCTCTTCCCTCACCTGCAAACCTGTACTTTCTATGAATTTTCCCACATGGGATCCTCTTCTAGAAATTATTTTCTCATTATGAATGTTTGCTTCCTTATTTCTTCCCCTAACTATCTATTCATTGACAAAGATGAATTGAATGGATAGACCTAGAAGAGAGGCAATGGATATTGGATACTGGGGATTGGATTGAGAGGTGGGATGTTGGAGGGGAAGGCAGGGTCTGTGGGGGTGCTGGAAGCACACACTCCTATAAAGGGACACGGTAGAGAATAGGACAACGGGGTGTGGGATAGGAAGGAGGGACATATAATCAGGCTCTCCCAATATGTCCACTATGGAGATGGCCTGCATAATTACTCATGTACAGCCTGTATTGAACTGTTTGTCCTTCCAGGTGGGGGGTGTGTGACAAGTGAGGAACTGAAAGAATCTAGAATTTAAAGTCCTATAATCAAATATGTATATATATATATGTATACACACACATACATATATATACACATGTGTGTATGTATATGCATGTATATATGTATATGTATGTATACATGCATATATACACACATTATATGTGTATATATTTACATCTTTATATATATGTGTATGTGTGTGTGTGTGTGTGTATAATTATTAGTAACTACATGCAACTGGGAATTAAGATATACAGGCACTGGGGTAGGGAGACACAAACTGTCCTACCAGAAAGTTAGAGAGGTGATGGAGAATGACAGAGGAGAGAGCAGATTGGGGAAGAGGCTTTAGAGTGGGATGGCTGTTTTAGGGTTGTGGGTATTGGAAAGACAGGAAGTAAATTTCTAACTCAAAATCTCATGGAAATGAGTGATACAAACAATAAAATAAATAAAATAATTCAAAAAGAAAAAAAGAATCTCAAAAGCTTTCTGAAGAGAATGATTCCTTCAGAATGAGTAGAACAAATGGAAGCAAATGACTTTATGAGAAATCAAGATACTATGGAACCAGTGGTTCTCAACCTCCCTAATGCCACGACCCTTTAATACAGTTCCACATGTTGTAGTGACCCCCAACCATAAAATTATTTTCATTGGTACTTCATAACCATAATTTTGCTACTGTTATGAATCATAAAGTAAATATCTGATATCCAGGATATATTTTCATTGTTATTAATTGGACATAACTCACAGGTTGAGAACTGCTGTATTAAACAGATCCAAACCAATGGAAAAAATAGAAGGAAATGTGAAATGTCTCCTTGAAGAAAACACTGACCTGGAAAATAAATTCAGGAAAGACAACTTAATAATTATTGAACTACCTGAAAGCCACAATAAAAAAGAACCTAGAAAGCATCCTTCAAGAAATCCTCAAGGAAAATTGCCCTGATATTTTAGAACCAGAGGGCAAAATACAACTTGAAAGAATTCACTGACCACCTCTTGAAAGAGATCCCCCCCAAAAAACTCCTAGGAATGTTATAGCCAGGTTCTGGTATTCCCTGATCATGGAGAAAATATTACAAGCTGCCCAGAAGATACAACTTGAATACTGTGGAAACACATTCAGGATAAAACGGATCAAGCTGCTTCTACATTAAGGGATCAAATGGCCTAGAATATATTCCAGAGATCAAGGGAGCTAGGATTAAAATCAAGAATCAACTACCCAGCAAAATTGAGTATAATATTCCAGGGGAAAATATTGTCGTCCAATGAGGTGTAGGACTTGATTAAAAAAAAAGAACTGAAAAGATTTTGACATTCAAATACAAGAAGAATGAAAAGGTAAATATGGAAAAGTATTCATAAGGAACTTATAAAAGTTGAACTATTTACATGCCAACATGGATAAACAAAAATTATAACTTATGATACTTTTTTCAGTATGAGGATACTTGAAGGGATTATAAATGTGTACACATATATACGTATATGTGCATGTTTGTGTGTGTATATGTTTATGTACACATATACACAAACATGCATGTGTACACACATACATATATGTATATACATGTGTGTGCATATACATGTCTATGTAGGCAGGTATATATGCATGTGATTACATAAGTGAGTCTGCGTATATATGTGTACATAGGGTGCAGGATCAATTGAACAGGATGGGATAATATTTGAATAGGTGAAATTGATAGGTGGGAGAGGAATAGTATGAAAGGAGACAGGGAGAGACAGAATGGGATTAATCCTATCATATAGAAGAGGCAAGGGATAATTGTTACAATGGAGGGGAAGAACAGGAAGGCAAAAGGGAATGGGTCAACCTTAGTCTCATTGAAGTTGGCTTAGGAAAGGAATGACATACACTCTAGATTGGGTATCTTGGCCTACAGGACAGTAGGGGGAAGGGGATGAGAAGGGTAGGATGGAAGGGAAGATAAGTTTGGGGAAAAGGCTGTTAGCAGCACACACTTTTGTAAAGGGATAGGGACAAAGTAGATAATAGAACTAGTGGGAGTGGAATAGGAAGAAGGCAGGAAGATAGTAGGTAGGTAGATCCATCTTGCCCAAGGGCAAAGTCATAGGGTTGATGGGGGAGGATATAGGAGAGAGCTGATTGGGGAAGGGGGTATACAGTGGGATCACTGTTTTGAGGTGTTGGGTAGGGGAAAGATGGGGAGAAAATTTGTAAATCAAAATCTCCTGAAAATAAATGATGTAAACTAAAAATAAACTAAATTTGTTGTTTTTTAAAGGAACTCAAGAGAGGTCATGGAGTGTGGAGAGAGCTCATAAAGGATAGCCAGGGAAAATGTCCAGAGAAACTAGATGCAGTGGAATAGCCAGGAGGCCAGTTAAAGTGTTAAAAAAAATACAAGGCAGGGAATAAAGTGTCAAGAAGAATTGAAAGGTATTCCTTCACCCCCCAAAGAACGTAATAATCTAGCTTGGTTCTTAAGAAATGATGGTGAAACATAAAACATATCTCCCTTCTCTCAGAAAGACATTTGGTGACAACAGAAATGGAATGAGTTATAAACCATCAAACAGAAAAAAAAGATTTCAGAAAATTGAAAAAATAAACTATAGAAAAGTTACATGGTGCTAATAGACTAAACTGTTGTCTATAGTTCTCTAAACACATCATTGATCCACAAAGATGCAAGAATATACATTTTAAATAATTTTTAAAAAGATTAGATGATAGGACAGAAAAGGTAGATGACAGATTTTGGAGGCAATCTGGGAAAAAATGAAATATTAATGTTCTGTTGTCAGAGTTGTGAGCTAATCAGTTCTGTCTGTTTAATTATTTAGTCAAGCCATTCTATAGAGAAATTTAGAACTGTGTCCAAAGGGCTATAAAACCATGCACGCCCTTTGACATAGCAATACCACTACTAGGTACATATTGCAAAAGAGATTTAAAAAAGGAAAAGGACTACACATACAAATATATTTATAGTAGGTCTTCTCTGGGTGCAAAGAATTAGAAATTGAGGGGATACACATCAGGTAGGGAATGGCCAAATAAGTTGTGGTACATAAATATAAAGGGATACAATTGTATGATAAAAATGATGGCTTTCAGAAAAACCTAGAAAGACTTAAATGGGTTGATGCAAGTGAAATGTACTGGGTGCAAAGTAATGGAAATATTTTAAGATCATTAGCTATGAATGATTTGGAAATTCTTAGCAATACAATGACCCAAGACAGCTCTGGAGGACTTAGGATGAAAAAACACTATCCAAGCCCCGCGAAAAATCTGATAGTGTCCAAATACAGATTGAAGCAACCATTTTTTAAAATTTTATTCATTTTCCTTTTAATCTTTCTGTCTTTGCTTTCTTTCACAACATGACTATTATGGATGTTTTGCATGACTACATATGTATAACATATGTGAAATTGCTCACCTTCTCATGGGGGGGAGTGAAGAGGGAGTAAGGGAGAGATTTGGAACTCAAAGTTTAAAAAAACAGACTTTGCATAGTTTTTCATGCACCTGGGGAAATTAAATACTAGATAAATATTTAAAAAAAACAGGAAGAAAAAAGTAGTTCTTGTCCAAGAGCACCCAAGTAGCAAGTGGTAAAGCCTAGGTCTACATTCCAGGTATTGTGTTCCTTTGCTTCTTTTCAGAGTTCTTTGTAAGAGACTATAGTATTCCTATAGCCAGAAAGAAATACTTTTTAAATAAATAATGTCTGATATACATAGAACAATTTGGAATTTATATGTGGAGAGAGAAGGAGAGAAAGAGAAAGACAGAGACAGAGACAGAGACAGAGAGACAGAAAGACAGAGAGACTGAGAGAGAGACAGACAGACAGAGAGAGGGATGGATGGATGGATGGATGGATGGATGGATGAATGAATGGATGGATAGACAGACAAATAGGCAGATAGAGAGTCAGACAAACAGACAGACTTTAGAAATGGTGGGAGACACACCAAGAAGGGAAGGTGTTAACACCTAATTGGACCTAAAATAAAACTCCTGAAGTAGGTTTAATATAGGAAAAGGCTTGAAGGAAACAAGGAAAACTAAGAGATTAAGACATGGTGAGGAGAAAGAATGTTACAGCTGTGGGTGATTGTAATCCTTGTGTGAAGGCCCAGAGAGAGAAGATAAAGCACCAAGGAACTGAAAATAGATCTAGACATAGGAAATCTTAGTATGCAATCCATGAACTTTCACAAATATTTGTTCACTTTATCTTGATTTAATTGGTTTTGTTTGTAATCCTATATATTTTGTTCTGTGCATTTAAAAACATTCTGAAAAGGGATTCATGGGTTTCACTAAAGTGCCAAAGAGCTCTGTGACACACTTACCCTAAATTAAGAATTGCTGATACTACAAAAAGAGGAAAATAAGGATTCTTATCGTGCTTCTCTCACTTGCTACCCATGTGACCAAAGGGAAGTAATTTAATGTCTTTGATCCTCAGTTTTAGAAATGAAGGAGGTACATTAGATCATCTAGTCAAATCTTTATTGACATCCTCTGGTTGCACTGCAGTCATGAGATGCTGATTTAATCACTATATCAAGCATATCCAGCAACTTCTGAGATATTGCAAAGTCTGAAGATGAAAACCAGTCTCTTTGGGTGGAAGTTTAAAGAAGAATGAATGGGAACCTCTCTTCTCTCAGAAATATAAAAAGGCGGAGTTTGAAAAATCATAAACTTCTCAGGTAGCCCCCTTCTTTTTCCTTCAGATAATGATAAACCTCCGAATCAAACCCCCAGGATGGACAACAGATTTGGAATTTTCTTAACAGCTGTGGATGACTGCAGCTTGAGTTCTAATGTAATGTGAGATTTTTGAGTCCTGCTTTGATCAAGCAATATCACTTGCAAGACATGTATCCATCAGCTCAACAGGAAATGTCTCCAACACCTCCACAGGAAGGAGGACAGGTGTTACAAGCATCCTGAGTGGCAAGTACTTGAAAAAGCTTCAGGCATGATGTTTTATAAATTCATCTGACAGCTCTCCTGCCGCTGTGAAATGAAGTTACTTACTTGAAATCACTTCTGGCAGTCAAAATTAGGTTTCAGAATTAAAACATGTGTACATGTTATATGAAGAGGCAGTAAGTGACCCCAAACAACTGAAGCTTGGCAACAACTCTGGGAAAAAATACAAGAATTATACAGAGAAGTCACAGTTTGGAAGTTTTTTTTTTCTTTTTCCTCTTTCAGTTGACTGCACAAATGTTGACAGATAATACTCTACTGTTTATGTTTAAAGAATTAGCTTTTAAAAACTTTTTAAAGGAGTTTTAAAATACCAAAGCCCCAGCTTTTCAATCAGCTGCTAATGGAGATGTTTTATGCTTTTTTCACTTGATAAATGCAATGGGTGATAGAAAATTACAGAGCTGCTTGAATAGGTTTCTATTTCCATTTGGGCTGAGCTAAATAGATAGAAAAAATCCACTAAGTGGCTGATTCTACCAGAGCAAAGTAAGAAAGAAACTTACTTAGTGGGAAGTTTTACGTATGTATGAGTATACATATAGTTGCATACATATATATATATATATATATACACAGACAGCTACATTGCACAATGGATAGATCACTGGACATGGAATCAATAACACTCATCTTCACAAATTCGAATCCATCCCCAGACTCTTACTAGCTGTGTGACCCTAGGCAAGTCACTTAACTCTGTTTCTCTCAGTTCCTCATCTATCAAATGAGCTGGAGAAAGAAATGGCAAACTATTCCAGTATCTTTGCCACAGAAGCCCCAAATGAATTCTTAAAGAGTCAGCCACAGCTGAAAAAGGATGTCTGTGTGTATATGAGTATATAGATGTGTATGTATGGATATATAGAAAGATATAGATATATGTATACATACATGCACACATATGTGTATATATGCATACAATTGGTCTATGAATGCATATGTGTGCATGTGTGTACATGTATGTGCATTGTGTGTATATACATATATATATGTGAGTGCATTTTAATTACTCATTTTTAAAAATATGCATCTATTGAGTGCCAACTAGGTGCCAGGCACCATAGTAAGAACTTGACAGGGGTGGCTAGGTGGCGTAGTGAATAGAGCACCGGCCCTGGAATCAGGAGTACCTGAGTTCAAATCCGGCCTTAGACACTTAACACAAAAACTAGCCATGTGACCTTGGGCAAGTCACTTAACCCCAACTGCCCTCCAAAAAAAAAAAAGAAAAAAGAAAAAAAATTTTAAAAAAAGAACTTGACAAATATGTCATTTTATCTTCATAATTACCCTGGGAGGTAGGATCAATTATTATCCCCATTTTGCATATGAGAGAATTAGGAAAGGTGAAATGACTTGTGCAAGTTTATACACCTAGTAATTATTTGATGCTATATTTGAACTTCGGTCTTCTTAATTCTCAGTTCAGGTACGTGATGATATGACTTTGTGATCCTATATATTTTATTTTATTTTATTGATTTAAAATATTATTCTCAGGGTCCTAAGCTTCCATGAGATGGCCAAGGGCGTTGGTTAGTTGTGGTCCTTCATTCTCAAAGAGGAGGATAGTGACATCAATAAGTTGGGGGTCAAGGGTCAAGGTACAGTGTGTCTAATTGTGGCTGCAATATGAGCTCAGAAGAATCTACCACAAGTCAGGCACAAATAGTTCATATGAACACGTGGAGTCAAGATGCCTCTACATTTGTGCATTTCCCATTTCTTTGGAATCTTGCCTTTAAGATTAGCTAGTGATGATACCATAAGCAGTCTCCTAATATTCCTGAGACTCAGTTTCCTTGTTTTCATAATGAGGAAAATGCCACAATCATCTGTCTTACAGGGTTGTGGTGGGGAACAAAAGACATGATTTATGGAAAGTATTTTATAAACCTGAGGGGAATAAAAGCCTATATAAATGTTATTATCACAATTATTCTAATGATATTAAGATGGAATATCTCTACGTACCCAGGTTAAGAATACTGAAGTATAATTGTTGGCACAAATGCTATCTTTGTTAGAATGTAAGCAACTAGAAAACAGATTTTATGTATTTCTCTTGCTTTTTTGAATTCTAGCTTTGGCAAAAATGAACTAAAACATTTCAAACAAATTAATTTTCAAAGTTTCATACAAAGTTTCAAACAAACAAATTAAGTAACTATTACATGCAAAGAACCGTTAAATATTAAGATTATAAAAATGCATACCATGCAGACCCTACTGTCAAAGAACTTTTTTGCATATGAGTGAAATGGATGAAAGTATTCTCATAAGATGGGAACCACAGTCACCAAAAGCAAGCTAGGTTCTATCCCTCAGTAGGCCTCAGCTTCATTTTCCTATTAATCATCGTATTTTTGGGAAATCAGGTGGTACCTCCCCCCATCTCCCTCCATACTCATCTTTTAAACACTTCCCTTTGCTAAATAAGGAAAATAGCTGGAATCTGTGTTTGCATTTGGTATTTAGAATGTGAGACCATACATCCTGCCAATGGGAATGAGGTTCAAGATACTAAGGAGGGATTTTGTGATTTCTCTTAGAATTTTGTGGGCTTTCTTAGAATTCTTTGTATAAGAGTACATAACTCCCTGCTTGCTCTCTGCACAGTGCCTCCTTATACCAGCATGTTTTGAGGGACATGACACCCACTTCTCCCAAGATTTGATTATGGAATAAAGAGCTTCTGGTTTTTGCCTTGAGAAAACTCTTATTTTATTTGGGTAGAGGTTTGGCATCCCACACAGGTATTTGTCAATGTAACTAGAAAGGTACTGAGAAATTTTATATTCACAAACATGGATTTAGTTTCAATGCTTATTTAATTATTCTTTTAACCATAATTTGTCCATTCATTTGTTGTTGCTACGGATCCTCTTGTTATCATAAAGTGTGTGTAGATATTGAGGTAGAATACACAAGAGGCAGAAACATACTTCTATTTCCTTTACAGTTAGAATGACCCTTTTGTATTGAGAGCTAGCATCTGTACAGCGCCTTAAGGATTGAAAAATGCTTTACAGCAATTTTACAATCATACAATGAGCCACCCAGATGCCTCCTGAAGTTTTTCTTCATCCCATAAATCCACAGACCCCCATCTTGATCCTGTCTCAATTTCCAAAGGAACATATAATGTAAATTATAACATTAATATAGATTTTGTGTCATCATTAGCATTAGGAAGGCCTTCCAGTAGGAAGCCCCACCAAGCCCCACCACTGATACAGATTGGCATATTTTCTGTAATATACAGTCTGAGTGAGTTTCTTCAGTCATTGAGAGATTGAGTAAATTGGCCAGTATGAGTCAATATATAAAGTAATTTACATCAAATAATTGTGAAAACAACAACACACCAGACAGGGCTTGATACAGACTCTCATCCTTCTTTGCCTTTCCTAATTTCAAAGCACAGCATTCTTTTCACCAGCTATACTTCCTTCAGTATAATTTCTGGGCTGACAAGCCAGAAAAAGAAAATAAACGAGATATAAAATCAAGTTCATCTATACATGTTTTGATGTTCCTTCTATCAGGGAAAATAATAGCCTTCCTGTAGGTTCCTACCATGGGAAATTCTGATTCTTCCTTCCCTCCTTCCTTCCTTCCTCCCTCCCTCCCTTCTTTCTTTCTTTCTTTCTTTCTTTCTTTCTTTCTTTCTTTCTTTCTTTCTTACTTTCTTTCTTTCTTTCTTTCTCTGTCATGTTATATATCTATAATAGTATATATTATAATATATCCTATATTAGTGTATGTGTGTATTTGTGTGAGTGTGTATACATGTGTATGGCAGCTAGGAGGCACAATGTATAGAGCTCTGTGATCAGGAAGACCTGAGTTCAAATCTGTCTTCAGACACATAGCAGCTATGGGAAGTCACTTAGTAGTCTCTGCCTTCATTTCTTCGTCTGTAAAATAAACTGGAGGAGAAAACAGAAAATCCCAAATGGGAGTCATAAAGAATCAGACATGGCTGGCATAGATGAACAAAAACATATACACACATATACACAGGTATCTATGTATTGTATGCACGTAATACATATAAATATGTATATAGTTATACATACATAGATGAATGTGTATACATACATACATATGCATATACATATACACATCCCAGACCATGTGGTTAAGATTCTATAAGCTTCTACTGAGATGCTTTATGACTGGAATATGGATGGGCATTCAGAATTGACCTACCATATAACTGAGAGCAGCCACTTTCTATTGGCTACATGGTCCAAAGTGTTGCAATCTTTAAAATGGCCTGATAGAGCACAGGGCTTTGGAGAGATCTCCATCTGAGAGGGAGTACTCTCAACTATGGTGTTTTGCAAAAAAACATTTAGCTTAAAATCAAAAGCAAAGCCTATGCTTAAACTTTAATTTTCCCACCTATTTTATTGTCACTTTTCCCTGTTGAAAAGATTATGACTATAATATTAATCATTAAGAATGAATAGTCCATAAAAAGTTCTGCCTAGTGTTTAAATTATCCAAAATAGCTAGTATGGTTTCCGTGTCATAGGGGGAAACTGGGTTATGTCCTTGGGTTATTTATTGAAAGAGCTGAGGTAACTCTTCCTAAACCATGTCATTTTCTTTAAGTAGTCTATATAATTGGACAAATGGAAGGGGAAGATTTCAGAAGCATAAATCTAATGCATGTAAGCCTTTGCCACTTACAGGGAAGATTTCTTTACTTGATGCCAATTTTAATTCATCTGAGGAAATAAAATGAGAGAATTTTAGAAACCTGTTCAATCCCTTAATAATATAGGAGAAATGGGGGCCAGAGAAGCTCAGACTTGTCACAAGATTACACAGTAGCAAATACCACTATTTGGATTTAAACTGAGGCTTTTTGATGCCTTGATGCAGCACTTTAAAATTTCTACTGTACTGTGATATTGGGAGTTATGACATTATTTTATGGCAGTTCCTTTGACTTTTTAATATATTACATGCATAACTCTCACAAGCCCCATTGTCTCTCATTCAGTCTTCTTGAAAGGAGCAAAATAAACCTAGCCACTCCTATTTACAAGTGGATTTGACATTTCTAGAGGAGTTCAGGTTTAAACAATGATTTCTACATTTCCTCGTTGATCCCTTATACTGACTTGAGTTTGGCAAGAAAGATATTACTGCTCCTTTTTTTTCAGATAAGAAAATAGACCTTAAGAAATATGAGAGAATTGTCCTAAGTCGAATAACTAATCTGCAGTCATTTTATTAACTACTAGTACTCAGGCATTGTGCTAGACCTGAAGACAGAAACAGTCACTGCCCTCAAGGAGTTTACATCCTAATAATATATATGTGGAAAAGTGAAGGTTTGGGATCTAGTAATGTTCTGTATAAACCAAGAAGTTGAATTAGCTTGCTTCTAATTGCGCTTCTAATATTAAATCTTTAAATCCTTACTCTTGCCTCCTTTCTCATTTTTGATTGAACAAAAGTATAAATAGACTTTGGTAGAAAATAACAAAGACGTCTCCATGCCAAAAAGAGGGCCTTGTCCCCCCCAAAAAAAGCTGGAGTTTAATATAAATACTGTGCATTAAAGATAACTTATACAGTGTCTTTCTTCCTGATTAAAGAATTATGATGGTTCCGAATACTGGTGAATTGTACAAGTTACTCAGAATTTCAGAAATTTGACCTTTGATGGAATCTACTATAAATGTCTCCCTTGCTTGTTGTTCTTTGCTCTTGAAGAGGACCAAAATGACATCACTTAAGGATCAAGGCACAGTGTGTCTGACTGTGATTGATCAGATCAATATGAGCTCACAAGTTTCTACCTCAGGTCAGGCACAGGTAGTCTGTATGAACATTTGGAGTGGAGATATCTCTAAATTTTGCATTTCACATTTCTTTTGAGCTTCTGCAATTTTGCTTTACTCGTAGAATACAGGATCATCTTTGATGTGGGTATACCATGCTGGGTAGTTTTGTGCCAGTGTATCCCATGTATAACAATTGATTCCAAAGTTCTTGAGAGTGTTGTTGCATTGCTTCTTCTGACCGCCATGTGAATGCTTGCCTTTTGTGAGTTTTATGTAAAATAATATTTTAGGCAAATACTCTTTTGAGTGTCAAACAATGAGACAAAAGAGGCAGAAAGAGAGAGAGAGCCAGAGAGAGAGTGAGAGAGAGAAAGAGAGAGGGAGACAGAGAGAGATAGAGAGAGTGAGAGAGAGAAAGAGAGAGGGAGAGAGAGACAAAGAGAGAGAGAGAGAGAGACAGAGACAGAGAGAGACAGAGAGAGACAGAGAGAGACAGAGAGAGAGATCTCACTTTGTCGCAGGACAACCTATTTTATTTTCCTTTATAGTAATGGACAATAGGAGCATTCTTGAACTTTTAGGAAATAGCCTCCTCTTGCCAAATAACCCAGAATATTTCTATCAGACTTATATAACCAGTGGTCCCCCTGCCTTTGAAATCACAGCTGGAACAGTATAAACATCAGGTTCTTTTCCACACAAGAGAAGCCTAATAACATTTAAAACCTCTTCTATAGTTGGAAGTTCAGCTAGAGAGGAATTGACTTCAATCTGAGGTATAGTCAGTGACTTTAGCATTGATTGATGACATTCTGTTTAGAACACTATGGGAGTGTTTAATCCATCTCTCCATGGCAATATCTTTATCACTAGTCATTGTGGCTCCATCAGAACTGAATAGTTGAGATGCACCATACATCTTTGGCCCATAAATAATCTTCAGGGAATAATGAAAGCATTTAAATTGTTACCTTCAGCATAAAACTGAATTTCACCTGCATTTTTGTTGAGCCAGGAATCTTGCATTTCCTGATTTTCACTTATACTTTACTTTGATGGAGTTAAATCCTTCCTTCTTAGACACAATTGAACTCTCTTACTGGTAAACTTTGTGGAGTTCTTCTTTTTCATTTATTAGCTTCTAAATTTTCACATCATTTTTGTCAAGCAAATCTTGTATTTTAGCCCAGATAAATAAATATGGTTCTGAACCCCAAATCCCTCACAGTTTCCCATCCCTTTTCTGTGCTGCTGTTGCCAAGCATGTGTTGGCTCAGGTTTCCTTCCAAGTTAGCAACGAAATATGGAAGGTTAGAGAAACACATCATCTTGCCTCAGGGTTGCCTACTTTGTTGAATGAAAATGTTTAAGGTGGAGAAGATAAGTCTATGATTGGTCCAGTACTCTGTGCCAAGTATCACCTTCATCATTTTCATATCCTCTCAGTTTCTTCTACTTACAATGACATGGTTGATTAAATGTGTACTTTGCTATGAGGATGCATCCATAAAGTTTTATAGCATTTAGGTATATGGAAGACAATATTGGTGATGAGAAGGTAATGAGATGCACAAGAATTGAGAAGTAAACCATTGCTATTATTGTTTCCAGCTCCTTTTCTCTTAAGGGCTCCCTGCCATGCCTGGTAGTCTGTGCCTTCTCTAGCATGAAAGTCACCCAGAAGCATAGGGTTGGCCTCTTTTGGTATGTTGATGATGAGGGTCTCCAGGTCTTTACAAAATTGTCATGGTTGGAGCATAGATGTTGATGATGGTGGCATGGTGCTTTCCTTCAAGTGGCAGTCACATCGTCATTGCTCACTCCTTTTATTAGTCATACAAGCTTGTTGACTAGATTAGTTTTGATTGCAAAATCTATACTGGGTCTTCTTCTCTATGACTGCTACATAAAGTGTTTCTAGCTCTGATTTCAGTAAGCTGCCCTTTATTTGTCAGCCTTGTTTCACTCAAGGCCCCTATTTGGATGTTGTACCTGCTGAGTTCTCTCACAAAAGGAGCTGTTCATCTTTCATGTCTTCTGGATTACATGTTGTCAATTATGTGCACATCCTATGTTTCCATGGTGAGTGGAATCTTCTTTGCATAAGTTTTTTGAACATTTTTGTTTCTTTCAGTAGTAAGATGGGATTCTTGTCTGCTGTAGCAAGCAGGACAGAGTTGGGTGAAACAAACAATTTTTAAAGCACTTTTCTAGCCCTTTCCTAATTCCGGGAGGTGAGCAATATGGTCATTTAAAAAGTCTGCTCAGACATCCAGTAGGTTGCCACATCCCACTGTAGTTTCACTTCAGTGAAAAGACAATCCTATGGCCTGAGCCACCTGTGTACAGAGTTGTGACTACAGTTCCCTGTATAGCCACACCTGCTGCTTCATAACTTGTCTGTCACCATAGGATTTTGAAGTAGATAAACATTGTAAAATGATGTAGGTGATATCTTTTGACTCATGCATAAACTGGATTTAAGTGAGGCAAAGTTGTACAAAGTCATCTACCGCACTCTCTTTTCCAGAGTCATCTGAATTCAGTAGGAAGAGAAAAATCAAGACAACTGGCAATGATTCAGGATTTAATGAATGGAATTGGCATCGTCTATTATCTAACAAACCTCTAAAAATGCTCCACAGCAACTGCTTCATCTGCCTTTATGGCTGTTGGAATATATTTTTCTCATCTACCCATTCTGCAAGGGTAAGTCTTCATGTGCTTGGAAGGAACACCCCAGCCCACCCCCTTTAGCTTACTGATAGGTTTGAGACAACTCAATTGTCCTCAACCTGGTTTAACTTATCTGTTGAAATATTTTACCAAGGTCTGGTGCTATATGCTACAGCTTCTTGGAACCATGTGTTTGAGTTGGGTGATTCAGATGAACACCATAAATGGGTAAGCAGCCCTGAGAAGGGATGTGTGTATACACATTTGTATGTATGCATACACACACATATTATACACAAATATAAAAATATATCTGATCTAGTTAGCCCTAAGTATCCTATCCACTTATCCCTAAATATCCAACAAATTGATTACCATTACAATATTATGTATATGTATCTATTGAAATTGATCTATGTCTATATAACCTTGGGCAGGTTATTTGATTCTCTCAGCCTCAGCTTCTTAATTCATAAAAAAAGGCTTTGGACCATTTGGCACCTCATCATCCAGTCATAAATCTATCCTATGGTTGGCATTAGCAAGTTAGGATACATTCTGAAATACAGATTGAGCAGAAGTGGAATAAAGGATGTCATTTGAGATGTATAACTGGAAAGAAAAATATGGGCCTGTCCCATATCAGTAAAGAGAGAAAAAATCTAACTGATGGTCCCTAAACTTCTTTGGTATCTCCATATTTTCAAGTAATATTGAGGAAGGCCTTTAATATAATAGATGCCATTCTGATTCCTCTCTTCCTCCAACTTATCCTCCATTTAAAGGAGGCAATAGAATGAGTTACAAGAATAACGCAGAATGGGGAGGTTGACTGTCATTTTTAGGAGAGGAGTATTTATATAGCTTCTGTGAGTCAGTCAGCAAGCTAAGTACTTTCCAAATATTATCTCTTTTTATCCTCATGAAACAGCTCTGTGAGGTAGGTGCTATTATCCCACCCCCCTTCTTATAGTGGTAGAAATGGAAGCACAGAGAATAAGTGACTTACCCAGAGTCAGACAGTTATTAAGTGTCTTAGGCTTTATTTCAACTCAGGTCTTCTTGAATCCAGGCAGAGTTCATTGTCTACTCTGCCACCTGGGTACCTCCAGGAGTAAATATCAATTAGGTCATATAGTCTTTTCCATGCTTTTCTTAAATCATTGTGGGTAGCTAGGTGTAACAGCAAATAGAGCACTGAGCCTGAAGTCGGGAAGACTCATCTTTCTGACTTTAAATCTGGCCTCAAGCTCTTACTATCTCTGTGTCACTGGGCAATGTCATTTAATTCTGTTTACCTCAGTTTCCTAATCTGTAAAATGAGTTGGAGAATGAGAAAACCACTCCAGTGTCTTTGTCCAGAAAATCCTAGATGGCCTCACAAAAAGTTGGACACAACTTCAATGACTAAACAACAAATTTATTCATTAACAGTTGTCCCAGGATACCAGAGTAAACATGTTATTATGCCCATGAATTCCCATTTTCCATATTCAGAGACTTATCCCAAGGTCACACAGTGGTGTAAAAATCTGGATTAGAACACAGATCTCATAACTTCTATATTCAGTGATTCTTTGAAGAACACACAATTCCCACACATTCCTCACTCTAGAGAAAGTAGGCTGCCGATGACTCCTTTCTAATGAGACCTTTCCTCCAGTTCATCTGTTGAAATGAGCTGTATAGCTTTGCTCATTAAAAAAAAAGACACATTTCTCCATCAACATTAGCACAGAAAAGTACAGACATTGCCACCTGAAAGCAGGTGAATGATGGGAGAAAATGCCATTTTGTCTCTTAATGAGGAAATCCAGAATCTTGGTTCTAACTGGATAAAATTCAAGAAGTTTTTATCCACCTCTATGAGTCTCTGGTTCATTGCTACAATCTAATATATTGATTCAATATCATATTACTGTTATCCATCATGTGGAGGGTATGTTTGATCCTAGACAAAAAACAGAATTCTTAATGAGTACCAAACATTTGATAGTCAAAAATTGTCAGATTTAATCCTCTTTCTTTAGGGAAAAAAGGCATACATACAAATAGAAATAATAACATTTTTGATAGTATTTTATTTTCCCCTGCTTATGTATAAAAACAGTTTTTAACGTTTTTTTAAACTATGATTTCCAAATCTTCTTCCCTCCCTCCTCACATACCCTCATTGAGAAGGCAAGCAATTCAATATAGGTTATACATGTGTAATAATGCAAAACACTTCCATAATAATCATATTGTAAAAGAAAACATAGACCCCCCCCAAATAAACAAGCAAAAGACCCAAGAAAAATAAAGTTTAAAAAGGTACGTTTTTATTCACACACCATCAGTTTTTTCTCTGGAGATGGAGAGCATTTTTCATAAGTCCTTCACAGTTGTCTTGGATCATTGTATTGCTAAGTGATTCATGGCTGATCATCTTACAATATTGCTGAGACTTTGTACACAATACATTTCACTTTGCATCAGCAAGTCTTCCTAGGTTTTTCTGAGAGCATCCTGCTCATCATTTCCTATAGAACAATAGTATTCCATCCCAGTCATAAACCACAACTTGTTCAGCCATTCCCCAATTGATGGGCATCCCTCAATTTCACTTCTTTGCCCACAAATTAACCTAATTAAAAGAGAATAGGTAGGAAGCTACATCTTGTTAAAAAGTACCATAGACAATGAAGCAGTATTAAGACTAAGCATATATGGACCAATAAGTATAGTAGCCAAATTCTTAAAGTAGATGTTAAGTAAGTTACAGGAAGAAATGGATAACAAAACTATTGTAGTAGACCTCAAGTGTACCCTCCCAGAATTCCACAAATCCAATGATAAAATAAACAATAAAGAAACTAAGGAGGTAAATAGAATATTAGGAAAGTTAAACATGACAGACCTTTGGAGAAAACTGAATGGGAGGAGAAAATATGCCTTTTTCTCAGCAGTTCATGCACCTACACAAAAACTGACTAAGAATTAGGGCACAGATTAATAAACAGTTGGAAACTATATCATCTAATCCTAAAGCATAAATGAATCAAAAAACAAACCATAGAAACAATGAATAATTTAATTAAAGAGAATGGCCACATTGATACAACATATCAAAATTTATGGGATACAGCCAAAGTGATACTTAGGGAAGTATCTATTTCTCTAAAATTATATGCTAACAAAATTTTAAAAAGAACAGTTGAATGAAATGGGTATCCAACTGAAGTGACTAGACAAAAGGCAAATTAAAAATCCTCAATTGAATACCAAATTGGAAATCCTGACAACAAAGGTGAGATGAATTAGATTGGAAGAGAAAAAAAAGCTATTGAGCTCGTAAATAAATATATCTAGGACTTGACTTGAAGTAAAAAAATGAGATAAATAATTCATTGGTTATTTTGACTTTTAAAAACAAAAGAAGGAAACCAAATATCCAGTATCAAAAATGGAAAATATTCAGTATCATCATCAGTGAAGAAGAAATTAAAGCAATAATTAGGAATAAATTTGCCCAATTCTAAGCCAATAAGTCTGACAATCTGAGTGAAATTAATGAATATTTTAAAAAATATATGTTACCCAAATTAACATATCATGAAATAGAAATCCTAAATAGCCATATCTTAGAAAAAGAAATTAAACAAGCCATTAATGTACTCCCCAGGAAAAAGTCACCAGAGGGAAGTTGGTTCACGAGTGAATTCTACCAAATATTCAAAAAACAATTAATATCAATACTATATAAACTATTTGGGAAAATAGTTCAAGAATACTACCCAAATCTCTTTATGAAATAAATATGGTAGTGATACCTAAACTAGGAAGAGCTAAAACAAAGAAAAACATAGACCAATTTCCCCAATGAATATCCATTCAAAAACTTTGAACAGAATACTAGAAAGGTGATTACAGGAACATATCTCAAAGATTATATATTATAACTAGGTGGGCTTTACACCAGGAATGCAAAGTTGGTTCAATGTTAGGAAAACTATCAATATAACTGACCATATCAATAACAAAACCAATAGAAATCATGTGATTATCTCAATATATGCTGAAAAAGCCTTTGACAAAAAAAGAGAATATAGGAATAAAGGGAGTATTCCTTAAAATTATAAGCAGTATCTACCTAAAACCATCAACAAAAATTATCTATAATGTTGATAAACTAGGAGCCTTCCCAATAAGCTCAGGGGCAAAAGCAAGGGTGCCCACTGTCACCAACATTACTCAATATAGTACTAGAAATGTTAGTTATAACAATAAGAAAATAAAAAGAAATGAAAGGAATTAGAATAGGCAACAAGGAAACAAAACTATCATTCTTTGCAGATAAGATGATGGCATTCTCAGAGAACCTTGGAGAATCAAGTAAAAAAACTACATGAAATAATAAACAACTTTAGCAAAATTGCAGGATATAAGATAAAACCACATAAATCATAACTTTATTTTCTAGGAAACTAAAATTGTATTAGGCACTTCTGGGAAAACACCAATTTTCCAAAAGCTTTTTCTAAGAAGTGTTTTCTCAGGTTGTTAAGAACTTACATTTCATACCTGGTTGTTACATCAATTCTGTAACCAATAAGCTAATTACTCCCCTAGAAAATACCATTTATTTTCCAGTAAAATTTCTCTTATTAACTTTCAATAAACACTTAACTACATCCCTGAGCCATGTTTTAGATTTTCAAAGACTGATCTTTTACTTAATGTTTGAGGGGAGAGGCACAAGTTGTCCCTACCCCTTCTTCCCAAAGGACACCAAGTACAAGTTGAACTCCAATATGCCCTGAAACTGTTGTTTCATAGAGAACACAGGTAATACTTAAATTCTTGTTATATCTACTCCATGGATTTTGCAAAATTGAAAAATATTAGGATGAGGAAAAAAGGAAAAAAATTACATTGCTATGTATCACACTATTTTTTTTAATAGCAAATGTCCATCTGATTGGGTTTTTTTTTACACTAAAATATAAGAGCGGTTGTTAGTGTCCATTTTCGATCTTCTGATCCTGGCACATTCTTTCTTCCTTTCCCCTGAACAAAACAATCTGATTGCAAAGCAACTCTGAGAAATATCCCATCATAAGCCATTCCTAAATTCATAACCTACATATTAACAATGGTAAAAGCAAAGATTTGTTTAATGCATTTAAAAACCACATAAAATTAAAGAACATAGTTAAAGTCATACTTGACATATTATTAATCTATCAATATATAAAATAATGCAAACGGGGACTATTCAATAGAATACAATCCTTAAGATCCAAGAGAATATAGAAAAATGGTTTAATGCAGCCCAATGTATTTTACTCTATATTGTGATTAATATATATTAGAACAGTGAGTCTGAATCTCTTCTATAAGAATCCAAAACCAATGGTCATATAGGTACTGGACGAGAAGAGGCTATTGATAAATTTTAAACAAATAAGTCCATATTTAAAAAAAACTTTTATGTTAAATAGTAACAAAGACACAATCAATTGAATATGTACTAAAATTTAAGCATTCATAAAAGCTGTAATTTAATCTGACAGTAAAACACAAGAAGCAATATTAGAGTTAGTTTAGTATATGCTATATTTTAACTTTGAAAATCACAAAAATCAGTTATCCCAGGAGTTTTTTTATAAAAGATCTATTTTTCCAAAGCATTATGCCTAAACAATTTTAATTAGAATGTAATTGCAGAATGATATTTCATAAATTTTAAATATAAACTGAAATCAATGACTCAAAAAGATTATTTGCAACAGTGAGTTTGTGAGGAAATTTTCATATTCTATATCTGTCATATATATAAATTATAATAATTCAACATTTTAGTGCTTGATAGGGAGGAATTATGAGAGAATGGTCAATATGAAATCATTTAGAGTAGCAATACTAACTTTTGAAATACATTCATGCTCTTTTGTATAATCATATTAGAATCAAATACATTTATTTTTACATCTGTTATAACTACTATTGCAAAGGAGAAATACCCATTGTCTTATTTTTCCCTGAGATCTACACTGAGAATTCTCCAGCAAACTTGTTCAAGCCATTATAAGATTTGGATTTTTCACATAATATATAAAACAAGAAAAGCTTCTTCAGGTACATTGTCAATTTATTCATGCATTTTTTTTTCAAGTCTGGAATGCTGACCCTGTCTAATTAGGCAATAGCTCTTTATTCCTGTAACATGGCTCACAGCTGCTGCATGGTGGGGTCTAAAGCAGCAGGCAGTATTTCTTTTTAGGTTTCCTCTTCTCTGCTGGTGTTTTCCTATTAGCTTTTCTGAGGTGGTTGTAAAACAACCCCATAATGTTGCTCTTTGACTTTTCAGAATATTCTAAAAAGGCATACTTACACCAATATTGTACTAAATTCTGACCCTGTTCTTTGCCAAATACTGGCTCATCGTCCAGGGCATATTCATTGCCAACAAAATCATTGGACATCTGTATCTTTAACTCTTAGAATCTGTTCCCTCTGGCCCTGTTAGTCATTAAACAGTGGACTGAGGTGTAATGGAATACACTTGCACAAACCCTTGGCCATTTTACAGATCTTTCATTGCTCTAAATTGTTCTGTTCCAACTCTAGGGAGGATTTCAAGCATACACTTCTGGCAGACAACTTCAACTTGCTTTATGTAGGGTCTTCTAATGTAAGATCATATTTTTCAACAAAAAATTCTTGGACAAACTATAAAGTGCACATAGTGGTCTGTTCAAATGTTGATATTCCCAGTTCCACCTCCACCTATGGGTCCTGCTGGAGCTTTCAGCTGCAGGAGAAGTAGAAGCTGTCTACAGACCAAAGGCTCATGCACAGATGCACACCCCTTCCAACAATATAAACAACCAAGTCCAGCAGCAAGAGATATTTAAATTCCATTTAAAATAATTGTAAACAATATAAAATACATTGGAGCCAACCTGCCAAAACAAACCCAGGAACTATATGAACACAATTACAAAACACTTTCTACACATACATCTAAACAACTGGAAAAATGTCAATTGCTCATGGTTGGGCTGAGCCAATATAATAAAAATGACAATTCTGGATAAACTAATTTACTTATTGAGTTCCATACCAATTGAACTCCCCAAAACTTATTAGACAGTGCTAGAAAAAAATTAATCTGGAATAACAAAGAATCAATACTATGAGAAGAATTAATGCGTAAAAAATACAAAGTAAGGTGGCCTAACAATACCAGATATCAAACTATATTATAAAGTACTAAACATTAAACTATCTGGTACTGACAAAGAAATAGATTGGTGGATCAGTGGAATATATTAATACACAAAAGACAGCAGTCAATAAACTGAGTGTATGATAAACACAAAGGTTATGGCCTTTGAGATAAGAACTTAGTATTTGACAAAAACTGCTGAGAAAACTGGAAAACAATAGGACACAAACTAGATATAAGCCAATTTCTCATACCATCGACCAGAAAAAGCTAAAAATGAGTTAGACAAAAATGGTAACACCATAAGCAAATTAGAAGAGCAAGGAATACTCTACCTATCAAATCTATTGGGAAGGGAAGAATTCTTGACCAAATAAGGGACAGAGAGTATTACAAAGTGTAATATAGATATTTTGATTACATTAAAATAAAAATCTCTTGTCTGACAAAACCAATGCAACCAATATTATAAGGAAAGCAGAAATCTGTGAAACAATCTTTACATTAAGTATCTCTAATAAAGGGCTCATTTCTAAAATAAATAGCAAACTGAGTCAAATTTATGAGAATACAAGCCATTCGGCAGTTGATCAACAGTCAAAGGAAATGAACAGGCAGTTTTCAGAGGAAGAAATTAGAGCTATCTGCAGGCATATAAATATGGACATATGAAGAACTGCTCTAAATAACATTTGATTAGAGAAATGCAAAAATAAAGACAACTATGTAGTAATACTTCACACCTGTCAGATTGACCACTATGTCAAAAAAGGAAAGTGACAAATATTGGAGAGGATGTGGGAAAACTGGAACAATAATATACTGTTGGCAGAGCTGTGAACTGATCCAATCATTCTGGAGAGCAATTTGGAACTATGCCCAAAAGCCAACCAAATTTTGTTTACCTTTTGATCTACCAATACCATAAATAGGTTTGTATACCCAAGAGATCATAAAAGAGGTAAAAAAAAAACCTACATGTGCAAAAATACTTATAGTAGCCCTTTTAGTGGTGGCAAAAAGTTTGAAATTGAGGAAATGACCACCAGTTAAGGAATGGCTGAACAAGCTGTGGTACGTGAATGTAAAGGAATGCTATTTTGAAATAAGAAATTATGAATAATCAGATTTCATTAAAACCTGGAAAGACTTGTACAAACTGATTCAAAGAGAAATAAACAGAACCAGGAAATCTTGGTACACAGCATCAGCAACATTGTATGATGAATAACTATGAATGGCTTAGTTCTTCTCAGCAACAAAATGATCCAAGACAAGTACAAAACAACCACAAAGGAAAATGTTATCTACATGTAGACAAATGGATTGATTCTGAATGCAGATCTAAGTATATTTTTTCACTTACTTTATTTCTTCATGGTGTTTTTTTTTACCTTTGGGTGTTTTTTTTTCTTTATTGGTGACTAATATGGAAATATGTTTTAAGTGATAGGAAATGTATAACATATATCAAACAGTGTACAATTGTTGGAAGAGGTGAGGGCAGGGGAGAGGAGAAAATTTGGACCTCAAAATTTTCTAAAAAGTTAATGCTAAAAATTGTATTGACATGTAATTGGGGAAAAATTAAATACTACAAAAAACTCTTAAGATCCTGTGAAAAGATGAACAAATAACATTGCTAATTATTTGTCCTCAAATTCTTTAACCATTCAGTGTATCTTTGATCTCCATGTGGCTACTCTGCCCCACCCCAAAAATTCTGTGTACAGTACTAGCACTATTCTATGCATGTCTATTCTGAGCAATTTATTATGCTCTTATCTATGTTTTCCCTATATCCAACACAAAGAATCTATTCAAAGGTTCCACTCTTTTATCTCCTGACATTTTGTCAATGCCAGTGGATCATCTGATGAGCCAAAGGGAATCTTAATCTCTTTTACAACACTGGTCTCTTTTTCTCACCTAATTTCTACAGACAAACCTCAAACTATATGTGTGTGTGTGTATGTATATTGAGAGAGAGAGAGACATAGATAGATATAGATAGATAGATATATCTATATCTATATATCTGTATCTATAGATATGTTCTTTGTGTTGGAGATCAAAGATACACTGAATGGTTAAAGGATTTGGGGTTTTAGAGGATTGTTTTTGCTGACCTATTGGAACTTGTTGGTGGATCTGTGCTGATTTCTATGTTGATTATTTGTGTTGAGTTCTCAGACCTTGTTGGTAGGTCTGAATTGATTTCACAGGCAGATAGTAAATAGATGATGGTGCCAGCAATGTGAATGAATATTATTGAGACTCTGTCAAGCTTTGTCTTCCAAGAAACAGGAACTGTGAAGGACATGAAGTGGACTGGACACCGCAAACTTCAATATGGAATGGGAACTGGATGAATAACTGGACAAGGAGGTGGACAAGGAACTGGGAGCTGCCTGCCTTTGAATGCAGGTGACAGTTGGAACTGGGACCATGGAAGAGGAACCATGGAAGCTGAGAGCCAACCTCAAGTCAGGCTGAAAGAAGACTTTACTTGGATTCTGAGTACTGATTGAGGAGATTATAATTTACTGTGACCTAGGGGTGCAGAACTTTGATTTTTGTACTTTGTGATTGAATTAAGAACTTTGTGATTGACTAAATGATTGTACTTTGTTGAAAAATATTGTGATCACTCTGGTGAAAACTATATGGCCATTATAGTGCTAAGTCATTTTGAATGCTGTATTTTGATTTTCTGTGATAAACTGTAACATTGTGAATACTGCATTTTTATTTTCTCTGAATGTTTTGCTTTGTTTTGTTATGGAATAAATAGAGTGTTCACTATACTGTGTAATCTGAACCTTAAAAGCTGTTCACAGCAGCATTCTTCTGGAAAGCTGCTTGTGCATGGCATTACAAGAGAATGCATTATTTGATGGTAATATGTAAGTATGTATGCATATACATATGCATGTATCGCGTGTATGTAGATATACATATATGTTTGTTTATACACAAAGATATTTATGTATATTTTGAGCCTAGGCATGTACATAAAACTCTACAAACCTTAAAACATTGTATAAATGTAGTTGCTGTTATCATTTTTGATGCCATTGCTATTGGTAACAATACAATATCATCTGAATAATGCTAGTGTTTAAAAGAAATTGGGTTTTGGTTGCTAGTAGAAACTTGAAGTCATTAAAAAATACTATGTAAATTCTGAAAGTCAAAGTAGACTATTATCTCTCTCTTTTTTTCCTTTTCTACATCACTCATAATCTGTTTTCAATGATTGCTCAAGGTATGTATACTGATAAATGAGATTTTTGAACTTTTCAATCAAATGGATACTATATTCTGGAAAATAAATTTTCTTTATGCTTTTCTCTTATCATGGTTTGGTAGGTTCAATGCTTGAATGATTATGGATTTTATAGAGGAACCTTTTCAATGTTTCAATGCTAGACATTATCATTTCATCTTCCACACCAGAAGCACATGTCAATATGTGTATAGAATCCTTTTTTATTAAAATTATTTAATAGATCTCTTCTGAGAGTGGAAAATACCTCTGCCAAGCATGTACCTTTACTGAATAGTCACTAGATATTTTCTATCATAATATGTAGATATGGGAAAACTGACATATGGTTTGGTATTTATGTTAATATTTTGTATGCCACTCTTCTTTCAGAATAACAAAGACTAGAGTCTGCCCCCATGAATTTCAGTCCTTCTCTCCTTCATATATACTTGAGGGTCAATACCCTTGCACTCTCACATTTGTATTCCCTCCTGTGCAAGCCTCATTTGCTGATAATTGGTCAATTCCACCTATTCTGTCCATCATTTTGCAGTACTGTTTCCAATTACAAATATAATTTATCCTGGACTATAATGTTAGAGGGAAATATAGGCTGTACTTACACTGTAATTAATGGAGAAAGTAATTTGTAAAAAATATTTTGAAGAATTTTACACCTGTTTAACTCTTTCAGTCTTATTTCCAGTTTTATCCCAAAATATCTTTAGGAAAACTTGGATTAATTGGGATTCTCACCAACATTTCTTTAAAACATGCTACATTTCCTTTCATTTCTTAAAATTTTATGATGTGATAATGCTAGTCATATTTTCTGCCATACTCTACTGGATGATTTCACAAATACATTTATAGACTCTACTGATGGTTTCTCTAGTGCCATATTCTGCTACTGGACAAGGAGATGACATATTTGTAGGTAAAGGCAATGTGTAGCCTGCTTTAAGTTCTTCATTAAACCACTGGTTTCTTTAATAAATAGTTATAAAATATGTTGTTGCACAGTTTTCTATAATTTTCTTCTTTATTGAAATCAGTGACTTACTATATATAATATCTTGTTTATATGTACAGCTTTCCTACATCTCCCTCATGTTAGGTCTTTTTATACTTTTGAATTAATTTTTATCCTTACTCTAAAAAGCTGATGACTTGACTTTTGATTGTTAATTATATAATCTTTTACACCAAAAATTAGTTATTTACCATCTATTAATACAATCAATTTCACTTTTATGTTATTTTCTCTATAAGTATCTATGTCTATACATGGGTAGATAATATAGAAAGACAAAATAACTTAAGAAAAAGTGATTCATGTGTGTATATGTATAGTATATGTTTTATATGTGGTTATATATTAAGTACACATGCATGTGTATATGTGTGTGTACATCTATGTATGTATGTATAATTTTAAAAATCTCTGTATGGGAGTCTCTATATTAAAGTCACCAAGGATTTTATTTTATTTTTTCTTTTGAATGTTCCAAATTGTATCTATACCCTGTCATACTCTGTAACAGCTGTTGGTACAAAAGCAATAATCATTTTGATGATAATAGTTTCACAAATGCATATCATGAGGACTACAATATGAGTTGACCAAATGTCCCATGAAATTATCTTTCCTTTTGCCCCTAAACACACAACAAACATAATGATACCACTCTATTTATCTCTGCAAGGAAAACTTTTGAGTCATACTTCCTTTCCAGTTGTAACTGATTTGGGTTTTTAGGGTTCATTTATAACAAGAGTATCAAGATTTCTGTGACCTAATTGACCTCTGCGCTCATTGGCTTTCATATTGAGAGGGTCAATAGCTAAGTTCATTTTACTAATGTCCCCAAAACATGTGTGATTCTTAAAACACCCTCTCCCTTTTGCACCCTCTGCCACACAGGAGAAGTAGATGACTAAGGACCATGGTATTTTCTTCTTTTTTTTCATGGGTCGTCATGGACAAAGACTTGACCACAGAGTAAGTTATAAACTGATATTGATAAGTATTGCAATAGTATACAAAGCTACTCTAGAAAAAATATGTTACTTTCATTGAAACAAGCAAGGTGGAACCTAATATATATCAGGGAATGTGCCAGACATTATGAATGATAAGGAAAAGAAAATCAGTCTCTGACCTCATAATACATTTGTAATAGCAAGCACCCTAGCACACCCAGGATGACCTGCTAGCAAAGGTTCTATGATCTGCTTTGCTAAAGGAAAGACAACTTTTAACGGGATCAACAATCTTGCTTTAATCACAGAAAAGTAGAAAAAACAAGCAGAGAAATTAGCACAGAGATTCAACAGAAAGGGTTTCTACTGCCTACACAAAGTAGTGCAATTACCAGACATACATCGCTGGATTCAAAAGCACAAATTTGTGATTCATCAGGTGGCCCTTTACAAATGGTAACCCAGAGTTCCTTCCAGGGAATCAAAAGGTCCTTCTCATTAGTGAATCCCCAAAATAAAATATCAACCACCCAGTTTATATAGTTTTCATACAATAGGCTCAGAGCCAGAAGGCATCATAATCCTTGGTACTCAGTGGCTAATTAGTTTGGTACCAAAAGGTGTGAAACACTCCCTGTAAGCAAGCCTCCCTGAAAGCAAGCTCAACCTTAGGGAAGTTCCTCCCACAAAGGGTTGCATGTGACTCGAGGTATATCATAGCTGTGAAAACAACAATACATCTATGATTGAAATATCTGTGTACTTTATACCTGAAAATACAGCTCCTGTTCCAAGTGAAAAGGGGACACGTGGTCACATACGGCTATTAATAGACAAGAAAAGCCTTCCTATTTCATTAACATTACAACATTCTAGCCTACCAACAAGAAGACTCTTTATTTTTAGGAATATAGAAATACATATGAGATAGATATAAGGGAATTTAGGGGGAAGGAATTAGTAACTAGATGTACCAGGAATTGCTTCATGCAGGAGGTGGTACTTGAGTTAAGTCTTAAAGCTTTAACAAAAGATGTTGGGAGAAAGTAGTGCATTCTTGGCATGAAGGATTACCAGGGAAAAATTGTGGATGAATGGGATGGAATACCAGGTAATAAGTATAGCAAGAAGGCCAATTTAGATGAAATAAAGCATTATTGAAGGAGAATGATTTGAAAAAAATCTACAAAGGAAGTTTACTGACATATGGGAAACGACTTTTAGTTTCAAATAAAAGGGTTTATGTTAGCCGCTTAAATAAAATAGGGAACAATGGAGGTGTGTTAAGTATTTGTGAACATGGCAATACTTCCTTTTTAAAATTGATTATTTTATTTATTTTCTTGTTTACATCATTAATTTCCACGAGATTTTGAGTTACAAATTTTCTCCCCATCTTTCCCCAACCCACAATCCCTAAACAGCTTCCTTTTTTGAAAAATCTGTAGCGTTCTCTAAAAAAGGGGAAAAAATAATGTAATAAATATGTGAAGAAAGTTAATTGTTTTATATTTTTTATTTTAGGAAATATGAAAATGTATAAAGTAGATATTGTCTGCAATGTCAGAAAATCTTTTGTAAGGAATGAATAATTTATATAAGTAGCTGAATTCTTATAAAAGTCTTCCAGAGACCCTTTATCTTCTGAGGATTTCTGCCTCTTTCCATTTTAACCCCAGCTGTTGGTCCATTAGAGAGAAATGCTGGAGGTGAATGATACTTATTTTGTGCCCTTTGGATGATTGATATTACATCTCTAAACCCATGGTAGAAACAGCAATTCTCTGGAAGATTATTGGAAATGACAAAAGTGAAGGTTTTCAAGCTTCCAATGCTCTCCTGGCTAGAAACATGCTTACATCACTGCTTCCACCATAAATTTTAAATGAGAACCATCATTTCTTTCCCTTACTTTTTTTCTCATGCTAATAAGGCAATAAGACACAGAATAACCACCACACATCTGTGCAAACTTTTCCTAGTAGAATTTCTAAATAAGTCCTTTAGACAACAGTGGGGCAGGGGGGCAATGACTGTTGAAATAAACAAAGTAATAGCCCTTTACTTGGGGCTGATAGATATATTGGAAGCATTAGGAAATAATTATTTGGTTTAGAGTTATATATTCAGAAGAGCAAACAAAGTAATAGACCATTGGGGAAACATAAAATACTGGTCTTGAAATCAGCGCATCCATGCTTTATTCTAAGCTGATTAAAGGACCTGAAGATGAGGCCAAGATTGAGATCGATCCTGTCATGTTGTATTTCATGTCACTGTGATTTGAAAAAGACCAGATTTCTGGGGGTGGAGCCAAGATGTCAGAGTAGAGAAAACAGATGAACTCTCCCAATACTGCTATCAAAACACCATTAAAATACCACCTCAAATTTAAATTAGGAGTGACAGGGTCAATAAAAGAATGAAGAAAGACATTTTTTTCTAGCCAAAGGATCTGAGGAGGTCATAAAAAGTCTGTGATATTGGACTGGGTGCTGAATTGGAGCACCATTGGAAGCAACACCAACCACCTTAAAGGTGCCAACAACAGCAGAAGTAACAGCTTTCGGAACTCTCAAGCAAGAGATGCTAAAGGGGTCAGGTAACTGGTCATAAAGAGATTACAGGGGACTCTTGTTCTAGTACTGGGCATAGGACAGACACTATATGTTAATTCCATTGCTCAGAACCTATCTGAATCAGAACTGAGTGCTTGTAGTCATAAGGGAAGAGGGAGAGAACTGTTGCTGGCAGCTTTGAGGGATCAGGAACCCTTAGTAAGAACCAAAGGACAGACCAGAAGAGCAGTGGGTACATCTGTGCCTGCATCACATTACCTTGGAAGCCCTGAAAACTGCCAAACCCCTACAACTAGTCCTGAAAACAGTAGTGAAAAAAGACTAAAGCTTGATAAAATATTTGACCACCACCACCCTGCCTTCACAACAGAAGCAGAGGAACAGAGCTGCACTTTAATGTAAATCTTATTATATATTATATATAACCCCCCCCATGGTGATAGGGAAGATCAAGACAAAAATTCAGGAGACAATGAAGAGAGCTACAATCAAATTATCGGAGAAAATAAATGTAATTTGGATGAGTCAAATAAGAAATGCTGGAAGAGCTAAAAATTGATTGATTAAATAAAAGTGGTAGAAAAAATGGGTAAAGGATGGAGAGCAAAGTAAGGAAATTATGAAAAAATTAGCAGTTTAGAAAAAAGAGGCATAAAAATACTGAAGAAAATATCACCTTTGAAAACAGAATTGGCTAAGTAAGAAAAGAGGTACAAAAGATCACAGAGGAAAATAACTCCTTAAAAATAAAATTAGGGAAGTGGAACCCAATGACTCCATGAGAAATGAAGAAACAATAAAATAGGGGGTTAAGCCAAGATGGACACATACAAGCAGGAAAACTCCATAAGCTCCCCCCATAACCAACCCAGATACCTATAAAATATGACTCTAAACAAATTTTTGAACTACAGAACCCACAAAGTGACAGAGAGAAACAAATCTCCCACTGAAGGCAGCCTGGCAGGCAGACAGGAAGGGTCCATTGCAGCACAGTGGGAGCCAAGCCCAGCCCCACACGAGCCCGAGGTTTTAGCCCCAGGGTGGCCCCCACCAACAGCAGCTGGAGCAAACTTCTGGAGAGTCAGTCATGAGCAGCTGTGGTGCTTTCCAGAAATATCAACCAACAAACACCAAAGACAAAGTAAAAGGTAAGTGGAACTCTGTTGGAACCAAGGGGGAATAGGAGTGCCATCCAGCCTCTGCCCCTGCAGCAAGAAGCAGTGGAAAAGTTGTGGTCTGCAGATGCCTCCACGTGCTTGCTTCAGGGCTCCTGGACTGCAGATTGTAGGGGGACGAAGCAACCATTCAGAGGATAATCATTCTTACTTTAACCTGCCTAGAACTGGATCACAGTCTTGATTAGTGGTCCTGAGGTGTGTGACCAGTGAGCAAGAGCTTGTGGGGGCAGCAGAGAGGTAAATTAACTAATGATAACTAATACTATGAATGAAATGAATGAAACTAATAATAAGATCTTGGAATATGATATTCCAGAGGTCAAAGGAACTAGTATTAAAACGAGAAACACCTACCCAGCAAACTGAGTATAATGTCAGTCTTTCACAATATATCCACTGAGGAAATGTTTTGCATAATCACAAAAATGTACAACCTCTATTGAAATGTTTATCTTTCCAGGAAAGGTGGGTGACAAGAGAAGAAGGGAAAAAATTTGGAATTCAAAGTTTTAAAAACAAATGTTTTAAAATGTTGTTGTTGTTGTTGTTGTTAATTTTAACTTGAAACTGGGAAATAAGACATGCAGGCACTGGGGAATGGAGATCCATCTTGCCCTACCAGAAAGTAAAAGGGGGAGGATATAGGAGAGAGCAGATTGGTGGAAGGGGTATTCAGTGGAATCCTTGTTTTGAGGTGGTGGGTAGGGGAAAGATGGGGAGAAAATTTGTAACTCAAAATTTTGTGGAAATGAATGTTTTAAACTAAAAATGTAACATAAAATTTAATTTGAAAGAATGATAAAGCCAAAAGAATGAAAAAATACAGAAAATTGAGAAATATCTCATCATAAAAATAATCGACCTGGAAAACATATTAAGGAGAGATAATTTAAGAATTATTGGATATTTATGGCCTGAAATCCATGGTCAAAGAGGGAAATCATATTTCAAGAAAAACCATACAGGAAAACTGTCCCAATATCTTGGAGAAGCTAGGTGGTCGAGCATAGTGTCAGGTCTGGAGTCATGGAGACTCATCTTCCGGAGTTGAAATCTTGCCTCAGATACTTACTAGATGTGTGGCCCTAGTCAAGTCACTTAACCCTGTTTGCCTCAGTTTCCTCATCTGTAAAATAAGCTGGAGAACAAAATTGCAAACCTCTCCAATATCTTTGCCCAAATGGGGTCACAGAGTTGTACACAACCAAAAAATGACTAAATGACAAGGCTAACTTCTCAGAACTGGAGGGCAACATAGAAATTGAAAGAATCTACTAATCAGTTTCTGAAAGAAAATCAAATTAAAACCACCAGGAATATTATAACTGAATTCCAGAGCTCCCAGGTAAAAGAGAAAATAGCAGCCAGAAGGAAACTATTCAAATACTTTAACACCATAATTAGCATCACACAACTTTTAAGAGCTATTACTTTAGGGAAGAGAGGGGCTTGGAATATGATACTTCAAAAGGCAAAGGAGTTAGGATTATAACCAAGAATAACATTCCTTCCCCCTTCCAATTAAGAATAATCATTCTGGGGGAAAAGGATGCTTAATGAACTAAAGTATTTCCAAGCATTCCTTATGACAATACCAAAGATAAATAGAAAAGGTGAATTTCAAATACAAAAGCATAAAAAGGCAAACATGAAACAGAAAAAATATGGAATACACAAAGACACAAATACATACATACACACATGTGAACGGATCTAAATATTTCAAATCAGGGAATCTGGATGAATTCAAGAAGAATATATAAGCCAGATTCACTGCCTTTTTAAATTTGGCATACTCTTAAGGCAGGAAAAATATTTCTAACCTGGTAACAATAACACATACTGTGTATTGTTTGGTTTTCACCAGGGGTAATGGTTTCATTGATTCATCCTCATCCTTTTACAGGGATGATTTTCAAGTCTATATTTTCACACACAATAATCAAAAATTCAATTTTTAAAATGTAAAATTAAAAAAAATTAAGGAAATTTAGTTCCTTAAAGGAAAAGTATCTTTCCCAAATTCATGCAGTTGATTTATTTTACATATGAGTAAACTGAGGCAAAGAAAATTAAGTCACTAATCCAATGCCAAACACATAGCAGTTGTAGAGTTAAAAAAATAAAATAAGGTAGGATTATTTTGTTAGAACACGAGTAAATAAATAGCAGGAGCATTTTTGTTATCATAAACATGGAAAAAATAATTTGGAACTATACTAGGTTTAAAATAACTTCTGAGAATTTACCTTTCTATATTTATTTTTCCTGGAGGCAATAATAAGTCATTGAAAAATTGTAAGCAGGGAAGTGAGAGTTAGACTGCCTTAGTACCAATAGTACAGTAGCTCAGCAGGCTAAGTTCTGGTGGGTTTGTTTTTCTGCATACACAGAGAATTGTGTTCTGGCCGTCATGCTACTGTTTATCCTTCATTTCCAAAGACCACCAGTAACATCACAGGTGATGTCTGGCACATGAATTGGATTTAATGGAGGCAGAACTGAATGAAATTGTAAGCCCCTCTCTCTCTCTTTCAGAATCACTGAAGACCAGTGAAAAGACAAAAGTCAAGATGACTGTCAATGTTCTAGGATGCCATCAATGACCTTGACCTCTTCAGTGCCTGCACAAGCTCTAAGTGTTCTACAGTGCCTGCTGTAGTCATCTTCATGACCCGTGAAAAAGCCCATTTTGCCAGAGGAAGTTTTCACATGTTTGGGGTAGACATCTCCTTAATTCACTGATGGGTAAGTTACCCTCAATCTGGTTTAGCCAGTCTACAGACAGCTTTTCTGGAGTGTGGTCACTGCACATGGAACAGTTTCTTGAAGCCACAGGTGAGAATTGAGTGACAGGTGGACACCAAAGTTGGGCAAGCAGCCCTGAAAAGTGCTCAGAAAGCCTTCACTCCAGAGATATTAGTACTTCCTGAACACTTAAATGCCATTTGCTTCAGTTTCCTTATCTGTGAAATGAGGATAATAATAGCCTACCTCTTAGAGTTGTTGTGGAAATCAAATTCGATAATATTTGTAAACTGCCAGTAACGTACATAGCAGATCCTATATCAATTTTATCTATTCCTCTTATATACAAAATCTACAAGTAATTTTGAGGGTAGATGCACTAGTAGCTATTCATCCTCTTCTCTTGTTTGGGCATAGAGCATACAAAGGGGAATAGAATCGTTGGGCCCATCCAGCAAGAACATTTATAGATTATAGATATTAGCCACTGGGACACTAGCTTCAGGGTGATGAGGAACATTCACAAACTGCTTGTGAGTTTTGCTTCTTAGCTCAGCAAAGAACAGGACTATTTCTAAAATGCAAAATCTTTAGCTAACAATTTGAGGCCTTTCACCATCTGGCTACATCCTACCTTTCTATTGTTTCATATTGCTCTCCTTCATGCACTAGATTTTCCCCATACACCTCTTTACATCTCTGCTTTCCATGTCTGCACAAATGGGCCATACCTGGGATATACTCCTTGCTCCCCATCATTTCTTTGCTTCCCTCAGACATTCAGACATGACAATGTGTGTCACTAACCCAGTGCAGAAGCATCATTCATTTTCTCAGATGTTAATGTTCTCTTTGATAAAAAAAACAATCCTCAGTTTTTTTCCTTTCTGTCCTTCCTTATTATCTATCTCAATGTGGAGGGCTCTCAGCTCTTTAGTGAAACCAAGGTTTCTCTCAGTGTCTCCCTGTGCTGAAGCATGACTTGGCTCTATGGATTCATAGATGGATAATATTTAGATAGAGGAAATAAAAAAAAA